>CAMZMU010000077.1:17064423-17664423 GCA_947311845.1 Poa pratensis | reverse complement strand
GACTGAGTGAGGGAAGGAAAGATGACAGAAGGAAAACAAAGCTATGCATGGCATATGCTTTTCTTTCCCGTTCACTTGAAATCGAATCGACACAAAAATAAATAAATTAGCTAAACAAGTGAAACAGCCATGGGGAACTCATGCATGAATAGGTAGTTTTAGCACCTGGATGGCATGACACAACAACAACCAACAAAAACGCTTGGCAAATTCATTTTACCTGCACTATTAGTACCAAGCTACTGCCTACTAGCTAGTTTACAAAATCACGAAGACCGATGACAGTGGAAAAATGGTTGATGAAAATTAAGACCAAAACTTCCTCTTAAACCAGTCAGCTAGATGAGAGCTTTTGTGTGGATATGGGCCCTAGACTCCTAGAGAGTCCTACAGCTAGCACATATATGAGTCAGAGGGGCAGGCCACCAGCTTGAGAGGCCATGGTAGCTGCAGTACATCAGCATCAGCTCCATGGATCACCTACTCAACGTCAAGCCTCCTCTCCCAGCCCCTCATACCTCCACCGCTAACATCAAGGTCAGGGCGTCAACGGAGGCCGTTGTCAAGGCCAAGCATCTCTTCCATGCCTTCTTCGTCAGGCACGCCGGCCGTCTCGTCGGAGCCCTCGCGGGCGCAAGGTCGGCGCTCCTCGGCCTCCTCGACGCCAAGACCGGCCTAGTCGCCACCAAGCTGAGGAGAAGGTCGGCCAAGATCAGAAAGAAGGGCAAGGAACCGTGCTCCTTCGCCTCCGGCGGTGGTGGAAATGCCACCCCGACGCAGTACCTCAACCTGCTCCCTGACGGCGCCGTGCCGTCGTGGTCATCGCCGATAGAGTCCGGCGGCGACGAGGGCGGCGTGGCGTACTACTACTACGACTCGTCGTGGAACGCAGTGATCCCTGCCGACCAGCTGCCGCCGATGATGGTGGCGGGAGTGGAGGAAGAGGTTGCAGGTTGCAATGACATTGACAGGCTCGCCGAGAGATTCATTGCCAGGTGTCATGAGAGGTTCATGCTGGAGAAGCAGGCGTCCTACAGGAGGTTCCAAGAGATGCTGGCTAGGAGTTTCTAGAACCTTGTTTTTTTTTCTATCATGCATTAATTCATGACTTTGGTCATGATTTTTCTAAGAACAATTTTGTCAAAACCTTTTATTTTTAAAAGATTAATTGTAGCCTTGTAAGAGTTCATTTTTGATGAATTATGAGTAGTAGTAGTCATGAGCAAAGTGTCGATTCATGGAATTGAGTCCTTAATTACTTTTAGTACATTTGTTCGCCTTTTTTAGTTGAGAATATTTTTTTTTTCAAAAAGGGAAGTTACCCCGGCCTCTGCATGAAGAGATGCATATGACATTAATTTATTTCATTTTATCTAATAAAAGCTGGCAAAAGGTGTCAAAACAATATATTTACATGCGCATATCCTACATATCTACACGAGTCAGTACTCAGTACATTTTATATGTGTGTACATTTTTTATTTTGGTTCACTGCAATACCTGTTATTAGTAGATGTCCAACTTGGCCACCTTTCGAGACCACTTTGGAATGGAACCTTAAAAACTTCACAAATCATTCGACTGTTATTCCCTGTCAAATTCACCACAAAGATACACACTCACACACACATATACCTAAAACAAACAAAAAATCTACGTATGAGCAAAAGGTTGCTCGAGTACTAAAAGCCGCACAAAGTGGACAGGAGCTGATAATCAATATTTGTTGCAGTTGATTTTCTGTCTTGGCGTCGTCCATTACCCATTTAGAGAATTGCTGAAACCAACTGTTCGGACCACATGGATCAATTCATCGACCAGACACTTCAAGGTGGGTTTCTGGTAGGCCACAATTCTGCTGCTACCCAGGTAATTGCATATTCTTTTTCAATACGCCTCCACTTTGGAGCCGGGTTCCATTATCAAATGATAACTTAAAGAACATCTTCACTCGCGGCGCCAAAACGGCCACCCAAATACCTTTGGGGCGTGCCGGACCAGAAACAGCTCCCACTCGCGGCGGTCAAACACGTTTTTGTCTGGCGCGGCCCAAAGTTTGGTCCGGCACACCCAGCTCGCGCCCTCCACTTGGGGAGCCGCTAGGCTGCGCCGAACGAAACCGCGCGCGACGCCACGTAGGCCTCCGACGCGCGGGTCACGCCTGTCATTGAGACAAGAAATATATATCTCATCGTCTTCTCCTCCGCTTCATTCCAGCAGCTTTTCCTCGTCGCCACGATTTGGAACGCCGTCGCCTCCACAACTCCCCTTCCTCTCCCCCCTTCCCCCACCTCGCACCCCTTGGACGCCTCCGCAGCGCCGTCCTCGCACTTCGCTGTGACTTCGCTTCGGCGTCGGTGGTCGACAACTCCGGCACAGGCCGCATCGGCGAAATCCCGCCATCCGCCTGCAAGGTGTTCGGCAGAATTGCTGGTACGCCTGTTGGTTTGCCAGCGAACAAGAGAGTGCCAGGAAGAATGTCGAGCGGGCATTTGGAGTACTCCAGCAAAGGTTTGCTATAGTTTGGTACCCTACTCTGTCGAACGACTAGATGTGGGAGGATATGAATGCGTTTGTGATCCTACACAACATGATCATCGAGAGTGAGTGTGGTAATCCAGTGCAAGATCATATGCCATATGACTTTCAGGGTCCTCTCGCCGATGTTAATCACGACATACCGATAGATTTCGTTGATTTTCTCTCAATGCATATGGAGATTCGTGATGAAAATACTCATCATGAACTCCAAAATGATCTAGTGGAGCATTTGTGGGCGCGTCGGGGAATGGCAGCGACAGACCCGGAAGGGCAAGATGTTTGAGTTGTAATTTTATTTTTAATTATTGTGAAAACTTAGTTTATGCGTTCAAAACTGTAAAACATTCATGTATGTTTGATTTGTACTTGTCAAAATATTTTAATTTAGATAGAAAAACCTATTTGGGAGGCCAATTTGGATGCCCCGAATGGGGAGCGATGGCGCTCATAGCCACAAGCTCGTCCGGACGGCACCCAAATGACCCGTCCAGACGGCCATTTGGGCGCCGCGAGTGGAGATGGTCTAACATTAGTTCAGGTACCACGGTACCACACAAAACGAAACAGAAACCAAATGAAAATAGCTTTTAGACAGTTAACAAATGACATCCCATATGGACATCAAACCGCAACCTAAATCTAATTTTGTAACGATTGTTTTCAATGTTTGGTTCATAATTTCACCATCTCTTTCCAAGTGGGTGATGGAATGATGGATTGGCAAAGTTACGAATGAATTGCTGGGCGGTCTTGCGTCTTATTCCTTTTCTCCTTTTTTTCTTTGTTTTCTTCTGTTGTAGCGACAAATCTGTGGTTTCTATTAATAGAAATGGGAGAGGAAACTCTCTTTAATCAAAATAAAAAATTGTTGGGCGGGCTGTAGATAGAGCATACCAGACTTTAAGATCTGCAAGTGGTTGGGTTTTGCCAATGCAATTATGCAAAGGTATAAAAAAGCGATTTCCAGGGCGGCCCATGGTCCAGTTATACCGTCATGTAGCTCTACCATTGGTAACATGGTCTGACTTTAAAACCCTAAACTCTAAAAAAGTCCCTTTTTCAACCATAGACAACGTTTGAATTGCAAATTACTACTCACTTTTTCGGTTCACAATTAGTTTTGAGTGACGTGGATGCCACATGTCACCGGCATCATTGGCATGTCGCCTTTACCAACAAAAAATTGCCAAAGAAGTAACAATAAAAACAAACTATACCATCCGGATCAAAAGATCCCCGCTAAAAATACAATAGAATTATAATTAAATCGGTAAAATGAATAAAAATAATGGTATCGATGCATGTATGTGACGTTGCACTGAGGTGCTAGCATCCACATTTATCAAAACCACTTGTGAAGCCACTTGTCACTTGAGGTTGAAATGCAGTCTCCTTCAGTAGTTCAAGGTTTCAGTTTAAAACGGTTTTAAAGTCTAGTGTTAAGGTTGGACTTTGGCCATAATTCACGCTAAAAAACCAGACTGGCGGGGAAGGATTCCTATGGCCTTTTAATTAAGAATATCAGTACACCATCACCAGGTCACGAGTAAGAGCAGCCGAACTCAGGTGTGTGGAAAGGAATTAGCCCCTACCCACCACTGGCACCGGGTCATGCCTCCGTCTATCAAGAACTCAATAATTATGTTCCCAATTCTCAGAAAAAATGGATCGGTTATGTGAGATTTTCGTATTTGTATTCAAGGGACGGATCATACTCCAATGAAAAGAATACTCAGAGATCAAATACTCGCCATATACCTATCAATGATAGGATACTACATTTTCCTACGAAAGGTGTTTTTAAAACATTTTTTTAATGGGCAAAGAAAGATCTACGCTTTGTTTCCGACACATCAGACTAAACTTTGCCTGCCATCCAGCAACTTTTGAGGACAAAAAAGAGAATGAGAAACGAGTAAGGAAAAACCCAAACACATAAGAAACAAAGTCAAAACCAGTAATGCTTAGTTCCATTTGGCAACTAGAGACTTGTTCTACACATGGACTTTTTTCCTTGGTTAGATCCCTCCTCCTCTAGTCTCTAAAAAAAAGCCTCCATTTCTCAATCTCCTATGTTATCTCCTTTGCTCTCGTAGTTTTTGCATATTAGGTTACTTCGTCAAGTGAAAACGAAGATTTTCAGTCCTCTCTAGTTTTCAGTCCCCGAGCATGTATATTGCGGTGCAACAAAGATTTTGAGAGAATGCTAGGTGACTCTGGTGTAGGACACACCATATTTGCGATCTCCTCTCCGAGACAATGTTGCCCTACCAACATTGTTCCCCATCTAGGCACATAATTTCTCTCCTACTCCAATCTATTGTTAGTTGCATCTTTCATCACCTACAAGTTTTCCTTAAAATGTCTATTCCCCTCTCCGCTGCGACCGGGTACAAAAATAGTCATATCTAGAGCGTCTTTACTCGAAAATTCTATTTCACAGCTTCTAAGGATGGACTGCTTTTCAATTCTTGTGACAGAACCTTGATACGAAGAAGAAGGTCGGGAACAGGAATTGCAGACAAGTAACTGAAGTAAAGGAACTAAAAGAGGGAATTGGGTAAATTGCAGATAAAGGAAATTGCTGGAAGGAAGAACAGGAAAAGTAGAACAAAGAAATTAGGGTTTTTCCATATCGCGCCGCCCAGCCACCCACTCTCCCGGTTATAAAGAGTCCCCGAGGAGCCGCGAATCAGTTTGGAAAATACAAATTTGGGCATAGTTTGCCAGAATTGCCAATTTAAAGGGTAATTGAATCTAAGCCGTCGGATGGAAGTGAAACGTCATCCTGGCCGTCCTTCTTGGATCAATCCACTCAAGGGATCTTCTGCGGCTGCTGCGGTTGTGGCTAGATGATGAACAACTTCAGAACAATATCCTGACAATACCTCGCGGCGAACACCAGACTTCAAGGCTGGAAGGTTGGAAATGTAGACTGGATGAAGGATGCATCTTCCCAAGTAGCTTCAGCTTCCGTCAGGTTCTCCCAGTGTACAAGCCATTGCGGAACAGGAATATCATAGTCTCCAGATTTGCGAGGAACTTGCCTGTATTGCAGAACTGCTAGAGGAGCTACCTTGATCTTACCATCTGGAGTCAGTAGAGGTAGAGTCGGGTTGGGAACTGCCTTTGGTCCAATATGCTTCTTGAGCTGGTTCACATGGAAGACATCATGGAGGAGCGTGCCAGCAGGTAAGTGCAGCTTGTAGGAAACTAACCCAACCTTCTGCAAGACACGAAATGGACCATAATACTTTGAAGAAAGATTGAGAGCATTTCGCAGTCCCAAAGCAGTCTCTCTGTATGGTTGCATCTTCAAGTATACCATGTCACCAATTTCAAATTGGCGTTCAGTCCGCTTCAAGTCAGCATATTTCTTCATTCTGTTCTGAGCCTGTTGCAGGTTCTGCTGTAATGCCTTAAGCATCTGTTCCTTGTCTTGTAGAGTAACTTCTACTTCGGGGAGACATCACATGGAACAGAGATATCGTTGATGTGAGGAGGAGTGTACCCATATAATGCTTCAAATGGAGTAGTTTTGAGGGAGGTATGATATGATGTATTATACCACCACTCTGCGGCAGGTAACCAGTTTGCCCACTTCTTCGATTCCTTGAATGCCATGCTACGCAAGTACTGCTCCAAGCATTGGTTGACACGTTCCGTTTGACCGTCTGACTCAGGGTGGTAAGCAGTGCTGAAATGCAATTCCACCTTCAGTGCTGCAAACAATTCTTGCCAGAACTTTGATGTGAAGATGCGGTCTCTGTCACTGACAATTATCTTAGGAGGACCATGTAGCTTCAGAACCGTGTCCATAAACAAGTTTGCTACCTGAGCCGCTATAAATGGGTGAGACAGTGGTATAAAATGTGCATATTTTGTGAGTCTGTCCACGACCACGAGTATGACATTTTTGCCCTTGGATTTAGGTAATCCCTCTACAAAGTCCATGCTTATCTCGGACCATTTGTTTCTGGGGATGTTGAGAGGATCCAACAGACCAGGGTAGTGAACACGTTCAGTTTTAGAAATCTGACAGATAGGGCAGGCTGCAATTTTCTCTGCACAGTATTGCTTTAGATTTGGCCAGTAGAACAGGTGCTTCAGTCGGTGATAGGTGACTCGATTTCCCGAATGGCCTCCAAATATGGATGCATGAAACGAGTTGAAGACCTTTTCTCGGAGTTCAGTTGAGCTGCCGATGAAAATTCTGTTTTTGTATCGGATGATACCATTGTGAAGCTTGTAGTGAGACTGATCTTCTGGATGTACTGCCAATTCTTGCAGTAACTGAGTGCATTTGTCATCACCAACATAACTGGCTGCGATATCTTGCATCCATAAAGGCACTGTGGCTGAGATGGCAAGGCATATTTCTTCAGGAGTTGTTTCATATTTCCGAGATAAGGCATCTGCAACTTTGTTTTCGGTGCCTTTCTTGTACTCGATGGAGTAGTCAAATTCCAACAGCTTGAGCATCAACTTATGTTGTATTCCCTCCAACAATCGTTGACTAGTGAGGTATTTGAGGCTTTGCTGATCTGTTTTGATGATCATTTGTTTCCCAACAAGTAATGTCTCCATTTCCTCAATGCTTCAAGCATTGCTAATGCTTCCTTTTCATAAATTGGCATGGCAGAAGCTTTAGGGCCAATTGCCTTACTGAAAAATGCCAGTGGTCTTCCTTTCTGCATAAGGACTGCGCCTAAACCTGAGCCAGATGCATCAGTTTCCAAGGTGAAAGGCAACTGAAAGTTAGGTAAGGTAAGGACATGGGAACTTGTCATGGCCTTTTTGAGCTGTTGAAAGGCGTTTTCTTGTTGATCTGTCCATTTAAATGAATCTTTCTTCAGAACATCATGGAGAGGACGGCATATCGATGCATAGCCTTCAATAAACCTCCTGTAGTACCCTGTCATACCCAGTATTCGACGAAGCTACTTCAGTGTTTTTGGAGATGTCCATTCCAGGATCTCCTTGATTTTTGCAGGGTCTGTGGCCACGCCAGCTCCAGATATGATGTGCCCCAGATATTCTACTGATTCAGTGGCAAATTCACACTTTGACATTTTAGCTTTCAAGTTGTGAAGGCGAAGAACTTGCAAGACCAAACTGAGATGATGCCTGTGCTGTCCCAAAGATTTGCTGTATACCAGAATGTCGTCAAAGAAAACAAGCACAAATTTCCTGAGATGAGGAGCAAAGATGTTGTTCATAAGCTGTTGAAATGTGGCTGGTGCATTAGTTAGCCCAAAGGGCATAACTAGGTACTCATAATGTCCCATGTGTGTGCTGAAGGCTGTCTTGGCAATATCAGCAGGGTTCATACGTATCTGGTGATACCCAGATCGTAAGTCTAGCTTGGAGAAGATAGTTGCCCCTTGCAGTTCATCTAGTAAGTCTTCTATCACCGGGATGGGATACTTGTTTTTAACTGTCAAGGCATTAAGCTGCCTATAATCCACACACAGTCTCCAAGTCATGTCTTTTTTCCTGACTAGAATTGCAGGAGAAGAGTATGGACTATTGCTGAGATGTATCTCAGAATTCTTGAGCATGTTTTGAACTAACTCTTCTACAATGTTCTTCTGTTTATGGGGCATTCGGTATGGCCTGACGTTCGGTGGATCTGATCCTTCTTTTATAGGAATTTGATGGTCACATTCCCGGTGTGGTGGTAGTCCTTCAGGTTCTGCAAAGACATCTTTGAACTGCTCGAGAATATCTTGCACAGGGGCCTCCATTTTGTTACCATGTTTCTGTTCAGACTGTGTCAGTTGACTATCCACTCGGATCACATAAGCTTTAGCTCCAGAGCGTAAGAGTTTAGAACAGGCTTTAGCTGAGATGATTGTGTTCTCCGCTGGTACTGCTCTATTTGTCAATGTACACCATGCTCCATTAACTGTGATGGCAACACTTCATTGTTCCCAGTCATAGTAGTTAGGGCTGTGTGTCTTGAGCCAATTTGCTCCTAGCACCATGTCATAGCCCTTGAGTGGTAACAGGCGACAGTCATGGTTGAATTCATTGTTCTGTATCTTGAACTTGCAGTTGGGTATGTGACCTGAAGAAATCAATTCTCCTCCACTAGCTACAAGCACTCTATGAGTATACGTGACCTCCACTTTCAGTTTTGTGGTCTTGATAAATTCGGTGTCCAGGAACAAAACCAGCACTTCCTTGGCTCTGTGTTCTTTGCCGGAGCAGGCCGAGCTCTATTGTCTCTGTTTTGCTGTAGGTTTCTGACAACTTGCTGAGTAGTACCTCTGTTAGAATTCAGGGATGTTGCTGGTCTTTTGCTAATTGCCAGGTAAGCTAGCTCTTGCTGCTTGGCATGATAATAAGCCATCTTCATTGTAGTTGGCGAGTGACTACAGACTGCATGCTTGATTGTATCCTTCAGTCCACTGAAAAATCTCAATACAAAGAAATTATCTGTGAGAAAAGGATGGCCTCTTCTCATGTTTATCATGTACTCTTCGAAGAGATCTATGTATTGAGCCACACTTTGTGTTTGTGTGAGGTACTGAAATTGTTCCATGGACTCTTGTTCAGTTGGTGCAGGAAATCTGTCACTGAGACATTGTTTAAATTGTTGCCACCGCAATTGGTGAATGTTCAGACCACTGCTCAGGAGCCAGGTTCTTGCCTTACCACGGATATGTGCATTGGCCCACTTGATTTTGTTGTCATTTGCAATCCCACTCACCGCAAACACACTTTCGCATTCCTCTAACCAATTCGGAGCATTCACCCCAAAGAATATTGGCAACTCCAAACTTGGTGTCCTGATATAAGGCTCCTGAGATGAACTGTTACCCTGATGGTTGGTCGGCTGGGGTAGGATGGGTGGTGTAGGAGGTGTATAAGGAGGAACTGTAGGCTGTATCTGTGAATATGTGTATATGGGTGCAAATTGTGGTTGTTGTTGTTGCGGAGGGTAGTGGTAGTAACCTTGTGAAGGTGGATATTGCTGCGGAATTGGCTGTTGTGGTGGGTAGTATGTTGTGGGATTGGTTTGGTACCCCATCGGTGAAGATGTATACATGTTTGGGTTGGTGTTTGGGTTTGAAAGCTGGGAAATTTGTGATGGATGTGGTGGTAGGTGTGGAGAAGTGGTGGACATGGTGAAAGTAGGTTGTTTTTGGGATGAATTGGCTTCAGTACTCGGTGTGAAAGGCGATGACTTTTGTGGTAGTGGTTGTTGTTGCCATGTCGCTGAACTCGGTGTGGTGACCTCCGGAATGGGGCTAAGATTCGAAGATGGTGGTGGTGGTGGTGTTGCGAATTGGCTCTGGGATGTGGTGGGAGGGGGAACGGTGGTGACGGTGTTGCTGGGTTTCACGGCCAAGGATATTTGCGCGACCATGTCGTGTAGATCAGACATCGTACCTTGGAGCGCATCGATTGAGCTCTGTTGATGTTCCAGTTGGCGTCGCAGGTTGAGGATCTCGCGAGGAACCCTCTGGCTGATCTCTTCTTCTTCCTTGGCCTGCTGCTGCGCCGCCGCCAAGACTTCCGCTTCATCCGCTTCAGCCGCCATGCGCTCTTGGGAGCGGGTGCGGATGATGGACATGGGTAGGGTGCGCCTGCTCGATCTACTCCGCGGAGCTGGATCCAGTCTGCTGGGCCGGAGGGATTTTACCGCCGGCAACTAGGTCTGCCGGTAACCTCGGCGCCGCCAGAGGTCTAGGGTGGAGTGGGAGGGATCATCGCTCGGGGGAGAGTGGCTACTGATACCAATTGACAGAACCTTGATACGAAGAAGAAGGTCGGGAACAGGAATTGACAAGTAACTGAAGTAAAGGAACTAAAAGAGGGAATTGGGTAAATTGCAGATAAAGGAAATTGCTGGAAGGAAGAACAGGAAAAGTAGAACAAAGAAATTAGGGTTTTTCCATATCGCGCCGCCCAGCCACCCACTCTCCCGGTTATAAAGAGTCCCCGAGGAGCCGCGAATCAGTTTGGAAAATACAAATTTGGGCATAGTTTGCCAAAATTGCCAATTTAAAGGGTAATTGAATCTAAGCCGTCGGATGGAAGTGAAACATCATCCTGGCCGTCCTTCTTGGATCAATCCACTCAAGGGATCTTCTGCGGCTGCTGCGGTTGTGGCTAGATGATGAACAACTTCAGAACAATATCCTGACATCTTGCAATCTTAATGACTTGAATTTTCCGCACAAAGGAAGAATACCTGATTTTCATATTCATACAAAAATAAAAAAAGCGAGAAGAATACCTGATTTCAGAACAAAAGAAAAAGAAAAAGAAAAGAACCAGAGACTGATTGCATCGTCGCGAACTCGCGACTCGCGACAGTGCAACAACTCCCTTTTCCCAGCGACTGGGGGAACAGCGGCGCAGCTCCTCTGACTTTGCTTCACCAAGTCGCCTCGTCTGCCCGCTGCATACCCCGACGAGCAAGCAACCCTTCCCTGCCGCACAGAACACGCAGAGCGTCTAGATCGAAGCTGACCGAATCCCGGATCCTACACCTGCTGCCCCGAGGGAGGCGGGCCGGGGTTGGTTGGTCGTTTCCTGGCCAGTCCACGATCTGTTTCTTGATCGTGGTCTGCTTCTAGCCAGCCGGGTTTGGTCGTTTACGCCAAGTCGCCTCCTCCCAATCTACATCCCCTCGCTTACCGAATCCACGGCTCTCAGGTTCAGAATTTTCTCCATATTTCATATTATCTGCTTGTCTCTTTCCAGTTAATCACCATGCATAATTGCTCCAAGAAAATTTGACTTGTTTGCTCCAAGAAATCCGCTTCTTCTTGTTACTATTACTGGCTGATTCCTGGTTACTATTACTGGCTGATGCCAAAAGTTGAGCGCAATTTATCTCGACGGCGTATCTCGGATTCTTTGTCAGCGGTACAGGGAGGGATGACTCCATTGAGGTCTAATTGGAGAACTAGTCAGTTAGATTGATGATTCATTGAGTGGAATGAGCGAGACGATAAGTAAAGTTTGTCTACTTATGGTTTCTCTAAATAATCTATTCTGTCATTTATAGGTCCCCATTTCCTATTCACCACGGGATGCCGGATTTTAGTAAAACGGAAATCTTAGAACAGGAATAGTTTATGTTGACTAGGCAAAATATGTACGAGCTGCATTTTTTTCAGTTTCACAAGATTGCTTGCGGTGGTTAAAACTCCGAGTGATAATCTAACTGGACTCGCAAAGCTTCGATCAATCCATCATATTTCGACATATGTATGATTGTCTCTGGTCTATTGTGTTTTTTTTTTTGAAACGAAAGGCAAAACCTTTGCCTTATTCATTAATTAAGCAGAAGGTGTCTGGTTTATTAGCGGAAGAAACCGGGCGAAAACCATACAACAAACACCACAGGGCAAAGCCCACACAACACCTAGAGCCAAGCACAACCCACCACTCCGCGACGGTCGGCCAACACTCCACCCTTGTCAGAGAGAAGAATCCGCGGCTGCTATGGGAGGAGCAGATACGGGACACTCCGTCGTAGATGAAAGCGGCCACCACCGGGGAGCCTCGACGACGAACAACACCGAGAGCAACCTTGTCGCCCACACGACACAAAGCGAAATGCCCTCGATGATGCAGAAAACTCGGAGCCGCCGCCCCGACATCCAACTCTCCATCACGCCCTGCGCAAACCACTTGGACCACCTTCCGGGGCCGCCGCCCCGACATGCCACCGCTCACGCTCGAGCTGCAACGCCGCACGACCTAGCCACCCGCAGTCCGAACTGACCAGGTCAACTACCCGCAGACCACGGCCGCCACACCACAAACCGGGGCCGCTGCCCCGACTTCCAGTCAACCATCCCCACTAGGATGCATCAACCGAGCCGACAACCCCGCTACCCATGTAGACCGAGGTTGCCACTCGAACCATACCGAGCTGCTGCCCTTCCTCGTAGGGCCACTGTCGCATGGCTTCCCGAGGCCGCTGCCTCGGCGCACGATCAAGAACCACCCACCCGGGACCGCCATCCTGGCATCCACCAACCACGGAAGAGGAGAAGCAGGTGAAGCGGATGCAAGGCAGGCCCTCCAAGGCGACGCCTCCAAGGAGGTGACGATGAAACCAACGCCGTCGCCCGCTTCGGTGTCCCGAAGCTAGGGCTTTCGCCCGGAGAGCCCATCACCCCCACGAGGGACGAGAAAGGAGCTCCTCGACAACGCCCCCAGGAGGGTAAACGGCGCCAATAGCGACGTCGCCGTCGGCACCAGCCGAAGCTGGTTCCAGACTTTCACCTGGAGCTCCTGCATGCCCTCGATCAAACCGGGGCCAACGATTCCAGCAAACTGAGGTGACAAGCACACCCAACGCTAGAGCACTGCACGCTGCACCAAATCGACTTCTCTGCCGCCATCCGCCAAGCAAACTCGCGCGCCGCACCTCACGCCGCGGCCGAAACCACGCCTACCGGGGGCAGAACCAACTCCCCGGCCACCACGACAGCACACACCACCGCCCTCGACCCGGAGCCGCTGCCTCGGCTCCCTGCGGCACCTCTGCGCTCCTGCAAATCCCCGCCGTGAGCTTCACCGACGAGGTCGCTGCTCATCGCCAGCAGGCCCGCCCGGGCCCAGATCCGGCCCTCACGGGCCCATCTCGCTCGCAGCAACTCGAGTCCAGAAACCTCCGCACCCACAGCAGGTCGCCCGGCCCTCACCGCACCCCGGCCTGCCGACTGCCACCGGAGTCCAGGGCCGCCGCCCTGGATTGCCGCGCCACGCCGCGCTTGAGACGACCCTAGGTCGTCGATCCGGCCCTCCCCGCACCACTTTTTGGCAGTGAGGGGCCCGCCGCCACCGCGGCATGGCCGGCGGCAGCGGCGGCTAGGATGAGGGATGTGGGCGTGGTCCGCGGCGGCGCTGAGTGGGGAGCCCCCGGGTTGCCCCTGGGCAGGGCGACGCGAGGGAGGAGTCGGTTCAAAACTTCGTACTATAATCTTTGGTCTAGTGTGTTTCGGTCCTAAGAAAGATGAGTTATAGCCTTGGTTGACTAGAGGAGGCATTTAATAGAGTCAAAACTCTTCCTTGAAGAGGAGTACCGAAACAAAGCCCTCGCAATATATCTCCACCTTCTCAGCTTTCAAAAGTTGCCTTTTTCTCTTGAAAGAAAATGCTTCTTGAACACTCACATCTCTTGAAGTGGACAATCTGCCGATGCTTTTTTTGCAGACGAACTGATAAGCCAAATTGAAAATACCCTGTTTGTTAATTGTAGATTTGCAAAACTTATGGCTTCAAACACTGGCAAGAAGCTCATTCAGATCGATGTGAGCGCCGATACAGTGTGCCCTTGGTGCTTTGTTGGAAAAAAGAACCTTGAGAAAGCTATGGAACAAACCATGGACAAGTTCGATTTTGAGGTTTCACTTCTTTCAAACACTACCATGATCTAAGATCGCAATTCTTATCAGCACAATGTCAGATGGTGTAACTCACGCTGCTTTACAGGTTCGTTGGCATCCATTCTTTCTGAATCCCGATGCATCTAAGGAAGGTGTCAAGAAATCCGATTTCTACAAGACGAAGTTTGGCCCTGTTCAGTTTGAGCGTGCAACTGCTCGCATGACAGAGGTTCTCTCATTTGCTCTTGACCGCGGTCTGATTCACATGCCATATAATGTATTTAGCTGCTGACATGCTCTTCTGGCAGATGTTCCGAGGACTTGGCTTTGAATATGACATGTCCGGACTCACGTTAGTGCATGTTTTAAATTGTTCCATGATTCCATCCACTGCATAATGTCTGTCAGTTGTTAGTGCACTGACTTCAAGATTGTAATGCAGCGGGAATACAATGGACAGCCATAGGCTCATAGCACTTGCTGGACACCAAGGTTGCGAAAAACAAAATGCTCTTGTGGAAGAATTGATGGTCAGCTATTTTTGCCAAGGAAAATATATTGGTGATGGGTGAGTACATATTAAAGTCGATGAGTATAGTTATTGTTGCACAATCTTGTTGCTTCTTCGTTTTTATTCTTACCTTAATCCTACATTTTATGTATTTTATATTTGCACTACTAAATCATTGTTGACCTGTTGCGTCCTTTGTTGTAATATGGACATTTCACTGCATTAATTTAATAAACATATAACATTTATTGAGGCGAAATGGTGTGACAAGTCCTATGCCAGATACATTCGCCTTTAACAGATGATTTCTTATGGCCATTTTCTGATCTGGACGTTTGATACTCACAATGAGGCACTACAAAATAACCCTTGTCCACCTTTATATGTTACACGTTCTGCATCATTTATTTTTAGTTTTGATAGACAAACAAGAATCGACATCCACTCTCTTCATACTGGATCACAACTATGACCTTTGTGGCATTTAACAACAACATAGGTTACCAAAAGGCAGTGTGCTGCTTCATTTTTTGAGGGAATATTCCTCTCATTGCCCCACTTTTCCTTGCCTCAATCTGCCTTTCTATGTTGGCCATTTTTTATGCACTCTTACGGAATTCATTTTCCAAATGTGTGAAGGCAAGTTCTTCTGGATGCTGCGAGAAAGGTGGGCATAGAAGGAGCAGAAGAATTGCTGCAGGACCCTACCAAAGGAGTTGATGAGGTATGTTTTGCACTTGTAGTTGCTCCACGTTGCCACCACTATTTGTGAAAGACTGAAATGGCTGGAGTGTCTTAATCCCTTTTCTGGTGGTACAAGGTTAAGGAAGAACTCATCAAGTATTCTTCTAGCATTTCGGGAGTACCTCACTTTGTGGTATGAATATTAATCGATTTGTTGTTATTATCGTCATGTTCATCTTTTACCCTATCAATGACTGGTCTTTTATCCTATAAATGACTGCGTGACAACCTGTTGTGCTGTTTATTTCAGATCAATGGAAAATATCAACTCAGTGGTGGTCAACCTTCAAACATATTCATGAAGGCCTTTGAGGCGGCTGCCAAAGACGGAGCTGAATGATTATTCAACAAACTTCTCTACTGATTACCTTCCGTGCTGTTGTATACTTATATGTACACAAAATGAATAAAGTACTACGGTAGAAACTAATGAAGGTGGCTTTCAAAAAATGGGAAGTAAAAATTATAAGTGATTCATGGCTTCATTATGAAAGATAATGTATGAACCACATTGTATTTGCTGTAATCCTGATGTGATGATAGTATTCTGCAGTCTTGTTTATTCCATCAGTGTTGCTTTGGGAACTCCAAGTACGTGTACAGTGTACTATTACATTATATTATGAGAACGATACACATGTATTCAGCAGTACGTTTTGCAGTGTCATGTGCAAGATTTTTTTTTTGCGAAACGCAGTACAATGCAGGCGCTCATATACACGCGCACACACTCACCCATATGAACACACACGCACACCCTCTACCCCTATGAGCACCTCCGAGAAACCGAGTCGGCGGGTCGAGTCTTGAGATTGACGAAGTCATCACGGGCGCCTCGCTGTCGACGAGAACGTCGCCTCCCACTGAAAAATATTCCGCATTAAATGAGAAACACCAACGTCAAACCTGTGGTTTGAACTCTGATGGGCTAGGGTATAATCACCCTACTAACCATCTTGCCACAGGCAAATTCTGCATGTGCAAGATTTGATGTCTGCTGAAAGCCAAGATTCTGAATCAGAAACTCATCATCCTGACTAGAAAATTGCGGGCCCTCTATTCTCCAGTTTTGACCTCATCCGTTAGGGCCCAGTGCAAAATGAGTTGGAAACTATAGAATTCTCCATATGACGGCAAATGCAATCTCAGAAACCCTGACATCTGTGTCTACCTATTAACTAATCCTAGCAAAACTCGTGTTATATTTGCTAGCCACTTTTGAAACATGAATTTAGGTATCTCTCATCATGTACTATTTTTTTTAAATGGGCAAATAAAGAGAGTGGAGATTTCTTGCTCCCCAACTCCAGTGTTCCCCGTGTTTAAAAAAAATCAAAAATCATATTTCAAAGTTTCAAAAAATGTGAAAAAAACATGAACATTCTCAATGATGTATTCTAAAAACGCGCAAAATTTGAATTAGAAATACTTTGTATTTTGAACTACACAAAAAAGGACACTGACAAGGATATACATCTCGGGTACACTACCATAAGGGTACCTGGTGCACGTGTCGACTAAGACCCAGCTATCAAGAGCCTACATGAATCCCATGACGAAAGGCCCAATAAGATGGAGTACCCTCCAAGATTAGACATAAGCATAGTCGGTTTAGCCTTTCCTTACATGTAATCTGAGTCGGTTGCGAACTCCCGAAACCCAACCTATTATATAAAGGTTGGGAGGGCCGCCGATCCAGGACACGCAACTCTCGAACCACCAAAAGCCTAGCGAGATCGACATCTCGCCGGCACCCCATTGTAGCTCGCATATACACACCAGATCAATACCAGACAAACAGGAAGTAGAGTGTTACTCTCCGGAGGCCTGAACCTGGGTAAAATCTCTGCTTTTGCTTGTCAGCCGACGAAACTACCAGCTCTACCACGTTCTCTCCCTCGTAATCTCAACCCTAGGTCCTTAACCATGGGATTTGATGAGTTAACCCCTCGTCAATTGGCGCCGTCTGTGGGAAAGAATAGTGCTGGACTCACGGTTTCTTCGGTTCCATCGGAAAACGGCAACTCGCCGATCGGATCTACAAACGGCAACTCGACGGCTGCATCAACAAACCAGAACTCGCCGACTCGAGCGGCACACGACAACTCGCCGACTCACTCGACAAACGGCAGCACGCCAGCCTCACCTGCTAAAAGCACATCAGATCCTCTGATGGACTTCGAGCCACACTCACCATAATTCTAGGAGACGTTCGCTGATCTCGAGTCAGATTTGGGTTTAACCGTTGGGTCGTTCAATTTTTTCGTAAACAAGCTTGGTGTGCAGGACTTGACAGATCCACGCCAACTCGCGACTTCCGCACCCGAGGCTCCATCGGTTGCGGCTCCTTCGACTGCGGATCCATCAACTGCGTCCATACCATCTTCGATCCTTCAAGCCTGCTCGTCTGCAACAACCATGTCAACTCGAGAGATCGACGAGCTCATTGCGAAAGAACTCATAGGTGAGGAGGCCGAATCAGCATACCGCACAAACGGTCCCGAGCTCAATCTTCCACTCGCGGATAGCTTTGACTGCGGGATCTCCCTCAGCGACTTCGATGAGACTGAAACTCATATCGACAACCACGTCGACTCCGAGATCTGCACCAACAACAACCTCGACTTCGAGATTCATAACAACTTCGCCGACACCGAGATGAGCATAGGCGACGAAGACATCGACAGCGAGATCCGTCCAGACGGACCACTCGACGAGCATATCGACTCCGACATGAGCCTTGATGAAGACGTCGAGTTATAACGGGACTCGAAAACACATACACATACCCTCGGGTGATACCCCAGCAGGTCTACGTTGCCTTCGCCGCAGAATCATCTGATGCTGCGGCCAGTCGCAGTCCTACAGAATTCCCGTGCACAGTTACTATGCCGGATGGAGTCACAAATCTCACAATTACTGCTGAGATGGCAGCAAAATCAGATAAAGTCATCAAGGAGTGCACAATGAAGCCAGCAGACGCAACATGGGAGGAGATGTTGACCTTCCAGTACTTCAATTGGCAGGAATCACTTCGACTGTAGCAGATCAGAGCAACACTCGAAGAACGTAAAAAGCAGGCTAGCTTGTCGAGTGCACGAAGAAGACAGCTCTCCCTGAGCTCCACCGGGCGAGCAGACACAAGACCCAGATCAAAGCTGTCACACCTCGCGGCAGATGAGAGAGCAGCACTCACCCGCAACTTAGGTCACTCTTTCATGACATTCGACGAGGTGGGAGTGCCAGTACCCAAAACAGCTGCGGGTGCTCTCTTTACCGCTGCAGCGTACCTAGAGGCAATCAAGCCTCCAGCTGATGACCCCAATGCAAAACTACATCGCCAAATCCCAAAAACTCCAGGAGGGAGTCGAGACCGTGCCATAGTAGACACGCATCGTGAAGAACATAATCGCACTGGTCGCCGTCACCACTCGAAGGAAAGAAGCGGCTCACGCCGGCGCAGGTCCAGAAGCAGATCACGCAGATCTTACAGTAGCGACTCGTACTCTGATCAGGAGCCTGAGCCACACGGAGCTATGTGCTTCACTCGACGCGTCCGCGAGACACGGATTCCCAAAGGGTTCAAATTCACATCTGAACAGCCCAAATACACGGGTCGACAGGAACCTTCAGGGTGGCTGGAAGACTACAGACTGGCTGTCGCGTGCCAGCGAGGCACAAATATCACAGCCATGCAATACATATGACTCATGCTCGAAGGCACAGCCAGCGACTGGCTCAAGGCTTTACCTCCATCAACATACGACTCGTGGGATCACTTCCGCGCAGACTTCATCAAAAACTTCGAGCCTTTATGTGAGCGACCAAAAACGTTCGAAGAACTGAGAGCTTGCGTTCAGCGGTCGGACGAAACGTTGAGGTCATACATCCGACGTTGGACTGAGATACGCAACTCAGTTGGAGTAATTTCAGAAGATATGGCCATGGATGCTTTCATCATGGGCCTCGCCAGGCGAGATTTCAAAGAAGCACTTGGTCGCCAAAAGCCAACCTCTGTGGCTAACCTCCTGAAGATCGCGACTGAGTGGGCAGACGGAGAAGACATGACACATACCACACGCGGGTCCTCACCCCGTGACAATCATGATAGCAGCAGTCGACACCGCAGGGACTCGTACAGAGACGACTGGAGGCGCAAACGTTCAAAACGTCACTACGACGACGACAGACCCGAATTCATGGCGGTTGGGTTCTCTACACCCCGCAATGACCAAGACAGAAGCGACCGACGATCAGAAGATCGACGGGATAGTCGAGATGATCGCCGGGACAGTCGAGATGATCGTCGGGATAGTCGAGACCGCAACCAGTGCAGTGACAACTACAAGAAGAAAGATTGGCGCAAGTCGCGCTCCGGCGCACAAAACGAGCGATCATTCGATGACAAGATGGATGCTGATTGCAGATTCCACCTATACAAAGGGGAAGATGGAAATTTGCGCTCCAATCACTCGATGAGAAACTGCAGAGAATTCGACCAACTAGCATCTGAATACGTGCAACTCAGAAAGGCAACAGCCGCACACGCACCCGCACCTGCACCTGTGCCTCAGCCAAACAATGTGCCTGTTCTGATGGCACCACCTCCACCACCACAGCCTGCCGCAGGCGGAAATATCGCGGGTGCCATACAACCCGTACCTCGGTTGGATGAACCTCAGTACCCTACGCCCCAAGGGTAGATGTACATGATACAGAAAGGTCGCCCTTCCAACAGGGAGCAAAAACTTCGCACTCGACAAGTAAACATGGCGGTCATGTCACCTCCTGCTGTAACTGAATTCTTGAAGGGATCCGAAACCGCAATAAGCTTCAGCAGAGAGGACCACCCACCATCGGTCGTTCGTCCAGGGCACTCTGCTCTGGTACTCGACGCACAAATTGGAGGCTACGCCATGTCCAAGGTCTTCATGGATGGTGGCAGCGGCATAAACATCATCTTCGCAGATACGCTCCGCAAAATGAACAGGTCAGTCGAAAACCTGCCAAAATCCTCAAATACCTTTCACGGTATCGTCCCAGGCAAAGCAATAAGCCCAGAAGGCACCATACAACTCGACGTTATGTTCGGGGACAAAAACCACTTCAGGACGGATTCCATTGAGTTCGAAGTTGTCGACTGGAAGTCACAATACCATGCCATACTTGGACGCTCGACGTTCGCTCGATTCATGGCGGTCCCACACTACGCATACCTCCAGCTAAAGATGCCTGGACCAAAAGGAGTAATCACAGTCAAAGGAAACTTCCAAAAGTCTGACTCTTGCGACCGAGAGTTTTGCAAAATCTCTGAGATGTTCGGCATGGAAGCAACACTCGCCGATCTAGCGGTCTCCAACGATCGAACACTTATGCCGGAGCACAAGAAGGTGGCAGTCGACAGAGCATTCAATGCCACCAATGACACAAGGTCGCATCAGGTGCACCCGACTGACCCGACCAAGACAGACAATGTCTCTTCGAGTCTGCCTATCGCATAGGAAAGTGCACTCGTCGAATTCCTCCGTGAGAACTGGGATATATTTGCGTGGTGTCCAGCCGACATGCCAGGTATTCCCAGGGAATTCGCCAAGCACTCTCTCCAATTATTTCCAGATGCTAAACCAGTCAAGCAAACAATGCGCCGCATATCCGGCCCGAAAAGAACCGCAGTCGAAGCCGAAGTCGACAGACTACTCGCAGAAGGTTTCATCAGAGAAATCAAGAAATCACAATGGGTGGCCAACCTCGTACTTGTAGAGAAGAAGCACACAGATATCCTTCGGATGTGCGTAGATTTCACAGCACTCAATAAATGCTGTCCAAAGGATCACTTTCCACTACCTCGAATCGACCAGATCGTTGACTCCACCGCCGGGTGTGCTCGCTTGTCCTTCCTGGATGATTACTCAGGTTACCACCAGATAAGGATGAAGGAAGAGGATGAAGATAAAACGGCGTTCATAACCCCACTCGGGGTCTACTGCTACACAACCATGTCTTTTGGGCTCAAGAACGCAGGCACAACCTACCAGCGCATGATGCAAGACTGCCTCAAGAAGCAAATTGGGCGAAACGTCCAGGTCTACGTAGACGACATCGTCATCACAACAAGGGAGGAAAACACTACTCGATGACTTGCGAGAGACGTTCGCAAATCTCAAACGCTTCCACATCAAGCTCAACCCGAAGAAGTGCACGTTCGGCGTGCCAGCCGGGCAGCTCTTGGGGTATCTAGTCTCAGCTCGTGGAATCGAGGCGGACCCGGAGAAAATACAAGCCATCTTGACTATGCAAAGGCCTTCAAAGCTCCATGACGTGCAAAAATTAGTGGGTCGAGTGGCAGCACTCAGTCGATTCATCAGCAAACTGGGCGAAAAAGCACTCCCGTTCTATCGACTGATGAAGAAAGCAGACAAATTCGAGTGGACGCCAGAAGCGAGTCCTCACAAGCCCTCCAATCCTCGTCGCACCAAGGGAATGATGTCTATGTGTGCTTCTATTCTTGTAGACAGTGTTGGGCCTCCAAGAGCAGAGGTTTGTAGAACAGCAGCAAGTTTCCCTTAAGTGAATCACCCAAGGTTTATCGAACTCAGGGAGGTAGAGGTCAAAGATATCCCTCTCAAGCAACCCTGCAATTAATATACAAGAAGTCTCTTGTGTCCCCAACACACCCAATACACTTGTCAGATGTATAGGTGCACTAGTTCGGCGAAGAGATAGTGAAATACAAGTAATATGGATGATTATAAGTGGTAATTGCAATCTGGAATAAAAATGGCAGCAAGCAAACATGTAGCAGAACTTGTTGTAAACGGTGTTTCAATGCTTAGAAACAAGGCCTAGGGATCATACTTTCACTAGTGGTACCTCTCAACATGTTAGCACAACTGAATGCAAGTAAATGATACTCGGGATTATTCTCCTTCTTGATAACACAGGAGTACTATGTGTAGGGCTGCAAAATCACTCCTGAAAGTTTGAGTAAACAAACACCACAATTCCCAAGAACAAGCCATGATAAATATCTAAATTATTCATAGAGTCACACACAAGTACCCATACTGTCATCTTGATACCGTGTTGTCACAATGACTCCAGAAACTAGACAAAATCACTTGAGTAGCATAAACATTACATATGAATTCAGCGATACTAGCAATACTCATGATCACATAAAGATCACACCATGGGAGAGAGAGATAAACCACATAGCTACCGGTAGAGCCCTCAGCCTCGGGGGAGACTACTCGCACATGGTCATGGTGAGCACACTTGATGGAGAGGTTGATGAAGAGGTGCAGCCCGGAGAGGAGACGGCGGCCCGCTGCAGCCACGGCGCGGCGGCGGCGCTGGAGATGGCGATGGAGTCGATGGAGATGGCTTTGGGGGCAATTCCTCGTCCCAGCAGCGTGCCGGAACAGAGACTTCTGTCCCCCGAAACTTGTCGTCGATGGCGGCGGCGCTGCGGAACTCTTCTGGAAATATGACTTGGTTTTTTAGGGTTTACGCCTCGGGGGGAATAAATAGGCGAAGGGGCAACGTCGGTGGAGCCCGAGGTGGGCCTCCTCACCAGCTGGCGCGACAGAAGGGGGGCCGCGCCGCCAGGTGGTTTGGCCACCTCGTGGCTCCCCTTCGTCTCTCCTTCAAACTCCGTGTACGTGTTGGAAAAATAGGGACTTGGCCTTTTGTTTCGTGCAATTCCGAGAATATTCGCAGAAGTACTTTTCTGGAATAAAAAACAGCAGAAAACAGGGAACTGGCACTTCGGCATCTTGTTAATAGGTTAGTCCCAGAAAATGCATAAAAGTGATATGAAGTGTATATAAAACATGTAGCAAATGGTATAATATAAGCATGGAACATCAGAAATTATGGATACGTTGGAGACGTATCAAGCATCCCCAAGCTTAGTTCTACTCGCCCTCGAGTAGGTAAAACGATAACAACGAATAATTTCTAAGGAGACATGCTTTCACACAATCTTGATCAATATATTGCAAGGCTCATGTCATGAATGAAGTGACTCAAAGCAATGGTCTATAGTTTGCTAACAGATAGGTAAAGAGTAAATAACTGAATCACATAAGCAAAAACTTTTCATGAATAGTACTTTCAAGACAAGCATCAAAAAGTTTTGCATAAGAGGTAACTCATAAAGCAATAGATTCAAAATAAAAGGCATTGAAGCAACACAAAGGATGATAAAGTTTCAGCAATTGCTTTCAACTTGTAACATGTATATCTCATGGATAGTTGTCAACATAAAGCAATATAACAAGTGCAATAAGTAAACATGTAAGAATCAATGCACACAAAGTTGACACTAGTGTTTGCTTCTAAGATAGAAAGGAGTAGGTAAACTGACTCAACATAAAGTAAAAGATAGGCCCTTCGCAGAGGGAAGCAGGGATTAAATCATGTGCTAGAGCTTTTTAAGTTTTTGAAATCATAAAGAGAGCACAAAGTAAGTTTTTGAGAGGTGTTTGTTGTTGTCAACGAATGGTAGTGGGCACTCTAACCCCCTTGTCAACCAGACTTTCAAGAGTGGCTCCCATGAAGGACGTTATCTCTATCAGCAAGGTAGATCATCCCTCTTCTCTTTTGTTTACACATGTATTTTAGTTTCATTATGGATGACACTCCTCCCAACCTTTTGCTTACACAAGCCATGGCTAACCGAATTCTCGGGTGCCTTCCAACATTCACATACCATGGAGGAGTGTCTATTTGCAAATTAAGTTGCTTACTGATAAATCAGGGCAAAACATGTGAAGAGAATTATTAATGAAAGTTGTAATTAATTGGGACTGGGCACCCCGTTGCCAGCTCTTTTTGCAAATTATTGGATAAGCGGTGTATATGCCACTAGTCCATTGGTGAAAGTCTGTCAGAAGTAAATGACAAGATTGAAAGATAAAACACCACATACTTCCTCATGAGCTATAAAACATTGACACAAATAAGGAGTAATAAAGTTTTGAATAGTTTAAAGAGAGCACATGAAGTATTTACTTGGAATGGCAAGAAATACCACATAGTAGGTAGGTATGGTGGACACAAATGGCATGGGTTTTGGCTCAAGGTTTGGATGCACGAGAAGCATTCCCTCTCAGTACAGAGTTTAGGCTAGCAAGGTTGTTTGAAGCAAACACAAGTATAAACCGGTACAGCAAGACTTAAATAAAAACATATTGCAAGTATTATAAGACTCTACACTGTCTTCCTTGTTGTTCAAACATTTTACCAGAAAATATCTAGACCTTAGAGAGAACAAATATGCATCCCAAGTCTCAACAAGCTCTACGGTAGTTCTCCCCTACTAGGCTTTAACTACCACATATAGCATTTTCAAGAGAGTGCTTATAAACAAGTACTAACAAGACAGAATCTACTTGAGCTTAAACATGATCTACTTGAGAGCTCAAAACAATTGCAAAGTATCAAATCAAAACAAGACAATGATCTACAAGAATGCATATGTCTTTTCCAATACCAACTACACATATAGCATTTTCTTTTTCCAACCAAGCACCAATCAATTTATTTAAACATAAACTCTCCAAATGATACTACAATGCGCAAGAGAGTGCTTATAAACAAGTACTAACAGCTCAAAGAGATGCATGAAAAACAGGAGCTAAAAGCACTGCAGTAGCTAGTTAAGAATACTCAACAAATATAAGTGAAGAACATGAGTATTCACATGAAAAAGCGGAGCGTGTCTCTCTCCACACAAGGATTGCTAGGATCCGAATTTATTCAAACAAAAACAAAAATAAAAGCACACAGACGCTCCAAGTAAAGCGCATAAGATGTGAAAGAATTAAAATATAGTTTCACTAGAGATGACCTGATAAGTTGTTGATGAAGAAGGGGATGCCTTGGGCATCCCCAAGCTTAGACGCTTGAGTCTTCTTGAATATGGCTGGGGATGAACCACGGGGGCATCCCCAAGCTTAGGCTTTTCACTCTTCTTGATCATAATATCATCCTTCTCTCTTGATCCTTGAAAACTTCCTTCACACCAAACTCGACATAGTTCTCATTAGAGGGTTAGTGCATAATCAAAAATTCTCATATTCTGTGATGACACAATCATTATTAAAGCTCTGGACATTAGCTACAGCCACTGATGCTTTGTGGAGCAAAGAAATCCACTCAACATAGTAAAAGAGAGAATGCAAAACAAAAGGCAGAATCTGTCAAAAACAGAACAGTCTGGAATGACGAATTTTTTCGAGGCACTTAAGTTGCTCAGATGGAACTGGTCCAATTTAATGAAAGTTGCGTACATATCTGAGGAAGATGCGTGATTTTTTCAGAATTTTTCGAATTTTCTGCAAGGAGATGAGCTCAAAATCGTGACAGCTAAAAATCTGTCTCTGCGCAGAAATCCAAATCTAGCATCAACTTTCAATAAAAGACTTTACTTGGCACAACAATGCAATAAAATAAAGATACAAAGGAGTTGCTACAGAAGTAACAAGCACCTTGACTCAAAACAAAAAGAAAAGCAAAAATAACAGAAAATAAAAACAATGGGTTGTCTCCCATAAGCGCTTTTCTTTAAAGCCTTTTAGCTAGGCATGAAATTTTGATGATGCTCTCATATGTATAAGAGTTGAATATAAGAGAGCATCGAAAAGCAAATACCAAACACATTTAAGTCTAACCCACTTCCTATGCAAAGGAATCTTGTAAGAAAACAAATTATTGATGCATGAAGCTACTAGCATAGAAAGACAAAACAAGTGCAACTTCAAAAATTTCAACAAAAAGAGAGGAGACTTGATATTATTGAGATATATGAATCCATGCCTCCCTCTCTCATAAAAACTTTCAGTAGCATCATTGATAAAATCCACAATATAATCATCACATGAAACATTCTTACCATGATCCATATGCACAAAAGTATCTTCATTTTCCACATAAGAAAAGTTCTTCTCATTAATAACAATGGGGGCAGGATCATCATAAAGAACTCGAACATGATAGACAAGTTGTATATTAAAGGGATGGTTTTGGGTAATCTCTCCATAACTATGACAAGTTTCATGAGGATGACTGTAATTATAACCTATGTCATAGTATTCTTTATAATAATTATCAAAGACTGGAGGCATAGTATCATCATAAGCAATAGAATAGTCATCTTCCAAACTGTGTTCATTCGTAAACATATCATTATTTTTAATAGAAGGAGATGTATCAAGCATATAATCAGCAATAGCAAAAGGATTTTCAAACACCTCATCCCCAAGCTTAGAGCTTTTCATATCATCATTGGAAGAAACATGGATAGTACTAATAGTATGGCAATCATTAATATCATCATTTTCAGAATTGGTACCCCAAAGATTTTCAATATCAAAAGTAGTTTCATTTTCCCAATCATGATCACTAATATAAGTAACAGGCATAGGTTCATCATCAAGTTCAGAATCATCGAATTCAGAATTATAAGTATCAATTGTAACAGGAGCAACAAGTTTGGGAGAAGATACCGTTTCCTCTCTCCTTTTACTCCTCTCTTCTTCTTCTTCTTCTTCTTCTTCTTTCCCCTCTTCTTTTATCTTTAGGAGGGAGAGGTTTGAAAGGAAGCTCCTCCACATAACCTGGTTTAGTATTAGAGACAATGGAAGAAACTTGGGGGGACTCCTCTCTTTCATTAATGAGAACAAAACACATATTAGTCCTGTCATACTTTGGTAAAGTCTCATCCTTTATAATATTTTGTATGTAGGTGTTAGCATGGCAATTATTAACACAATAGAGATAACATCCATGCAACACACTATTCATATCAAGATCACTCATATCTAACAAGGAAGTTTTTCTTGATAACTCTTCACACCCCAAAAATAATGTAAGTTCATCATGTTGATTAGGAGTGATCATGTTATCACAATACAAATTTGCAGTAATTGGATTCGAAAGGCTATTATCATGACCTGAACATTGAAAATTAAAATGACCCACTTCATAGCAAAGTTCACAAATAAAAGGATGGAGGTCACAAACTTTTTCACCAAGATCTCTTAGAGCCTTGTACCATGTTCTAGTTTTTTCATTCCTATGATAGATACAATATTCATCTTCGATTTGATTAATTCCACAAGGTCTATGCATTCCACAAAAATTAACATGCTTATAAGAAATAGTATTTTCAGAAGTTTGAGCATGTTTATTGCAATCATTAACAACAATTTCATTTTCCATGCAAGTGTCTTTGAAAGGTTCATGATACACGTCCCAATTTTCTTTAGGAACATTAATATGAGAAGCAAAGGTTCTAAAACAATCAACAATAATTTGAGAATCAAGACCATATTTAGCACTAAGCTCTTGAAAACTAGCAGTTTCAACGAAAGACTTAATGCAATCATATTCATAGTTTATACCTGATTCTTTACCTTTGTCATTCTCCCAATCCTCAGCATTGTTTTGAATTCTTTCAAGAAGATCCCATCTAGCTTCAACCTTCTTGCTTGTGAAAGAACCATGTGAACATGCATCTACATAATCCTTGTAATGACCTGAAAGCCTTGCATAAAAATTAGTAACAATTATTTCCTCAGAAAGCTCATGGTTAGGACATTTGAGTATTAATGTTTTGAGCCTTCCCCAAGCTTGAGCAATGCTTTCTCCATCATGAGGGTAAAAATTATAAATGTAATTCCTATCTAGATGCACTTCATGAAGAGGATAAAATTTAGAGTAAAAGAGAGATTCAAGCTGTTTCCAATTCGAAGGTTGTTCATCCAGCAACCTATACCATTCCTTTGCTTTGTCCTTAAGTGACAATGGAAATAGTTTCCTCATGACATTTTCTCTTGATAAACCTGCAACCTTAAATAACTCACAAAGTTCTGTAAGTTTCGACAAGTGAGCACTTGGATGGATTGATCCATCCCCTGCATACTGATCATTCATAACCCTTTCAACAATTTTCATAGGTATTTTAAAAGAAATACTTTCAACAGGTGGATTTGGAATATCACAAACATCATTAGAATTATCACATATTGGAGACAAAGCATTATCAAGGCAAAATAATTCCTCCATAGCTGAGGAGCAAAAAAATTATTTTCATATAAACTAGCTTCCCCAAGCTTAGGCTTTTCCACAGCCTTAGCAATAATGGTGTCCAAAGAATTTATACTAATAACATTACTACCACTATTATGCAAACAAGCCTCCATAGGTTTTTTAATTTTCTCTTCAAAAGCATCATGTCCTAATTCCATATAAAGTTCATAGAGATCTCTAATTTTTTTGTTGTTTTCCATTAAGCCTAACTAGTGAAAATAAAAACAAGAAACAAAAAGAAATAATTGCAGAATCTAAAGGAAATACCTTCGAGCACTCACACGTCAGCAACAGTGCTAGAAAATAGCTAAGTAGCTAGAGGATGTGAGTACCTTTTACCTTACCTCCCCGGCAACGATGCCAGAAAATAGCTTGATGTCTACGTGTGCTTCTATTCTTGTAGACAGTGTTGGGCCTCCAAGAGCAGAGGTTTGTAGAACAGCAGCAAGTTTCCCTTAAGTGAATCACCCAAGGTTTATCGAACTCAGGGAGGTAGAGGTCAAAGATATCCCTCTCAAGCAACCCTGCAATTAATATACAAGAAGTCTCTTGTGTCCCCAACACACCCAATACACTTGTCAGATGTATATGTGCACTAGTTCGGCGAAGAGATAGTGAAATACAAGTAATATGGATGATTATAAGTGGTAATTGCAATCTGGAATAAAAATGGCAGCAAGCAAACATGTAGCAGACCTTTTTGTAAACGGTGTTTCAATGCTTAGAAACAAGGCCTAGGGATCATACTTTCACTAGTGGTACCTCTCAACATGTTAGCACAACTGAAAGCAAGTAAATGATACTCGGGATTATTCTCCTTCTTGATAACACAAGAGTACTATGTGTAGGGCTGCAAAAGCACTCCTCAAAGTCTGAGTAAACAAACACCACAATTCCCAAGAACAAGCCATGATAAATATCTAAATTATTCATAGAGTCACACACAAGTACCCATACTGTCACCTTGATACCGTGTTGTCACAATGACTCCAGAAACTAGACAAAATCACTTGAGTAACATAAACATTACATATGAATTCAGCGATACTATCAATACTCATGATCACATAAAGATCACACCATGGGAGAGAGAGATAAACCACATAACTACCGGTAGAGCCCTCAGCCTCGGGGGAGACTACTCACACATGGTCATGGTGAGCACACTTGATGGAGAGGTTGATGAAGAGGTGCAGCCCGGAGAGGAGACGGCGGCCCGCTGCAGCCACGGCGCGGCGGCGCTGGAGATGGCGATGGAGTCGATGGAGATGGCTCCGGGGGCAATTCCCCGTCCCGGCAGCATGCCGGAACAGAGACTTCTGTCCCCCGAAACTTGTCGTCGATGGCGGCGGCGCTGCGGAACTCTTCTGGAAATATGACTTGGTTTTTTAGGGTTTACGCCTCGGGGGGAATAAATAGGCGAAGGGGCAACGTCGGTGGAGCCCGAGGTGGGTCTCCTCACCAGCTGGCACGGCAGAAGGGGGCCGCGCCGCCAGGTGGTTTGGCCACCTCGTGGCTCCCCTTCGTCTCTCCTTCGGACTCCGTGTACGTGTTGGAAAAATAGGGACTTGGCCTTTTGTTTCGTGCAATTCCGAGAATATTCGCAGAAGTACATTTCTGGAATAAAAAACAGCAGAAAACAGGGAACTGGCACTTCGGCATCTTGTTAATAGGTTAGTCCCAGAAAATGCATAAAAGTGATATGAAGTGTATATAAAACATGTAGCAAATGGTATAATATAAGCATGGAACATCAGAAATTATGGATACGTTGGAGACGTATCAGGGAACGAGAGCCGCTATACCTATATGTCTCCGCAACTAACAGGGTGGTAAACACCGTACTGGTAGTCGAACGCAGGGAGGAGGGACACGCCCAAAGCATACAACACCCAGTCTATTACTTGAGTGAAGTGCTCTCCATATCAAAGCAGCGGTACCCGCACTATCAAAAGCTGGCCTACGCCGTGTTCATGTCCTCAAGGAAGCTGACGCATTACTTCGCAGAGCACCCGATCACTGTAATCAGCACCTCAGGGATCGGAGACATCCTCACAAATCCCAACGTAACTGGGCGAGTCGCAAAATGGCTCATCGAGCTAGGACCACGAGATATCAAGTATGATTACCCGAAGGCCATCAAAGCCCAAGTCTTACCTGATTTCCATACCGAGTGGATCGAAGCTCAGTTGCCAGGAGCACCAGATGTGTCTAACTCATGGACTATGTACTTCGACAGCTCAAAGAAGAACGAAGGAGCAGGCGCAGGTGTCATCCTCATATCACCAAAAGGCGACAAGCTTCGCTATATCCTGCAGATGGGATTCGAGTTACCATCCAATAATGAGGCTGAGTACGAGGCCCTGATCCATGGCATGCGGATGGCTAAAGCCCTCGGGTGCACTCGACTGATGATCTATGGTGACTCGAACCTGGTGGTGCAGTAGACAATGAAGGCCTGCGATGCCATCGCAGATAACATGATCGCCTACTGTTATCTGTACAACCTAATGGAAGGCAGTTTCGAAGGCTGCGAGTTGCGGCACATAGGGCGCGAGAGCAACGAAGAAGCAGATAAGCTAGCCAACATTGGCGTGACCAAAGCACCAGTTCCACCTGGTGTCTTCCTCGAGCGCATTGAGCACATGTCCATCAAGAAAAAGCGAACATCCCCTACATCAGCCGCACTAGCCAAGAGCAAAGCACCTAGCACAGAGGACCCGCCAGTCGAGGTACTCCTCATTGAGCCAACTTGGACTCAACCTTTCCTCGCATACATATTCCGCGGCGAGGTACCTGATGACATAACAGAGTCAAGACGCGTCACTTGACGATCTAAAGCATACACCGTCATCAACGGCGAACTATACAAGCGCAGCGTATCAGGTATGTTCCAACGATGCATAGCATTTGAAGATGGCAAGGCCATCCTTCGTGATATTCATGCAGGTACCTGCGGGCATCACGCCAGCAGTCGATCACTCGTAGCCAAAGCCTTTCGCGCAGGCTTCTACTGGCCCACAACACTCAAAGACGCGGAAGACATAGTCAAAAGGTGCATCGGCTGTAAAAAATTCGCCACAAAGCCGCACGCACCCGCATCGGCGTTGAAGACAATACCATTGGCCGGGCCCTTCGCCCAGTGGGGGCTCGATATGGTCGGGCCACTCAAAAAAATCCTCCCGTGGAGGGCATACTCACCTTCTGGTGGCGGTCGACAAGTTCACCAAGTGGATTGAAGCAGTCCCTATCACAAGTTCGACTGCCACTACAACAGTCAATTTCATAAAATCCATCATATACCGTTTTGGTGTACCAAGCAGCATCATCACTGATAACGGTACAAACTTCACGGCTGAAGAGTTCCGATCCTTCTGCAAAGAGCAGGACATCACGCTCAACTATGCATTTGTGGCACACCCGCAGTCCAATGGCCAAGTCGAAAAAGCCAATGGACTCGTGACGAGCGGAATCAAGAAACGCCTCTTGGTGCCACTCAAAAGAGCCGCGGGTGTTTGGGTCGAGGAACTCCTGTCTGTGCTATGGAGCCTACGCACAATTCCTAACGCTTCAACACGGTTCACCCCATTTTTCATGGTCTACGGCGCAGAGGCAATCCTGCCATCAGATGTAAGATTTAATGCACCAAGAGTCGAAGCATACAACGAAGAAGACGTAGATGTAGCACTCGAAGATGCAGTCAACTTGCTTGAAGAGACACGCAACACAGTGCTAGCACGCACAGCCGTCTATCAGCAAGGCCTCCGCAACTACCAAAGCCGTCGACTGCGCACCAGGTCCTTCGAGGTGGGTGACCTGGTACTTCGACTGAAGCAAAAGAAGGTGCACAAACTCGCTTCTCCGTAGGAAGGACCCTTCATCATCACCGAGGTCATTGGTGGTGGAGTATACATACTGAAGCATGCGAAGACAGGCGAACTCTCGCACAATCCGTGGAACGTTGCACAACTGTGCCGTTTCTATGCTTAGATTGCTCAGTCGCACAATGTAATAGGCACATATATCGGATGGCTGTAGGTTTCAGACGCGCTATTTTCCTTAGCAGGGTACCTACGGGGACTAGAAGGTTTTTAATGAGGCAGCCTGCAGCTTAACATTCAAAAATGGAATATAATCAATGATTCCCCATATTTTCTCCTGCTTACTATTCGCATAACTTATTCGCACAAACTTAGCCTCACCCGAATACTCGGGGACTGCGCTATCTCAAAACATGAGCCTTCTCTTCTTCAAACATAATACCCCAGCCACACTCGAATACTCGGGGGTTGGGTCATAAAAATCATGCATAAACAAAAAAGTTGCTCAACCCCACTCAACTACTCGGGGGCTGAGCCTAAAATCATGAGTTGCCGCGTCAAAATATCGCAAAAATTCACAGCCTCACTCGAACACTCGGGGACTGTGCAATTTATAGTCCATACTGTATATGTTTTCATAAACCCCACTTGATAGACTTGGGGATTGCATACATACAAGTGGCAAATCTACACTCGGGGGCTGCCCCCTATGCATAAAAACACTAATCTACAGGTTCATCCTTTGGCTGGGTCCACTTCTCCTCCTCCTTTAGCACATGATGGATTAAGACCAATGCGTCCACCCGTGTCTCTTGGTAGTGCTCCTCCATTGGCACAGGACCACCACCTGGTACGGGTGCAGGTCCCATCGCAATCTTTTTCAAATCAAGGTGCGGAAGGTGCGACCGCACAAAGGCAAGAGCAACGTTAGCCCCGCTAATCAGTTGCTCGCGTACAAATTTCTTGATCGCCTTGCCCTTTTGAAATTTCTTCAGCAAAGCATCAAGGTTTGTGGTTGCTCGTTCAAAGGAAACAAAGCCTCGTGGACTCGAAATAAAGCTAACCTGCAGCTCTCCAGTCGAATGGCAGTTCGCCACGCACGATCCAGAAGCTTTACCAAAATGGCACTCCTCGCCCTGTCCGACCAAAAGGGGTGGGCAGCGTATTCCGTGCTACTCGCTTGACCATCGAGTCGGTCCTGTAGCCGTGCCTCCTCCTTCGACTGGTCAAAACAAACACCTATGGCAAAAATAATGCAAACTTGTTATCCCAGTCGACCTGTGTGTCGAGCCCACAATTCAATTTCCAAAAGAGCTTACATTCAAGCTGTAGGTTCACTTTCTCCAATTCTTCAAGCAAAAAGGCCTCCCGCTCCGTAGTTGGGGATGGCCTCGACTGCAACTCCGCATATGCGTCTTGTGTCTTCTTTAGCTCGCTTGTCACCTTTGAAAGTTTGAGCTGAAGGAAGTCGATGATTTTCTGATCATTCACGCTACGCGACTGAGTGGAGCCGCTCGCACCTGGACCAGTCGATGTTCTAGAAGCTCGGGTCTACATCCAGAATAACTCAGAACATAAGAGAAACAAAGAGATCAAGCAAAAGGCTCGGGGGCTGTGCCTCCCGATAACTGGAGTTCATATTTCATGAAGCACAAATACGAAGTCTGACGTTTTTACAGCAAAAGCAAAACCATAAAAATCCCTAAAACTAGGCGACGAAGGGATCACTCGCTAGTCATCGACTTCTTGGAGGAAGCCTTCTTCGCCTGAACCTTGGCTGCCCTATCTTCAACAGTTGTTACAAGCTGTTGAGCATACTTTTGGGCAGCCTCCATCCAAGTGCCTAACCCGACGGTTTTGCCGCCAGGCCCCCTCGGGAACTTCGTCGTGACCTTGTCAAAATCTGCCTCGACTCCGTGCGCGAGCAACATGAGAAAAGTAGTCTGAGCACCACTTACCATTTGCTCGTGACAGAAATCGGCGACGGCAGTTCCTTCTGGCTTGAACAGCTCCACCAGTTCTGAATGAAGATGGAAGCTCATCATCTGGGAAGAAGCTGCTGTGAAGGGCGCCCAAAGCACTCGCCGCCTTTGTCAGCATCTCCCCTGCCCTACTATTGGCAACCTCTGCGACGGCCACACTTTCATCAAGTGAAGCGCCAATGCTTTGCTTGCCAGTAGAAGCAGGGCCATCCATCACGCCTAGCATAGCATATGAACAGCATGTTCAGCATCATATTACGCAAACTTCACATATCTAATGTAGCGGCAAAATTGCGTACCGTCAAAGTGGTGCTGGCAGCAGAGAGTCGACCAATTGCCAGGTCTTCCCTAACTTCGGCTGCTTTCAGCCTCTTTTCCAGATCCGCAACTCGACGGGTAGCTTTGTCCATCTCTTCCGCAGCGTCAGTCGCTGATTCTGCGAAACACATAAGCATTTCTTCAACATGCTGCAAAAGATGGTTACATCAAAACACTCGAGTTCTCATTACAAGATACTCTTCGCAGCCTCGAGTTGCTGCTGCAAGGTGGCGACTTCCGTCTCCATGTGAACATACTTGGCGCCAGCCTTCAGTAGCTCTTGTACAAATGACTACAACACAACACGAGAAAATTTAGAACATATTTATCAGGTCTATGCGAAACTTTAACACCCGATAGTGATTCAACTATGGCAAAAAGCACAATCTTACATGGTCTAAGAAGGAGGAAGTCGACGCAGGAACACCTGTCGCTGCTGCCTCATCTTTGTTAGCCGCAGCCGCACCTCAGGCTCAGACGGTGTAGCCGTGTCTGCAGCAGCCGGAGTCGCAGTGGTAGGCGGCTGTTCTGGTGGCAAACTCCGAGCAGTCGACGCCGCACTGCTCTTCTCCGTCGGAGGTGGCGGTGGCAAATCCTCATCCGAGGACACGCTGTTTCACACATGCTAAGTAGACAACTTGGCAACGTTCATAAACCGTCAAAAAGCAAATGCACATAATACTCACTCTTCAGTAAGGTCGACCATTCGACCAGGTGCAAGCACACCCATGCTCGGGCGCGATCTCTTCGGTGGTCATGGGGGAAGCGAGCGAATCGGAGGAACATCGAGTGGCGCCATCGTCGACTCCGTCTCGTTTCCCTCCTTCTCCTCCGAGTCAGCAGTGTCTTCTTCCTCGCGCGACCGCTTCTGCTGGGCCTGCACCTCAGCATCGCCTTCATCAGCTTCTGGCGTATGTGCGGTGGCGAGTGAGGTCACTTCATCATCAGAGCCAGCCTCGAGTGGCTCATTGTCCGGCACTGGGCCGCTCTTGGCAAGGGCGGCATCGACTCATACATTCTGTGTCCCTGCACACAGAAACAGCAAAGGAATTAACATCACACATGCATAACATACCAACTTACATATGGTAGCGACTGTTACCTCCGGTAGAGGGTTGCTGGTTTCATAAGGTGGAACAGGCGAGTTCATCTCGCAAGGCTCCTCATCAGTCAGTTTGGTAAGGCCTCTTACCAACTTCTCGCTTCCCCATCAGAAAGTTCTACTGCGCGTGAGCGGGTTGGATCAGAAACCCCACTGTATGCCCACATGGCATGAGCTCGGGCTCGGAGGGGCTGCACTCGCCTCTTGAGAAAAGTGGCCAGCAAATGGATGCCCGTAACCTCCCGACCAACATTGGTCTGAAGCTTCAGCACCTTCTCCATCAGAATGTCAGCCTCTTCGGCTTCGACTCCGGTCGGCTGTGCGATCCAGGATGGCCTCTTCTTCACCAGGGCGTCTGCGTCAAAGGGAGGCAACCCGAACGCTTGGGTGCCTGTGGTCACATCCTTGATGTAGAACCACTTTTGGCGCCATCCTTGCACAGACTCCAGAAAGTTGATCTTGAAGTACTCGACGTCAGGTCGAGTCTGTACTCCAAAACCACCAGGTCCCTTGACACTGTGCTGGCGCTTGATGTTGAAGATGCGGCGAAACAGACCGAAGTGGGGCGCAACGCCCAAGAAGCACTCGCAAAGAACGAAAAACACGCAATGTGCAAAAGCCCATTGGGGGTAAAATCGTGCAATTGCACTCCATAAACGTGCATCAGTGCACGAAGAAAATCATGAACAGGGAAGGAGAAGCCCCTGTTCACAAAATCCACAAAACAGACCCGCTCATTGGGGCCTGGCGCGGGATTACCTCGGCACTGGGGATGCGAACCTGTGACGGGTCCATCGGAATCAGCCCGTCGTTCCGCAGGCCGGTGAGCATCCGCTTGCTGCAGGAGGTCTTGGTCCATGAGCCCTTGTCCCTCTTCAAACCGCTGGCAGCGGCTCCAGCGGCGCTGTCTGCCGACGCGTTCGCGGCACTCCTGCCCTTCCGAGTCGCGGGTTTCGTCATCGTAATGGTGGGGGCAAAAGCTTGGCTGTTGGGCTATGGCGATGCGCTAGGAGAAGAAGAATCAGCGGCGACAAAGAACAAATGGCAAGTAAAAACATTATTTACTCCGCCGCACCCTTTTAACCTCAACAAAAAAGAATCCGCACCGTTGATGCGAGATCGTGGGCAAAGTAGCATATCCAGCCGTACACGTGGCAGCCATGGAGAGCAACCGTCGCCGGCCACTCCGCCCACTACGCACGGAATCTAGGAACTGTCATCATATTCCCGGAAAAATTGTGTCTGAGCGGTCAAATCCAGTCCAAACGGCACCGCCCTTGGTCAGCGCTGCATAGTGGGCCCACAGGCGTGTCACGTCCCATCCATCACAGCATAACGCACGTTACCGCGTGTCAGGCAGCGCAGTCACCACAAACGTCATCCCTGACGTCATTGCAAGAGCCCTGTTCAGAAAAGCATTCGGTCCGCCCGACGCAAATCGGTCACTCGACTGCCTTGCTTGGTTCGGGTGTGAAAAAACAATATTAAGGCAAAATTGGTCACTCGACCGTTCATTCGACAAAGGCATATTACTCCCATCGGGAGCGTATCAAAAAATTCTTTGACTAAGCATATATGGGATAAAAAGATTTGAGATTATCCTCCATTGCAAACAATAAAGCACAATCTCGGGGGCTACTCCCATCGGGAGCGTTGCCGCGCACCCGATAGAATAATGACAATGTGTCAGTCGACAAAAGACTCGACTCGGTTCATATGCAAAATTTGATGCACAATCATACTCGAAAATTTTCCGAGTTGCGTCCGCCGCAAATACCTCGGATGCTGCATGCATAGTGTAAAGGTAAGACCCGCCGAACTTTCGAGCTGGGCTAAGGGCCGTTCCAGCAACGTTAATCCTTATATTTTCCGTGTCAGCAGACATGATGAAAAATCCCGACGGACGCGTTGGGTAAATTTCAAAGTTATACTGCAGATCGATTCAGTGAGACCTCCGCGGCCTAGTCGAATCTGACCAGTCTGTTCCAAATTCGAGTCTGAGGACTCGAATTTGATTGAAAGCTAGTAAGGTTTTACCCGAATGTGTAGTTAACTGGTCCCGATCCGTCGAGTGTACCGGGCCTACTAAGCTGTTATCCCTTGATTATCATAAGCAAAAACCATAGTCGATGAAATACTCGACATAGCTAACATGAGCTATTCATACGGGAATTCCAATTATAAACACAAGTACAAAGAATATGACGTGCACCTACGAACGAGTCCATGCCCGATTCTTCGAGTCAGACAAGTACTCGGGGGCTACTGACAAGGATATACATCTCGGGTACCCTACCATAAGGGTACATGGTGCACGTGTCGACTAAGACCCAGCTATCAAGAGCCTACATGAAGCCCATGACGAAAGGCCCAACAAGATGGAGTACCCTCCAAGATTAGACATAGGCATAGTCGGTTTAGGCTTTCCTTACATGTAATCTGAGTCGGTTGCGAACTCCCGAGACCCAACCTATTATATAAAGGTTGGGAGGGCCGCCGATCCAGGACACGCAACTCTCGAACCACCAAATCCCTAGCGAGATCGACATCTCGCCGGGACCCCATTGTAGCTCGCACATACACACCAGATCAATACCAGACAAGCAGGAAGTAGGGTGTTACTCTCCGGAGGCCTGAACCTGGGTAAAATCCTTACTTTTGCTTGTCAGCCGATGAAACTACCAGCTCTACCACGTTCTCTCCCTCGTAATCTCAACCCTAGGTCCTTAACCATGAGATTTGATGAGTTAACCCCTCGTCAGACACGTGTACAGATCTGTGTATAGTGTTTCAAATCTCCAAGAATTAAGATTTTGTCATTTTTGTTTAGCCCATAATGCAAAGAATTTCACATTGAATCCAATTTTTCCCATTATTTGACTATCCATAATAGTGCGAAAAGAAAGCCCGGAGTAAGAGTGGCCTTGAGTTTCTCGCCCCTTTGCCTTTGGGATTTCGCACGTTTGTAATCTACATCGTGTAATACATCCAAATTTATTTTCAATTCATTTCAAAAGAGACTACATCCAAAATTATTTTCAATTTATTTCAAAACTTCTATTTTTTATTTTTTTAAAACAAAGGGATCACCGGAGCTCGGGAGCACAAATGACTTTCCGCAATGAAAGATCTATACTTTGTTCCCAAGTCCCAACACATCAGACTAAACTTTTCCCGGCTTCCTCAACTTTCAAGACAGAAAAGAGAGTGATAAACGAGCAAGGAAAACACTCGAACACATAAGCAAGGAAGGCAAAACCATTCATGCCATAGCATTTACCTCCATTTGACAACTTACAGATAGACATGTAATTATACATGGACTTTTTACTTGGTTAGATAGCACTCCTCTTGTCTCTATAAAAAGCATCCTCCATATCTCACTCTTGTATGTTCTCTCTTCTCCTTTACTCTCGTAGTTTTTTTTTGCATATTAGGTTACTTTGTCCAGAGAAAATGTTGAATATGGTGAATAGTGCAGTGTTTGTAAACTTGACAACAGTCAACCGTCCTCTTTAGTTTCCAGTCTCCGACCATGTAGATGGCGGGTGCAATAGAGGTTTTGAGTGGTGACTCTAGTGTAGGGCACACTATATTTGCGATCTCCTCTTCAAGACAGAGTGGCCCAACTACCAACATTGTTCCTCGTCTTGGCACATAATGTCTCTCCTATTCCCACCTGTTAGTTATTGCCATTCACATCTTTCTCCACTGACAAGTGTATAACTTATCCTAAATGGCTCTTTAGAAAACTTCCAACCACTAATGATCTCTCATAAAACTTTCAACCAGACTTGACCTCCTTTAAAAAACGTCATTCAAAATGGCTATTTGAATAGATAGACACGTCTTTCGCGTTGGCTTATTTGGGACCGCGAGATGGCTATTTGAATATGTAGTGCTTTCAAATAAGTCAGTCAAGATGGCTTATTTCAAAAGACCCTCTGAAATTCTCGTCAATCAGGAGATACGCAATCTCCAAAGGAGTTGACCATTTGTGCACCACGCGGTTCCAAATAAACCAACATTGCACCACGCAGTTTCAAATAAGCCAACACGAATGGCTTATCTACCTATTCAAATAAGCTATTGTGAATAGCGTATTTAGGAGGGGCCATAGTTGGTTAAAATTTATATGAGTGACTTAATGTTCTAAAAAGGGCTATTTACGGACAAGTCTTTCTTAAACTTGTATTTTCTTCTCACCTTTTCCTAGTGACAAGGTTTGTGGCACCGGGTCCAAAAGGTGCCTCTTTTTTTACTTGAAAAATCTTCTCCTATCTTACAAATAAGGACCGTTTTTCAAAATTCTTACAAATCTTATTGACCTAGTTTTGTCCCAAAAAAGAAGAATACCTGATTTCTCATACTCCCTCTGTTCCAAATTAGATGACTTCCTTTTCTCTACATACGGATATATCCAGACATGTCACAAGTATAGATACATCCACATGTGAATAAATTGAAGTCATTTAATTTAGAACGGAGGGAGTAGAAAAGAAGAAGAAAAGAACCAGACTGATTGCTAAGCAAAGCATCGTCGTGACAGTGCAACAACTCCCTTTTCCCCAGCGACTCAACGTGCGACTGGGGGAAGGAAGCGGTCTTCCACGCCACGCGTCTCCACGGCGAGAGGCTCCGTCGTCCGTCGTGACGGAACTGAAACCAATCCCAGTTGCCTCGCCGCCGTAAAAAACAAATCTTTCCTCTTTTCCTCCTGCTCCCCGTCTGCCCACCGCAACGCAAACCCCGACGAGCAAGCAATCCTTTCTTGCCGCACAGAACCCCCAGAGCGTCCAGATCGAAGCTGACCGAATCCCGGATCCTGCACCTGCTGCTCCGAGGGAGGCGGCCGGGGTTGGCTGGTCGTTTCCTGGCCAGTCCACGGTCTGTTTCTTGATCCTGGACTGCTTCTAGCCAGCCAGGGTTGGTCGTCTCTTGAGTTCAACCCATTGGTTGCTGCTGACTTGGTCTGTTTGGATCTCTTCTTTCATTCTTGCATCCTCATGTCGGCTGCGCATTGGAGATAAGGTGTTTGGTGGCAGGGGGTGCTGAGCTAGGCAGCTTAGCTTCATTGGTATTTGTGGATAGATTGACCAGACAGGTAGATCTGTTCAAAGAGAAGGCCGTTGGTAGATCTTGGGAGACGCCGATTAATGTTCTGTTGTTGCTTGCTTGATCATGCTCGGCCGGGTCCTGTTGATGCGTAGCTCTGAAGCTTTACCATGTTTACTGGTTGATGAGGAAGCCTGATAGGTGTGGATAGCTTTCACATTGGAGGTTTCCAAGGCTGAACCAGGCTCTTCTTGCTTGTGAGGATCAGTAATAGTTCAATCATGTGGAGACCGTTCAAGCAGCTCTTGCCCAAAGAGCATTCCGGGCCTTCTGGCGGCCTCGAGGGTCGAACCATCGATGTCGGCAATGTCAAGGTACACGTCCGTGAAGCCATCGCCGAGGGTGGGTTCTCGTGCGTGTATCTTTCTATGGACATGGCGAACCCGGCGAAGCAGTACGCTCTCAAGCACATCATTGTGCAGGACAGGGAGTCGCTGGACCTGGTCCAGAAGGAGATCACCGTGATGAGGTCGCTCAAGGGGCACCCTAACGTGGTCACGCTTGTCGCGCACGCGATACTGGATATGGGTCATGGGAGGGAGGCATTTCTGGTGATGGAGTTCTGCGAAAAGTCATTGGTGTCCGCCTTGGAGAGTAGAGGTGCAGGGTTCTTTGATGAGGAGCAGGTTGCTCTGATATTCCGCGATGTTTGCAATGCGGTCTTCGCGATGCACTGCCAGACACCACCTATTGCTCACAGGTGGGCATTTCATATTCTAACCTGCCAAATTGCTGTGATCATTTTTTACAGGAATCAGCTATCTTCCTTGCATACTTTTTGGTCCTTTTGTGATGAACGTTTTGCATGAAATCCATTGCTTTGTTGGATAGCATGAGTCTGGTCCCCTGACAAACAGAAAAAAAACATGTGCTAGCCGCTCTATTATATCTTGAGCATACCATTTCATCTGTATCGTAACATTGCTATCTGCTGTACAGCCTTAAAAACTAGATAGGACACAAGTACTTGTCACTCACATCCATAGCGCTCATGCAGCAGCTTAGTTTTGCATAATTCTATGCTGTTTCACATAGCATTTTCGGCTAGTTTTGGTTGCTTTGCTTCATCTAGTGCATTACCAACTCCAGTTGGTTGCGCATCACAATTGACATTTCACTGTTGCATGTCCTTATTTTATAATTATCAGTCTGAATCCTCAAGAATTTGCTTGGTTGATTTTCATTTGAGAGGCATCACATCAAATATATTCTCTGTGCAGGGACCTAAAGGCTGAAAATGTGCTTCTTGGTGCTGATGGGGCTTGGAAATTATGTGATTTTGGTAGTGTATCAACCAATCATAAGTGCTTTGATAAACCAGAGGAGAGAGGCATTGAAGAAGATATCATCAGAAAACATACCACTCCTGCTTATAGAGCTCCTGAGGTTTAAATTAAATTGCTATTATGAGCTCTTTCTCAAGTGTTTCACATATTTACTTACTGTAAGCTTGTTTACTGACTGCAGATGTGGGACTTGTACAGGAGGGAAGTTATTAGTGAAAAAGTAGATATATGGGTAAACCATCTTTGCATCCACTACACTAATATTTTCAGTTTTCCGTATACCTATCTTGTTCTTGAGCTAGCGTTTCTTTGTTGTATCTGATATTCCTTAATAACTGCATAAGCTAAGGTGTTTGATCTTTTCAGGCTCTTGGATGTCTAATGTATAGAATCTGCTACTTAAAATCAGCTTTTGATGGAGAATCAAAGCTCCAAGTACTTAATGGGAACTATCGGATCCCCGAATTACCGAAGTACAGTACTTCCATCACAAGTCTAATTGAAGAGATGCTTCAGTCTTCTCCAGATGCCAGACCGGACATCACACAGGCAAGGGCTTTGCTTGATTGGCCATTCACTTCCATGAATTTAGGTTGGTTTTAATTAGTTCATATGACTGAAATTTAAATGCCTTCTGTCTCTCTAATATCGATGCATGCACTGTTATAGGTATGGTTTCGTGTTAATGAATTACTGCCTTTGGAGCTGCAAAAGGACTTGCCTGATGGATCCCCATCTGGATCAGCATTTGAGTTACATACTACTGAAGATGAAGGTTTGACTTCTTCTATTTTTTCGTTTTGAAGAATTGGAGCCACTGCTATAAGCATGGTTTCTTGTTTTCATGTTAGTTACTAGGTTTATGTATAGAAAGAAAAATTGTAAGGAATGCCACAACGTGAAAGCTTATCTACTAACATAATGCAAGGTGCGAAGGAAAAAAACATGTTTTTAGCTAGTGCTAGGATGCCAAGGAAAAAGCCATGCTGTTATAGTAGTTTCTCAGCTTTTCTTAGGTCTCGGTAACTTTGGTTTTGTATGAGAACAATTCTATCCTATATTTTAAAATTTTATTTCGTAATGTAAAACTATGTATTTCAGCGCCAAGGCGGGCCCATGGGAGCTCCCGTCACCATCAAGAGACAACGTGAGGAATACACCACCCAAAGATCCTTCTAGTCTGAGGTCACAAGTTCCTTTAACAGCTACGGAGAGTAAGGGTTCTGTGGGGGCATTTTGGTCAACTCAGCATGCACAAGAATTGGCTTTTGTGGATGACAAGGGATCAGCTTTAGATCAAGAGCCCGTATGCGAAACCACATCAAAGCAACCGCAGGCAAAGAACCAGAAGACAACACAGAACAGACAGTCCCTTTCCGCCTCTGTTGATAGTTCTCCTGGGGATTTTGAAATTAGGTTTTCTCCAAATGGTTCAGAATATGGTCTAGAGAAAACCAAAATCACAAAAACAGATAACAAACCCACTGTACAGACTGCCGCTTTTAACTCTTTTGTCGCAGACTTTGATAATGTTAAAGTGATCTCACAGGACAACGCCAGTAGTTTAAAAATGACAAGTCAATTAAAAGAACAACAGCTGGAAGCTGAAGTAAACTTACTAAAGGAGCAATTGAAGATAGCAAACTTGGAGAAGGATGAAATTTCACTGAAGTATGATAAGTTGTCAGCCATTTGCTCCTCTCAGAGGAGGGAGATACAAGAACTTAAACAAGCCCTTTCCAGAGCTTCTGCAACACCGCCAGTTAAGGAGTTGAAAGAAAATTCGAAGGTTGAATTCTCGCCACCCAGCACAAGCCTTGACACTCCGGTATGATTTATCCTACATGCCTAACTAAGTTTCCCACTGTAGTCAATAGTATCCAGGGTCCGGCTTTTCATTTCTGGCTAGGTTAACTTGTCAATGAAAATTCATAACAGAAATACATAATTGAAACTGGCCACCTTTGCCAAGTTTGTATGGTTTTAACTTTTAACCTCATGATTTAGTCCAGTGTTTTCAATTAGCATAGCAAATCACGCATTACTTCAAAGATTCTTAACCCTTTGTAGCATTTCTCATTTTATATACATATAAAGAAGCTGATATAGTTCTGCATTGCTTTTTCACAGCCAAGGGAGAAGATTGCAGGAACCCCACCAGAGCTCCGCCAAGGTCTATTTACATCAAGTCCAGGGACACCAAATCCAGATCCGAAGCCATGGTCAGCTTCTCCTGAAGAGCCGAAAGCTCAACCAGCTATGAAGAGTGCCCACCCGAGGTCAGTCAGAACTCTGAGGGCATCAAACAGCAACAAAGTCGGCTCACTCGGTCAGTCGAACACAAACTCTGGTGCTGACCCTTTGCCTTTGGTCAAGATAGCTTTAAGGCTGTAACTTCTGGAACTGTACCTTCTGAGATGTCAAATTTGGGGAATGCGTCTCAGTCTCTCAACGGTCTGAAAGCTGAAGCAAGAAAGACGCACCCTACCAACCAGCTGGTTGGACTGGATTTTGATGTGCTACCGTCAATAAGGATATCAGATATCGGTGTGGCTATACTCCAATAGAATTACAGAAATATGGTTCACCCGCTGTATCATAATCATATAAGTTGTGTGGTGTTGAGAGGGAGCAAAATGAGTCCAACCTAGTAGTTCCAGAATTGACGTAGGTACGTTCGCCAATGCTTTTGTATAGTTGTTTTGGTACTGAGTTCGTATTGCAAAAGCATCCTACTGTAATTTAGATCGCATGTATGTTGGAATTTGCAAATAATTTACTGAAACCTGTACTGTCAGGTTGAACAATAATTTGCCAGATATCAGAAATACAAAAGATAAAAAATATCTTTTTCTTTAGTGAAAGCTTCTTGGTGTTTCATTTATAATATCCACAACTAATTCTGGACACATGTGACATGCTATATCTTCAAGCAATGTAGTACAATCAATGTTTGGACATATTTCACATACCAATCTTGGTGATTTCTTGTTGTCTTTTGAAATGATTATTTCATCATAATATGTAATGTTGAGAACCCTCGTCTATTTTGGGGTCAAGACGTACATCTTGCAAGCATGAGAGTCCACATTTTTTGTCAGGTTTCCTTGCACTGATGATGTAACGTCATCCTGCAAGCACATAAAAACCACACATACAAAAAAAAGTGAGTTGAAAAACAGCTTTGTATGCAAATCAGACAAACTCATGCTGCTGTTCTCATGGTTTATTATTTATGCCTGATGCACTGAAAGGCATCTCATCATTTTACCTTGACTAGAGCCCATATGCTGAAATGGGAGCGGTACTCTTCCGTTGTCATCCCCCCGTTTCCTACTTCCAGCATGTCTGGGTCTGAAGCAGAAACGTTCAAGAGAGGTCACTGCGAACTGTCATCACAAGTTTTAAACTTCTACTGGGAATAAACCCCAGATCCTACATTCATGTTCCTGCACACTTGGCATGCTCAAATTTCATCATAGGTCTGAGAATACTAACCATTCCATCCTCCAGGCCCTGCATATGATGCCCACTTGTCGCTCTGGTCAGCGTTGTTCGTCATGCTGCCCAATTTGTCATAGTATTTCAGGACAGGAACTAGAATCTTCATCTAAACCTAACAAACTTTTGCAAGGACAGTAAAGTTTGCCAGGATGTAAACTTCTTCACCTTGACCATGTGTCCTTGATGTCTTCTGTTGTCCTCCAACTGTTTCCTATGTCACCTCCCCACGCTGCCGGGTCATCCACACCCCTGCACAATTTTTTTCTTTCAAATTGATGAGTCAAATTCACCCTCCATTTGATCAGTTGAAAGACAAGAATCAGTTACCATTCGCAAAGGGAGAAGAAAATGTTCCTTCCAGAATTCAGTAGGGCTTCGCTCATCTTGGTATATCTGCATTTTTCATGAATATGTTGATTCAATTGAGTATCTAAATTCGGACGAACCGTGATAAATTTGTATAAGTTACTATGTAATTGCAAAGGTTACCTTGTTATTGGGCTGATATTTTGGTTGTGGCAGTTGTCATACTTCAAGTAGTCAATCCCCTTGTAACGTAACAATTTGCGAAAATCAGTTTGGATTCTTTGGAAACCCTACCATGAATGCTATTATTCACATGTGTAAGTTTTAGATGATCTGTAGTCAAAAAAAGTTTTAGATGATCTAGTAAACATTTATATTGGTTTACCCAAGATGCATAAGTTTTCGCATCCTGCTCCTCGTATCGTAGCGAACCGGGCATAAACTTGCTGCACGTTCGCACTCTGAAGAGAGACAATGGTGTAATTTGAGCAAGAGATCCATCGAGAATGGGCGAACTTTTCATGTGTTTCCAATTATGCCAGAAACATTTTTGTTGGATATCTATACCTAATATAATAATAAAGGGAGGAACGTTTCTTCCCCCATATTTTTCGTCTGTCTTGGGTTTCTTGTGGTCCGTCGCTATTTTCCTTGATATGTTGTATGTCTCCACGTTTGTTTAGGCTCTCGATGAAAATACAACTCGAGGTCCATCCGGTATTTGGCTTTCCCCGTTTCCTATCCTAGCTCCCAGCCCCTGGTCGCTATATATACAGAGCTCAAGAACTATCCAGTGGGCCTAACCCACGATCATTGATCGATGGAACAAGCGAAGAAGTTGGGCCACAACACGATGGAGACCTGGAGGGCGTAGTATGCCGATCTCGACGGCTCACCGGAAGGACCGACCTGACTCAGACGGCTCGAGCGTCATCTTCGCGTGCGGCGTGTGGAACGACAGAACGTTGTCCATGGAAGCCGACCTACCGCGAGGCCGCCCGTCATGGCGGTGGCAGAGGCGCGCACCATCGACTTCAACAGGAACATAGAGGAAGCGTCAGATAAGCAGATCAATTGTTGGGTCAGCAAGGTCATTGAGGAATCTCATCAATGAACCAGTTCGACGGCTCCTGGTTCTGCACTCATCGGGGTGTGCGTCAGGGCGAGGGAGCTTGCCGTGATGCGTTTTTGCGCTTCACACGCGATGCCGCAGCCGCGCAATCCTCTGGGCCGACTCTCCCTACTCACATAGCGCCACCATCGCAGGACAGGATGATAGGGACGCCTCATGGAAGGCGGCTATTCTCTGTCCAACGGCGCGGTGAAGGCCGTCGCAACCATCGCAGGAAGAGAAGACATCAAGCACGAGAATATTTGGAGCAGCGGGCAGATGCGTCACACCAGGACAATGATGAATATTGCCGCGGGGACGTATCTAAATCAGACCAAACTTGCCTGGTCGAGAAGCAGTGCCGCCTAGACACTAATGGATGTATTCTCTTTTTCCTTTTCACCAAACTATGAATCTGCCGGACTCTCAATCGTTGGTAAACCTCTGTCTTTATACACTGATATAGTTCTTTATCCAGTTCCATCTACATTATTTACACACATTGATTGTGTAAACATGGTAAGACAGCATGGATTTTATTACATTTCATGATGCTAATTCAGTCTTATTGGGATGTAGTATAATGTATTGTTCTTCCAGCTAGCTTTGCTGAATACGTCGTTCATCCTATGAAGGAATTCGAATTAGCTGCTTCACTTGGACTGGCCTAGCACATTAAGCTAGTACAAGTAAGTACATTTGCTTCATGGATGTTCAGGTGAAACATATTAGTCTTATGAGCAGAAGCGCATACACAACTAACGAACTTGCGAAGTTGCAATGAGAATTGATAAAATAGATCATGTTCTACTCCATGGAGTATAACTTTAGGATGTGTACTGATTATTTCATTTTGGAGATTTTTTTCAGGGCTATTTAGTATGCCACAACTTTGTTTGCTAATACCTGGTAAAAATACTCCGCCACTACATACATTGCCCTATCTTACAATGCAATTGATCCAAAACATGGTAAAAAAAACAATGCAATCGATCTAATGATAATATGTACCATTGATCTTTTTATGAGAATTGATAAAATAGATCATGTTCTACTCCATGGAGTATAACTTTAGGATGTGTACTGATTATTTCATTTTGGAGATTTTTTTCAGGGCTATTTAGTATGCCACAACTTTGTTTGCTAATACCTGGTAAAAATACTCCGCCACTACATACATTGCCCTATCTTACAATGCAATTGATCCAAAACATGGTAAAAAAAAAACAATGCAATCGATCTAATGATAATATGTACCATTGATCTTTTTATGAGAATTGATAAAATAGATCATGTTCTACTCCATGGAGTATAACTTTAGGATGTGTACTGATTATTTCATTTTGGAGATTTTTTTCAGGGCTATTTAATATGCCACAACTTTGTTTGCTAATACCTGGTAAAAATACTCCGCCACTACATACATTGCCCTATCTTACAATGCAATTGATCCAAAACATGGTAAAAAAAACAATGCAATCGATCTAATGATAATATGTACCATTGATCTTTTTCTTATTTAATATTTTAGGAAACCACGCCAAATAGTATGTACCCATCGCAACACATTTTTTCATCACGTCTACCGATCCAAAACATGGTAAAAAAAACAATGCAATCGATCTAATGATAATATGTACCATTGATCTTTTTCTTATTTAATATTTTAGGAAACCACGCCAAATAGTATGTACCCATCGCAACACATTTTTTCATCACGTCTACCATCATTAATCCGGCGGCACCGCTCTGCCTATGAGAACTTTTAATGTCCATGACAACATTTTTTCTACCGTTGCAACGCACGGGCCCATTTCCTAGTTTCTATAACGTTCATACCCTGCATCGCCGTAGATTCCAAGTTTGAGCCCTTTCCCGTGCACATAATCTGCCAAGGCCGTTATTCCTGATGGAAATGTTGATGCATTTGCAGCTAGATTGCCCTGTAGAAGGATAACCATATTTTTTTCCAATGGAATGAAACCTATGAAAATTCACTCTTCTAATGTTACAGCTCAAAAAACTATGCTGGTTTTATATGATTGAACATCAAAACAGGATTTAAATATTGTTTTGCTCTTTCTGTTTGCACACATATTCTATGAACATTTTGTCACCTGGGAGTCTCTGTTAAAATCTGCCCAACAGTCATCTGCAGTTTCAAAGAAATACATCCTTAAAAGAACAACAATAAACAAGCCAATTGTGGATAGCTCAGTTGTGATTTATAAACACGAACAGTCGAAAAAGGGAAACAGGGTAAGAAATGTGAAGAGATTACCTATGTTGATATACTCATAACCCAGCTTTGCAAGACCAGTGCCCACCATTGCGTCGGCTACACAAATATAAAAATGATTCCAGCGAGGTAAGGTTTATTAAACGCATATATTTTGTTGTATTGCTTTGCCTGGCTAGAAGCTGGAGTATTTAAGACAGAGTAAGGGAGAGACATTCTTACTGATATTTCGGATTATCGTCTCGTTTATCCCGCAGCCAAAGTGGTTCCAGCTATTCCGCCTGGATATACCATGATGTCAATTCAGCAAAACTTCATTGTTGGAGATATTTGAAGGAGAATTAGATTAACCGATTTTCTCATCAAAGGCAAGAGCAGGCAGAATATTTGTGATCATTGCGAGGAGATTTAAATGACTCGGTACGCCAGAGGTACTCAAAGTTCAGAACATCTATACACAAATTTGTATCATCTTGTTCCAGCGGAGATCCATGGGTTGTAGTATAGAAAATAAAGCCCAGACTGACAATTTTTTCTAGTTGCAGAGCCAAGTTCGACTGCAGTGGCAATCTGGCCATCATGGAATCGGCAGGCACACGAAAACGGACCAAATTAAAAAAAAATCAAGAAAGAAAACCAAGTTGTTTTCGTAACCATTTATATGAACCAGATCACCAGACCGCAGCATCTGTATGGAAGAGTTCACAAAACTGACGGAAGACAGAGGTCGCGTATCCATTACCCCATCTGAGGAGTCCGTCCGAGGCCGTTCTTCAGGGTCGCGCTAACTTGGGCCGCCGGCGATGTCGACGACAGCAGGAGGAAGAACAAGGGGAACAAGGGCACCATTCTTTCCATGACGAAGAATGGATGTGTGAGAGTGTGTGTGCGACTGAGTCTTGCAAGTGCTCCACCGCTTATATATGCCGCTCCAGGTTTCTTGGGCCAGGTCGTTGGAACAAGACCATGTAGTTGTTCACGACTCACGAGCTTAGGATCTCACGGTGCCGGGACCGCGGGGGTACGTGTACCAGTGGCGGAGGCAGAAAATATAAACGAGGGGATCCGAACTTGGAACACAGTATTTTTGGAGATTTTGCATAGTTTTAGATAGCCGGTTGTAGCCCCGCTATAGCTGTTTGAACATGTTGCCGCTAAATGAATCGATGTACTCCCTCCGTTCACTAATGTAAGTCATTTTACCCTTTTCTTGATTCAAATGTATCTAGACATATTTTATAGATATATGTTCACTCATTTTCGTATGTATATATTCAAAATTGAAATAGTAGGTCCAGTGCCTTACATTAGCGAACGGAGAGAGTACAAGTTTCAGTTATATCCCGATTTAGCCCCGCTATAGTTATTTTAGAGGGTTACCGCTATTTGTGATAGCCCTTTATTTAAGATATTGATTTTTGCGATAAATTTGACAGGAATAAATTCCTGGAGGAAAATACTCACTAAGCTTTCGTTATTTTTTTTTTCTGCTAAGCCATTATTATAGTCACATAGATTGAGACGCAAAATATGGAGGAAATCCGTAATTTCCTGGCCAATTTCCCGCTTCTTGTTTGCACCTGTTCTTGGCTCGTTGCTATGCCTCAAAATCAGAGAAAGCGAGGTGCTCCCTTGCTCGGGGGCTTCGACCGTTAATAGAAGAGTGAGACGAGAAGATGAGGAGATAGATTGAAACACATTAGGATGACTGGCATAGTCTTAATGCGAGAAGGAAGTCAGTAGTCTTATTTTGTACTAGTACTGTACATAAAAACCATACAACATGAGTAGAGTGGCTCGGCCACGGGTGTATAGTACTTTGGTTATGCTGATGCGTGATGAATTGTTGCAGTCTCGTTAATGATGTACTACTACTCACATTGGTCATGTTGATGCGTGCTGAGTACTCCTTTAGGCCTCTCGCAATGGATAGGATTATATCATTATAGTATAGTATCACAGCGGATTATACTATTTTGGTCACTATATCTTCCCATTTCATAGTATCACAATCTCTATTTATTTATAGAATCTCAATGTGAAATTATGCACAAAATCCATTTTTCATCAAATTTTCTAGTACCGTGAGCTACATCCTTTATCCACGAATAAGTGTACTTTTAGTCTGGTCATAGTGGAGAGTAAGTTAGATTAGTAACTTGCAGATGTTATTGGTCCATGTTGTTATCTCGATATCCATTTTTAAACGAAGTTTCGTGATACGAAATTTCTGTTGTGCTAGTTGTACTCAAACCGTACACACGCACCATGTGAAGCTACATTATGGTTGTTCAGTTCAGTTGGTACGGTAGACTTCGATCACTGTCCACACTCTGTCACTTCACTTTGCGGCTGCACGTGTCAATTAACTCTCATGATCTCCCTCGGGAACGGCGGCAACGTCCACACACGGCCACGGAGAGCCGTCCAATCATCCACGCGTCCAACATCCGGAGCACGTCCGTTCAATTTCCCTTTACCCCTTCAGTTTTCTGATTATTTCGTCCTCTCGCTCTTCGAATCCCCTGTTTTTTTTCCTCTCTCTCGGGAAGGAAGGAAGAATCCCCGACCTCGGCACACTGCTCCGTCCTCCCCACCCGGTCGCCCCCCAAATCTCGCCGGATTCCGCCGCCCCGCCGCGCGATTCGGCCGCCCCGTCGCCCCCCGCAGGTGAGCCGGCCCCGGATCCGCGGGCGCCCGCCGCGTGGAGCTCCCCGTTCGGGGTTGGCCAGGGCCTGACTCTCCTCTTCTTCGCGTCGTTGCAGGTTCGGGGAGCTAGCTCGCCGGAGCTCGCGTCGCGTCTCCCGCGCCGCGGCCGGACATGGAATACGGGCCCTCTGACAGCAGCGGTGAGTGGGGGTTGCTTTGCTCTACTTCTTCGTGCTAGGGTTTCGAATTCCTAGGGTTCTTGCTCGCTCGCTCGCTTTCTTGAGCTGCTTGCTCGTGGACGTGGATTGCTCGGGGAGAGGCGTAGGGTTTTAATGGTCTGGGACGAAAGGTCGCGTTTTTTTTGCGAGGTTTTTGGGCGCAATTGCTTGCGAGGCCGGAGGCGCGAGCTAGGGTTAGGGCTATAGCGGGCTTGCTTGGGAAAATGTTGGAGCTTTGCGCAGGGGGCAGTGGTTTTATGGCGGTTTCTGGCTCATGTCGTTGCTCTGGAATGTTCTTATTTGTGTGGGTGTATATATGGTGGTGAACCTGGTATGTTTCGAGTGTCTCCAGGGGTATGCCATGCCACTGGGCCTGTTTGGCCTGCTTGGGCAAACACTGTATCATGTAGGAGGTGGTTTACGCATTCGGTTGATTCGGCGTGACACCTTCCGGCTGGGCATAGCTGAACAAGAGAATTGCAATGCTGTGATGCCTTTGTGAATCCCCCCTAGTTACCAAACCCATCTTTAGGTTTGCCCTAAAGTTGCTGGTCAGCTATAAGTTTGTCTTGTAAGGGGGTTATTCCCATGTGAATTCACTTGAGCCTCAAACTCGGTCATTCTTCCCGGTCGCTGCATTGCATGCACGAAGCCCTAACCTCTCCTTTATATCACAATTACATTTCTAAGAAAGATTTTGTGACATCAAAGTTATTATAACTACACAGATATGCCCAGTGAGATAATGACGAACAAAATGAAGGATAAGGAACACACAAGAGGCACATATCTCTCCTTGAAAAACGTGAGGGGGAGGTCGGCAGATGGGGTAGAGGTCTCTAGTCTATAATATCATGTTATATGGATGCAGATGCCCCACATTGCTTATGTTGGGGAACTTGTGTGCTACGATAGCATAGTTTCAAAAAGATCTACTACGTTACAGGAAACAGCTCAAACTACAGATCACAGGTTTACCACGAGACACACAGTAATAGAACTATAGAAGCATCCTCTATAAAATGTGTGATTGTGGCCACAATCGTATTATCTCCTCGTGGTTAATTTAGTAAGTAGAGGATTGTTATAGCATCACAGTGACAGCGCCTCCAAGGTATCTGCACGTGGTAATAACACAACGTATCGCATCACAACGACGATCTACGTGAGAAGTGGATGGATGGCTCAGCCGCTAGGTGAATGCTGAAGACTCCCTTAAGTTATAGAAACACCATGGCATCCTTTTAAGTATAGCGAAAGAGCACACAGAGAAGGCCCGTAGTGGGATCGCATATTAAGCCCATGTGCATGCGTTGGACTTCACATGGGCCACCCAGAATAACCAGCAAAAAGATAAACAACTTCACAAACACACATGTCAATCTGTATTATTGATATTATTCGAGGAACATATTATCCAGAAAAAACATGAACATGAAGAAATGTAATCATCATTCTTCTCTATAACTGCCTCTAGGGCAAGTTACTAACAGTTTACTGGACTTGGTGACCGACATGGTTTTCGATTCTGTTTTCATGTTATTTCTTTGAACATCACCGACCAATTTTACTTTTCATATTCACAAAAATAATATGAACTGGTTTCTGCTACTATGTCAGCAAGTGTGATTTTTTCTGTTGTGAAGCTCGTATAGGGACAGCTCTAGAACTTGCACTAATTGCTGGTTCCTCAACTTGTTTGTGGGTTACAGGAACTGATGATGATCTTCCACCATCATATCCCAATAATAGGGGTATGAGAGAAAGGGGGCGTGTCAGTGGTAATGGAAGAGCTATGGTTCCTGTCAGTGGTAATGGAAGGGCTGTAGCTCCTGCTAGTTCTTACCCTAGAGCACAGACCGATATGGAAACACAAATTCAACAGCTTGAGCAAGAAGCGTATTGTGCAGTTCTCCGTGCTTTTAAAGCTCAGTCTGATGCACTCACATGGGTTGGCAACGCTAAACTTCTGCTTGTTCATTCAGGTGTCTGTGCTATAATTTATATATTGTTTCTCAAAGCTGACCTTAGATCAACTTTTTCCCTTTGCAGGAGAAGGAAAGTCTAATAACCGAACTTAGGAAGGAACTAAGGGTATCCGATAAAGAACACAGGGAGGTGCTAAACAGGGTCAATGGAGATGATATTATTCACAGCATAAGGTAGAATATAGATAAATATATTTGCCATTACAACGTCCATATTTTTTCTTTTTCAAGCACCCTAAACTCCTGCCTTTGTTTGTATTAAGGGAATGGAGATCGACAGGAGGCCTCCAGGCAAGCTTACCCAATAATCCTCAGCCTATACATCATGATCCTGCGCCTAGCCCTACTACCTCTGGTCGTAAGAGGCAAAAAACATCCCAATCAGTTCCTGCTCTAGCTGCACCTGCTCCTGTTATGCATTCACAACAGATTGCTACACCGATACAGCCGTCATCTTCAACAGTTAAAAAGGGATTCCCACCAGGCCCTAATAAAGGCAAAAAGACCAAACCAGTAAGCAGATATTTGATGACTTCTTTTAAGAAGCAAATGTTTTCTTTATTTCTTGATGGAATTTCATGTACTTCCAGGGCCAAAAGATACCAGGGGGTTCTGCAGTCAAGTCCATGCCATCTTCAGCAGGTCCCAGCGGAAGGGGACCACAGATGAACAGAAACTTTCCCGGTCGCCCTCCTGCTCCTGAACCTGCTCAAGGACAGCATGCTGATCCATTAATTAACCAAAGAGTCATGACTCGATGGCCCGAGGATAACAGTTTCTATGAAGCCACTATAACTGATTACAATGCAGAAAAGGTGTGATTTTAGCTCATTAGGATTACAGTTTTGTTAATCCAAGTCCCAGCTTTCTGAGGGGTTCCATTGCAGGGCCTTTATGCACTAGTTTATGACATAAATACAGCTAATGAGACCTGGGAGTGGGTTGATTTTAAAGAGGTACACGTCCTTTTTCTATGTGGGCATTCTGATAATTCTTCACATTTGCATACTTGGTGTTTTCTTGTCTTTAATACTGGACCTAGAAAAATCGTTCTAGTTAAAATGTTTTAGGTGCAAGCATGATGGCGAATAAGATTATGTGGTTATGGAGGATTAGCTTTCAAAACAGTTACCGAGGAAAATGAGAGGGAACATCTTGATCTTTTGACTCTTTAATATGAACCAATCCAATTTTAGTTGATGGTATGTTGCCAAATTGTTCATGTGATGTACACCCACACCATTCTTGTGTAAAATGGTCCTGTATTATCGACTAAGGTAACAGAACTTATTGGGATAAGTAACTGGGTTGTGTTACTGTTGTAAAGAGCACCAACATTATACTTAGGATTGTTGGCCAATTGGTATGGTTGTTCTGATTGCCACCACTGTGCTGCCAGGAGTACCATCCAGTTAGCGTTTCGCTCCATTTTCTTGCCAAATCTTGGGGAAACATTTTGTTAACAGTCTGTGACATCTATGCTTGTCCTTGAGAATTGTGTCAAATTTGTAGAGAACATAATCTGGTACTCTGATTCAGTTATCAGGACACATATGACTAGATTCAGATTCTAAGCAAATGTATTTCGTTTTGCTTTGGAATGTGTAAGCGACTTCATAGTGTTTCACCATTATTATTGTATATTTTGCACATGCCTTACAATGTTTGTGCGCAGAAACGCTTGATTACTAATGTCCTCCAAAGTTATCTGTTTGATGTTCCTTGCTGACAGTTCCTTGGGCCTTGAGTACAGATGAAACCTGATGACATAATATGGAAAGACGGTGACCCTGGGTTATTTCCGGGGGGTCGTGGTGCTCAAGGTAGCGGGGCTAAGAAGTCAACTAGCCGTGGTATGTCCACACCAGGTACAGGTAGGGGGAGAGGATCCCAAAAGAGTATGTCGAGAAAGGACTTTCCACGTTCGCAAAATGGTGTTGGAAAGAGAAGTTCTGATGACATAGATATACTTCACACTGAGAGCCTCATAAAAGAGGTTAGTTTGAAGAAAGTTTGCTAGCCTCTCTGATGATAAATATCTGCTAACCTTGTACATCTCACATAGGTGGAGAGGGTTTTTAGTGTTAGTCATCCTGATCCCGTGGAGGTAGATAAGGCAAAGAAAGCGCTGAAAGTAAGCTTGAATATACACATTCCTTATTTTGATCAGGAAGCCTCTGGTTTTGACTAATAAGCACTGCTTGCAGGAGCAAGAGCAATCGTTGATTGATGCGATAGCAAGGCTTGCCGAGGCATCAGATGGCGAAAGCGGTAAATACTGATTCATTGTTCCTTGACTAAATGGGAGGATCTTTCTGATGTTCCAGAAAACTCTTAAGACTATTTCCAATTTAGGATGACTACCCAGAACACGGGAGCAGTTTCGGCTGCCATGGATGTATTCCCATTTTTCGTTGTATTCACTACATTAGAGAGGTAGGATCCTTGCAACACGATGGACAGTTCCCTAGAACATGTCCATTTGTAGATAGTGTTCCTCTTAAGTGGGAGATACGAGGTTTATCCTTCATGGCCTAGAGATTAGAAATTCTGCATTTCACACAGCAAAGATCAACTTTATGAGCTATGTAATGAACATTATAAGTGTCTTGTACTTTCAACGCCCTGTCATGTTTGGCACTCATTTGAATTTGGTGGGAACAGATGAGCGCAACCGTGGCCGAAGGATAGGGCCGTATACCGGGAGCCAGCATCAAGCGAACTATGCAGATGCTATGGCCGTCGACGGTGACCACATGCTTGGAAGTGCTGCCTCATAAACAATTGATGGAACATGTATACACAAGTCCATTAGAAGCCTGTCCTGTTGTAAAATCTTTAATGCTGATGTTTATTTAAAACTTAGCCCTAGGTTCAGACCATCTGGTTTTGAGAGATAATCATTTTTTGTCTTTTTTGGTAGAACCCTCCGCTTAACGTGTTGTAAAGCTGCTCCCTGGAGGTAATGTCGCTCTTGTTATTGCACAAGTGATCTAATATCAGTGCTTTAGTAATTGATTGACTTGGACATTTGATTTATTCTGTTCAAGTTACTGCTAAAAACCTTTTTTGTTCTGAAATCGTGTCTTAACATACCTATTCATCATGTGACCATGTCAAAATCTACAGCAAAACTCCTGTGCGGTTACTCTGAGTGCACGATGTTTGCACAGTAATAGCCTTGTGATTGATTGATTTTGATCAAATGAAGCAAGTCTCCACACCTTACGAGGATATGATTTTCTGAAACTGTGGTTGCATTGTAACATCAGAGAAACTGAGGTTGCATTGTCAAAATCTCTCTCTCTGGGAAGTCTATTGAATATTTTTTTTTGAAACGGGAAGTCTATTGAATACTGGAAGCTGCAGTTATACATATTTACTACTCGTACCTCATAAGCCAAATGTGACAGCAAGAGAAAAGACAAAACCAATTGTTTGTGGATCAAGCTGCGGAGTGTGAAGTGGGTACGATGCTCCTCACTGAAAACAATCAAATGTACGGAGTAGTACAAAGCAGCAGGACAAAACAAGAGATGGCGAAGAACAGAATACATCAAAGCAGGATTATCGGGTGAGGCGAAGGCCACACGGCTTTCTTAAAAGAATCAATGCACAGTTGAGATGAAAACTTCGAATGGAGCTCTTTCCTTTGAGGCCCCTTTGCATCAAATAAAATGCAGGACTTGTGAGGTGACCGTATCTTGATGTTTGGGAAGCATGAAGCCTAAACCCAGTGACTGACGTGTCCTTCCTCGCCCAAGATAGTGAAAGGTGGAGTCCATCATTGGTAGTCAGTGTATGGTTTGCTCGTTTTGCCGTCCATTTATTCTGGAGAGGTGCTTTTGCAAATATTCCTCTCCTTAGTAAAATAGGCGTGCTGCTGCATGGTTCGAGTGAAACCATACACTGAACTCCAGCGAGGCAAAAGGGTCACCTTTGAACTGCAACTGCGGTGGATGTTATATTGTGAGTGTTCACTTTACAGCATGATCTCTTTAGGGTAACATAAAAAGAATCTCCCTCCTAATCGTCTATATATTTTTATTACTGCACCATGTCTTTGTGTTTCTGTAGCATGCGACTGCTGATCTACTTTTAATTCCCACTAACGAGCTAGTTGAACACTCAGAAGAACACAACCATCCAGAAGGCCAGAACACGCGCTAAGCACCCTACTCTTCGCATCAATTACCATGGCGGAGGCCGTTGTAGGATTGCTGATAGGCAAGCTCGGCAAGGCTTTGGCTAGCGAGGCAGTAACCATAGGTGCATCGCTGTTCTGCAAGGAAGCATCTGCTCTCAGGGGTCTTTTCTGCGAGATCCGTTTAGCCAAAGAGGAGCTTGAGAGCATACAGGCGTACCTGCGAGGGGCGGAGCGGTTCAAGGACACCGACGAGACCACTGGCATCTTTGTGAAGAAGATCAGGGGCCTCGCGTTCGAGATCGAGGATGTCGTCGACGAGTTCACCTACAAGCTGGAGGACAAGCATGGGGGATTCGCTGCAAAGATGAAGAAGAGGATCAAGCATGCCAAGGCATGGTGGCGTTTAGCACATAAGCTGCAAGACATCAAAGGCAGGCTTCGAGGTGCTAAGGAGAGGAAGAAAGATTACGCCATGGCAGAGTGCCTTGGAGATGGTGCCAAACCTAACAATCAAGCATTGCATTTTACAAGGAACGAGGATCTCGTGGGGAATAAGGAGAACAAGGAGAAGCTGATACAGTGGTTGACAGGTGACTCGGAACAGAGGAGCAAAATCGTCACGGTTTTGGGGATGCCTGGTGTGGGGAAAACAACTTTGGTTGCTCATGTGTACAGCACCGTGAAAGTGGACTTTGATACCGCTGCATGGATAACAGTGTCAAGGAGTTACCATGTCGAGGGCTTGTTGAAGAAGATCGCTGGAGAGTTGGGCGTGACAGGTGATGTCGCCAGCATGGAGATGGGAAGCCTAGGTTTGACCATGCATAACTACCTCCAGGGTAAGAAATACATGTTAGTTTTGGATGATGTTTGGAGTGCAGATGTGTGGCCATACATAAGGAATGTCTTTCCTACTGGTTGTACTGGGCGAATCGTATTCACATCAAGAAATCATGAGGTATCAGTGCTGGCAAGCACAGATTGTGTAGTTCGCTTGGAACCGCTAGAAGCACATCACTCTTGGGCGCTATTCTGCAAAGAAGCCTTTTGGAACTATGGAGAAAAAGTGTGTCCGTTGGACTTGCAGACACTGGCCCAGAAATTTGTGAGCAAGTGCAAAGGATTGCCTATTGCTATTGCATGCATAGGACGCCTACTGTCATGCAAACCACCAACATCCGTTGAATGGGAAAATGTGTACAGAGAGTTGGATTTGCAAATGTCAAAAGATGTGATCCCTGATGTGGACATGATTCTGAAAGTCAGCTTGGAGGACCTTCCATATGATTTGAAGAACTGTTTCTTACACTGTGCATTATTGCCAGAAGATTATCCGATAAAGAGGAGGAAAGCAATGAGGCACTGGATTGCTGCTGGATTCATCAGGGAAAAGGAGAACAAAACATTGGAGGAAGTGGCAGAGGGGTACTTGACTGAGCTTGTGAACCGAAGCCTACTACAGGTAGTGGGAGGAATGGAGCTGGAAGGTTAAAATGTTGCCGGATGCATGATGTCATACGCCTTCTTGCTCTCAACAAGGCCAAGGAAGAGTGCTTTGGTAAAGTCTATGATGGCTCTGGAGCATTCACTGTAGAGGACGCACGTCGCATATGAATCCAGAGTGAAAATCTTGAACACCTGACTCCATCTGGTACAACAGGTTTCCGTGCACTCCATGTTTTTCAGAGGTATATCAATATTGATCTGCTCAAGCCTATCCTAACTTGTTCGCATTTGCTGTCGACACTGGATCTGGAAGGTACTCGTATCAAAGTTCTGCCTAATGAGGTGTTTAACTTGTTTAATCTGCGGTACCTGGGATTAAGAGACACTGCTATTGGAATTCTACCTGAAGCAATAGGAAGGTTACAGAACTTGCAAGTTCTGGATGCGGTCAACTCAGATCTGTCGTATCTACCAAAAAACGTCGCAAAACTTCAGAAATTGAGGTACCTGTATGCAGGTACTGTTTCTGGAGCAGTGAAAGCGAAACCTTTTGGCGGAGTTAAGATGCCAAATGGAATAAGACGCTTAACAGCACTGCAGGCTCTGCAATGTGTGAAAGCAAGTTCAGAGATTCTGTGTGAAGTTGGAGCTTTGACAGAGCTAAGAACTTTTGCTGTCTCCAACGTGAAAACTGAACACTCTGCTAAGTTGAACAATGCTATCACCAAAATGAACCATCTTGTTCATCTGGAGATCGCAGTTCTGGGGCAGAAGGAGGTGCTGCACCTGGAAGGGATATGTTTACCACCAACCCTTTCTTGGCTTGCTTTAGAAGGGGAGCTAGAGAGAACATCAATGCCCCAGGTTCTGTCATCTTGGTCCCGCCTTAATAGCCTCACTCGGTTGCACCTTTCATTCTCCAAAATTGACGAGGCCTCATTTTCTGGTCTGTTGATGCTACGTAATTTATGCTCCCTGGCGCTGATCAATGCCTTTGAAGGGAAGAAGTTGCATTTCTGTGCAGGGTCATTTCCAAAACTTCGGTATCTTTTTGTGCATAACGCTTCACGGCTCGATCAATCTGAAATCGAAGAGGGTGCAATGCAATGCCTTGCATTGCTGGTGTTTAGAGATTGTCCAGAAATGAAGTTTCTCCCTCGTGGTATTGAGCACCTCACAGACCTTGAAGAATTGCGCCTAGAAGAAGTATCAGAAGAGCTCTTGAAGAAGCTTCAGCATAAGGGAAAACCAAATGAGTGCGGTGAAGATCTTTTAAAAATTAGACACATTAGAAAGGTTACAGTTGAACTGACCAAGAAAGGCATATCTGAAAGGATCAGATGACCGCAAGATGTTGAGATTGCTCAAGGCAAGGTTTTACAGTTTTCTGTTGGGAACACTTTACTGACTTGGGAGGATCAGAATTCATTTGTCAGAAATGTTTGTATAGAATTTAGACTATTATGTATGTTTAGGCTAATGAATTAAGGCAAGCACCTTTCATAATTGATATCTAGTTCTTGGTAAGCTAGATGTGAAGCATGTAAGAAGTTAAATAAGCATCTAGGTTTTACATTCGTCTGTCCAAAGACTGAATGTGCATATGAAACCAATTGGCTGTTGATCGTGTACTACTCCTCACCGAAAACAATCAGTGTACAAAGCAGATGGACAAAACAAGATGACGAAGAGGAGAATACCTCAAAGCAGGATTATAGCATGAGCGAAGGCCACACAGCCTTGTAAAAACAATGAATGCATGAACACACGGTCTGAAGCCTTGGTATGTGTTTGCCAGGGAGCAAAATTCTGTGCCGGACTCTTTTTTTCGATAAGGCATTTTTTCAATGAAGGATATTTTTCTTAAACACAAACTTTCGCATAGAGACGATACAAGCAACACCAGCTTACATCCGGCCTCTGAATATGCATGATGGACATGGGCGCAAGAAAAAAGATAAAAAAGAAAATACAAGTTTACACATGACGTATTACGCCTACAGTGATAAAGGACCGATCCGAAAACTATGCCACCATCTGTTACTCCCACATCAATCATTAATTTTGAAAGGAACCTTATTTTCTAGATTTTTTTATTGTTGTTAACCAACACATATGAATGTACAATTGCTCCTTACATGGAGGCCACTGAGAAATTTCCGTTCATGTAGATTCCAACAAAGTTCATCATTCCCTTGCGACAATTGGACCATTGCCAACTGACTTTGAGTAATGTGAATCTCGTTACTCCCACATCAATGATCAACAGAAGGGAGGGGCTACTTTCTGTCACTCTATGCCCACTCAATACCCCCTGCCCCAACCGTTCATGTCCCGTAGGCAGAATATTGGTACGGTCGACTTCACACAATATCATGAGGATTGTTAACACAAGACAGCCAATAGAAAACATTGCATCTTTATCTCAATTCATAGTAGTGCTAGGGTTTCCCCATATCCCCAAGAACTAATGGAACTACTCACACATGAAGGCAATAAACATCATCTTGATTGTATAGCAAATGTTAGACTGATGTATGAATGAATACACGTGTAAATCCGCAACTAGATGTTCTAGAATTACAACGAGATGGGTGAGAGATTCTATCACGTAGATGATGATGACGATGGTGGTGATGGAGATCGATGCGGAGGCCTTGACGTCTATGGTGTTGATGGAGATGGATGCCCTGGAGCGAATTCCCCCTCCGGACACCTTCCGGAAGCTAGGGTTTGGTATTGTTTCGTGTCTGGCGGCTGTTCTGTCTCTCTTCTCCCAAATCCGAGAGCACAGGGTAAAAATACTCGATAAGGCGGTTCCAACACAACACGGTACGGTGGCTGGTATTGTCGCTTGCCACCGTACCCGTGGTCGTTACGGGTGCCGTCTTCTTTATTCCCGACGTGAATCTTTCTTCCACAGCCGTACTGGCCTGATCGCCTGGTACAGTGGCTGGTACGGTCACGAGCGACCGTACCCATGGTCGTTAAACCTTATATAGATGGTTTTTGGTCTCTTTCTTAATTCTTGCGAATTGTGTGCTTTTGGGAATGACTTAATGCTTTTAATCATCATATTTCATCTCATACTTAGCTTCCCTTCCTTGTATGAGACCCCTCCTTTTACTTTGCATTCCATGCATACACAAAAAAGAATAGTGCACTTTTGCACGGTAAAATGATAGAATCCCTATATCTACGTATTAATTCAATAAGCAAAAACACTATATAAAATTGACACATCAGTTACAAAGATCTAGAGAAAAAGACCTTTTGGAAGGAGATAATAATACTAAATGTTATCACTCGAAAACTAATGGAAGGAGAAGAAAGAATAGAATTGTTAGGCTTAATCAAGAGGATGGAGTGGTGGAAGGACATGAGAATCTTAAAACCTACATTACAAAATTATACAAGAATTTGTTTGGGTTTTCTAGACACTCCACAATATCTCTAAACCCTGAAGGGGTGGCTCAGCTTAGTGTTCCGGACAGAGAGGTGCTTTGTAAGGTCTTTTGCATGGAAGAATCAAAAAGTGCAGTGTTTGATATGGAAAAGAATAAAGTTGTTGGCCCAGACGGATTTAATGCAGATTGTTATCAGAAGTTTTGGCATATAATCAAAGATGATTTGTTTACTTTGGTAATTGATTTCTTCAACAAAATAATAATATTGATAGGCTAAACTATGGAGTTGTCACCCTTGTTCCGAAGGGGTTGAGGCTGACATTATTAAGAAATTTAGACCTATATGTCTCCTTAATGTGGTGTTTAAGATAATCACCAAAATCCCTATAAATAGATTGAATCCTATCATTGGAGGAGTAATTCAAATTTTTCGCAAACTGCTTTTCTTAAGAACAGGTTCATTATGGAGGGGGTTGTGGTGTTACATGAAACTCTAAATGATTTGCATGTTAGCAAGAATGTTGGGGTTTTGTTTAAAGTCGATTTCGAAAAAGCCTTCGACAAGGTTAAATGGTCATGTTTACTTCAAGTGCTTGAAATGAAAGGTTTACCGAGAAAAATTAAAGATTTAGTCATGCATATAGTCTCAGGTGGAAAGTGGGGATTAAAGTAAATGGAGAAGTTGGGCCCTATTTCTGCACACCAGGGGCTTAGGCAGGGAGACCCTTTGTCGCCTCTGCTTTTTGACCTAGTTGGGGATGTGTTGTCAATCATGATAGAAAGAGTGGTGAATAATGCCTTGCTTAGTGGGCTTTGTTGTCATTTGTTGGAAAAAGGTGTGTCGATCCTGCAGTATGCAGATGACACGATCCTTTTACTGCAAGACAATTTAGAACAAGCAAGAAATCTGAAATTTATCTTGTGTCTTTTCGAACAAATGTCTAGCCTCAAAATAAATTTTCACAAAAGTGATGTTTATTGTATTGGGGCTGCGTTGACTAGGAAAGAACACTTTGATGAAATTTTTACCTGTAAGGTAGGTCAACTTCCTATGCGTTACCTTGGGGTGCCCATTGATGAAGTGAGACTGAAGAACAACGATTGGGACTTCCTTGGGGAAAAACTAGGGAAGAAATTGGGGTGTCGGAATGGGAAAAATCTCTCCATTGGGGGGAGAACCCTTCTCATTAACACCTCTATTTCTAGTGTTTTGTTGTATATGCTATCCTTTTATAGGATGTCGGTTGAGAAAAAGTTTGTTTTGACAAACAGAGGTCTGGTTTTCTTTGGAGTGACCAGATAGAAAAAACAAAATATCACTAGGTCAATTGGAAAACTGTTTGTTTACCAAAGGATCAGGGGGTTTGGGAGTTTTAGATCTGGAAGTGATGACTATTGCGCTATTAGCAAAATGGCTTTGGAAGCTATATAATGTAAAAAGGATGTGGCAGACTCTGTTGTAGAACGTACAAATACCTGAAGAACACTACTTTAGGACAATGTTCTCGCAAAAATGGGGACTCCCACTTCTGGCAGTGGTTGTTGGAAATTAAACCCTTGTTTCTTTCTTACTGCAAATTCAAAAATGGAAATGGAGCTAAGACATGGTTCTTGGAGGACAATTGGCATGCAGATACTTGCTTTGCTGAGCAATTTCCTAGGTTATATGCGGTTTCAAATAATCAGAATATCACTGTGCAGGAAGCCTCTGTGCTGGGATAGACTCTCTGAATTTTCGAAGGAATTTAGTGGGAATAAAACTTGAAGAATGGAATAAACTAAAGGAATGTTGTGAATTGGTGACTCTGTTTGAGGAGGATGATAAACGAGTCTGGTTGTTATCATCCTCCAAGCAATTTACTGGAGAAAATTGCGAAAAACCACCACAATTGGGGCTAGGGTTTCACAAAACCACCAAGTCACGAATGTTTCGCAAAAAGCCACCACTATTCAAGAATAACGGAGCAAAAAACACTAATCGTGCCATTTGCGCAGTCTAATTGAAATTCTGACTGTGGGCCTCAATGTCAGTCTTATGTGGCACGACCAAACGTTAAGAGAGAGACACAATAGACTTTTAGAAATTCTGGGGTCTTTTTGTAAATTTATGTGGGACCCATTGTTAGCTCGTGCCTGTGAAGCAAAAAATCCCCACACCCATCATCCTCGGCTGCTGTGAACGGATCTTGTCGTGGCGGCGTGGAGAAAAGAGCCGCTGGCGTGGCAAGCCATCCGGAGACCGGGACACTGCGCATGGAATCCAACCAGAGCCGTCCGGACAATGCTGCAGGTGGACCGCGAACGGGCAAGGCCTGCGTGTCCCCTTCCTCTAGCTGCTGCACGGAAATGACGGCGGGGGTAACCGACCCAGCTCCCCCGCCTGTATTTGTGCCCCTCCCATTTCGGCGGCCGCCGAAAATCAAAGGACGGGCACCAGCAGGCTCGCGGCGGTTGTCGCCCGATAGCATTCTCGCCGTCAGCGTTATACGACACCGTGGTGCTCTGCGCCGTTTTTTTTAATTTGAGAGAGAGGGGATCTGACAATGGGCCCCTAAAAATATTTATAAAAAACCCCAAAATTTGTAACCAGTCTAACATTTGACATCCCAACCGTTTCATCGTGCCACGCAAGACCGCCACCGGAGCCCACCTGTCAGAATTTTAATTAGACCGCGTAAATGGCTTGATCAGTGTTTTTTGCTCTGATGTTACTGAATTGTGGTGGTTTTTGGCAAAAAATTCGCATCTTGGTGGTTTTTTCAAACCCTATCCCCAATTGTGGTGGGTTTTTTTTTTTTGGAATTTTCTCCAATCTACTGTGAAGTCTTTTTACTCGGCGATGCAAACTATTGGCGAAGCACCATACAGGTTCATCTGAAGAGTGAAGATTCCGCTGCGAGTCAAAACTTTTATTTGGTTGGTTTTGAAAAAAAGTATCCACAGGGGATGTTTTGAGAAAAAGAGGCGGTGTTTGCGAAAAGAATTGTCTCTTCTGTGGACAGGCAGAAAGCATAAATCATCTTTTCTTCACATGTCCTTTGGCTAGATATGTGTGGAACACTGTCAGCGTTGCTAGTGGGTTAAATTGTCAGTTTTCAGACACACAATTCTGCTTCACTAGTTGGCTTAATGGTTTTAGCAAAAATCAGAAGGGGGAGGTAGCGGTAGGGGTGACAGCTGTGTTGTGGGGATTTGGAAAACTAGAAATTTGGCTTGCTTTGAAAAGAAATGGCCGTCGGAGCCGATTGAAGTAGTTCGGAGTGTGTTATTCTGGATTGAGTGGTGGGCAAATTTGTAGGTATCGGAGGCCGTAAAGCTGGAACTACAAAACAGGTGCAAGACGGCTGGGACGAGTCGCGCATGAAGTTTTCAAGGGCGCGAGAGGTTAGGCATCGTGCAGGCCAAGACTGGGAGGATGAATGTTGTTAAGCTCTTATGGCGGAGGAACTAGTTTGTTTAGATTGCTGTCTTTTTCTTTCTTACAAACTGCTGTGTCAAGGATTGTTCATGTCCTGTACTTTCGGTGGTTGCGGGTTTTCAGTGGATATTGTAGCAACTCTTTTCTATTAATGGAAAACGGGGAAAAATCATTAATTAAAAAAACATTTTAGACATAAACTACAACAACTTGACCCCAATTTAAAAAGTTGGACCTAACTTCGAGGATTCTATGTAGAACAGGACTAATTTAACCTAAACACTAATCCAAAAAGTCGAAGGAGCCATCCGACGAGCCATCCCACAAGCTCGAATTGTGGTTCGACGAATCAGAGCCGCCGGTGACAGTGGATGATGGCGGCGCATGAGTGGAGGGGCCGCCTCCGACGCCTTGTTCTCCTTTTCTTCGCCGCGTAGAAGTCACACTCCACTTGCATGAGCTCAGGGTGGTCACGGCGGAGCGCGTCCATCCGCCACACGTCGATCTGGGCGGCGCAACGGTTCATCCTCTCGTGGCGGAGATGGTATGCCGCGTTGCAGTCGACGAAGTGCAGCGGTGGCGCGAGGAGGTCGGCCTCCTCCCGCGACTCCATGTTGGGTAGGTTCAACTCCCCGCGTGGGCGCACGAACCTCCAGGCCTCTGCGCCGTGCGCGCGCGGTAGCTCCATCACGTCGAAGGTGCCCATCCACCAACGGACGTTGTCGGTCATGATTTCAGCGGTGAAGCGGCCAGACTGGCGCAGCCTCATGCCAACGAAGCCGCTCATCGAGCGACGGCATGTTGATATGCGGTGAAAGAGCATTATTTCCCCATGTGTGATTTTGGTACTTAATAACAATCCTTATGGACTAATGTGTATACTGAGATATCCTTATAGGTTCGTCTATAGGCAACGTTTGAACTCCATGTGTTGGGTTCAAGGTTGAATTCCATCAAGATCATTGAATATAATGAACATATTTGAAGATGCTCAAGAAAGAAGAAAAGATACAAGGTTGATCAAGGCTAAGTGGAAAGAATGGATTCAAGTGATCAACAGACAAAGCTACATGTTGTACCATGTGGGATCTTGTGATCCAATGGTATGGTAAGCAATTGTCTATATAGCTTTGTGAATTAACCCATGATATATGTGTGTTTGGAAGTATTCTTGGGGGGTTAGGTATCTTCGCATTGGCTTGCAACAAAAGGAAGTCTCATGTAGCCCATGGAAGATGACGTCAAGTGGTGAGCGTCATTGATACGTCTCAAACATATCTATAATTTTTGATGTTCCATGCTTGTTTTATAACAAATGCTACATGTTTTATTTGCATTATATATCATTTTATGCATTTTCTGGAACTAACCTATTAACAAGATGCCACGGTGCCAGTTCATATTTTCTGTTGTCTTTTTGTTTTTCAGAAAAGCTAGTAAGAAATATTCTCGGAATTGGACGAAAATTTACGGGGACAAGTTTTTCACCGACACGAAGACGAAATCCAGAGGGCAGCTGAGGTGGCGCACCAGGGGGCCCAGACGCCACCCTGGCGCGGCGGAAGGTGGGGCCGCGCTAGGGAATCGTCTGGCGCCCTCGGGTGGCCCCCGCGCCACCCTTTCGCCTATATATTCTCCATCTCCCAAAAACCCTAGACACCCGATCAAAAATCCACGAAAAGTTCCATCGCCATCGTCGTCGTCAACCCTAATTCGGGAGGGTTCTAAAGCTCTTCCCGGCACCCTGACGGAGGGGAGATCATCACCGGAGGGCTCTACACTGCCATGCCTTCCTCCGGACTGATGCGTGAATAGTTCCTCATGGGACTACGGGTCTATAGAAGTAGCTAGATGGTAGTCTCTCCACTTTGTGCTATCATGTTTAGATCTTGTGAGCTGCCTAACATGATCAAGATCATCTTTATGTAATGCTACATGTTGTGTTTGCTGGGATCCAATGAATTGTGAAGTTATGATCAAGATTGTTCATCTATCTATCTATATGTTTTATTTATGTTCTTGCATGCTCTCCGATGCTAGTGGTTGCTTTGGCCAAGTAGTTGCTAGTGTCTCCAAGAGGGGGTATTTATGCTAGATAGTGGGTTCATGTCTCCGGTTGCCTGGGCTCGAGATGACGGAAATGACCAAGGCTCTGGATGTGTTGTTGCCACTAGGAAGAAAACAACAGTGTATGTCTATGTGTCATTTGCATTGTTTACATTACACACTTTTCTTATTGCAATTATCTGTTGCTTGCAACTTAATACCTGTGGGAGACACGAAAGTTATTTCACTGGTGGATTATTAGTCATAGATGCAGCTAGCAAGTGGTCTATGTATTTTATTGTAATGCCTAATAAATACTACAATGAACTTGTTCTTATCATAATATGCATTGTCATGCTTTTGCTATTTGTCAATTGCCCAGTTTTAATTTGTTTACTTAGCATGTGTTAATCTGTTTTATGGAGAGATACCTCTAGTGAACTGTGGATCCCGGACCTTTATTTTACACTGATAAAAACACCGTTTCTACCATGTTATACAATCATTTGCTCACTATCCATTTTTGCAATTTTACACACCATATGTTTAATCCTTTGTATTCGGCAAGTCAGGGAGATTGACAACCTTCCTGTTTCGTTGAATCAAAGTAGTTTGATTGTGTTATGTGCAGGTCCACGTTGATCTACAAGCGCCTGAATAGATTGACACCGTGTTGAACCTCTTCCAATTCCTACTGGTTCGATTAAACCTTGGTATTGTTAGCAAGGGAAATTTGTTGCTGCACTACTTCATAACTTCCTCTTGGGGTCTCCCAACGAACGTGTGTTTCACGTCATCAGTCATCAAGATAATGGTCAAAGTGAAGATGTGCCTAACAGAGGTTCTCCCATAATGGAGTATCATCGTAGAGAGCTCAAACCTTTACATCCTTGACATCATATTTCTTGGTTCTTATTTGGCCTTTATTTTTTGGGGATTTGGTGCTTGTCGTGATCTTCATGACAAGGTGAAAGGACAATGATGTTGCCTAGAGGGGGGTGAATAGGCGATTTAAAACTTTTCCGGTTTAGTCTTGATAATTGCGGAATAAAACTAGGTGTTTAAATTAACAAGCCAACAACCTAAATAAACTAGGCTCACCTATGTGCACCAACAACTTATGCTAAGCAAGACAAGTAACAAGGTGATAGCAATAAAGAATACTTCAAGCACGAAGGCTATCACAATGTAAAGTGCATAAGTAAAGAGCTCGGGTATAGAAATAACCGAGGCACGCGGAGACGAGGATGTATTCCCGAGTTCCTCCTTTTTAGGGGAGTACGTCTCGTTGGAGAGGTCTGAACTGGTGGCTCTAAGTTGACGAGGGAATATTTCCCCGGTAACAGTGCCAGAAACAATGCTTGTACGTCACACGTCAGTTGGGAACCCCAAGAGGAAGGTATGATGAGTGCAGCAGCAAGTTTTCCCTCAGTATGAAACCAAGGTTTAATCGAACCAGTAGGAAAACGAGGTTGCTTCGAAGGTGTTGGTGAAGGAGTGTAGTGTGGCGCAACACCAGGGATTCCGGTGCCAACGTGGAACCTGCACAACACAATCGAATTACTTTGCCCCAACTTAACAGTGAGGTTGTCAATCTCACCGGCTTGCTGAAAACAAAGGGTTAAACGTATCGTATGGAAAATGATGTTTGTTTGCATAAAACAGTAGAGAACAATGATTGCAGTAGATTGTATTTCAGATGTAAAAGAATGGACCGGGTCCACAGTTCACTAGTGGTGTCTCTCCAATAAGATAACTAACATGCTGGGTAAACAAATTACAGCTGGGCAATTGACAATTGATAAGTGCATATAACATGCATGTGTGAGCTGTGGTATCTACTATGAGATTCATTTGGGCATTACGACAAAGTACATAGACCGCTATCCAGCATGCATCTATGCCTAAATAGTCCACTTTCCGGTTAACATCCGTACCCCTTCCATTATTAAGTTGCAAGCAACAGACAATTGCATTAAGTAATGTGCGTAATGTAAACAATACATTCATCCTTGAATAAAGCATTGCTGTTTTACCCCTAGTGGCAACAACACATCTACAACCTTAGAACTTGCTGTCACTATCCCAGGTTAAATAGAGGTTGAACCTAACTATCATGCATAAATACCCCCTCTTGGAGTCACAAGTATTCACTTGGCCAAGGCTTCAACAAGTAACGGAGAGCATGCAAGATCACAAATGACATAGACATGATAATATAATATTCAGCTCCACATAGGTATCAATATAAGTCAGATCCCAGCAAACACAACATGTAGCATTACAATAAGATGATCTTGATCATGATAGGCAGCTCACAAGATCTAAACATGATGGCACAAGTGGAGAAGACAACCATCTAGCTACTGCTATGGACCCATAGTCCAAGGATGAACTACTCACGCATCACTCCGGAGGCGGCATGGCGATGTAGAGCCCTCCGGTGATGATTCCCCTCTCCGGCAGGGTGCCGGGAAGAGCTTCAGAAACCCCCCGAGTTAGGGTTGACGACGGCGGCAGCAGCGAATATGTTCTGGATGAAAGGCTCAGTCTTTTAGGGTTTTCATGCCTCGGGGAATAAATAGGCGAAGGGGCGATGTCGGCGGACCCCCAAGGGGCCCAAACCACCAGGTGGCGCGGCTGGGCCCACTGCCACGCCAGCTTATGGTTTGGCCACCTCGTGGCTCTCCTTCGTCTCTCCTTCGGACTCCGTGTACATGCTGGAAAAATAGGGACTTGGCCTTTTGTTTCGTGCAATTCCGAGAATATTTCCAGAAGTAACTTTCTGAAACCAAAAACAGCAGAAAACAGGGAACTGGCACTGTGGCATCTTGTTAATAGGTTAGTCCCAGAAAATGCATAAAAGTGATATGAAGTGTATATAAAACATGTAGCAAATGGTATAATATAAGCATGGAATAGCAGAAATTATGGATACGTTGGAGACGTATCATGAACCAACACAATGGTTCAACAACCACAAAGGTTTCACCTTCTTCTCCGATGAACCGCACCACAAAGGTTTGGTTCACCTTCCACTATTGGAATCCTTCGAGGCGGAAATCCGGAGCCTTTCAACAACTATTCGGGGCACAACCCACAACGGGATTGGGGGCTCCCGAACGGCTACAAGTGACCACCAAGGGTCTCAACCACCACACGAGCGTATAGGGTCAAAAGACCCAAGAGTAACAAGTTCACAAGCTTTCAACTTCCACGAATCTTCGTGGAGAGCACAAACCGATGCAACGAAGCAATGGCAAGAGCACAAGGCTCAAATCCTTCACTCTCGAATCCCACCACAAGCAACTAATACTTATGGGGGGAGAAGAGAGGAAGAACAAAGAAGAACACAACAAATGGAACTTCAAGATCAAGATCTACTAGGTTCCCCTCACTTAGAGGAGGAATGAATTGGTGGAATTGTAGATCTAGTCTCCTCTCTCAAATCCCTCAAAGATATGCAAGAATCGTGGGAGGAATTGGGAGAGGGGCAAGCTTTCCAAGGTCAACAATGGAGGAGAGAGGGGGAAAAACGTGCTTGGAAGAGCTGACTGGCTGGAGGTAGGTGGAGGGGTATAAATACCCCTCCCAGAAAAAGAGCCGTTGCAGTCCACTTAGTCCGGAGTTTCCGGTCTAGGAGGCCGGAAACTCCGACTGACTCCGGGTCACTCCGGACCCTGATGCCGCTGCCGTGGGTTTGTCACGTCAGGTGTCATAGATGACTTCGTAGGTGTGGGATTACGCGAGTCAAGCATCTCCGAGCTTGGGATCGCAGGAACAAAGATCAACACAGATTTACCCAGGTTCGGCCCCCTCAATGTGAGGTAAAAGACCTACTTCCTGCCTACCCTAGATTGGTATTGATATGATAATCGAGGTGTTACAATGGAGGCGATCCGATCTGGTACTCGCCGTATGAGCTAGGGTTTGGGGCTTGATAGCTTGACCCGCTCTAAGTCCTGCGAGTCCTCTTTATATACACAGAGGCTCGCTAGGTTACAAAAGGAAACTTCCCCATAAGGAATACATCCACAGAGGCCTACTCGGAGACTACTTGGTCTTCACGTCCTCCGGGATTTGTCTTCTAGATCTTTCTCCTTATGGCGGTTCAATATTGGGCTTGTTCCCAAGTGGGCCTTCATCCGTGCGAGTAAGTTAAGTCGCACTGGGCCGCGGGTTAATCCAGAAAGTATTCCCCCGACATTAGCCCCCAAGCATGGCCTGAACTTCATAGTACTTCTTGATCTTGAATGCTTAGGCCGTGCTTTTCCTTGTTTCCAATCTGCGGCTTATAACTTTCTTGGCGGCTCAAGAACGCGACTTATCCTGTCTTGACGGTTGATTTTCAGATCTAAACGTCTTCCGTCTGGGTTATTTATCTTGACTCATCGTTTTCCCCAGCGTTCTGCATCAAGTCCTGCATCCGCTACTCCTTTCCGCCGCCTCCAATCTCGCTTCTCGTACTCACAATCCTTCGGTGGATATCTCCATCGATCTGAGAAAAATGTCTCGCCGCAAGTGCAACTGGGAAGGCTCGTGGGTCGACGAAGATTTCCTGGAATCCCTATCTGCACGGGGCCTTCTTCCGCCAAAAGATCAATGCGAATGGCGGCGGCCGGTGAGGAGGTAATCCCCAATCCTCAACCAGGAGAGATAGTGATTTTTGCGGAGCATGTTGAGCGCGGGTTCAAGCCCCCGGCTCTCTCTTCTTCCGCTCCTTGATGCAGCGGTTAGGTCTCGCTTCCATGATATTGGCCCTAATTCGATGTTGCAAGTGAGCAACTTCCACGTCCTCTGCGAAGATTATCTGGGTCCCGCCTTCAATAGATTTCTGGCTTGCTCTTTTCAATTGCAATAGTCAAAGGGAAACCACAGATGGTCCTTTTCTCCAATGCGGCGCCATTTCCTTCCAACGCCGTAGGGGTAGTATCTTCCCAAAACTAACTCTGCCAAGAAAATCAAGGAGTGGCAAAGGACATTCTTCTATTGTAAAAACACTTCTCCTGAGGGTGAAATTCCTTCCTCTTTGGTCTCCTCTTCCCTTCGAGGCTACCGATGCTCTGTCTTCTAAACCTGATCCTTCTTCGTTGCCCTTTATCGAATCCCTCTTGACAAGGTGAGGGCTGACACTCCATGGTCTCACTGGATTGATCTCATATCTTGCTGGACTAAGTGGCGATTCAGCCTGTGAGTCGCCGCTCGCGGCTTATGATGGATTTCACTTGTCATGCAAATGACGTCGATCGTACTTGCCCTGAAGATTGGGACAAAGGGGAGTGGATAAATTTCATTCGCCGAGTGACGGACGAGGATATTGACTCGTATGACAACGTCGGACTTGCTCCCTTCTGGGCTGAGCACAAGCCTTTTGTGGTAATGTTTACTTGTCACTTGTTTCCTCGAAAATTCCTTTCCCAAAAATTGATTATTTCTGACCTGAGCTCCTTTTCAGATCGATCCCTATTTCTGGGTTCTTCCTTCAGAGGACGTCGACTTGAACCAAGGAACCGTGGCTGAGTCGTCAAGGCAAGCCGCAGCCTTTGACGAAGATACAGTTATGCACGAGGGTAGTGCTTCTGAAGAGGAACAACAAATGGCCGACGCTCTTTTGTCTTCGACTCCAAATACACCTTTCCTGGAACTTCCTGAGGTGCCTCGCAGGTCCTCGAAACGTATTTTATGCCAGAGCTCAGAAGACCCACGCAGCCTGAGAAACGTCGCAAAGCCTTGGCGCTACTGGCAGAAACAAGAGCTGCCAAATCTTTAAAACTTGCTGATCCCAACAAGGCTACTTTCTTCCGAAGCTGTGCAAAGGATTGCTTTCAATAAGCTCGGGTAATTGTTTGCGACTCTCTCCTTTTCCTTTCGTGATTGCAATTGCTGACACCACTTCTTTTCATACTCTGTAGGTTCAGATTTGCAAGGTTTATCTTCTCCTTCCTCTGGTTGCCTGATGAAGAGTATCCGTGTCGCCTCTGGGTATGGTTCGCCTTCCTTTCAATGTTGCGGCTCTGCTAGGTCAGCTTATTAACCCATCAATGTTTTGCAGGGCCATGTCTGAAGAGGCTACCAAGTCTAATTCCATCCCACTTCTTCTCAGCAAGCTATGAGCGAGGATGATGCTGCTGATGAAACGTGGGAAACAGTAATGGTGCGACTCAACCAAGGCCCTCCCTGGAGGAAGGTATTGCAGATGCGGCTCCTGCGCGACTCCAGTCGCAGCTCCATCCACAACTCCTGCTGCTGGTAGGATATCTACTGAAAATAGAATTCCAGCTCCAGGAAATAGTTCTAAGTCAATCGCAGATGCCATAATTTCTGCTGGAGACAAGCATGCTGCTCTGCTGCGCGGCTTAGTTGAGCAATTTTCTTCAAGTCGCCAGGTACATATACCGTAGCCCCCAAGGATCAAAACCTTGTGTCATCGCACGGGGTGTTGATTCTTTTCCTGCTTCAAATCTCGAGCCCCCAAATTCCTGGATAATTTACCTATCGTTTTGCTCTGTTTGTTTTCAGCGTGAACTGTCCTTGCTTGATGCTTCTGGCTCAATAAAGGGTAAAGGCATTTCCATAGACCATCCTGAAATGATGCAGTCTCGCCTGGAGCAGCATAATGAGGTCATTAGGGACCAAGATCAGGAAATAAAATCTCTCAAAGGTCAACTCGACTCCTGCGAAGAGCAATTTAAAGAACTTGAAGCTGATATGCAGCAGCGACTCATGGAGAAAGACGAGGTCATTAGATCTTTGCGAGAAGGGCTGGCTCTTAAATCTGAATTGATTGATCGCCTGAAGGGAGACCACGCAAAGGAACTCGCCGCGCGAGATGAAAAATATAACTCGCTGCTCAAAGCCTTTGAGGGTTTTGGCTCCATGGTCAAATCAGCCGTCCTGCAGCTTGCTGGTTGGTCTTGTATTCCTTTAATCATACATATTTTGGGTAACCACTCGTTAGTCTCTGACTTGTTTCTTGCCTTTTCTTTCTTTGACATAGGACCTGAGGCCCCAGTGTCCCGCTCCAATTTGAAGGATCAACTGGTATATCTGTCTGACCTCAGCCAGCGCTTCTTAAAGGTTACCAAGGAAGTTATGACGGTAATCACTCCTGCGACTGATGGCCCAACATCTTGCGAGTATTGGATAAATAAACTGCTCAAGGCTCCACATTATGTCTCTGATTGGAAACGATCCTCTGCTCGCGCCGGAGCCGCGCATGTCTTGACATTGCTTCGAGCATATTATCCAGAGATAGATGTTGGCAAGGTTGCTCGCCACGGCCTGGCGATGAGCGCAGATGATACTGAACTGCCAATAAGCGAGTACTTCGATATCTGGAAAGGGATGCGCGGGTATGCCACAAAATTTGTTGATAACTTAGACTTGGGCACTTATCTTGATAAATTCAATCTTGATGGGAGCAAGGTGTCAAGGAAAAGTCCTCAGGAGCTGAGTCATCTCGGGCTGCCACTCCAGCAACAGTATCTGGTGGCCCTTCTGCTTCGTCTGGCGGCGCCCTGATTATTAGGACACCTGCGACTGCAACTGCGAGACAAGCCGCGCCAATTCCCACTCCTGTTGCTCGGAAGAGGAAAAATAAATAATGTGGGACATGCCCGTTAGTCTGTAAGATATTCATGTATCATAAACTGTATTTTTGTGACCTATAAGCAGGTTCTTTTCTTGATAATTCCATTAAGTAGACGCTCGCGCGGCTCAGTATTTCCTAGGAACATGTGTGTTCAGGGTCGAGAGCGGCCATGATAGGCAATCAAGCTCGATTGACGCCACACCCCAGTACTTTGGTCGCATAATGCAAGACGCTTCTAGCTTAAGGATTGCCACTAGTTTGGCAAAATTTGAGGTGCGATTGGTACTCGCGATGCTCGTAAGGAGCCCTCAAGGGTCAGTGATATATGAAATTCAAAAGACTCAGCGACTCAATGATAGTTGAGGCGAAACGACAAACCCTTGAATGTCAAGGGTGCCGGCTTTATTTCATAATCACTCGATGTTTTACAGGGTGTTACATGATGATGCAGGCCCTTTAATGCGGGTTTTCTATTCCCCGCAGGCCATGCATACTTGATACTCATCGCACTTAGTTGCGAATTAATACTCCTAACGGAGTGGGTTGAACACCTGATTGGTTCAATTTTGAGTCGCTAAAGCGACTCGGGTCGAGCATGATAGCTCCGATGTATGTCTCATGTTGAAGCAGAAAGCATTGTGTTGGGCGATCAGCCGCACTGAGCTGCGACTTATGTTGATTGAGTTTGCTTTGTAAGGTCTCACGATAACTGAGCCCCTTTGGCTGGGTTGTTGATCGAGGCTGGGTCTATGCACATGCGCCATCTCTTGTCTTCTTTTTGTATCAAGGCGACCTCTGGGGCATTATCTTGCTGATGCGCGACTTCTCGGTGGGTATTTACCATCCGGTGGCTGCATCCTGTTGGCCGCTTCCGCGGTACCTCCAACGCGACTCGTTTTGAGCTGCGATCACCGATCTGCGACTGATACCCATGTGAAGAGTTGGCGATACAAGCTTCTTCTGCGAGTACTGAGCCTGCGTTCTCGCATTCTAATGCTCTCTGTCTGTCTCCATATATTGTAATAACACCGTTTGGTCCTGGTATCTTTAACTGTAGGTAGACGTAGCAGGGGCGAGCGGTAAATTTGACATAGGCTTCTCTTCCAAAGATTGCATGATATGAGCTTTTGACTGCTACAACCTCAAAGTCTAGGAGCTCTGAGCGGAAGTTCCGCTCTGTTCCAAAGCTAACTTCAAGTGTTATCTTTCCGATTGGTCGCGTAACAGCTCCTGGGATTATTCCTTGAATTTCTTTCCTGGATGGTCGCAGCCTTGTCTCGGGTATATTCATTCTTCGGAGCGTGTCTTGATATAGGATGTTTACTCTTCCTCCTCCGTCCATTAGGACCTTACTTAACTTGTATCCCGCGACTTCTGGCGTGACCACCAGAGCTGGCTGTCCTGGATCTCTTACTTCTGGGGGGTGATCGCCGCGACTCCAAATAACCGATTGCTCTGTCCAGCGACGATACCTTTCTGGCGTTGAAATCTGACTGCTCTTCCGGCCCATCCGTCGTTTGTACCTCCACTGTATGAAACTGTCCTATGTTTCTTCTAGGTAAAACGTCAGGCTCTTGATGAGAGCTAGATTTATTCTTGTGGTGCATCGATCTGCTGCGAGCTGTATCTGGCGTGTCGCCTTCTTTCCACCTCCGGTAATAATGACATTGCGCCTTTGTGTGACCCGCTGGCCTGCCATCTCTCCTGCGATGTAAGTCGCAAGGCACGTCGAAGATCCCCTTGCAGTTATTAGGGGTAAGGCCTTATCACTCCCTTGCTCTTGCATCTGGTGTGCGCGACGTTCTGTCTTCGCGACTGGCAGTTTCCCCGTTGGGTTCTGTGATAAGCCGCCTGTCCCTCTATCTGTCTTTGCATACTTGTCAGCCGTTGCCAAAAGCTGGTCGAAACTATCAATCTTGTGCTCAGCGCGACTTAATTTGTGCACCAGCGGCTCAAATCTACAGTTCTTCTCATAGCTTGTATTGCAGCTTGTACTGTTAAGTTTTTGGCGGAGCCAAGGATCTCCGCGACTCTCTTGATCCAGTCGCCGCTTGATTCGTCCTCTTTTTGAATGCATTGTCTAAGGTTTTTCATATCTTCTGTTTGGAATCTGCGAATGAACTTGTCCTTCAAGTCTTCCCATGTGCTTATTGATTTTGATGGCAGCCTTAATAGCCAATCCCTAGCTTCTCCCTGTATTGCCAAGTGGAAGTATTTTGCACGTATTTCTTGAGTCACATCAGCCCCTGTCATGCTTGCCTCGTAGTCTTCTATCCATAAGGCAGGGTCTTGGTCACTGCGATAGGTGGTGACTCGCTGCGACTCGTCGAAGTTCGGGGGAAACGAGTGAGCCGTATTTCCTCTCCAAAACATGCTGGTCCTTTCAATAATGAATAGGAGTTTACTGGCGCTGAATCTTCATCTGAATCAGTTTCAATCTGGGATGGCTGAGTCGCTCCGGTCATCCGCGACTCGCCTTCTATCTTCTTTTCTTTTTCCAATGATACCTGCAAACCTGCTAACTGGTTGACCACTTCTTCGACGCTGTACTTTCTCCTCCCCATGATACCTCGTTTTGCGGCTCATTGGGCGTGACTCCATACATATTTGCTTGTTGTAAAGCAGCAGTTTGTAGTAGGTCGATCGCATGGCGAGCTTCCTTATCAGCTCGCGTGTCTCCAACCGGTGCTATCTTTGACAATATCCCTATCGCGGCGTGCACGTTGCTCTCTGGGTCGCCGTGGAACTGTGATTTCTCTCTTCTCTGCCATCTTGATCTGATGTTTTTGCTGCCAACGACGGAGTCGCCACTCTTCTTCTTGGAGTTTCTTGCGCTCAGATGTCATCTTGGTTCGCACCGCCTGGTGCTTCGGCTGGCAGTGGCGGAGTCGTCGGCCTTCTTCTTGGAGTTTTTCGCGCTCAGCCGCGAGTCTTTGTGCCTCTTCACAGAGTTCCGTCCTGATAGCTTCAATCTCTTCAATCTTGAGGTCTCCTTCCTGATTTGGTAGGATCCCCAAACAGGTCTTGATGGGACGGGGATGGGCAATCTTGCCGTACTTGTTGTAGCTCCTCCAACACGCGGACCCTGACCGGCCGCAGCTCCTTCACCGATTCGCTTCCTTGAGTCGCGTCCATAGATCTGCGACTGACGGATCCGACGAAAACTTTTACTGATCCGATGGGAACGATGTATCCGAACTCGATGCGATCTGCCTCGGGTCCCCACTCTGAGTCGTCGATGAAGGGGACCCCATTGATGTCTTCAACTTGGCCATGGCGATGTCCTTGAAGCCTGATTTCGATCCTGCGCGGAACGTGACGCTTTTGACCGCAGGCCCCACGGTGGGCGCCAACTGTCGTGGGTTTGTCACGTCAGGTGTCATAGATGACTTCGTAGGTGTGGGATTACGCGAGTCAAGCATCTCCGAGCTTGGGATCGCAGGAACAAAGATCAACACAGATTTACCCAGGTTCGGCCCCCTCAATGTGAGGTAAAAGACCTACTTCCTGCCTACCCTAGATTGGTATTGATATGATAATCGAGGTGTTACAATGGAGGCGATCCGATCTGGTACTCGCCGTATGAGCTAGGGTTTGGGGCTTGATAGCTTGACCCGCTCTAAGTCCTGCGAGTCCTCTTTATATACACAGAGGCTCGCTAGGTTACAAAAGGAAACTTCCCCATAAGGAATACATCCACAGAGGCCTACTCGGAGACTACTTGGTCTTCACGTCCTCCGGGATTTGTCTTCTAGATCTTTCTCCTTATGGCGGTTCAATATTGGGCTTGTTCCCAAGTGGGCCTTCATCCGTGCGAGTAAGTTAAGTCGCACTGGGCCGCAGGTTAATCCAGAAAGTATTCCCCCGACAGCCGCGACAGCCGCCGCGTTGCTTTCTTCGCAGCAACTCCAGATGGGCCGGAAACTCCGGACCCTGAGACCAGAAACTCCGGCCACGACCGGAAACTCCGGGGAAACTCCGGACCTACTCCGGCCTCAATACAGCGACTACCGCCATGAGGCTTCAAAACTCGGTGGGCCGGAGACTCCGGCCCCTGAGCACCCTCAGGCCGGAAACTCCGGCCAGGCCAGACAAACTGCAAAACCTGAAATGCAATAACTTTTACAAGGAAGCTCCAAACGAGATGAAACCAACGAGGTTGGAAAGGTAGCGACACGAGGTTGGAAATATTAAGGGTCACAAATATAGAGGAGATATCACACATGGGAGGTGTGGACCTTATCTCGAGGAGACCGGTAATATTTCCAACACGAGAACGCAACAAGTTTTCCATTCGGACTCCATTTTCAATGATCTTGGGCTTGCTCCAAAGATAATCACAAGCACTACAAGATCATGCATATACATATCATAGTCCATCATGTGAGGAGGATAACACAAGAGGAGAGTTTGACCTCTCTACAAGAGACGAACCGTAAAACCTCCAACATAAAAAACACCACAAGATATCCAAATGAAATCCGTTTTTGATGAACTAGAGCTTGGTATGGAGATGAACACAAGCTCTAAATTCTCACATGGATAAAAGCCAAATAAGAACCAAGAAAGATGATATGCCAAATATGCAAAGGTTTGAGCTCTCCACAAAGATGCGATCAAGTTACTCACTTGAGAGCTCCTCTTGATAGTACGCCGTCTATCCTATAACCCGGTCTCCCACTAACACCACGAGACCGGTAAAATAGAAACCCTATCAAGATCATACTTTTTCCTTGAGCATTCCACTTGAGCTAGATGATGACGATCTGACTCACTCAAGTTGGGACACCTTTCTTGATTGTGCTTGCTAGCACATGCTTGATGAAGACTTCTCCAAATGCTTCTCCATACTCCATTATGGGAGAGCCTTGCTAAGCTCCGTCTTCATGTATCCACTTGCGATTCATATTATTCTCTTGATAAAGATGATGGCTTGGAGATAAACATGAAGTTCACTCAATCTTCTTTTCCAAGTCATGCTTGCAATAAGCTCAACTCTTCACATGACCATTCTTCATATAAACTCTTGGATGGTACCTTGGTCATCATGTAATCTTCTAGAGTCCAACACATGAACTCCAATATTTTCCTATGGACAAGATCTACAAGTATATCTCAATGCAAACATTAGTCCATAAGTATTGTCATTAATTACTAAAACCACGCATGGGGCAACACATGCACTTTCACAAGGCCAAGTTCTTCGAAAACGGATTTCGTATTGAAAACTTGTTGCGTTTTCAGTGTTGGAAATATTATCGGTTTAACTTGAGTAAAGTTTCACACCTTCCCATGTGTGGTGACTTTACTCTATTATGGTTCTTAATATTTGTAGGGATGCTCTTGTCGCTCTCTTTCCAACCTCATCGGTCTCATCTCGTTTGGAGTTTCCTTGCAAAAGTTATTGCAGTTTTTGTACCAGGTAGAATTCATGTCTGGCGGTAGTACCGCTCCCATTGGGAGCAGTTACTGCTGCATCACTCTGGGTGCTTCCCTGTGTGGTAGTACCGCGGACAGTACCGCACCTTCCAAGCAGCGGTACTACCTCTGGAACTTTGTCACACCCAGACTAGCAGAGAAATAATCGTGACAGCCTGCCGTATACTTATGAGATAAAAATACCTCATAAGCATACAAGGCATAACTAGTTTTGTCTCAAGGTTAAGAGCACAAAGCAATATCAGGTTCCATTTATTCATTAGCACATCATAGGTTACAAACGAAATAGGTAGACTAGAAAGTATACTACTCCATCGTACTATACATGTGGCATACACATCCTTCCATTTATTCATGTCTAAAGTAAAACCGTAGCTCCCAACACCCTGGCCTAGGGGTCTAGTTATTTTCTATGACTTCCATCGCCTCCCCACTAGACTCATGTTCCTTAAACACTGCACATACCAGAGAAAAGAAAATGGTCGTGAGTATGTTGAGACATACTCAGCAAGGATAAGATAATGATTATTTAAATGGCAATTAATAATTTCCAAAAACATGTTAGGAAGAGCTAATGTACATGAAAATAAATACTGGAAAATTAATCAGCGGCGCGGCACAAATAAATTAAACACCACAAGTCACACAAATGACCGTCGTTATCTTCACCAATGGTAGTACCCATCTTCGAGAATCACGACGCCAAGTCCCTTACTTGTGTGAGGCAAATCCATCCCACACTAGTACGGTTTTTAACCGCGTACCGTTATTTCAGGTATCGACCGTCTCAAGCTTGGTACGCCATACATAGCATGATCAAGACGGTGTCAGTTCACAAGCAAATCATGCATATCATTCAACATCACAAAGTATCATTCACATCACCAAGATTTACCAACCATTGTGTTTATATCGCATGTAAAAATATTTAGACATTTCAAGTTGTTCAATCAAGATTATATCTCATATGGATTATTTGTAGAAGAAACTGGTATGCACAGCCTTGCCTGATCCGGTTTTCTTCTGCTACCCTTGGCTGTTGGCTCCCACCTAAACAGATCGTATAAATTACATTAGCTATAATTTTTACAAGTGCAGTCGATTATTATTTCATGGTGTGTAGCTGTAGCAATAGGATGAGACATGATATGAAATGAATAGTTAGCTGTGTCACTAGCCCTGGCAAGAATCAATCCACCCAACATGTATGCAAGCTAGCATTTCCTACTAGTGTACTTATTGCTAGTGCAGAATGATTTCATCACAGGATGCATGCACACCCTAGTGTGAAATTTGATAAAATTAACCTTTTTTTGAAACTTCAATAAAAAATAACTCTTTTTTGAAAAAAATTCTGAAACTAACCCTTTTTTGTGGCTCCCGCATCGGGGCGCCACACCTACATGTGCAACGCCCCAAGCTGGGGCGCCACATATACATGTGCAACGCCCCAAGCTGGGGCGCCACAGCTCTGCACGTGTGGCGCCCCAGCTTGGGGCTTGCACATAAGGGTGTGGCTCCCCAGCTAGGGGAGTTGCACATGTAGGTGTGGCGCCGCCGATGCGGGAGCCACACAAAAGGGTTAGTTTTAGAAAAAAATTCAAAAAAGGGTTATTTTTTGCTAAAGTTTCACCAAAGGGTTAATTTTGTCAAATTTCACCACCCTAGTAGTACTAGTTGTATTTAGTAAATATTTCAGAATAGTTCTCACCATGGATCACGCATGCCGCACACAAATGCTACTAGCTCTATTTAGCTACTCCATCTAGTACTAGGTACTGGTACAGATTTAATCGAAACAGGTGCTGATGCATTTACTAAGTACATCATTGTTGCGTTAGACTAGTCATAGTGGGAAGTATCATATACTAGTATTATGCATATGCTACTAGTCTATGTTACTACCTTCATAGTGGGTAGTAACATATGTGTGATATCATATAATCATGCATTTATTAGGCTATAGACTCATCTTGTCTCAAAATCCGTTATGTTACGGTATCTACATATGATACCACCATCATCTCTCTCCTTATTAATTACAGTGACACGTTAGCTTTTTGCCAACATGGCATGCATGATACTAGCTATGATACTCCCACTATGGCTAGTCTTAGACTACTCATAGTGGAGTAACATAGATGTCACATAGTAAAAAATGGTGATGTGACATGTAATTAATGAAAAGAGAGGCAAATGGAGTAACATAGATAGTTACCGTAATATCACATATTCCAATGCAATATGAGTCTACAATCTAACTTGTATGACACCACACATATGTTACTACCCACTATAGAGGTAATAACATAGACTAATAACATGTGCATGTTACTACTCTATGTTACTCTCCACTATGAGCAGTCTTAGGCTCTTGAGCTAACAATATTTAGGACATCTTTCTTTAGCGTATAAATTGCACATATGTTGAGATCCACTCTAACTAATGTAAGATCTAGCAGATCTATGGAAGAGAGAAATAGAGGAGCTAGAATAGCTAGCTACAGTACACATGATACTAGACCAGGAGTAGGGCTCATCCGGCTGGCCATGCCTTTCCTGTCTTTGCTTTTCAGATCGGACCAACAAGGAAGAGATTTGGGCGATTTGCACTGTGGTGTTGTGTGATGGGATGGGCGGCCCGGCGGGGGCTATTTATAGGTCGAAGGCATAGCTGAGAAAGTGACATCTGTGCAGGGTCAAGGCTAGGTGGGTGAAATTTGACAAAATTAACCCTTTGCCAAAATTTCATCCAAAAATAACCCTTAAAAAAAACGAAATCTAACCCTTTTGTGTGGCTCCCGTACCGGGGGCGCTACACATGTAGGAACCGCGCCCCAGTCTGGGGCGCCACACATGTACGCACCACTCCCCGGCTGGGGCGCCACACATCTGCCAGCGTGGCAAGGCGGGTCCCAGCCCGGTTAAGTAGCGCCGGAGGTGGGGAGCCACACATACATGTGTGGCGCCGGTGGCTGGGGCGCCACACATTCTGTAAAAATATGCACCCCCCAGCCCGTGCCCCACCAGCTTTTTCTTTTCCCTCACTCTTTTATCTCAGAAAAGCAAGGAAGACCAGCACTCCCAACACACCCCAACACACCCCCCCCTCAAATCCATCCTTTTGGGTGTAATTTTTCTGTGGATTTCGGCTCCCTACGTGCAAGAAGGTACTCTCCCCATCCTCCTTGTTTTTGTCCAATAGAAATCTTCCAATTTGGAGACATTGTGTAGATCTTGAAAACCCTAGAATTTGAATATGAGGACAAATTTGTGGTTATTTGTTGATAATATTGGTCAATGTGTGTGGGTATGATGGATATGAAGTGTTGGGCTATTGATTGTAGGTTAGGGTTAGGGTTTTTGTTAGATGTAGTTAGTGAGCTAGATTTAGTTAGGGTTAGTGCATAATGACTTGACATAAAATTAAGATAAGTAAATTATTTTGTTTGAAATGCATAGCTTAGTGCAATGTATCAATCATTTGATGCATTCGGGTTTTTGTAAAAAAATTAGATGGAGAAAATGGTTAGTGTTCATCATGTGGACAAGGAGGCCTTTTTGAAAGGCAATGTGGAGCATGACTCGGAGGAGAAAGTGGTGGTGTTTGGCCATAGTCCTAGCTATGCCGAGGTTGCCGAGAGAGTGCGGATTGCATTGAATTGGACGGATCCAAATGATGTTATTTCTTTGGAGGGAAGGTATAATGTTGGGTTCGGAATGCATCTTCGTTGGAAGACTATGCCTCTCAACTCCGAGTTGTGTTGGAGTGCATATAAGGAGACGGTTGCGGGATCTCAAGACAAGGCTCTTGAGTTGTTTGCCACCAAGATGTTTGACTTGAACCGGTGTGCCTCCGAACATGACGTTAGGAGGTCAGTTCAAAATGAGTCACCTCATGCGCATGAAGTGTACTATCCAACGTCGAGTCCACCTCCAATGACTCAACATGATTTTAGCCAACCAACAATGGCCCAACACGAAAGGAGCCAACCTTCAAGCCCAATTCAAAGTGACCAATATGAAGAATCGGAGGAGGAGAGCGACGCGTGGGAGTATGAGCTTCATAAAAATGATATTGGTGATGTGGAGACAAATTGTAGGCATGAGGACATGGACCATGACATCCCTTATAACCGATGCTATGCATCGGACTCGGATGACGACGGTCCCGAAGAAGATGTTGATGAAGATGGGTTCACTGCTAAAGAAGCCGAAATATTCAAGAAGGTAGTGGGCCGGGATCATCGGTTACCATTGTTCCGTGATCTTAGTCTCGCCGATAAAGCCGTGGTTGATGGTGGCACGAGTAAAATTCTTGAACCAAGGCCAACTTCGAAGAAGGATCGTAATCCCAAAAACTATGGTATTGCTGAGGGAGTGAAGTTTGAAAGCTTGTTGGAATTGAAGACATGGCTCAAGGAGTATGCGGTTAAGTACTTTAGACCATACAAACTGGTTCACTCGGATGTCAAGAAGCGTTACACGGCTAAGTGTGAGGACGCGCATAATGGGTGTCTGTGGATTGTGCGTGCAAGACCTATCAAGGGAACCTCTCAATGGGTTCTAAAAAAATGTGTGTCCACTCACATGTGTAGTGGCAATGATGATGATGATGACAAGGATGCGAAGGAAATTCATCGGCAACTAACCTGCGATTTCATCGGCTATAGACTTTCCAATTCCATAGAGGCATTCGCCACTTTTACGGTGAGGGCTATCATGGACACGGTGAAAGACATGTTTGGTTACTCGGTGAAGTATGGGAAGGCATGGAGGGCCAAGCAAGCCACATTCAAGATGTTGTATGGTGACTGGGAGGAAGCATACAACCGACTTCCTAGATTGTTGGGAGCTATGGCTGCTACAAATCCGGGCATGGTTACGTGTGTGGAGCCCTTTGGCCAAAAGACTAGGGATTACAACGGTGCAACCGTTCGTGTCTTTGGCCGTGCATTTTGGGCTTTCGAGCAATGCATAAGGGCATTCAAGCATTGTAGACCGGTTGTCTCCGTGGATGGCACATTCTTGACAGGCCAGTACAAGGGCACACTTTTGATTGCCGTAGCTCATGATGCTAACGACCGGTTGTTGCCGTTGGCTTTTGCTTTGGTGACGGCGGAGAACCAGGACAACTGGGAGTGGTTCATGGGTCTAGTGAGAACAAAGGTATTTGAGCCTCAAAGAGAGGTATGTGTCATCTCGGACCGCCACCAAGGCATACTCAATGCGGTGGAGATTGATATTCCCGGGCATGCTCCTTTGCACCATCGATGGTGCATGAGGCATTTTGTGTCCAACTTCTATAGGGCATGCGGAAATAAGGAGCTATCTGATGATCTAAAAGATTGTTGTCTTGCTTTCACCGAGCGGCATTTTGTGAGATTGTACAACAGATTGCTAACTCTCACATCGTCGGGGGGTCAAGAGTTCCTAGATAGGCATGCGTCTTTGAGGCACAAGTGGACTAGAGCATTTGACACCGACGGTAGGAGGTACGGTGATATGACAAGCAACATGGCAGAATGTTTCAACAATGTGCTCAGAGGAGTCCGTGCGTTGCTCGTGACAGCAATAGTTCAATACACATTCGACAAGTTGAATGAGTATTTACAAAAATATAGTGAGGAAACGTTTGAGCAGATGGAAGGGAAGAACAAGCACAAGAAGAAGTACAAGTATCCACCTGAAGCAGACAAATGGATGGCATACCAGTTAAGGAAGGCGGAGACCAATACAGCCCAATGTTTTGACAACAACGAGTGGATTTACCAAGTCAATGAGCCAGGAGGCACCACGGTAGGTGGTGTGCAACACGGAGGGCGTGCGTGCAAAGTCTTGCTAAAGCAATGTTTGTGCTCGTGCCAAAGGCCTCAGTTGCTTCATCTCCCTTGCTCGCACTTGCGGACCGCGGCACGCATTAGAAAGGTGGGATACGTTGATCCGGTTAGGTTGTCCGAGTACTCGATCGAGGCTACCAAGGAGACATGGGCGGGAAGATTTGAACCTTACTTTGACCAATCACAATGGCCAGAATATCATGGCATTCAACTATGGCCCGATCCAATACTGAAGGTGACGAAAGGGGAAGACGGAAGACAAAACGTTTTAGAAATGACATGGACGCATGGGGTGCAGGAGGTCTCCGAGAGTGGGGCAACCAACATTTTCAGGAGCCTCGTGTGGCTTCCCGTTGTGGAGAATGCAATGGTGGTGGGCACAACACTAGAGGTTGTAGTCGAAACAAGAGATCGAAAGGTGTCCAACATGGTGGCGGTGGTGGTGGCGGTGGTAGCACAAGCCACCATGATCATTCTCAACATGGCGGTGGCGGTGGTAGCACAAGCCACCATGGTGGTAGCCAACATGGTCATCCTCAACATGGCAGTGGCGGTGGTAGCACAAGCCACCATGATCATTCTCAAATAGGCGGTGGTGGTGGTAGCACAAGCCACCATGGTCATTCTGAACATGGCGGTGGCGGTGGTAGCACAAGCAACCATGGTGGTAGCCAACATGGTCATTCTCAACATGGCGGTGGCGGTGGTAGCACAAGCCACCATGGTGGTAGCCAACATGGTCATTCTCATCGTGGCGGTCGCTGTGGCGGTAGGCGTACATCAATATTTGATGAGCTACGAGGGGGTAGGCGTAGTGGCGGTAGAGGTGGTAGACGTAGATGATTGGTATGACTGAAATTTATTTGGTTGTTATTTCTTATTTTCAATTGTTCCATTTTACTGTCAACTAAGTTTAAACTTGCAATTTTGTAGGGATGGACTGTTCCGATCTGAAGGAGAAGCCGGTGGCATGGCAACACAGCATTGACAGTCGAGTCGGGCACGATGCACCGACTTGTTGGTGTGGTGACGTTTGCAAGATGAAGCAGTCCAGCGATTGGGATGATAGAAGAGGAAGGAGGTTCTGGATGTGCCCGAACTATGCTTGGGAGAAGCCGAAGCCAACAAAAAACAAGTCGAAGCAAACAAAACGCAAGCCGAAGCAAACAAATATTATTGAGCATCCGCGGGTAAATGTCGCCTCCGCCTCTCTTGTAAAGAATTTATCTTTATCTAGTTGCATGTTTTGACTCGCTATTATGTTTGCAGTCACCTCCGCCTATTTGCCAATACTACCGGTGGATAGACTTTGAGCAAACTGGCCTCTACCGGTGGGAGGTAAAAAATATGACTGACAAGGCGTGGGAGCGATTTTGGACGAAAGATCGTGAAGAGGAGCGGGCCAAGAAGGAGAATGAGCAAGCGAAAATTGAGGCACTAGAGGCTAAGAACGAAATGATGCTCCGCGAGATGGAGAGGTGGGAGAAGACTGAGAAGGCACGTGTTGCAAGGGAGGCGTGTGAGGCGGAACGTGCAAGGGAGGGGCCGTTAGAGGATGGAAGGTACCATGAGGCGTGGGCGGCGTTTGAGGCCGAACTTGGAAGGGAGGGGTCGGGAGGCCAAGGTGAAGGTGCTCGCCGTGCACGAGAGGAGGCTCAACCTGAAGGTGCTCCGTGCACAAGGGATGTTGGATGCGAGAAGGCGTGAGAGGGAAGCACAAGAGGAGTTGGATGCGAGAAGGCGTGAGAGGGCTCGCCGTGCACGAGAGGAGGCGGGAGGACAAGGTGAAGGTACTCGCCATGCACGAGAGGAAGCGGATGCGAGAAGGCGTGAGAGGGATCGCTGTGCACGAGAGGAGGAACGATCGGAACCAGACCCAGCTAGGCGTAAGGGCAAGTATCCACGTCTTACTCAGTAGGGACAATGTAATGTCGTGGACTTTGGGTTTGTGTGAACCTTGTAATGTCGTGGGCATTTAATTTGCGGGAACCTTGTAATGTCATGAACATTTAGTTTGTCTGAACCCTGTTGTGGACTTTCATATCTGTGCTTTATTGTGCCGTATCTGTGTGTGATCGATTTATGTGCACTGTGACGTTGTTTCCATTTGTTGACAAACTTTCAGAAAAGTTTAATTGTGTGGCGCCGTAGGAGGGGGCGCTACACCCTTATGCTCCACTCCGCCCGCTCCGGCGCCGCACAATTGCCTACTCTCTGTCATTTAGCCGCGCCGGAGAGGACGGCGCCACACTTCAATGTGCCACGCCCCAGGCTGGGGCGCCACACATGTGCAACGCCGAAGCCGCCGGCGCCACACCTTCATCTGCAGCTCCCCGAGCTCCGGCGCGGTAGTCTGGGCACAAGATTCCCTGCTCTCTGTTGCTCTCTGTCATTTTGCCGTGCCGGAGCGGACGGCGCCACACTTCAATGTGCCGCGCCCCAGGCTGGGGCGCCACACATGTGCAACGCCGGAGGCGCCGGCGCCACACCTTCAGCTGCAGCTCCCCGAGCTCTGGCGCGGTAGTCTAGGCACATGGTTCCATCTCTCGGTTGCTCTCTGTCATTTTACCGCGCCGGAGCGGACGGCGCGACACCTCTATGTGTCGCGCCCGAGCCTGGGGCGCCACACAGGTGCAACGCCGGAGCCGCCGGCGCCACACCTTCATCTGCAGCTCCCCGAGCTCCGGCGCGGCACAACAAAATATCAGAATTCATCACAAATTTGACTTGTTACATCACAGCAGTAGTTGAAAACAACAAAATACCAGAATTACGCACAAATTTGACTTCTTACATCACAACAGTAGTTCAAAACAACAAAATATCAGAATTAAGACACAAATTTACGACAAGGTCCACGGCAAGGTTACGACATGGTTCACGACACGGTTACAACATGGTTCACGACAATTTTATGACATGGTTCACGACAAGTTTCACGACAAGTCTACTTCCTTTTCCTTAGCCTCCTCAAAGGCTCAGTCGGCGCCAGATCCGCGTTCTTCCTCCTACTCCTCAAAGGCTTAGTCGGCGCCGGATCCGCGTTCTTCCTTCTACTCCTCACAGGTAGCTTCTTCATCGGCTCTTACTCCGACTCGTGCTCTTCCGAGTCCTCATCCTCCGACACATGCTCTTCCGCATCATCGGACTCGTCATCGTCGTCATCCTCATTCTCAGCAGGCCCCTTTTTCTTGTAGATGTAGTCGTCCGGTGAGTAACGCTCGATAGACTTCTTCTTGGATCTTAGGTGGAAGGATCGCTGGTAGGCCTGCAGGGTCATGTCGTCGTTCACATTATCATCAAAATCGCCCTAGAAATGAAAGAATGTAAGCGGAATAATTAGTAGATGGTTGAGGTTCAAGAAATCATTTTTGGGTGACCGGCATGTAACATATTCATACCTCAACCTCCTCATCATTGGGCTCATGTGGGTTCGAACTAGAAGCATCACCACGTATAGGGGTTGAAGGGGACCTCGAGCGGGTCGGCATGGCATCATCGCCGCGACAACCAAGCAAATGCGCTAAAGTGCGCAACCGAGTAGCGGAACGCTATGACATTGCGAAATCAATATCTTAGTACAAATGAACTACAAATTATGCACGAAGCGGAGATCGTCTAACTTACCTTCACAAATTCCCTAACGGCAACATCACCCTTTTTGCCACGAGGTAACATGGCTGCCTCCTCGGCCGCTCCCGCTTGGCGGTCGATCTCATTGCGCTATGAAAACAAACATGTCAACAACTAAAAAAAATCTTCCACCAACATGCTTGAGTATACTCGGTTCTGGGGATAAAATGTACTGTACTATAGACGGTTTCATCACGTGAAAATTGGGGAATTAGCTATAGTCTGGAACAGAATAGAAACGATATTGCCACTCCAGAGGTCATTTAGATGATTGTGAGCTGGAACAACTAGTAATGCATGCTCTACTTGTCTGATGATATGTACCATTGATCTTCCACCCACATGCTTTTGTGGTCCATCGGCTATTTGTGTGTGTTACTAGTTTACCACTACTAGGAAAACCCTTATAGGTGGGTTGGTATTCTGTGGCGCACCCTTAATTGGTGCGCCACAGAAATATTTCTGTGGCGCATGGAATAAGGTGCGCCACAGAAATTTTGGCCTTTCTGTGGCGCATCTGAGAGACATGCGCCACAGAAATCTAACATTCTATGGCGCATGGAAGCGAATGCACCACAGAATGTAATATTTCTGTGGCGCATGCCCATCCATGCGCCACAGAAATAGTGTGGGTCCCACGTTCCAATACCGTGCGCCACAGAAAGTTGACATTCTGTGGCGCACCGAGCTGCGTGCGCCACAGAATGTTGGCCCAGATCCACAAAAAGGTGGCAGCACCCACTTTCCCCATGTGACCTTCTTCATTCTCCCCCCATGCATCTAGCTCGAGCTCCTCCTCTCTCCATGGCATTTTGACCATCCTATTATCCATTATTTGTTGTTAAACTTACTTTGTTTGACATAGAATTGGTGAGGGCTTGGGAAAGCCTCCATATATATCTCCTCCTCTCTTTTGTCCACTATTTTCCCTCCATCACCGCACACTCTCTCTCATCGATCACGGTCACGTCTCGGGAACGGATCTAGATCTACTAGGTGGGTATTGTTGGATGGGTGTTTGTTAAAGGCATGAGAAACTTGTCGGCGGGCGATTGTGTGTGTGGTTTGCATGAAGCAAACTATTTGTTGAACGGATCTATGCATGAAACTTGTGTGTGTGGTTTGCATGAATCTTTGCATGTTGTTCCTTGCGCCGGCGTGGTGCATGGATGTTTGCCGAAATGTTGATTCATTTCCATTTCGGTAAATTTTTGCACCACATATGTCCTACTTCTAGGGGAAGTCATGCCGAATTTTTTCGTCGAACATTTCTGACTTAATAACACATACTCTATATGTATACCGTGTAGGCGACCATGGTCATGAAGATGAGCTCCAGTCGAATCAACAACTACAAGGAAGAAGCGAAGGCGGAAATGATTCGGTGCAACAAGCGCCACATACGATGTCCGTGTAGAAGTTGCAAATTTGTGAGATGGATCGACCCTGATTCCGGACTATTGGAGGAACACCTGCTCAGGCGCGGTTTCATGGAAGGCTTCAATGAAGCGCCGACAACAAACGTTGCGCCGACAGCAAATGTTGCGCCTGAAGACGAGGGCGGGCTATGAAACCCAAATAGGATAGCCATATGGTTTCCAACCATGACAACATTGATTGATCGTCTTGCCTCTATACTAAGATGAACAAATTATACTCTATGTATATCACTAACCAATATATATCCCAATCCATCTTCAGCGTTGTCTCAGAAGGAAATGGAAGAACGACTAGCGGCGCAGAATGACACTAGGGAGTGGAGGACGAAAGGGGGTATTCTACCGTTCCCGGCGCCGCTCAAGAAGAGGAAGCCATGATCATGCTCCATCATCGCGGCGGTGACAACTTCATTTGTACTAAGACTTGTGTGTGACATGAGATGAACCTTTGTACCAATTAAGACTTGTGTGACATGATCGAGATGGAACTTTTGTAGACTTGTGCTTTGGCACTTGTCACTATATGCATGTATGTATCTTGGGCTCTAAGTGTTTGTCATGACATAGTAATGTGTTTGTTTTCATATACCGTGTCAAAATATATTATTGTTTCTATTATTCCTGTATTTCCTGTAATATACCTGTATTTGTACAGGAAAATAAGAATTTCTGTATTTCTTGAAAAAAACTTTTGTGGCGCATCATTTATTTTTTTGTGGCGCACCACTTTCTGTGGCGCACCAGGAAAAGGTGCGCCACAGAATTCCTCTGCATGTGGCCTACCCAGATATTTCTGTGGCGCACGCTTCTGGTGCGCCACAGAAAGTTGGTTTCTGTGGCGCATGCACGCGGTGCGCCACAGAAATAAATATTTTAGTGGCGAGGATTCTGTGGCGCACCCAGGAATTCTACGGATGCGCCACCGAATTAGATTTTGGTGCGCCACTGTTAACCCTTTTCCCACTAGTGTACCACTAAACTCTAATTATGATGAGTCAAAATAAATTGGGCAAAAATCACCATGAAGTTCATCACGGGAGCGAAATCAGTTCGGTTGCCTTCTCTTACGGCCTTGTTGTACCGGAGCTCAACAATAGCATCATCGTCCATGTCCTCCAAGAGCTCCTCATAAGCCGAGCGGCATATACGGACACGGGTACGTGCAAGAAACCAACCAAGATATGCATCGAATGCCTCTTGTCGGTACTTGGGGCGATCCCGCATATACACCTTCGTGTCCGTTGCCTCTTTCAACTCGGCATTGAATGTAGTGATGTAATCCTTATGATGTTTATCCCATTTCGTGATCTTCCTCTGCCGGCGCCGGTCCAATCTACATGGTCAACAAATGAAATATTAGTAACTACACTAATACATAAGAAGATTGGGTAACACAAAATTTGGAGCCTCACTCGTGTAACGAAAACATCGTGTTTATCCACTTTGGCGGTGTAGTTTGATACAACCCAAATTGGCTCATCACATGATGTGGTAGGTGGAACTCAACGGCATACAAGCATATCAATGGGCACTGCATCATCCAAATATATTCTTCCTCGAGACACTTTGGGTTTAGGGAGAATTCCGGATTCCAACCAAATCTCTCCCCGACACCATAAATCTGCCATTTCACCTATATCATAGTAGTCATTTCAGCATGTGCAGTTGGGATTTAAGATAGATTGTGATTGAACGAAAGCAATCTAATTATTACCTGCTCGGGGGTCAGCGAGTCGAACTCGTTGATGTACCGCAAGTACTCCTTTTGCGGGTCGCCGGTGAACTCCGCAACCCTGTCCCACTTGTACGCCCATGTAGCCTCCCGAAGCCTCTGGGGATGGTCATGGTCGTTCCAAGGCTTCCATGGCAAAACCTTCGGCCGTCCAACTGAGAAGTGTTCCCACATCCAAACCGAAAGTAGGATCATTGGACCACCGATACCGGCCTCACCGCCGAACCGACGACACGCATCATCCAACTGCACATATAGGTATACATGTTAGAATTTCATAAGTTTTGCACACACAAGAAAGAAAGCAAGATAAATATTTACCTGGCGGTACAAGTAAGCAAGCGCAGCCGTACCCCAGCTTTGCTTACTCTCCCAACGTGTTAACGCCTTCAGCCACATCCACGGAGCGTTCCGCCCACTACTGTCAGCAAACAAAGTCCTCGTGATCACATACCACACGTATGCGCGTGCAAGATTCTGAATGACCACTTTATCAGCACCTTCAGGACACTTAGCAAAGTTTTTCCTGATCCAAACAAATGAGGCGCCGGCGGAGAGTCTATCCTTACTAGTGTCTTCTTTCTCTGGAGGAGCCGCACCTATAAGACTGAACATCTGTCGCGCCACCCATCAGATTCGGTGCTAAAACACACAGGTTTGCCCGCGATGGGGAGTGCCAAGATCATCGAAACGTCCTGAAGAGTCACCGTCATCTCCCCGGTGGGGAGGTGAAAGCTGTGTGTCTCCGGCCTCCAACGGTCAACAAGTGCAGTGATGGCCGAAGGATTGAAATTTGGCGTGGACCGAGACACGAGCTGGATGAATGGAAGGAGTCCAAGCTTCTCGATGTACTCGGTGTACCTCTCGTCGTACGGCATGCCCCTTTCACCAGTTTGCAAGGAGGCCTCGTGAGACCGAAGACGAAGGGGGGCAAGTACCTAAAAAAATAATTACAAGTTACAACATTATCCATGCCGAATAGAAATATGAACTAACATATAAAATATGCAAAACATTACAAATTACCTTTCCCTCCGCAATCTTTCTCGCACGGTGCTTCTTATCATATTGTTCTTCGAGAAGTTCCATCCTACATATTTTAAAAAACTACCACTAGTAAGAGATAGAAATTTTCCAATATCTTTTCAATATTCATTTCAACCTCATCTAGGACATCTACCACATCCACACATACACCACATATAAAAATTATATAGAAATTGGGTAACCACTTTGACCATCCACAAAAACACATCACATACACATAGATCTCATATCACACATCTATACCGAATTAATTAAAAATCAACCCTCCACATGATTAACAACTATTACAAGTGCCATACAAATGCTAGGGGATCAACAAAAATAGCATCACACCATACTAATTTTGAAATATAGGATGAACTAAGATTTCACCTAGGGTTGCAAAAATGGGTCAAATATGAAAAATCAACCCTCCACATGATTACCAACTATTACAAGTGCCATACAAATGCTAGGGGATCAACAAAAATAGCATCACACCATACTAATTTTGAAATGTAGGATGAACTAAGATTTCACCTAGGGTTGCAAAAATGGGTCAAATATGAAAAATGAACCCTCCACATGATTACCAACTACTACAAGTGCCATACAAATGCTAAGGACCACAAAAAACATGCCTCATGCCATACTAATTTCGAAATCTAGGATGAACTAAGATTTCACCTAGGGTTCCAAAAAGGGGACAAATAAGAAAGATTTATTGGATGAAACTGAGGGGAATGGAGGAGCTTACCGTGAGGACCGATGGGGAGAAGAAATTCCTTCAGATTGGGCCGGATTTGGAGGGGATTTGAGAGGGGGAGATATGAGCCACCGCCGCCGCCGTTGCCTTTCTTCCTTTTCAGTTTCTGTGAAGTGAGGAGAACGAGTGGGCTGCGGCGCGGGTCGGGCGGAAAATTACATGTCGTTGTGTGGCTCCCCTGGCACCGGCGCCACACATGGAGGTGTGGCGCCCCCAGCGCCGGTGCTACTTAACCAGGGCTGGGGCCTGCCTTGCCACGCTGGCAGTGGTGTGGCGCCCCAGCCTGGGGCGCGGTGCCAACATGTGTGGCGCCCCCGGTACCGGGAGCCACACAAAAGGGTTAGATTTCAATTTTTTTGAAAAAAGGGTTATTTTTGGATGAAGTTTCGGCAAAGGGTTAATTTTGTCAAATTTCACGCTAGGTGGATTAGATCATCTGGTCCTTCTACCTCCGGTCAGGTCACACCTGATGTTTATCAGCTGGTTCACAACCCAGATAATTTGAGGTTACATGGGTGCTACTTTTCCCTTCTTTCTCTCATTTTTCCCTTCTTTGTCTCATTTTATATTTCTTTTGAAAGCTAAATCTATGTGTAAACTGCACATATTGCTACATAAATTAAAAAGTGGACAAATATCCAGTGTCAAGGTCCAATTAAATTTTTTGGTATTACAGAACTACCGCTCAAGGTACCGCCAGGAGGGATTTCGCCTCTATACTCGCTACGGTACCCAGGCGGTAGCGGTGACGTAGTACCGCTGGAATATCTCGAATTTATTCGAGGCTTGTCCAGCGTAGTACCGGCCCGTCCGGTAGTACCGCTCCCTAGTGGCAGCAGGTGTACCGCGAGGTACCGCTGCGCCCGGGAGCAGTACTCACCTGAGTACCGCCGGGAGCCCAGTTGGCGGTAGTACCGCTGCTCGCAGCGGTAGTACCGCTCGGCATGAAAACTGCACATAACGGTCAGTTTTTCGGGGGACCTATTTAAGGGGCCTTCTTCCCCAATGGTTCCCCAACTCTTGATCTCGTGTTTTGCCCCATTGTTGACCTTCCTTGAGCTTGCTTTCTCTCAATCCCTCCAATGATTCTTGCTCCTTCTTGCAGGAAAAGAGAGAGGAGATCTAGATCTACTATTCCAGCAATCAATCTTTCCTCATAGTGAGGGGCAGTCTTTGGATCTAGATCTTGGGATTCATGTGTTGCTTCCTTGCTCTTCCTCCCATCTTCCTCCATAACATTAGTTGCTTTGGTGGGATTTGAGAGTGAAGGGCTTTGAGCACTTCTTGTGTTCTTGCCATTGCATTAGGTGCATCGGTTTGAGTTCTCCACGGTTATACGTGGAAGTGAAGTTTGAGAAGCCTATCATCTTTGTGGATTGCCTCTTGGGTTGGTTGTAACCCTAGGAGGCCTTTGTGGGTTTCGGAATTGATCTTGTTGCTAAGCTCCGGGACATTTTTGGGAGGCTCCAACTCATTGTGGAGTTCCCCGACCTTGGTGTATCGGTTTGGTCAACGACTTCAGGTCGACCTCATAGTGGAACGAGCCAATCCCTCACGGGTGAAGCTCACGGAGAATAGAGTGAGCACATCCGTGCTATTGGAGCGCCTAGGTGGCTCCACACTCCTCCAACGTAGACGTACTTCCATTGGGAAGGAACTACGGGAAACATCTCCTCGTGTCCACTTTGCGGTTACTCCTTACCTTTACTCCTTGCATTCCGCTGCGTATCATACTTGCTTGTATCACATAGGTTGTATTCATCTAGTGGCACATCTAGTTAAACTTATGATATCTTGTTAAGACTTAATTAAGAAAGAAGAAGTTAAAATTGGTAACCGCCTATTCCCCCCCCCCCCCCTCTAGGTGGCATCTTCGTTCTTTCATGCAGGGACGGAGCTTCGCGGCGGGAAACAGCGATTCGGTGACGGGAACGGCGACGGGGGCGGATCTGGGCGCGCGGAGGGATATTTCAGGAAGCAGTTGGGCTACGCGCGTGGGATTGGTTTTGCGGCACGACGTCGGCTGCCCCAAATTTACAGCACAATGGGTGAAATAATAAAGATGCCCTATAATTGTTTGGGCAACTGCTACAGATAGGGCAGCTGTTGAAGATTTTTTTAACGTTTAGCGTCCTATAAGTTAGTTTTAATAGGGCACGCCCTAAAATGGGGCAACTTTTTTTGTGAAAAGAATGGGGCAACTGTTAGAGATGGTCTCGAACGATAGACGATAGCTAGTTATTTGCATCCCAAATGTGAAGCGAGTAGCTGAATTCAGTTAAGCATCAAGATATGCATTAGTCAGTCTGAAAACCTAATGTGCATATGAAACCGAGTAATTGTTAGCATGATCAAATGGCAAATTAGATGAGGCTCCTCACTTAAAGCAATCAATGCTGTAAATCAGGACATAACAAGAGGACGAAGTTCCGCCAAACAAAACAGAAACAAAAGAAGATAACAACAAACAGAGTACCCCTGACTCAAAGAAGGCCTACACAACACGGACGCCGACTAATCTCTCTGGGATACTAGCGCATTTGATATACGATTTTTTTTTGAAATTCAGAAAAAAAGGTAAAAAATCCGAAACCTTTTGTGCTCAAACATGTTTGAATAATATACTCGTATAAAAAGTTTGGTCATGAAATGATTCTCATTAAATTCAGGGCAAAAAGACAAATCTATGATGAATGTAGCGTGTATATAGCGTCTTTTTGACAAAATTTTGACCAGAGTACAATTAAAGTTATTTTCTGGTGAATATTTTTGTACGGTACAAGACTTGATTATATTTGCCCGACTAAAAGTTTCAAAAAAAGTAAAACTTTTTAAAACTACTATTTCAAAGAAAAATCGGGTGCGCCGGTACCCATGTGTTCCAAGCCTCCAACGTAGTAAGTATTTTCGTACACAACACAACCTTTTAGAAACAAAACATATTGGATCAGGAGATGGCAACACCGCCGGACGCCGTCATGGTTGATAGATCTGCCGACTTGCAGTCGCTGGCTCGTGAGCTGTGATAGGTGGACCCTGGTGGCCTACTGTCAAACGGCCTTACAGTTGCACATGTTTTCGAATCTACTGTCGGTGATGTACTCCCATCCGACGTGGACCTCACCGAGACCCGTAAATTTGGCTGCAGCCAATCAACAGATGTAAAATGAAACAAAACAAATACAGCACAACGTCGTACACAATTCATATCGCAGTAGCATTTCTTATGAAACCGCGCGCATGGATGATGGATCGATCTGCCAACTTGGAAACGCTACTGGTTTCTTCTCCCTGATCTGTCTTCTTTTTCTTTTGAACTAACAGCAATCTCATCTCATAGTAGTACAAGCTGGAGCTAAGATCGAGCAATCTCGATTAACAAATCATTTCCACACAAATCACGAACAGACATACGTACATGCAGCACTCAAATTAAGCAACACACTCGATGCCTCGATCGATCGGACACATGACAGCATAGGAGATTTCGGACAGAGTCGAGTCGTCCGTCTCCATCAGGCGGAGCTAGGCTCCGCTTCGACGGCGTCGGCCTGGGCCTCGGTCTCGGTGGCGGCGACGGCGGCAGCGCGGCCGTCCATGGCGATGGCGGCGTTTTGGCGGTAGGCGTCCAGCTTCTCGGCCTCCACCTCCTGGACGCGCTCCTCCTTCCTGGCCTCCGCGGACGCCTGGGCCGCCGGGTCGTCGTGCGCCTTCACCTTCTCCACCTGCTCCTGCACCACCGCCATGGTCTTCTCCTTGCTCGCCCACGCCGACACGCCCAGGTTCGCCACCGCCTCCTTCGCCGCACCCTCCACGCTCTCTCCGCCCTGCATCATCCACCACCGGTGTTTAACTTTGCCTTGTCTTGATTCGCTATGGCCTGTTTCATTTTTTCTTTTAAACAAGCCTGTCTGAATTTATACTTCCAGGACGTGTATGAAACGCTCAGGCCTACGTATGGACTGAGAGCGGACACGTGTCCTCCCTGGTCGGCACGTCCAGTGTTGCAGGCCCGGCCCGATGAATTGATTCTCAGAGAGTAACATAACTGGAAGGAAATTAATTGATTTTGCTGGCAAGTTCTGGCTAATAGGCTCACTACCACCATCATGACTTGCCCCAACTTGATGATGTTAGAGACACATAGCGTCAATTTGCATTAAAAAAAAACTTCCTCGGGCTCAACACATACATGCCATTATGCCAACGTCGCGTACCCCACAAATTCTATCTTGGCCAACCATATCATTCACAGTATATTTCACCATCAAACTAAAATCTATCTTCCTAACTACCCGGACATGAGATAGCATTCGATAAACCCTAATTAATTCGGTCGATTCACAATTCAGAACATGCGAAGGGGTCAGATCTAAGGACATAGCATATACAAAGTCAATGATTGAAACAATTTGCTCGTTGCGTTTTAGGTGGGTCTATCCGACTCAGTATTCCCATTTACCAAAATCATTACTATCGAATTGGCATCGACATGTACATATTGTGAAACATATTCACCGGCTGACTTGTACACTAATCAAGGATATATGTTCCATAACGTTATTGATTAGGGACCGTTAGAACAGTTATTACAATACATAATTTCACAACCAAATCACATATTCGGTGATATATATCACTGACAATGTTCAAGGACAATCATATTCTCACATGATTGCCTATAGAGCACATTTCCAACAAGAAGAAGCCAAATCTCCAACCATATTATCGAAGAGAACAAGACGCGATTTTTATGAAAATGAGCATATTTTATGATGCTCCCGCAATAGTGAAAAAGTTTGCATTACAAAAATTCAGCCCCAAATATGATGCAATAGTCCGACGGCTAACATCGAGGACCACTTTGCACCCACACGACATGGATGACCCACGTCTTCCAGCCGCTCTGGCGCACTCTATGAGGTCCACCAACCACCTTCCAAGGTCGCCATCCCGACAAAACCACTGCTCGGCCTTGAGTTGTGATGTTGTACGTTGATCGAGCCATCCACGGCTCAAACGACACAGGGGTACCGACCACATACCACGACACTCGCACCCACACATCAGAGCCACTGAACGGTCCATGTAGGAATTGAGCGATCATAAGCAAGTGATCTCAAGTGTTGCCTTTGTTAAGTCATATGCCGCCAAAGTAATCAAGAAGAGATCATGAGTACACACAATTAACTTTTTAGCCGGTAAAGAAAAGCATGCAAAAGAAATGCCACCCCGCGTAGAATTTACTCTGGTGTCCGGTCTTACATGATAAGAATTAAATGGTATATGGATATCTAAAATATATGATTTTTAAGATTTACGACCTAACCTAACCTAACGGAGAAATAAATGGAACAGATGCCCAATATGATTCTTAGGGGGAACATTTGGTAATGGTGTTGATCGTCTATGCTCTTTTTAATGTGTTCTTAGTTCTGTTTGATCCTAGTATTAAACAAGAATCAAATAAACTAGGACTGCACCTCTTTATTTTTCACATGTAAGAAGTACAATACTCATACAAGTACAAATGGCTGATCTAGCAAAAAAAATGAAAGGAAGAAATCAGAGAGGTTCAACAATCTAACGGCCAGGAATGAGTTACAGCAGAACATCAGCGCCATTTAATTTCCTACTCGTCTCTGGCGAACTTCCGCCGCCATTCCGGCGGGCACCGGCTAACGCCGTTGTCTCCTTCTCCCTGCCCTCCTCCAATGTCGCCCGGAGCTCCTCCACCTCCTTTCTAAGCTTCTCGTTATCCCTCCTCGCCTTCTCCACCGCCACCTCCTCTTGCACCGCAACCTCCGGAGACGGCGGCGGTTTCCCTGACCGCGTCTCCACCGTCACCTTGCCAAGAACCAAAAATGGCAGCCTCCGAAGCATCACCGCAGCCGCGCCGGCCTCCCCGCCGGCGGTCAGCTCAGCGGGTATCCTCACCCCCCACCGGACCCTCACCGCCGCCACGCTGCCGCGCACCGCAGGACGCTCCTCATCGTCACCTCCGACGGCGACACCCGCCGGCTGAATCGAACCGCTTGCGCACGGCGAAGTCGCCGAGCGAGGGCTTGAGCGCGAGCGAGAAGGAGACGGCGCCCGCGGCGCTGACCTCGACGGCCATGGTGATGGCGGAGGCGCCGGTCGGCGCGGAGGAGGGGCAGCCGCCGGGGCCGGCGCCGAGGACGAGGGACAGGGAGAACGGGGAAGAGCCCGCGGGGCGGTTCGGCGCGTAGGAGAGGCGGAGGGACGGGAACGCCGGGGCGGCGGTGGCGAGGGAGAGGCGGAGGTCGGCGGGGTCGCCGGCGGTGAGCGAGGCGACGGCGGGCACGGAGAGGAGCGCGACGGGGAGCTTCGCGCGGAGCAGCGGCCCCGCGTCGTCCCGGAGCTTCAGCGAGGCCTTCATGGCTCCGTGGCTGAGGAGCACATCGCACGTGGACGCGTGCTGCACGTGTCGGACGGCTCGCTGGCCGTCGCCGCCGACGATGGAGTCGTCGCGCACGGTGGTTTTACTTCTTGAGTGGCTGCTTGCCGGCGGCGACACGTGGACGCGCGGTTGGGCTCTAGATGGTGCGAACTACGGATTACGAGGTGAGGTCTCGTTTAATTCGTGGCCACGGAAGCGTGATATTGTTCGTGGCCATTGTGATTAACATATCAAACCGGGGTACCATGAGTCGAGGTCATAGAGCAATTGAACATCAGCAAACACGAGGCCGCTCCACTTTCTCTTTTTTCTTTCTCTCTCCTATCCCTCGCTTGAGAACTCTCCACCGGCGCCTGCACCGATCCGAAGCCCTCTCCGGCGGCACTGCCGCTCGGAGATGGTGGAGGAGAGGTGCTAGTAGTTGTAGGATGTACAGTAGGCTTCGTCTGCATCCCTGTGTGGCGTTTTGGAGTAGGTCATCGGATCCCATCGGCTGGATCTGGTGCGTCTTTGCTCTGCTGTTCTTGTTTGCTTTGCTCTTGTGGGCATGTCAGACGGAGGAGCCTAGCCGAGGTATCTCCGCAAATAAAGCCGTCTTCCCCTCTTGTTGCCTGGTGCGGCTGCCGGTGAGCAGTGGCCATACCTTGGCGTTGGCTCTCGGTAGCGAGCTCCCATGGTGGGAGACGCTCTTGAGGCACGAAGCCGAGGGCAACAGCTCCAATAAATTGCTCGTGCTTTGCAGCAGGTTGGGCAGCGTCGCTGGGGGCTTGGATGCCTCTTTTCTTGCTCGTCTTGGTGACGAGAAGGAGGTGGTCTCCGATGCTCTGGTCTACCGCCGCTTCGATCTGCAGCAGGGGAGTGCTAGTGCTTCTCTGGGGAGCTTCTTCACGGCGGCGCCTATTTCATCGTCGTTCCTTATGGCCGGATGGCGGCCGCTCCCGCCTTGGATGTCGCCAATGGATCCCCGGTCGGCATCGGAAGGTATGAATCAACCTCCAGGCCTTGTTGCCGCAGCGGAGGCCCTTCGGCTCGTGCGCAGCATGCTCCCGTCTCCTCTTCCCAAGTGGCGCGTCCCCGGCGAGGTGGAGATTGGCTGCACATAGCTCAGAGTTCGTCGTGCTGGAGAAGGAGCGGGACCTGATTGCTTTTTTCTTTTTCTGTTCTGAGGTCCTTTCTGAGAAATATTTGGGCCGGTTTGTAATTTCCAAATTCTATGTGGCCTTATCTGTAAGTTGTAACTCCAGTGTTGACTTTTAATGGAAGCTCTCGGTCCTTCGGGACCGACCCCTGTGCAAAAAAAAAAACATCAGCAAACACACAAACTGAAATTCCTCGAAAGTCTATTTTGAACGCAAGGCAGTAGTACACATGGTAATTACGACGTCGCGGCTTGTTAATTCGACACAATGATACTACTCCAAAAAAGTCGAAGCTCATGTTAGGATAATTTTCTATGGGTTGAGAATTCACATAAGAATTTAAAAATTCTAGTGATCCAAAGAGGACATTATAATCGAGCTGAATATCATCGTCATCGTACTGGTGGGTGCAGCAATATGGAGTTAAATGGTTTCTGCATCTTTTTGAAAAATAATGCTACTTCATTCATAACTTCTAATTAGTCCAAACTTTAAAACTCAAGCGAGTATCCAAATAAATTGGAACATTGTCTCGTTACCGCTTCCGGGTCAATTCCACTTCAAGTCACCGCTATGGCGTCGTAGGAGTGTATTTTTGTTCTAGAAAAATTCTTTTATTTGATTTTGGTGCCACGGCAACATTGTTCATATGGCATGACGACGCTATCTTGAATAAAAGTCCATCAATATTAGCCTCGACTTGGTGACGCTTGGTTTGTTGTTGTCAAGAGTTTAGGACGCCAAAAGTCCATAGATATTAGCCTCTACTTTGGTGACGCTTGGTTTGTTGTTGTCAAGAGTTTAGGACGACATGTTAGTGCTCGTTAGATTAAAAAAAATACCCGAAAGGTGTATTATGAATATAGAAGAAATGCCAAGAGGCAAGTACAATTCCTAAGATAGGCAGATTGTCAACAGTAAGTGACAGCTACTCACTCTTAGAAAGTTCTAATCCTCGTCTAACAACTACTACGGCGCTGAAAAATTGAATGTCTCCCTTCAAAAGATCCAGCAAAGTGCAACCGTTCGAACTCGTCCATGATCTTCACCTTGATGGTAGCAACCGAACATTGTTGAAAAAGACGTCATTCCGGTGTCGCCAATGCGCCAGAAGACTAATGGTAGCACATCATACAACATTGGGATGATTGGGGGCGTTAGATTCAGATGTCTGGATGATATAGATGAATCAGAGCTGTCACTCTCATGCTTTTTATATTAGTATAGATAATCCTTAATTACTTACCTAGTTATCTTACATTTGTGAACATCCCAAGTTGTTCAGCAATATAGCTATCTTCATATTATATTAGTTGATTTGTCTTGAACCTTTCAAATAATTGATTGTTGAATAACGATGATTATGGATAACTTCATTTAGTTTCTTTACATGTGAAGAACTTTTTATGTGAAATTCAAATTGCATATATTGACAAAGATATGATGCTAGATCATCAGAAAACAGCTTCATGGACTTGTATTGACAAAGGTATGAAACTTACCAAGCACAAGCAGGGTCCTACAAAGAAAGTTTCTGAGGATGCTTAAGGATTGTGATGAATTGTTGGGCTGCCGTTTGAAGGCACAACCTAAAAAAATATCTTTTTTTTACTTTGAATCTATTGTTAATAGGACTATAATGTTCTTACAAATTTATATCTGCCAAGACGTGTGTTGCTCATGCAGAATCACTAGTAGTGGCAAACATGAGAGAAACAATCGTCCCTTGGATAGTTAGAGGAAAATCAAACATCGCATTTGACGTTATGTCTTGCCGATGTGGTTTTAGTAGTAGTTGACATATGTGTCGGTGGCGAATCGGTTATATTGGATTTGTGAACTTTAAGATTTCATTCACTTTTCATAGTAGTTTATGTGTGTGTTGTAGTATTTGTTTACATATCTACATGTTTCTAAAATAATATCAACATACGAGAAAATTGATATTGATTTTGTTTGACAATTGAACCAATAATCGTGCCTTATACTGCAGGCTTTCAAACTTGGCTCATTAAGATCGGTTGTTGTAAAAAAATGATTACAGTGAATATATTTTCAAAACAAAATATGATAACTGAAAGTTAAAACTTAAAATAATAGTCTTTGTAGTAACTTGACAGGGCTAAGGAAATGACGCAAGGCTTTTTGATGGGCAAGCTGCTCCTCTCTCTTGACAACACAGCAGTCGAAAGCTTTTCACTATCAAGTTTTGAATTGCGCCGGCCGATCGATCGCACCATATAAATAAAAAGCTTACGTGGTAAAAAAACTTTGGCCAAATGTAATGTCTCATACTTCTACGCTCTTTTGTATGTACATCAAAATGATTGCATAGTTTGATTCCCTACCATTCTAGAATCAAGGTTGATTCAAACATATTTACATAGGAAAAATTAAATTTATATATATTGTACTAAACGTTTATACTTCTTTGTGACTTATTTTTATCATATTACAATCTTAATTACAGTAAATTTCTATTACTTAATGTCGTAGTTAACCACGTAATAATGTTGCTAGATCTTATTATATTGTTCTTGTTAGATAGTTGTAATGCATATGTAGAAAGTTGCATCGTGCTACATTCAAACCATGTGTTCACGTATAACTTATATAGCATATATGTATATATTTACTAGATCTCCTTGATTTTTAATGATCATATAAATTATATAGTGTATATGTATATTTGTTTGTAAGTATGCACCCATGCGTTCACGTATATCTTATTGTCCTTAAAATATAGAGATAAAGAGGTCTAAAATATATGGTCTAACAAATAACTTAATAGTGTTTTCTAGTGTTTGATTCAGTTGATTAGGTAAATGTATTTGTGGATACTTTATAGTATAAGTTGAATCACGGTAAATATGTATTTGCAAGTTGGATTTAGCGACAAGTTGACAACATATGCATGCTTTGTAATTATTATCGACATATCATCGACTGTCAAAATATCGTGGATTCTAAATTTTGCTTATAAAAAAATTAATCATTTGATATGCTTGACGGTGTATGACCAATGCAGATAAGAGGTTAAATTCTGCCTGAGCAAAACGAGACCGTCCACGGTAGCTTTGGTCGAAGCGGTGGCTGAAGTTGAAGTTAGCACCCACAGATTAGAGTCGATCTATCTCACCGTCTCTTGTAAGCCGCAAGTTTTGCTGCTAGTTTTCCACTAACGAGTGGAGGTAGCCGTCACTCATAAAGTCATAATTCATTTTATTTCACTAGGCAAGTCATCTGGTTGGAATAAGTCGGCCGTTTGTAACCTCTACATTTTTACTGGCTGATTTTTATTCCTTCTTCACATTAAATTCTTGTGTACTCTATGTTAATCTCATTTTTAGCATCGTTTATTCCTTATCATGTATAATATTTTTGTCCTCTATGTTGATCTTACCTTTTTGCATAGTTTATTGCTTGTCATAAATAACATTTCCAAATACGGTTTTATCTAATATAAAGCAGATTTAATTTAAAAACTAGTTCCCCGCACCATGTGAGAGCATCTCCGACCGGACTGGGAAAACCCTCCCTAAACGTCCGGCGGACAGTCCAGACACCGTTCGGACATAAAACACCCACCCAACCGGCCCCAAATTCAGCCCAAACTTCCGTGTTGTCCGGCAATACTCAAACTAAGCCCATATGTGGGTGGGTTTTGGGGTAGTCCGGACGCATCCGCCACGTCGGATCCGACTGGACGGACCACCCAATTTGCATCCCAATATCATTTGATCCATCTCCCGCGCCCGCTCCCGCCTACATTTCATTTCATTTCTCCCGCCACTCGAAAAATCTCCTCTCCGGCTCCGTCCGTAGCCACCACTGCCGCCATCAAGAACGGATGGATTTGGATGCCGGGAACGTGGATCTTGTGGAGCGACCATCATCGGAGCTGAACCCGAAGACCGTCACCCGAAAGGAGAGGCACAACTGGCAGCGCATCCGCGAGCTGGCGGAGAAGGAGAAGGAGGAGGCTGCATGGAAGGCGGCTGCGGAGATGCAGGTGGACGGCCTGGACGCGCCGCACCATTGCCCACGCTCACGCCCGCGCCCAAGCAGATGCCAGCGGCCGCTCCCCGCTCCGCCAAGAAGGTCGACGTCCTCTACCACGAACACGGAGGGCAACCCGTCGCGGTGGCATATCCCAGAAGGCTTCACGTAGGACAACGAGGGGGTGTGCGGTTCTCCCCCGCTTCAACGGACGCGTTCATCGTCGGGTATCACACCGGCAGTGTCCATGCCTAACACCTGTTCGACGATACTCAGGACACCACAAATGTATATAATTCCGGCCCAAATGCATTGTGCAGATCAATTTAGGATCATATCTTAATTGTTAGCAATGTGTAGAACTCTTTTATGATGGATATGATCCGAAATCGTCAAGAAACTCCAACTATGATAGTGCTACACTCCCACCTTTCTTTAGTGTTGGAGATTCATCTGACACACAATAATGGAAGGGGAAGGTGACAAAGACTACAGAAACTTCATATTGAACCCATGAGGACGCATTGCTACACCAAGCTTTGGTTGGCCACTAGCATGGATGCTATATAAGGAACCGAGCAAAAGGGATCAAAGTTGTGGAAGAAGATCCATATCAATTATCATCATCAAAACAATTATGTGGAGCCACACCCAATATATACCACTCTCAACGTCAGCTCTCTCCAACATAGATGGTCCGCGATCCAAAAGGTCATGAATAAGTTTTGCGGTTTCCATGCACAAGTGGTGAATAAGAATCAAAGTGGTATTGGCATCAATACCCACGTAAGTATTGATTCCATATTTATCTATTACACCGTTTCCATGCTTTTGTATGCCATATGTTGAATTTACCGTTTACAATTGTTTGCTAGATGGGGTTGGCTGCCACTTTGTATCAACAAGTGGAGAATAAGCCCTTTACTGTGGCTTATTGTTGGCTTGAATAGGATGGAAAGCCAAAGTAAGTGTCCACATTTGTTAATCTTAAGAATCCTTCCAAAAAGTTGAATAATAACAATGGATCGGCACTAGTACAGAACGACACATCGGAAAAAGGCCGAAACCCCATCGGAAACGGAGAAATGGTCCGTGAACGGGCACAATGGCAACAGAGGTAAAAAACCGTCGCTGATGAGGACTCTGTTTGGCAACGGTTGTGCGCAGACCTTCGTTTCTTTTGTTTACCTTCATCAGATACGGCGTTTTCCGTCTACCCGTTTGCATTGAGCTTTTCTCATATTTCAGATATATGCCTCAATACATGAAAGGCTGATTGCACAATGCACTAAAACGTTATGCAATTCATAACATAGAACAAATGTCATCATTACATTGGTATACAATAATATCACCGTTTACAATTTGACTACAATCATATCTATCACATTGGCCAAATGTAATATCACCTATTACACTTTGACTACAATCATGAACTCTAATCCTATAAGCAACTAACCTAACAAGATGGAAGGTTGGCTTAATTAAGCCAGCCTTCCATCTTTACCTTGGAGCTCACCTACTATGAGCTCTCGGTCATCGCCGTACCCGCTCCAAGACCAGCATCCCCGAAGTTTCCTTGCCTCAGGGTTTTTGGTTTTCGGAATGGTACGTTGGTACTTTTATGCAGTGTTGCCGAAATAAACTCCTACGTGAAAGAAAAAAAGATTACCGAAATATACAAAATACACCTGGATATAAATGAAAAACTATGGATATTTTCCAGCAACTGCTCTGTCCGGTTTTAATTTTCAAGCAACTGCTAAGATCGGCGGCAAATATCCAGGAACTGCTCTGTTCGGTTCCCATTGTCTCTACTTTGTGGCAGACAGTTCGCATTCCTTCTGTCTCTTCTTCCTCATTCCATCCCAATCCCGCACCAGCCATGGACGACCGCAACAGAACAACAGACACAACTACCGTATGTGCCCGCGGCACCACCGTTCTGGAGGTGGTGTACACGATATTGGGTTGCGGGTAAAACTTTAAAAAAATCCGTAACCTTATCGCCAAGATCTATTCTATGAAGATATGTTGCACCCCATAATGCTACATCCAGAATACTTACAAACACCGTTGCGGAAGATCTTGTATTTGTCGAATTAGATGTTGGTGAAGCCTGATGAAGAATCTCATGTCCACGCCGGGAGGTGAGATTGTTGCCGGTCCGTCGTCGAGGAACTACTTGTGCAGCCCCGCTCTAACAGTATCCACACGTACGCCGCGCCAACCCGACAGCACGTTCGCCGCCTAGAGCTACTAGCACCGCCGAAGAGAGACCGCCTTTCGGCGTAGTTTAGGTGGTAGATCTAATCGAACTTGATTAGATCTATATGAGACTAGAGAGATCTAATTCTCAACACATGAGATCTACTAGAGAGAGATTAGATCAATGTCCAATTAGAGCGTCGTCTAATTAGAGCATCGTCTAATTGCACAATATCTCAAGAGAGAGGAACTTGCACAAAAATTTGGATTTAATTGTTTCTCCCATGGGGGAGGAGTATATATAGTGGGTCAAGGGGAGGAGGTGCTTGGGGAAGGGGTAAACCCCAAACCTTGGTGCACCGGCCCTAGGGAGGCCGGCCCTCTCCCAAGTCGGTTTGGGGAGGGGAGTCCTTGTCCAACAAGGACTCCCTCCCTTCCCTTTTATCTTTTTGCCTTTTCCTTTATTCTTTCATTTTCTAATTCGGACTCTTTTAAATCTCCAAATCAAGCAAGGAAAGAGAAGGGGAGGAGGCGGTGCGCCAGCCAGGAGGGTGGGGCCCAGCCGGCTGACCCACACCAGGTGTGGTTCGGCTCCTGGGGTCCCCCCTTCTTCCTCCGGCACTTCCCCCCTTAATGGAAATCCTCTGAAACTTGTCCGGAACCATATATACTCTTTAGATAAAATCATCGACTCTATCCACTGATGTCGGAAGCACTTTCCGGCATCCCGGAAAATCTCATGTTCGCCATATTTCTCTCTCGGGAAATTCTGCCCTATACCGACATTATTTCCCTCTCATGATAACTTCACCGAAACACCTCCGAATTACTCCGGAGTTGTTTCTATGACATCGGAGGGACTCCGACAACTTCTCATAACCACTAAACTACAACTTTATTTTCTCAATAAAAGGTTGACTCACAGCTTAAGTGTGTGACCCGAAAGGTTCGGTAAACACAAAGACATGTCCGGGAGCTTACTAGACAATAACCAGCATTGGGACCTAGACGGCCGTACTGGCTCCCGTGTGTTCACGAGTGAACGACATAACCTGTGTGTTACTCATTACGCTAATTCTCTTACGTACACAATACCAATTATATCTCGAGATTTGAGACAATGTGCTCTAGTGTGATTAAACCCTTTAATCATAACACATATAATTCTCGTACCAATATCATTCTCTTTTCTCATTCCGTATTTTCATTGTCCCGTGATTAATCACGCTGTGTCTAGTTAGACGATTGGGTGACAATAATAATACTGAGATGGCCTAGAGGATGTATCTCTCCATCGTCTGGAGGAGTAAGTGTCATTCTCGAATAATCTCTGTTCCAATACATTATCCTAGTCCACGCCCAAAAGTCACCGTTATAGTCCCCAGTTATGGCCGGACGTTAGGTGACAATCAAAGCATGAGTATCGAATAAGCGGTCACCAGATATTCTCAGGGCGTAGGAATACAGCTAATGAAAACTAAACATATGATCAATTGCTATCTTCATCGTTGACGATTAGTCTCATAGCAAGATCATACAATGGGTCGGTTCAGTACTATTATCATTCCGATAACAAACTCCTATAGTTGTGTGACTTATACAAAGTCCATGACCAGGAAAACATGATCATCAAACAACAAGATAGGCTAGTCTTAGAGACAAGACCAGGAACGCTTTTACTTGTTCGTATCTCTACACCTGTATTGGAGGTTTTCCTCTTGAACACGTTGTATTTGCTATTCAAGTGCCCAATACAGTTATAGCATAAAGACATAAACATTAATAATAAATTTGGAGATAAATAATAACTAAATTATTATTGTCTCTAGGGCATATCTCCAACAGTCTCCCACTTGCACTAGATTCAATAATGATTCTAGTTAGCATGATGACATGGCACCAAATGGAACTAAGGGACCACTCATGCTTTCGCATGCGCTCTGAGACTATGTCCATAATTTTGATCCATTCAAAATACATAAACTTATTTAACTCCTCACATGTCAAACTTGACAATGCAAAGTCGGATATATTAGGAATTGGATTTCGGCCTATCCGGTTCCGTAGTAGCATTAATAATATCAAGCGTCTCCGAATGATATTATCATGCCGTCTATTGAAACCTCACCAAGTCAATGACTTATCCAATAACTTGCTTATCATGACGTCTCACATCAATGATGCAACTATCCTTTATAAAAATCTATATATGTTGTAGAATCCACACATAATATACTAGTGATTTGATAATATCAAAACACCAAATATTTATCAATTGAAAATTGCATTTATCAGATTAAATCAATTAAGATCTGATTTCATAATTCCACTACAAATACGTATATGAGGAACTTCTCTATATACACTATTTGAAGCTTTACAAAATCTACTAAGTCGTTATACTTTCGTAAATCCCACTCATTAGGTCCTTTAACATGTATGAAAACATCTCAATGCAATGACCTTTTAGTGTTATTCACAACCTTTTGATTAACTGCCTTTATGAGAAAACTTTCACCAAGAATTTCTCTATTGCCGGTGGCCAAATAAAATTTAGCACTTTGGAAACTTTCCGGCTAATGTACTATATATAGCAATGAGATAAGCAAAATCACATTAAATATGATTTGATCTTATTCCTCTCTATTCGCTCATCATTGACTACGAAGGTCAATGTATCTTGCAAATATCACGCTATGACTTCTTGATCAAATTTCTTTGACTCAAGACACAATTCGAATTACCTTTCAGAATTGTACTTAGCACATTCATACTCATGTTTATTAAATTCTTAATCTATCTCATAGACAAAACTTTAATAAGACACTTTCCGACCTCTATTTAAAACTCTTTTAAATCTTTATTTACACAAGATATACATTTTTGAATTCGGCCTAGCCTTATTCAACAAATATAATATCAGCTCCCACTGTCTTTTAAGTCCTTTCGATTTATATAATGAAAAGAATAAAATTCTTGATTCATTAATACAACTGACTTCAAACACTCATAATATAATTATCTAGATTATTCTCATAATCCAAATGAATTATTCTTAGCAATCAACTTTGCTACTTTAGTCCAATAACATCATTAAGCAATTGATATGACAAGTTTTGCAACTTCTCACTATCATTTATTCGTCCTTGATAAAACAATTTTAATCAAGACTAGCTCTATGAATATTAGATATTCACATCTGTCCTTTATGAAATATTCATGCCCAGTGATTTCACATCACGTCCAAACTACTCTCAAGATTAAATCTTGGAGTTACATGAATTTTTCTTGAACTCCTTTATGACATATACTGTCATTTATGAGCATTCATTATTCTGTTTGTAATTGCTTTGCTTTTAATCATGTTCCTGGACATTTCAATAATTCAACCACTAGGTGATTTAATCATTAAATTCCTCACATGATAATCATCTTAATACTTAATTCGAATCATGTATGCCATACATGTATTCCTGGACAAAGTAATGATATGGAAACATTTGCATGTTACTCCTTTCATTCTAACACTTGTCCAAAGACTCCCAGTCTTAATTTAGTATTTTGATTTCCACTCTCTCTTCATGAGAAGACACTTTTCTCCAATTCTAAAGTCAACAAGCATTTAGAATTATGTGTGGAAAACAAATGCCAATATAATACTTTGGACTTTACCTTTATGCAAAACATTTATTCAATTCGAATCCATACTTAGATTCACAATCGAAAATTCTTGGAACTTTCTATCAAAATAACTCCAAGTTAAAATTGATATAGGTCCCCTGGATACAAACAAAATAATATATTTATTTTAGTGGGTAATTTGGAATTCTATTTCACATCACATTAGAACAAGACACTTGGACATAATTATTATAACATTCAATCTTTGTCTTACAAAAGATTTCATCATCATGATAATTTCGAATTATCAAAATTCATCATGAGTAATGTGACTAAGAAAACTTTCTTTCGTCAATGATGTTATAATACATTTTATTAAGTCTTCTTTAACTTTATCAAATTTCTTTGATCTCTTATTTTGATTCACACATGCTCCCACTTAATTTTATGAAACATTGCAACTTCAATAATTTCATCAACTCTATTTCATTAATATGCAACTTCATATTAAATCTTCAATAGAATTTAATTAATGGGTACTTTCCACACCTTTATGTAATTTTCGAAATTTACTAGTGCCTAGCACTTTGCCAATTTCGAATTTTACCAAATACCTAGTATTTGTGGATCTCGAATTTTTATTAAGTGCCTAGCACTCCACAAATTCCGAGTTGCTCAAGTGCCTAGCACTTTTGTGGATTTTTAGTTTTGTCTATTTTATCTTGGAATAACTTTAAGAGTCTCAAAAGAGAACCAACGAAAAGCTTCTTCCAAAATTCAAAGACTAAACCAAAATCAAACATCATTCAAAACTTTAAATGATATTTCGAATCAAAACATTTAAGACTTAACAAAACTAAATTAAAGACATATTACAATAAAGAAGATCATCATAAATCGAATTCACAAAATGTGAACTCCCACACATACTTTAATATTCGAACATAACTTTGTTCCAGAATCTCAAAATATTCATTACAAAATGATCGAACTGAAAATAACTCTTATTTAAAGTCCTAGTGTAAATCTTCTTAATTGACTTGGATTGTAGACATAGTGGTCACTTTGCATAAAATGCGATCTTCCACTGTGCTACTTCTAGGATGATCAGCTACACTCCAAGCGCAGCTTCAATATCACTCCAGAATTTCCTCTTCCTTCCAGCATTAGCTCCTTCCAAAGTACCTGCCACTGGTGCAAGTGTGAGCATCAATTAGTATCTCATACCAACGATCATAATTGCTGAAATTATGTCAACATGTATAACTCTTATACCTGTCCTGGTCCAGTTTAGATCCCCATGTTGAATATCAGCTTCTGCTTCCTTGAGCAAGGCAAACAGCATCTGAACCGGCCACTCATCCGCCATGCGATTATACATCGCCACAAAGGCATGATATGCTGGTGGCAGTGCCGACAGTATAATGTCACTGAAAAACTCAAGACCAATTGGAGAACCAAGTTGTCTAAGTTTTTCCTCTATGCAGTTATCCTGATCTCGAATAGCTAAATGGGTTCACCCAACTCAAGCCGAATGTTTATCAGTTCCCGGTTTAGATTGTAACGCTCAGTGCGCACTTAACTTATGAACTGAGCTTTTAAACTTCCATGAGACGGAAGGGACGAAATCCAAAGAGATCGCCCAGCTCAGGATCAATATAAGCATGCATGAGCTCCTTGACAATACACTCTTCACAGAAATGTGGCCCACCATGGGCTTCATCGTCTGCGTCATGGGATTCAGAACTTGTTCCTTTCCTGTGTTCTTCAGAACACTCACCATGTGGTGAAACCACTCTCCAAAGTTGTTTCATTTGCAGCTAACGGTGCACGACTCAACATCTGATTGAAATGGTATTTTTCAAAGTGGTCCATTTCTACAACAAAAACAAGTTTATTTAGACTCATAGTTTATATTAATTTTATTGCACTACTTTAACTCAATATAAAATTGAATCTAAGATATGCTCCCACTAAGCCCAATAATCCTCACGATTGGTGCTAAGTGATTCAGGACCCGATAACCCGACGAAACAAGTATGGATACATAGCATGATCGTGGCCAACCGGTAGGCACTATGCCAGTTGTAGTAGCTACAACTCCTGTTCGTCTTTCGACGTGTGTTCAGAACTCATAACTTGTTATGCTAGACTTCAAGACAACCAACCGATGATGCTGCTGGAACGGTTTGCGCCCGCCTCCCAAACCCTTGGCCCATGTGACTCGTGGATACACGCGTCTGGGGATAAGCGCCTGGTTTGACGGTGCCACGGTTGGAAGAACACGATCTCCTTGATATTTTAACTTGAGGATTCACCCTAATAAACGACTACTGTGCAATCAAGGTGCAAACAACAAAGGATAAACATCACAGGCAATTAATAATAATTTATGTGCTTGGTATAGCCTTTGTTATTCTCCGGAAGTTCTTGACGCTTGTCCTTGAGGATCACCATCTTCATAATTCCCGGTCACAGCAAAATTCCCGAGGGAAATTTGCCGTAGCCGAAAACTCGCCAAGTACTTGCCGCCAACATACCGCTGGCGCCTCCTCCCGGTTCTCCGCGATGAACTCTTCTTCGCTTCTTTGTCGATGACGAACTCGATCAATTGTTTTGGCTTCCACCATCATGTTAAGACACCGTAACAAAATAGCTATACCAAAACACATGCACACAATCCTGCAAAACCAACTTAGACGCTTCTAACATTTGTTTACAAGTTTTACGTGGCCTTGTAGGATCTACGGAAGAACCGTCACTACCTACGAACTGAGGCACATTTAGGCTAGTTGCTAGATTAACTTTGCGGGTGAGTGAGATCCCAACAGTACGAAAACGTTGTGAACCCCACTCTAAGCGATCGCATGTGTGCGTGGCCCGCATGAGGCATCCAACCCTCATGCCCTGTCCATTATACAACAACGTCCACAACTGTAGGTATAGACCCGAAGCTACTGAAGCACTTCGTTGGCGCCGACGGGCATACTAGGAGCAGCCGGAAGGTCCGCGGATTGCCAGAAGTTCGTAAGATCATGCCTATGCCGCGATGGAATATGAAGTATAACTTATTGGGAAGCAACTAAAATAAACTTAATGCAAGAACCATGCAATGCTAGCACCAACTTGTGCTCTAGATCAAATCATATCCACGCATAGATTGGCTCTGATACCACTATTGGGTTGCGGGTAAAACTTTAAAAAAATCCGTAACCTTTCCGCCAAGATCTATTCTATGAAGATATGCTGCACCCCATAATGCTAGATCTAGAATACTTACAAACACCGTTGCGGAAGATCTTGTGTTTGTCGAAGTAGATGTTGGTGAAGCCTGATGAAGAATCTCACGTCCACGCCGGGAGGTGAGATTGTTGCCGGTCCATCGTCGAAGAACTACTTACGCAGTCCCGCTCTAACAGTATCCACATGTATGCCGCGCCAACCCGACAGCACATTCACCGCCGAAGAGAGACCACCTTTCGGCGTAGTTTAGGTGGTAGATCTAATCGAACTTGATTAGATCTATATGAGACTAGATAGATCTAATTCTCAACACATGAGATCTACTAGAGAGAGATTAGATCAATGTACAATTAGAGCGCCGTCTAATTAGAGCATCGTCTAATTGCACAATATCTCAAGAGAGTGGAACTTGCACAAAAATTTGGATTTAATTGTTTCTCCCATGGGGGAGGAGTATATATAGTGGGTCAAGGGGAGGAGGTGCTTGGGGAAGGGGTAAACCCCAACCCCTTGGTGCGCCGGCCATAGGGAGGTCGGCCCTCTCCCAAGTCGGTTTGGGGAGGGGAGTCCTTGGACTCCCTCCCTTCCCTTTTATCTTTTAGCCTTTTTCCTTTATTCTTTCCTTTTCCAATTCGGACTCTTTTAAATCTCCAAATCAAACAAGGAAAGAGAAGGGGAGGAGATGGTGCATCGGCCAGGAGGGTGAGGCCCAGCCGTCCGGCCCACACCAGGTGAGGTTCAGCTCCTGGGGTCCCCCCTTCTTCCTCCGGCACTCCCCCCCCCCCCCCCCTTAATGGCAAACCTCCGAAACTTGTCCGGAACCATATATACTCTTTAGATAAAATCATCGACGCTATCCATTAATGTCGGAAACACTTCCCGACATCCCGGAACATCTCATGTTCGCCATATTTCTCTCTCGGGAAATTCTGCCCTATACCGGCATTATTTCCCTCTAATGATAACTTCACTGGATGACCTCCGAATTACTCCGGAGTTGTTTCTATGACATCGGAGGGACTCCGACAACTTCTCATAACCACTAAACTACAGCTTTATTCTCTCAATAAAAGGTTGACTCACAGCTTAAGTGTGTGACCCGAAAGGTTCGGTAAACACAAAGACATGTCCGGGAGCTTACCAGACAATAACCAGCATTGGGACCTAGACGGCCGTACTGGCTCCCGTGTGTTCACGAGTGAACGACAGAACCTGTGTGTTACTCATTACACTAATTACCTTACGTACACGATACCAATGATATCTCGAGATTTGGCACAATGTGCTCTAGTGTGATTAAACCCTTTAATCATAACACATATAATTCTCATACCAATATCATTCTCTTTTCTCATTCCGTATTTTCATTGTCCCGTGATTAATCACGTTGTGTCTGGCCAGACGATTGGGTGACAATAATAATACTGAGATGGCCTAGAGGATGTATCTCTCCATCGTCTGGAGGAGTAAGTGCCATTCTCGAATAATCTCTGTTCCAATACATTATCCTAGTCCACGCCCAAAAGTCACCATTATAGTCCCCCGTTACGGCCGGACGTTATGTGACAATCAAAGAATGAGTGTCGAATAAGCGGTCACCAGATATTCTCAGGGCATAGGAATACAGCTAATGAAAACTAAACATATGATCAATTGCTATCTTCATCGTTGACGATTAGTCTCATAGCAAGATCATACAATGGGTCGGTTCAGTACTATTATCATTCCGATAACACACTCCTATAGTTGTGTGACTTATACAAAGTCCATGACCAGGAAAACATGATCATCAAACAACAAGATAGGCTAGTCTTAGAGACAAGACCAGGAACGCTTTTACTTGTTCGTATCTCTACACCTGTATTGGAGGTTTTCCTCTTGAACACGTTGTATTTGCTATTCAAGTGCCCAATACAGTTATAGCATAAAGACATAAACATTAATAATAAACTTGGAGATAAATAATAACTAAATTATTATTGTCTCTAGGGCATATCTCCAACACACGAACGAGGAGCATACCGTGGAGCGGATCCTCGACAAGTACGAGGAATGGCTAGCGTAGGAGTAGCATCGGTTCGTCGGCCTTGACATCGAGCACACCAGTAATCGTCGGGACATGGCTGTCCTGCAACTCGCCATGCGCCAGCACGTCCTCGTGTTCCACTGGTGCAAGTCCTCGATGCACTGTCCGGCGCTGGGCAAATTCTTTGAACGCAAGAATATCACCTTCGCAAGCGTGGACATCACCAACGATCGCAACGCGCTTTCTCGTGCCGGCTTCCACATTCCAGCGGAGTACTACGTGGACATCCAACTAGTATACAAAATCAAGGGTGGAGACGAGAGGGACGGAATGGGTGATCTAGTGGCGGACCTCATCGACAGATCATACTCCAACATGAAGAAAGAGTTCCCATCCAAGCACCACAAGTTTTGGGAGTGCAAGCCTCTACACAAAGTTAACCACGACTACGTAGCAATAGATGGGTACGTGACCTACGAGTTGTATCTCAAGATCCTAACCTTGAAGGACAGGCTACGTCCAACATGGCGGGAAATGCTTGCCCTAGGTGCAACAATGCCCTAGGTGAATTGCAACAGGCCTTGGATGTCGGTGTTGAACTAGTTTGTACAGTTGGTGCTTGAACAATAAGTGTTTGTACTTTGTAATTATCAGAAGATGTGTGTGAATTTGGACTAGGCATTGAATGTCTATGTTGAACAATTTGTAATAATATGTACACATGTTTGTGAGTGAATTTGTTTATGTGCTGAAATGCTCACATGTAGAACCTAGTTCATCGGCATCACAGTCGGTGACAGAAAGATTTTTACCTTTCACCCGGCGGGAGAGGAGGTGCCGGTTTCTTGCATAGGCCAGCTTCGCCGGAAAGGAGGTGCTGGCATCTGCCACATGCGCTGCGACGCTACCAGCAACAGATCTGGCCGAAGAGGAGGTGTCGGCATCTTCCACACGCGTTGTGATGCTACCAACACCAGTTCTCGCCGGAGAGGAGGTGTCGGCATCTGCCACACGCGCTGTGATGCTACCAGCGACAGATCTCGCCAAAATGTAGGTGCCGGCATCTGCCACACGCGCTGCCACGCTACCAGCAACAGATCTCGCCGGAGAGGACATGCCGGCGTGTGGTGTCGGAGGAGACGACAAGATCGGTGTCGGTGTAGCCGTGTAGGAGCCGCCGCCATGAACAGACACTGGGACAGTGGGGAAGAGAGTGAGAGTGTTAGGTCATTCTATGGAGGCCAATATATATATGAACGCAGGTACCACATAGGAAACGGCTAAAAAATACAATCGTTTCCTATGCATTTATACCATTAACAGAACGCAGAGCCCACATACGAAACGGTAATGAACCACATAGGATACATATATTAATAATAAAGATGACTAAACTACATACGGATTTGATATTAATAATGAAGTAAACGATTTACGTATATGCTACTACTAGCGAATGCTACTACTAGCTGTTGCTGATGAAGACTTGGTCTCGTCGTCGTTGTACACGAGGGCCTCCCTCCAGCATAAAGTACTGTCGAAGATCTTGATGAAGAACCCGTTGTCGCCGTCAAACTCGAAGCACAAAAAGTGCCCCCTGCTCAAGCTTGTACGCTTGGGTGAAAGACTTCCATCCCTGGCCGAGGTACAAATTCCCCCGGCACTCACGGTCGTCTTCACCGCCCAGCTGCCGTTCTCGCAGTGCTCCATCTTCAGATGCAAGGTACTTGGCACAATGCCTTGGAGCTTCTCCGCGAATGCCCTCGGGAGCCTCAGGCGCCCCTCGATGCCCTTGTACAGGATAACCAAGAACTCGAAGCCGCGCAGCTCCAGGGACAAGTCTTCAGCGGACGGTGAGGGCGACACCGACAGCATGGCATTGCCGCTGCGCCCCCTACCACGGCCGCGCCCTCGTCCACGGCCGCGACCGCTGCTGGTTCCTCTCGCCATGGATTTGGATGGAGGGGATCTGGCGAAGTTTGGAAATCGGGAGGCGATGGACTGGGCCTTCAAAGAGACCGCTGCTGGTACCTCTCGCCATTTATACTCGCGGGTCTGCTCCGCCCACCTCCCCATCTTCCCATTCTCTAGCCTACACGTGTCAACATTTTCAGCGGTTGGAAAATCTTTCTGTTACCATAGAGGCAATTGTTGGAAACGGTCATTTTATTGATCGTTGCCAATATAATGAGTGCGGAGATTGGAAAAGGTCCGTTACCAATGTTGGCAGGCCAGCCGTGGCCCAGGTCAGGCTTGTACGCACCGGCCGCGTGGAAAGCGTGATTTTCCGTCGCCTAACTCGTGCCGTTTTTATAGAAGGGTATCCGATGTGTCGTTCTGTACTAGTGCGAGCTCCTCCGTAGCAATTGGAGTTGAAGACGAAGAGGCGTCGGCCGAAGGACAATGAGCCCAAGCATATATGAAGAGAATGATGGAGACGAGGTGGGAGAAGAATAGTCCGGCGCGTGACGACGCAACCAAAATGTCTGCCATATGGAATATTTTCTCAAACAAAGATGAGATTTTGAAGCAATTGGAGAAGAATCGAGAGGAGAAGAAGAATGAGCACTACAATGTATTTTTTTACTTTGTAAAGGAAAGTGAGGGTCAAGGAGATGGTGAACTTGGAGAAGACAAGGTTGACACTTGTGGAGAAGGAGGCTTGGATAAAATGGAGTTGTAAAAGAAGAAGTTGGATGATACCTTCGTGATTGAACAAGAGAAAGTTAATCTTGCAAAACTAACCACTAACCGAGGATTCGAGTATCATGCTCCAAGATTTGGCCTCCTAGATGACCCGTCACATGAAGAAGAAGACCATCCACCATGACCTTGACGGAATTTTATTCATTCTTTTATTGATTGAAGTATGAATTTGTTGAATTTTATGTTATGTCGAATTATGTCGTGTTGAATTATTCCTGTCGAACTGGCGTTGCATGTTGGACAGTTTGGTGAGCGGAGTTTGCCTAGTCCAATTGGAGATGCTCTAGGAAGCTCATCAGAATTCAGAACCACAACATAGTATAACGTTTTCTTTTCGCGAATCACAAGATAGTATAGTTCTTGAGAGAGAGATCAAACAAGAAATCCCCTCGAACAAACACAACGCTCGCTATATTACCAAGCCATTCTACACGCAGATCGCCATGGAGAAACCTCAGACGAACTGATCTCCCACATCACGCGGATTACTCAGTGTACACCCGTAGGTACGTCGGGATACTCTTTTCCTAGTTGATCACGAAGTGTCTGAAATGTTTGCCACATTTCTCACAATGAACATCAAAATCTGCGGATTACTCGGTGTACACCCGTAGGTACGTCGGGATACTCTTTTCCTAGTTGATCACGAAGTGTCTGAAATGTTTGCCACATTTCTCACAATGAACATCAAAATCTGAGACGAAGAAACTCACGAGCAACTGCAAAATAATAATAATAATAATAATAATAATAATAATAATAATAATACATAGTTGTTCACCTGCAAAATAATAATAATATATAGTTGTTCACATGTGGGCACTCACTCAAAGGACACCAGCAGCCGACCCTCGACCCTCCTAATTGAGTGTGCGTTTTAATTTAATTTGAATTAGTGTATGAATTATTTTATTTATTAGCATGAAACAGTTCAAAACGTTTTATTCTGTATATTTAGATTAAATTATCTTCTATTTAAAAATAAAACTGGTTTAAACCTTATTGGAAGCACCGAGTGTGGGAGGCGCTCTTTTTTCCTTCAGGAGTTTTTCACGTTAATATCTTGTCGTGTATAACATTTTCAAACACGGTTTTTTTCTCTAATATAAAACAGATTTAATTTTAAAAATCGTTTCTCGCACCACGTGAGAAGCCCATCAGAATTCAGAACCACAACATAGTATAGCTCTTCTTTTCGCGGATCACAACATAGTATAGCTCTCGAGGGATCAAACAAGAAATCCCCCTCGAACAAACACAACGCTCGCTAATTGCCAAGCCATTTCACACGCAGATCGCCGTTGAGAAACTCCCCCACATCACGCGGAGTGGCCGCCGGGAGTGCCGCGCGCAGGCCGGTGACCGTCGCCCATGCCCGCCCCCGCAGGCAGGTAGCCGTCGTCGCTACTCCCCGCACGCGGAGGGACGGTCTCCAGCTCCACGTCGCGGGCCTCTGTGGCGGTGGGGTGGTAGGTAGCGGCGGCGTCGTGCTCCTTGGCGGCGGCGTTGCGGTGCATGACGTCCCGCTTGACGGCCTCCACCTCGCCGATGCGCTCCTGCTTCCTGGCCTCCGCGGAGGCCTTGGCCGCCGGGTCGTGCGCCTTCACCTTGTTCACCGTCTCCTGCACCACCGCCTTGGTCTTCTCCTTGCCCGCCCACGCCGACGCCCCCACGTTCGCCACCGCCTCCTTCGTCGCTCCCACCGCGCTCGAGCTCTTCCCGCCCTGCATCGCCGCTCACCTCTTTCGCTAACTCAACGATATCTCTGTGACTCTGTTCCAGCTATATGTCTCGAGTGATTCTTGTCTTGATTTGATGGCACAGTTCGGTGGTAATATATGAAGCGCTCGTGCGTACAGTACGAGAGGGCACGTGTCCCCCAGGTCGGCACGTATGTGCAGCCCGCCGAGGTCCACGTGTACCCATCTCGAGAAGCTGCTGTCGACGCGTGAAGTGGCAGTCTGGATGATGAATCGATTCGCGAAAGCAACAAGAACTGGTTTTGTTTACAAGCTGAGCTGATGACGCTGGGGTCGTTTTTTTTAGTCGCTCTCTAAATCAGCAGATTCGTAGCCAAAGTATGGGCATAGTTCAAAGAAGAGATTGTTGAGAATTTAGTCAATTGTTCGATTAAATTAATCCAATAATAAATCATGATCATGACAAAAGTAGTGCTGATAACATACTGAAACTTGATGATAGAAATACGTACTAGACAAATAGTAGAAACATCTACGCATATGACTAGTACTGTAGTCATAGAAGTAATCAGGAGAGGGATAAACATGTTATACCCTCCGGTAGGCCAGTTGGCCGCAGCAGCGGAGGCTGTGGCCTCGTCGGCGATCCTCTTGTCAGCAGCAGCCTTCTCCTTGTCGGCGTCGGTGCCCATGGCGATGACGAAGGCGACGCGGAAGTAGTTGACGCAGGTGTAGTTGAAGGAGACGAACAGGACCGAGCAGTCGCGTAGGAGACGCTGCCCAAAAACCTAATTGCCCATCTCCCGTACAGGATTTAGAGAGGCGGAGTTTCGGAGGCCTGCTCTCCCGTCAGCCGTGTACGCGGTGGACGGGATGGGATCAGCGATGACAACAACAGTAGGTGGAACTATGGTGGCGGCGCAAGCAGATGCTATCTTTCTGGTGTTTTTCACTTGAGAGGAGCGACCTCTCTTATATAGGCACACACACGCAGACCGAAGTCCAATGGAAATACACGCTATTAAGAGGAGAATTAAGAGACTGATAACGGCCGTACTTAAGAGCATTTATGACAAAACGTTTCAGCTCAAATTCATTCTCCATTAAGCGCAATGAATTCTGAAACTCCCGTACTTAATAGCACTTAATACGGAAGTTTCAGCTCTCAATGAATTCTGAAAACTCCCGTACTTAAGAACATTTAAGACAGACATTTCAACTCATATTTATTTTCCATTAAGACAAACATTTCAATTGACCGCATGATAGCATGGGCCTTTAGAGATTTTTCTGGAATTGTTATATGCTAATATTTCAACAATATTTCAGCAATCCCTCACCAGATCCCAAAGACCCATGATGTTGTTCTCTGTTCCAAACACTGTTTTGATATACCAGTATTTTCAATGGAGACCTGTTAAGGTTGAGCTCCACCTAGAACGAATAGCTACACTCCTTCACAACTGACAATGGACTATGCCTTAAATTGTCAATTTGGCGTAAAGTAGTTTCACCAAACGTCTTACCAGTACTAGGCTACAGAAGGCTGACCCCTCGGGTGGAGCATATTAGTCACACTCCTGACCTATTCATGAACTTCCTACAGATCAACCCAATCTCATAATTCAGGAGCTACTCTGAATTATTCTCTCATTGGATAACAAACACCAATCCACTGCGTAGGGCTATAAAAGCACACCTTAAAGTCGCATTCCACATCTAGGGAACCCCACACTGTCAACTTGAGTGCCCTAAATAGTACTAGACAAACACCACAATTTCATAGAGACATCCAACACAAATAATAACTCATGATAAGTATTCCTGTAATCTTTAGCCTAAGAGCCACACACGGTGCGCACACTGTCAACTTCGCACCGTGGGACAAAGGTGACTCCGGAGTTTACATTAATAAAACCACTCAAGTAGCATATAAAATAATGAAGAGTAACATCTATGGATTCAACTAGATTACAAAGCTCATGATCACATAAAGATCACACTATGAGAGAGAGAGATAAACCACATAGCTACCGGTAGAGCCCTCAGCCCCGACGAAGAACTACTCCCTCCTCATCATGGGAGGCAGCAACGGTGATGAAGATGGCGGTGGCGTTGATGGAGATGGCTCCGGGGGCAATTCCCCGTCCCGGTAAGGTGCCGAAACAGAGACTTATGTCCCCCGAATTTGGGTTATTGGTGGCGGCGGAGCTACGGAACTCTTCTGGAGAAATCATCGATCCTTTTAGGGTTTTCACCGCGGAGGCAATATATAGTCCAAAGGGCGTCGCGAGGAGGTGACCGAGGCGGCCACACCACCCCACGGCGCGGCCCAGGCCAAACCGCGCGGGGGCATGGTGTGGAGGCTTTGGGCCTCCCCCAGACTTGTCCTTCTGGCTCCCGGAGTCTTCTGGCGTTTTAGAATTTCTGTAAAATTTTCAGATTTTTCTGAGCACTTTCATTTTTGGACCTTTTCTGCAATGCACAGACATAATAAACAGAAACTGGCACTGTGGCATCTGGTTAATAGGTTAGTCCAATAAATGCATAAAAATGTTATGAAGTGTATATAAAACATGTAACAATTGGTATAATATCAGCATGGAACATCAGAAATTATAGATATGTTTGAGACGTATCAAGCATCCCCAAGCTTAGTTCTACTCGTTCTCGAGTAGGTAAAACGATAAAAACAAAATAATTTCTGAGGTGACATGCTACAATCATAATCTTGATCAAATAGTATTGTAAAGCACATGTTATGAATGAAGTGATCCAGGTCAATGGTCTATAGTTTGCTAGCAAGGAGATAATGAGCAAACAACTGAATCATATAAGCAAAAACTTTTCATGAATAGTACTTTTGAGACAAGCATCAAAGAGTTTTGCATAAGAGTTAACTCATAAAGCAATAGATTCTAAGTAAAAGGTATTTAACCAACACAAAGGAAGATTTAAGCTTCAGCAATTGCTTTCAACTTTCAACATATATATCTCATGGATATTTGTCAACACAAATCAATATAATAAGTGCAATATACAAGCATATAAAAATTGTTGCACCAAAGTTGACACTAGTGTTTGCTTCTGAGATAGAAAGAAGTAGGAAAACTGACTCAACATGAAAGTAAAAGAAAGGCCCTTCGCAGAGGGAAGCAGGGATTAAATCATGTGCTAGAGCTTTTTAAGTTTTTGAAATCATATAGAGAGTAAAAATAAGTGTTGGGAGGTGTTTGTTAATTGTCAACGAATCAGAAAATGGAAAGTACAATATGACCCCTGCCAACCAGACTTTTAAGAGCGGCTCCCATGAAGGACGTTATTTCTACCAGCAAGGCAGATCATTCCTCTTTTCTTTTGTTTACACATGCAGATATTTCACTGTTTGTCATTGCTTGACTGATAAATCTGGGCAAAAATGTGAAGAGAATTAAGCGGTTAAAGTTGTAATTAATTGGGACTGGGCACCCCATTTGCCAGCTCTTTTTGCAAAATTAATGGATAAGCGGATGTATATGCCGCTAGTCCGGTGGTAAAGTCTATTTGACAGTTGACATAGAGACATCCACCCCGTCCTCATGAGCTTGGTAAACATTGACACAAAATAGGAGTAATAATTTTTGAATAGTTTAAAGGTAGCACATGAAAAATTTACTTGGAATGGTAAGGAAATACCACATATAGATAGTTATGGTGGACACAGATGGCATGGATTTTGTCTCAAGGTTTTGGATGCACGAGACGCATTCCCTCTCAGTACAGAGTTTTTACTTGGAATGTCAAGGAAATACCACATATAGGTAGTTATGGTGGACACAGATGGCATGGATTTTGGCTCAAGGTTTTGGATGCATGAGAAGCATTCCTCTCAGTACAGAGTTTAGGCTAGCAAGGTTATTTGAGCAAACACAGGATATCAACCGACACAGCAAGACTTATATGAAAACATATTGCAAGCATTATAAGACTCTACACTGTCTTCCTTGTTAACCAAACCCTTTTACTAGAAAATATCTAGACCTTAGAGATACCAATCATGCAAACCAAATTTCAACGAGCTTTACGGTAGTTCTTCATTAATAGGTTTTAACTACATGATACAAAAGCTTAAACATGAACTACTTGATAACTCAAAACAATTGACAAGTATCAAATTATCCAAGACAGTGATCTACAAGAATATGTAAGCTTTTTCCATTATACCATCTACCACATGCAACATTTTCTGTTCCAACCAAACACCAATCAATTTATTTCAACATAAACTCTCCAAACAATTATAAGTGAAGCAAGAGAGTACTTTCTTTAAAAGAACTAACAGCTCTGAATAAGAGATGCATAAAAACAGAGCTAAAAGCATAGCAATAGCTAGATAAGAATACTCAACAAGTATAAGTGAAGAATAGGAGTATTCATATGAAAAAGCGGAGCGTGTCTCTCTCCCAATCAAGAATGCTGGGTCCAATCAAGTTGATCATAAGAAAAATAAAATACTGAAAATAAAAGCACACAGACGCTCCAAGTAAAGCACATATGATGTGAAAGAATTAAAATATAGTTTCACTAGAGATGACCTGATAAGTTGCTGATGAAGAAGGGGATGCCTTGGGCATCCCCAAGCTTAGACGCTTGAGTCTTCTTGAAATATGCTGGGGTGATCCATGGGAGCATCCCCAAGCTTAAGCTCTTCACTCTTCTTGATCACATTATATCATCCTTCTCTTTGACCCTTGAAAACTTCCGCCACACCAAACTCAAAGTAATTCTCATTAGAGGGTTAGTGCACAATCAAAAACTCACATGTTCTATAAGGACACAAACATGACCGTTACTTTTAAATTAGCTACTGCCACTGATGTTATGTGAAGCTCTTCACCCTAAAAAAGAATTCCACTCAACACTAGTAAAAGAGAGAATGCAAAATAAAAACAGAATCTGTCTAAACAGAACAGTCCGCAAAGACGAATTTTTTCGAGGCACTTACGTTGCTCAGATCGAAAAACTTTAAACTAACAAAGATGCGTACATATCTGAGGATCACGCACAAAAAATTTCAGATTTAAATAATTTTTCTGTGATTTTACAGAAAAAACGGTGAACAGCAGAAATCTGTTCCTGCGCAGAAATCCAAATCTAGCATCATCTTCCTATTAGAGGCTACTTGGCACAACAATGCGAAAAATAAAGATACAAAGGAATTTACAGAAGTAAACAGCACCTTGACTCAAATAAAATAAAAATAGCAGAAAATAAAAACAATGGGTTGTCTCCCACAAGCGCTTTTCTTTAAAGCCTTTTAGCTAGGCATGATAATTTTAACGATGCTCTCATATGTATAAGAGTTGAACATATAAGAATCATCAAGAAGCAAATATAAAGCACATTTAAGCCTAACACACTTCCTATGCAAGGGAATCTTGTAAGAAAATAAATCAATAAAGCACAAAGTGACTAGCATAGGAAGGCAAAACAAGTGCAACTTCAAAAATTTCAACATAAAGAGAGAAGACTTAATATTATTGAGATATATGAAACCGTGTCTCCCTCTCTCATAAGGACCAGTAGGTCTTAAAGTACCCAGCAAATAAAAGCAAATCAAGAGAAAGCTCAAAACCTTCATCATAAAGAGAAGAAATTTAGTAACATGAAGATTTCTATAACCATACTTTCCTCTCTCAAAATAATTTTCAGTGGCATCATGAATAAACTCAACAATATAGCTATCACATAAAGCATTCTTATCATGATCCACATGCATATAAGTATCATTACTCTCCACATAAGCATAAACAGTTTCATTAGTAATAGTGGGAGTAAAAGTATCACATCCATCATTGTAATCATCATAAATTGGAGGCATAGAATAATCATAATGAATTTTATCCTCAATAGTAGATGGACTGAAAATATCATATTCATCATTGTAAACATCATATATAGGAGGCATATCATAATCAACATAAACTATATCCTCAATAGTAGGTGGAGTGAAAATATCACAATCATTATAAACATCATATATTGGAGGCAAAGTATCATCAAAGCAAATTTTCTCCTCCAAAACCGGGGAACTAAAAAGATCATTTTCATCAAAACCGACCTCCCCAAGCTTAAATTTTCCATAGCATTAGCAATAATGGTGTTCAAAGAATTTATAGTAATAACATTGCTACCATCATGCAAATAATTTTCCATAGGTTTTTTAATTTTCTCTTCAAACACATCATGTCCTAACTCAAGATAAATTTCATAAAGCTCTCTAATTTTTTTGTTTTCCATTAAGCCTAACTAGTGAAATAAAAACAAGAAACAAAAAGATAAAACTGCAGATCTAAAGGAAATACCTTCGAGCACTCACACGCAGGCAACAGTGCTAGAAAATAGCTTAGTAGCCAGAGGATGTGAGTACCTTTTACCTTACCTCCCCGGCAACGGCGCCAGAAAATAGCTTGATGTCTACGCACGCTTCTATTCTTGTAGACAGTGTTGGGCCTCCAAGTGCAGAGGTTTGTAGAACAGCAGCAAGTTTCCCTTAAGTGAATCACCCAAGGTTTATCGAACTCAGGGAGGTAGAGGTCAAAGATATCCCTCTCAAGCAACCCTGCAATTAAGATACAAGAAGTCTCTTGTGTCCCCAACACACCCAATACACTTGTCAGTGTATAGGTGCACTAGTTCGGCGAAGAGATAGTGAAATACAAGTAATATGGATGATTATAAGTGGTAATTGCAATCTGAAATAAAAATGGCAGCAAGCAAACATGTAGCAGAACTGGTTGTAAACGGTGTTTCAATGCTTAGAAACAAGGCCTAGGGATCATACTTTCACTAGTGGACACTCTCAACAATAATAATATAATTGAATACATAGATATTTCCTCTTCACTATGCTACTCTGAATTATTCTCTCATTGGATAACGAACACCAATCCACTGCGTAGGGCTATAAAAGCACACCTTAAAGTCGCATTCCACATCTAGGGAACCCCACACTGTCAACTTGAGCGCCCTAAATAGTACTAGACAAACACCAAATTTCATAGAGACATCCAACACAAATAATAACTCATGATAAGTATTCCTGTAATCTTTAGCCTAAGAGCCACACACGGTGCGCACACTGTCAACTTCGCACCATGGACAAAGGTGACTCCGGAGTTTACATTAATAAAACCACTCAAGTAGCATATAAGATAATGAAGAGTAACATCTATGGATTCAACTAGATTACAAAGCTCATGATCACATAAAGATCACACCATGGGAGAGAGAAATAAACCACATAGCTACCAGTAGAGCCCTCACCCCGACGAAGAACTACTCCCTCCTCATCATGGGAGACAGCAACGGTGATGAAGATGGCGGTGGCGTTGATGGAGATGGCTCCGGGAGCAATTCCCCGTCCCGGCAAGGTGCCAAAACAGAGACTTATGTCCCCCGAATTAGGGTTTTTGGTGGCGGCGGAGCTACGGAACTCTTCTGGAGAAATCGTCGATCCTTTTAGGGTTTTCACCGCGGATGCAATATATAGTCCAAAGGGCGTCGCGAGGAGGTGACAGAGGCGGCCACACCACCCCACGGCGCGGCCCAGGCCAAACCGCGCGGGGCATGGTGTGGAGGCTGTGGGCCTCCCCCAGACTTGTCCTTATGGCTCCTGGAGTCTTCTGGCGTTTTAGAATTTCTGTAATTTTTTCAGATTTTTCTGAGCACTTTCATTTTTGGACATTTTCTGCAATGCACAAACATAATAAACAGAAACTGGCACTGTGTCATCTTGTTAATAGGTTAGTCCAATAAATGCATAAAAATGTTATGAAGTGTATACAAAACATGTAACAATTGGTATAATATCAACATGGAACATCCGAAATTATAGATACGTTTGAGACGTATCACATCTCCAACGGATTGGGTTAGTAAAAGTATACTCTCCTCAGTCAACTACTAGCTTGTTTTCCCAGGTCCTACTTCACGGGATCTCCGATCACATAGGTTGGGTTACTACCATGGCAACTCATGTGGGTTCCATCCCTATCTCCCTCGATGCATTTTCTATCACAACACGTGATAGCCCTTTAGTAAAGGGATCTGCCAGATTCTTAGCCGACTGGATATAATCCAGCGCTATCACTCCGGAGTTTCTCAAATGTCTGACAGTTTTTAATCTCATTCTTATAAGTTTATTAGAGTGCATGTTGTCCTTTGAACACTTGACCTTGGTAATAACTGTCTAATTGTGCGGTGACCCAGCACACCACTGCATGTTGTAGTGTACAAGTCATTGATGTAACACGCATGGAAGGACCTCTCCGCAAATATTACATCCCTTAGAATAGTACAACAGATACATAGCTAGTCCAAGCTAACACTATAGGATTACAACACTATTTAATACAAAATCTCGAGACCCTCCTTTTATATTGAAGCAAATCTCTTGCAAATGAAATACAGAAAGATCCAAATCGTAACTCTAAGCTGGATGTCAGCTCTAACTCTAATTCCTGATCCACTACTGCTGTTATCACGGCCCTAACCTATTCCATCTGGAATATCTTTATCCAGAGTTGTACTCCTCTTTCCAATAGGCGTTGACTTCTCCATTAACAATGTGGTCCTCATGTACGTCATTGCGCTGGTGTCGTTGCTCCTCCATTGGCATGGTTGTCGTCGTTCTTATGTTGACGAAGTAGCACTTGGCTCCTTCCAGCTTCACTAGGTAGACTTGATTCCTTGTTGAAGATCTTCTCGACGTCGTGATGGATAACTGTCAACTCCTTTGCTGGCTCCAAAAATCTAAGCAGGGGTCAACGGGGAAAGGGTAAGCAACTCGAGCGTTACTTAGCAAGTTCAATAATATAGGAAAGAGTTTTTGTTTTGGATGCACTAGCTACTGCCATGACCAACGGTCGTAGGCATAATGCAAGTTTTGGAAAACCTTTCTTCAAAGGTCAAGTTTTATTTCAGAAAACTATGCTCACAGTCTCCACGGGTTCATAGTCATCACTTGGGATGCCTTTCCCGCTGCGGTCTGTAGTTCCTTCCGGGAACACGGATGTGATAGCCACAATTTCTTGTTGTTGACTCTGCAGAGCTACGTAACTTTACCCATGAGAGAAACCCAGCCTTGTTGCCTTTCCGGGCGAATCTTTCCCGTCCATACTTCCATGGTATGGGGCCAGGTATGAGTCCAAAGCCAATCACCGCCCTCTCCGCACAACACATATCCGCCCATTTGTGGCGCGGCCGGTAACAAAGACCGCTATCCCGCCACCCCTCCCGAGCTTCTATTCCAATCACCCCATCAGGTGGGAAGGTCACGCGCTTCCACGCTATTGGCCGCCGCAACGGACACAACCAGGTAATAGCCTGCCGAGGATATGTGAACGAGAGAAGATACGGCTGACTTTTACCGTCCATATCAGATCTCATGGTAAATGCTTCAATACGGCGCTAGGATCACTGTGACATTGGTAATTAATCCTAGGTATATACTTTCCCGTACAATGGAACCTCCAACACAACATCATACCGTGGTTCCATTGCCAGCCAAACAATATATATGGCAATTCACATCATTCGAAAATAGTTTTTCTTTTTCCATACAATGATAATAATATAGTTTCGAAAATAGTTTTTATTAAAATAGTTCAGTAAGGACATGCAAGAATGAACTTGCCTGTGATAGGAATGGCCGTTCAACTCTTCGGGTTCTAGGGTTTGCGGTAAAACCCCGAGTTCTGAAAATAGCAAAGTAATCCTGATAAGGACTACTGAAAAATCTAGCAGCATGCTATTATGCATAATCATGATATGCATCGTCACCCCAAAATTCCCAAGTTGCGGATTTAAGATTTTTCGAGTGTTTTGGAGTTTTTAATTATTTAAAGAGTTTGACAATAATTTTCATGAGGAATAAATTTAAAGTGATTCAAATATTTCAATATAATTGAACTTCAAGACTTTATTTTCCCATATTATTTTCTTTTAAGAAAATAGTTTTTGAAAAAGAATTTCAAGTCATTTTCACTTAAGGATCTTTGAATTTTTCATCCACAAAATGTTTTTCAAAACTTCAATTAAAACTTACATAAAAATTCCTCATATTTTGTAGTGTGTGTTGAATATTTTTGGTTGATTTTTATGATCTTTGTTTGTGTGTTAAAAATCCATTTCAGTTTGTAATATTTTTATTTGGTAAAATTACCAGATTGCCCCTAGCTAGTGGGTTGAACCGAACCCAGTGGTTTGGGTCTAGGACCTGGCTCGGTCGGTCAACCGACCCGACCGGCCCACTCTCTCTCTCACTCGACCCCTATCTCCCTCTCGATCCCCTTCTCCTCTCGCTCTCGTGCGGGCGCCACCGCCGTCGCCATGCTCGGCTCCGGCCGCTCCGGCCATCACCGGCCGCCGCTCGTTGGAGCTTCTCCGCCGCCTCCTACTTCATCTATTCCCCCTCTCAAATCGCTCCCTCCTGCTCCAATCGCACATGCCCGTGAGCCCTAACCCTAGCTTGCCGCTAGGTCGGCTCGGCTCTGTCCGGCTTCTACCCGGCGTCGGTCTGCTCCCATGTCACGTGTATCACCGCCGCCTCGCCCCTACGCTGCCTCGTCAACAAGGGGGGTCTCCTCGAGCCTCAGCTCGAGTGTGCCGCCACGACCTCCACTTGGACCGCAGCGCCTGAGTAGCTCGCCTTGGCCACTCTCCTCTGCGTCTCCTCTGCATTGGCTCCGGTCCTGGTGTGATGGTGGTGGTGCGGTGTTGTTGTTCGAGCTACGGTCGCCGACAGGACGGCAGTGGTGCCGCCACCGCAACCACGGCGACGTGTGCTCCTACGTCTACTTCCTCTACGCCAACTCCTCCATGCTCTGCCTCGGCTACAACTCCACGAGGTAAGCACTTCTCCTGTGACCAGCTAATGAGCTGATGAACTCTGGTGTCCGTGGTACTACGCCAGTTCATCCTAGTGATGAACTTATCTATCTAATTGTGTTGTGCTGCGTGGGATGCTCCTATTTGGATGTTTTGATCATTCCTGGCATGTGTGATGTGCTTGTGGTGCTTCTCACTCTCACTTATGATAACTGAAGAGATATTCAGTTTGGTCATTTAGCACTTGCTTGTTTCTGTCAGTTAATATTTCAGAGATGATATCTAAATGATTTCGTGCCCATGTGCTTGCCTGTTGAGCAGTATTTACCCCTGTGATGCCTCTGTTGAGTGTGCACAAGTGGAAATATATGCTCAGCATGACTTAGTGTTGCTGGTGTGATTCAAAGATATGTTACTTGACGGATTTAGTTATTAACTGATAAGAACAGATTTTGTGCTTGCTTTCTTGGCTGAGCCTGTGATGCAAAGGCTGATGCCCCGTTTTTAATAAGAACAGATACTAGTGTGTGCTTTACTTCTCTGTGATGATTTAGCATAGCAACACTATGCCAATCTGAGAGATATATACTTATTTCTATCCTCCCAGTTGAGATCGAGTTGAAGGGTAGTTGGAATGATTTAAAGATGTATTTCTTGCTTGTTCTCAAGCCGTAGATGGACAGGAATTATTTTGATGTGTTGTGTTTGCATAAATAATGGATTTAAGAGTTCTTGGACAACACCAAGTAGCTGTCCAGTAAGATGTGATTTACCCAAGTTTTTCTTATTCTTGTTCTCGTGTTGTAGTAATTTATAGATATGTTTTTGGATAGATCCTGGCTAAGGAAACTGATAAGAACATAATACTACACCCCTCTTCTCTCTGTTCCTCTCACCTAATGATAAGAACAGATGATGCACACGATTTGGTTCCTAGGAATCAACCTGCTGTTGTCGAGCAGCTTGCTCTTCTGGAATATGATGATAACCTACGTCTTATGGCTAGCCTGCTCCTCCTCGCTGCTTCAATTTTCCTAGGGTGTATTTGTCTAGCTGCAAATTAATTTAGTGGAGATTCTTTGTGTTCTTGAGATGTTCTTGAGCTGTTCTAGCTGATCTGGAATATGTTTTAGTCCTAGATGGGCTGCTGGTATGATTTGCATGATGTAAGAAAGATATATTGCGGCTAGCTGCTTGTTGGAAATGTGTTTGAGAGCAAATGAAATTGCTAGGATGGGTGTTGGGCTGTTTATAAGCTGTTGGCTGGTTGTTATGGTAGTGACACACAACTAGGTGACTCCTCAAGTGCAAAGATGAGTAAGGTACTTGGTGTCAAGCTCTCATACATGGGCATTACTTGGGGTTCAAGTTGAAGTAGATATTTTGGTTTGTGGATAACTCTCCTATGTGGCATGCTCATCCACTCAAGCTTTTCATTACTTGGGGTTCAAGTAAACTTAGATATTTTCTTGTGGATAGAGATGACTAGTCATTGGTCTTATCTTCTTGTAGGATTTGTTTTTGAGCAAGACAAGTGGTAATTGTCACTAGATGGGCTTGTTTAGCTTCTCTCTTATATGGGCTTTACCAATTATGGGTGGTGATCATGTGGTCTTTCCAATTTCAGATTTGTGGGCTTTCATGTATGGCTTACTTTTCTTCCTTGGTAATTATCAATACCATTAGAGAAACAATTTAAATTCCATGTGACTTTGTTCTTATTGGTTCTTGATACCAATAGAGAACAATTTAATTGTGGGCTTTTCTTTAATAGGAATTTGACTAGATTAGAGGGAAATAAATATGTTGCCTAAGATAGATAAATGTGGATCAATGTTGCCTTTTGTCCCATGTTGCCTTTGTATCTTCTCAAATGGATCATGTCCCTTGTTGCCTTCTTGTTGCCTAGTTAATCATGTTGCCTCAAATGATCCAAAATGATCCATGGTTGCCTTTGATTTAATATTGATCCCTCTAGTCAATATTTGGATACTAGGACAAGTTTCTAATATCCATTACTTAAATTCCAACATCAAATTGCCTCACCCTTGTGGTGAAGGCAAACATTTTAATTAAGAAGCCTTTCTTTTATTGTGGTTTATTTTTAGATGATATTTAATTGCTTTATGCATGCAAAGAGAAATCTGTTAACAAGGTAGCTAATCTTGTTACCAAACAACTTTTACATAACACCAAACTTTTGAATCTCACACAATTTCCAGAGAAGTTTATGAGAATAGGTACTTGCTTGCTCTCCTCTGTTCTTGCTGTCCTCCTTCTTTTGTTGATGTGCAATGATCCATGATAAGAAGATTGGGAGATAAGAAAATCAAGATAGGTTGAGAAGATCAAGATCAACTTAGATTAGGCTTTCCTTTTATTATTTGTATTTTCCTTTTGATTTGGATGAGATATGTACTTATTTGATTAAAGATGTAATATGATTTATTATCTCAACTTCAACTTGTGAAGTTTGTATGGATGTCCCATTTGTAAAAGATGTATCTTATTGTATTTTTGACATTCACATTCTCATTTGTATTTGAGGTGTGTGGAATGAAATGATGAGATGTATGCAATAGAAATGATGAATGTGAGAAATGATGTGTTAAGGTGATGAATGTATGAAATATGAACTTAATGCATTTGAATTCTTGTATGATCATAGATGTGAATAATGAGATGAGATAGCTATATAGATGTTGTTGGAAGATGATTGAGTCTTATGATGCTTTATGTGAATTATATACTTGTCATTTATTAAATTGTGATCAAAATTGTCGAGAGGTTTAGGAAAGGTCATGTCCACTTCTGGAATGCCTCGACAAATGATTCTAGTTTCTAATTAGTTGTTTCAAAGATCATTTCTAAGTTTATAGCACTCAACAAGATGATCTAGCTCCTAATTCATCGAGTCGAGAGAAACATCGATCACTTTGCATTATTTAATTTAACGCGCCAAAATTTCCCGTGTTTTAGATGCATGGCATGCAAATGCATAAATTATATTTCTATCCTTCCGACTCTCTAAACTGTGGGGTATTACAGATTGTCACAGTTCATAAGGATAGCCGGAACTGGCTTTTCAACCACAAGCAAGTCCATCAACAGATCTCGAAGCCATCCTGCTTCGACACCAGATGTGTCCAATGCTGTTAATTCTGCTTCCATTGTCGATCTCGTCAGGATCGTTTGCTTGCAAGACTTCCAGGAAACAGCACCACCTCCAAGGGTAAACACATAACCCGTTGTGGCTTTCATCTCATCAGCATCAGAGATCCGATTCGCATCACAATAACCTTCAAGCACTGATAGTCTTCCAGTATAGTGAAGTCCATAATTCTCAGTACCTTTTAGATAGCGCATAATTCTTTCAATAGCACGCCAATGTACATCACCCGGATTGAAAACAAACCGGCTCAGTTTGCACACAGCAAACATGATGTTAGGCCTTGTAGCGCTCGCTAGGTACATGAGTGAACCAATTAGTTGAGAGTATCTCAGCTGATCCTTAGCTGTGCCTGTGAACTTTCGAATCTGCACACTAGGATCATATGGTGTTGGAGAAATTTTGCAGTCTGAATATCCAAAGCGACTCAAAATCTTCTCAACATAGTGGGATTGCAACAGTGTAATCCCACCTTCATTATCTCTCAGTAGCTTAATGTTCAAAATAACATCAGCCACACCAAGGTCTTTCATCTCAAAGTTCTGAGACAAAAATGACTTAACCTCCTCAATCACTTTGAGGTTGGTCCCAAATATCAGTATGTCATCAACATACAAGCACAGTATAACTCCTTCGCCCCCACTATGGTGATAGTATACGCATTTGTCAGCTTCATTAACAACAAAACCAGCAGAGGTTAAAGTTGTATTGAATTTCTCATGCCATTGTTTAGGTGCTTGTTTCAGGCCATATAAAGATTTCAGTAACTTACACACTTTTCCTTCCTGACCATCTAATACAAAGCCATCTGGCTGTTGCATGTAGATTTCCTCGTCTAGCTCTCCGTTCAGGAAAGCCGTCTTAACATCCATCTGGTGGACGAGAAGACCATGCGAGGCCGCCAACGAGAGTAATACTCGTATGGTGGTCAGTCTGGCCACTGGTGAATAAGTATCGAATAAATCTTCCTCTTCTTTCTGGGAATAACCCTTGTCAATTGTACCATCGGGCCTAAGCTTCTTCTTGAACACCCACTTACATCCCAACGGTTTACAACCATAGGGACGTTCAGTAATTTCCCATGTTCCGTTAGCTATGATGGAGTCCATCTCACTACGGACCGCTTCTTTCCAGCAATCAGCATCTGGAGATACATAAGCCTCTGAAATAGAAGTGGGAGTATCATCCACAAGGTACACGAGGAAATCGTCACCAAAGGACTTTGCAGTCCTCTGTCTCTTGCCCCTACCAAGGGTTTCCTCATCATCATTCTCAGGATTTTCATCATGTGTTTGTTCATAATATTCCATAGGAATGGCAGGTTCAGGAGTCTCATCAGATTCCTGTCTAGAAGTGCTAGGCATATCTCTCATAGGAAAAATATCCTCAAAGAAATGCTACACGTTCTTGAGCTGCACGATCCTTCCCGAAGTAAACTTTAGATCTACCGTGCCAACACCAAGAACAGAAGCACTTGCGCCATTCCCATCAATATGGATCCGTTCCCTATGACCTGATAAGAAGAAAACAATGAAATGTCAGCACACACATGAATATTTGCACCAGTGTCAATCCACCAATCGTTAGACTGACAAACTGAAAATACAGTAAACAAATTACTATACCCGGATGCACCATTCTCATTGTTGCTCACAATCATGTTGACAGACTTGGAGTCCTGTCCTGGTTTCTTGAACTTCTTTGGGCACTTGGGAGCCCAATGTTCCTCTGAACCACATGTGAAGCAGGCTCCTTTCTTCTTATCCTTGTTGAAGGGCTTCTTGCCCTTCTTCTTGAAGTCGGTATTCTGTTGGACACCATGTTTTCCCTTGGGCTTGTGAAAGTTGGAATTCTTCTGTACAAAATTAGCAACAGAAGTTCCCTCGGTCCCTTTTCCGTGTGAGTCCTTCGCTCTCGAATTCTGCTCGACACTCAGATGGCTGATGACATCCTCAACTAAGAATTTACGCCTCTGGTGTTTCAGAGTAGTAGCAAAGTTCCTCCAGGAATTAGGCAGGTTAGCGATTATGCATTCCGCAATAAATTTGCCCGGTAGCACACACTTGAGAAGCTCAAGCTCCTTAGCGATGCACTGTATCTCATGAGCTTGTTCCAATACAGAATGGTTTTCAACCATCTTGTAATCGTGGAACTGCTCTATAGTGTACATCTCGCTTCCAGCATTGGTTGCGCCGAATTTAGATTCGAGCGCCTCCCACAAGTCCTTGGCAACCCGCACATGTAAATATGCATCAACCAACTTATCTCCGATCACGCTCAGAATGGCTCCAACAAAGACGACGGTGGCTTCCCTAAACGCTTTCTCCTGTTCAGGAGCAATCGTTCTAGTGGGAGTAACACCGGCGATCCAGAACATGTTCATCGCAGTGAGCCATAAGGTGGTTTTGGTTTGCCAACGCTTAAAATATGTCCCCGTAAACGGGGCTGGTTTCAGTGCAGCAGCAAAACCTTGGATCGAAAATTGCCTACACATCTTAGGTTTTTGGATTGTTGAGAATTTAGGCAATTGTTCGATTAAATTAATCCAATAGTAAATCATGATCATGACAAAAGTAGTGCTGATAACATACTGAAACTTGATGATAGAAATACGTACTAGACAAATAGTAGAAACATCTACGCATATGACTAGTACTGCAGTCATGGAAATAATCAGGAGAGGGATAAACATGTTATACCCTCCAGTAGGCCAGTTGGCCGCAGCAGCGGAGGTTGTGGCCTCGTCGGCGATCCTCTTGTCAGCAGCAGCCTTCTCCTTGTCGGCGTCGGTGTTCATGGCGATGACGAAGGCGACGCGGAAGTAGTTGACGCAGGTGTAGTCGAAGGAGACGAACGGGAGCGAGCAGTCGCGTAGGAGACGCTGCTCAAAAACCTAATCGCCCATCTCTCGTACAGGATCTAGAGAGGCGGAGTTTCGGAGGCCTGCTCTCCCGTCAGCCGTGTACGCGGTGGACGGGATGGGATCAGCGATGACAGCAACAGTAGGTGGAACTATGGTGGCGACGCAAGCAGATGCTATCTTTCTGGTGTTTTTCGCTTGAGAGGAGCGACCTCTCTTATATAGGCACACACACGCAGACCGAAGTCCAACGGAAATACAAGCTATTAAGAGGAGAATTAAGAGACCGGTAACGGTCGTACTTAAGAGCATTTATGACAAAACGTTTCTGAAAACTCTCGTACTTAAGAACATTTAAGACAGACATTTCAACTCATATTTATTTTCCATTAAGACAAACATTTCAATTGACCGCATGACAACATGGGCCTTTAGAGATTTTTCTGGAATTGTTATATGCTAATATTTCAACAATATTTCAGCAGAGATTTGGTGCTCACGAGGTCAAGTGATCTCACCATATAAAAAAAATTAAAAGTTACAATTTTTTTTTGACAAAAATCATGTATATTTTTAATGATATATCCTACTAGCATGGAAAATCTCAATGCAAAATACTTTATCTTTTGAGCTACACAAAAATAACAAATGTACAGATTTGAGTACAGCTTATAATGTATAGTTTCAAATTTTCAACTTTTATCATTTTTATGTAGCTCATAATACAAAAGATTTTGCACGCTTACAGTATACTTTATTAAGAACATGCATGACTTTTTTTAGAATTTAAACTTGTTGTTCCAACTCTCTTAATTAATATAAGGGGCAAAGCTTTTGCCCCACAGTTTTGGAAAAAAATCAGAATTTTTAAACTCATAAATATGATTTCAATTTTTTTTTAACTGGCAGGTGCTCGGGAGCCAAAAGCTCTTTAAGCATAGTTCCAGTGTTCATCGATGGTCAGTATACTTACAAACTCAATATTCAAGTTATGTACAGATCAATTCGAACTTAAAACTGATGCAACAGTAGATACAACTATCAAATGCGATCGCTTTTATTACTTTATATTTTCTTTTTTGCCTTCACTTCCAAGAGGGAAAACACGATAAAACAGAACAATCGACTGCACTACCATTCTTCTATTTTCAAATCCCAACTTACAGTCCGGATTAACTAAAACAGGGCACACAATCTTTCATGCTCTAGCAACATCCTATACTCAAGCTACAATCTCTCTTAAGCAACTACACGGACAGCCTCGATTTCAGTGGACAAGCGACGATCCACTCCAGTTCAAACTCACTACACCAGATTCAGAAATCAAGAAATTGTTTAGGTGGATAGAGTAGGGCTATCAACGGCGAGAGCCATCGTGTTGAGTCCGTTGTCGACGTAAACGGTTGAGCCAGTGATTGCAGACGCCAACGGAGACACCAAGAATGCTGCTGCGTTGCCCACTTCATCTGTAGAACACGACGGTTTGTAAGTAACTTGTAGAAGAAAGGAGTACAAAAAGTGTTGGAGAGAAAGATTGGAGTAACAGGAAAAATGAGACCAATTTGACCTGCCAAGAGTTCCTTTTGCAACGGTGCGTTAACATAAGAGTACTCAATCATCTTCTCGATGAAGCCAATAGCTTTGGCAGCTCGGCTCCCCAACGGACCTAAGGAAATTGGTACAGTCAATGCATGGATCATGATGATGAGGGCACACGGATAGAACTGCTACTGAATTGTTAAAGCTGGGTGCCCTAAACCACTATATCTGTTAGTTTAGTACACAGATAACGCTTTCTAATAGAGAACTTTATGCTGAAAGGTTTCCTGGGAACATGAATTATTTCATTCTTTGCAAACAAGATACCTGCTGATATTGTGTTCACTCTGATTTTGCCTTTTCGACCTGCTTCATAAGCAAGAACCTAAATAGAAAAGACGGATATGAAGTTAATAGATGCAAAACAAAGCTCCTGGACATTGTAGTGAACGATCTCACAGAAAAGTGCATACTCTTGTATCACTCTCAAGTGCTGCCTTTGCTGAACTCATGCCACCACCATAGCTACAAAGCAACCACCAAACATATCATATCTTATAAGAACACATAATTAAATTCTTAGCCGTGAAATCACTGGAAGAAAATTTACCCAGGAATTGTCCTTTCAGAAGCAATGTAGGTCAATGAGATACTAGCACCTCCTATTAAATATTGAAATTCAAAAACAACGTAAGGGTCACCTCCCGTAAAATATTGAAATAAGGAAGACACTGAGAACAAATAGTTTCTAATCTCACTAAAAGAAATGGTCACGGCCTGTTTGATATTCTATCACTATTCAACCACAACAAAATGCACATGCCACACAGCCCACACAAATGAATTAACATTTTGACATTTGTACTTTATTATCCAACAGTTAATCCAATCGACCAGCAAGTGTACTATATAAACACTGGCATACTTGCCCGTCAAAATTCAGACGGTAGCACAACAGGAAAAGAAAACGCCATCAGAACAGACAAAGCATATCGGTAAGGACCATTACCTGGATTCATGATGGGAAGAAAGTGCTGAAGTAAAGAAATAAACGAGTAGCTAGATGCTGAAACTGCAGCAAGATAGCCACTTCTTGATGTCTCCAGCAAAGGCTTTGTTACCTTTAAAGTAGAAAACAAGGTTAACTAAAAAACAAATAAATACTACCAATGGCGATGATGATGACGGCAGTGATGGCGTGCGTGTGTTTGTGTCAGTGCGTGAGAGATGCTTTACCTCAGGACCATTGGCAAGAGAATGCACAAGGATGTCAATGCTGCCAAAATCAGCCTTCACAGTCTCAGCTACTTCCTGCCAAATGAAGGCATACAGGAATTAGGCCTTTGATAAGAAATATTATGCAGCATTGTCTTCATCATAACGCTGAGTTTAAGAAGCATGTTGAAACTCACCTTCACAGTCCATTTTGAGGACCCTGCATACCTTTTATTTGCTTTGACCTACACCAGGAAAAGAAAGTGTCAATAAAGCAAGAATTGTAACTGACAAGGAGAACATCCTAAATGATGACATATGAGTATTACGTCTTCAGGAACATCCTCCAGGGTGTCAAAAACTGCATCCAGTGGGTAGACTTTGGTAATCTCCATAAGAGATCCATCAGGCAGCCTGCATCAAATGATTGTCAAACAGAAGGCAGAGGATGATAGACCCAGCAAGCAAAACTGAAGTGAACAGAATAAAATTATGGTAGAAGAACTAGATGGACATACTTCCTTGATTCATCAAACTTTCCACGTCTCAAACTTGTCTCAAATATGTTCAGTGCCTGTAGATATAGATGATCCGTAAGATTGTTCACTAGAATATCACCACAATGAATGAATAAATTTCATGAAGGAGATCAACTTACAGGAACCCATGTACCAACAAGAATTTCAGCACCAGCTGCAGCAAGAGCCTTGGCTATTGCCCAGCCATAACCATTATCATCAGCAACTCCAGCAATAAATGCTCTTTTACCTGAAACAACGGACAATGAACTAGTAAATCTAGAGTATTTAGGTCAGATCATTTCCTCAAAAGATCAATTTTGGTTGGTTTTATGGTTGTGAAATTGCACAACTACTCAAAAAGCTGAAAGTGAGATGTTAATAAGTATCCTAACCAATTTTACCATAATAGTAATAAAACACATGTTTTTGGTACTAACAAAAAAGAATCCATTGTTCACTTTACCAGATTCGCTATCAGTCATCACATTTCACATAGTACGATCCGTATGACTCGACTCAATCAATGCCAACTAAAGATTCTTGGTTTTATTTTTGCCAACTGTGCTTCAAAGATGGTACAAAGATGTCCCTATCATTGTTAGCTATCAATTGTAAGAAATAGAGGTGGCTGCCTTTGGGTTTGCTAGATCTACACAGACTAGAAAGCATTAAGTTGGAGAGTACGACTCCCTGCAACTAGCTCTCTGAAGTGTTCTAATCATAATTTCAGTTAGAAAGCAAGGCATGTCCGGAACAGTCTAGTCTCTAGCTGCCTAAGAGCAACCCGTATTTGTCCAATCCAAAGTAAACCAATTGCCCAAGACCATCCCTCGATCCCTACTGTTTGTATTCTGCTCTAGCTCTAGGACAAAGGAAAGGGGAAGAGTTCCTCTAATTTCAATCATGGTACAACTTTATGCACATAAGCATTCTCCTGAGTTCATTAATGAATCACAGCGGAACAAAATGACAAATTGGTGAATCACACAACCTTTAGAAAGACAAGGGGATCCAATTCGCGACGAAAAAGGATATTAAAATGAAACGCTAAAGCAAATTTAGGGACATGTGGTGAAAATATTCTGAAGGGAAAGCATCGAGCTGCTTCATTGCAAGCTTGAGCCGAGTTTTCCATAATTCCAGAAATCATATCCATGACCAAGGCAGCACCACTATAGGAACGTGAGGACTTGGGTTTACAATAACCAGGCTCGATGTGGTGAAGAAACGTTTTATGGTAGTCTACATTGTTTTATTATTTTCTTTTATAGAATATTTGGAACTTTCCTCTACCCAATTGAAGCATAATAACACGAAGGTGCCAAAATGGCAAGCATATAGTATACTGCATAATAACACAATTGTCCTTAGTATAGCAATAACCATCTATCACGTTGTCATTTCTTGAGTAAATAAACAACTGAGTTTAGCTAACCTCTGAGATCAATGGAGAGCCCTGGGCCAGCTCCCTGAGACATGGCCCTCACAGCAAACCTCTTGTACTTCGAAGAAACAAGTGGTCCCGCCGATGCACTCTTCACACAGCTTGCAAAGCCAGTTCTGGTACTAAGTGCCCTTCCAAACGCAGAGACCACAGATCTTGACCCAAGCATCCGCTGGCAAGCGGGGATGCAAGGGCGCGCCGCCACCATCTGCATACCGGTAGCTGCAGATGCTCCCATTGTGCTTTAATGTAGAAACACAGCAGACGTGGAACTGCAACAAGAACGAGTGTGTGTCATGTATGAACCCATCAACAGAGCATTGGTGGCATATATTTGTGTTTATCGAGCGTTTTAAGTTTTAATCAGAACTACAAATCGAAACTGAATGCACAGCCCGATGTTGTTTAGCGAGAAGTCTGCACCGTAGAGCGTGAATGGCTCGGTTACATCGTCAGAGTTTAGTGGATATTTGGTTACACGCAAATTTTCATCTTTATTATCCTACAGCAGTGTGTAGTCTAACACAAGCAGAGACATAAAAGTAATTATTCGTCTGCCTGCTATTTCAAATTTCTACAACAACAAAAAAAACTAAATCTGAAACTCAAACTGCTAGTACTGAAAAACAAGAGGCAGCAGAAGTTGTATGCATCCAAGTCGAAACCCAGGCACTGACCCAGCTGCTCCTCGAACTTCCCGCGTAGCTCCTTACCCAGGCAGCGGGATATTAGCCGAGAGAACCTCGTAGCGGAGCAAACGAATGGGAATGCGGCGCGGCGTAGCTACTTACCTCGTCGGGGAAATGGGGTGCGGCGAGGACGGTGGGGGCGGGGATCTGATCCGATCTGGGGCGGAGAGCACGAGGGGCGCGTGTTGTCGCGAGGGAGCGGGACGGGAGAGGGTTGTTGTGCTTGCTGCTGCGGGTAGGGGATGAAGCCGCCGAGCGAGAGCGAGGGTAGGGATGGAGGGAGGTGGCGAGGGTTTCGATGAGACCGAGGGGGTTTTCTTCGGGTTGGCTCAGACTGGCTGAGCAACCCAGGATGTAGATTGCCAGCTGGGGTTTGCATTTCAAACCGAAAATTCGGCTTTGCATTTCTCCACTACTACTGTACTAAGAGCATCTCTAGCAGAACCCGCAAAAGGGGCAGACCCGCAAAATTCCGACGAGTTTACGGGTTCGGTGCTCGTTTTGGGTCAGACCAGAGACTGCATATTTAGCCCAGCCCGCAAACGTTTTGCGGGGGCCCGAGAAACGAAGCGGCGAGCCCGTATTTAGCCGGATTGCGACCGCTGATGCGGGTCGAAATCCCCACTCCTCCTCGCACGCATCGAGCAATCCACTCGCCTCTCCGCCGTCTCCGACGAGCAATCCACCCGCCCCTCCCGTAGATCCGGCGTCCCCGAGCCGCCATGGCGCCGAAGAGGGAGGCTACTCCGCCCCTCCCGGCGACGACTCCGAGTTCCGCGGAGATTTCTCGGACGAAAAGCGGGCGCTGGTCATCCGCGGCGACGGCGCCCGGAAGCGCGGCTCCCGCAAATACAAGTTCGGGGAGCCGATTCCGGCCGGCTGGAACGTCCGCAAGCTGCCGGAGTTCGACCGGCTCCGGCGCGAGCGCGAGATTGAGATCCGCCGCCGCCAGCAGCTGCGCCTCCGCAACGGCGAGGGCAGCTCCTCCGCGGCCTCAGGTGCTCCGCTGCCAGAGGACTACGACCCCCAGCATTTCGGGGTCACGCTCGGGCTGGAGGACTTCGTCCCCGACGACCAGATGGAGCGGCAGCTCGCGGCGGCGATGATGCGCTCCAAGTACGAGGAGGAGGAGAAGGCCGCCGCCGCCAAGGTCGCCGCGGAGATCAACCAGGGGCTGCTGGAGCAGGCGCTGGTCATCAGCACGCTGCCGCCTGTCGTCGACCTCGTCACCGACTCCGACGAGGAGTGAAGCTCCTCCGCCGCTGCGTCGCTGCCGCGCCCATGGCTCCGGTGAGGAGCCGCATTTTGACCAGTAGGGTTTGATCGGCGGCGACCTAGGCTAGCGTAGATGTAGGCTAGGTTTGATCGGCGGCGAATTAGGCCGCATTTTGTGTAAAAATCAACTCGTGCTGCTGTCCAATATGAACTAGTTCGTTCCCGCGAATTCTCAAATTTCCAAATCGAAGAAATGCAGGTTGCGTTTGCGGGTTCTGTTCTTCGCTGCACGAAATACCGAGCAAAAACGCGAAACACGCGACCCGCAAAATGCTTTTGCGGTTTCTGGTTTTGCGGGTTCTGCTAGAGATGCTCTAAACAAGCAAACTTGGCAGGACAATCATATCTACATCAAACATCTTAAGTTTCTATTTGTTTTTTTGTTTTATACCATTTTAAATTGTTATGTTTCACTTTAGATTTAGTTCATTTGTTCAACTTTGCAACAATCCTTTCAGAAGAGAAACAAGCACTCATCGCTTGCTTTACATTATTTTACAATCTTTTTTGCTTTCATTGTAGCTACCCAAAAGTACGAAATAACATGTATGACTTTTTTTTTTGAATTTTACATGTACGAGTTTATAATGAAATCATTTCTTGATCAAATTTTGTTAATTACATTGGAAATTAGTAAATAGACCTCCGCCGGCCGAAATTGATCTTGTTGCCTGCTACTGTTCGACGGAACTCCCCTAAGGTACAAGTAGTATAGGTGTCCAGTTCTACGCATGTTGTAAAAGCGAAAAGAAAAATTGCAATCTAAATCTTCTCTTTCCTCCTAAAATGGATTTAGATGGATAAAATTTTGGTCTGCTTTTTTTAAAGTAACCACGTAGATTACAAAAAATTCTTACGGAAACTACAAAACACATCGTGCGGAGAAAACTATCCTAAATATTTTGCAGAAAGAACCCCCATACCCTAGACATGGAAAAAACAACATATTCCTTTGGGTTCCGACACACCGACACTATCAACCATCGCCAAACACTAGCCGCCGAGACACTCGCGGCCAGAAGATGAGAAAGACCTCAATCGTTACAACAATCGAAGAAGCATCAAAGCCATCAAGGCTTTTTGAGCCGAAGACTAGGATTGTCGTGCGCGTCGAGACACATATCGTTGTGGCATGTCGGCCAGCGATTTTCCTACGCCTTCTGGTCCCTAGATCCGGCGCCTCCTATCAATGTAGTCGAGAGATCACGCTATATCCGCCATCCACGAACCAACTTCCCTGCTTCACGGTCGCCATCTTCAACCGCACTCCAACGACCACCACCACAAGTAGCAGCCGTTGGACAACTTGGCGCTGGAGACAACACCGCTAACAATAGAGACAGAGCATGAGAAGAGACATAAGCATTGATACCATCAGTGGCAGAGCTGCTGTATAAGCATTGGGTTCATATGAACCCAATAAATTGTATAATATCCTTCACTATTTTGATCCTTTTCAATGCAACTTAGTGAAAAATTACATCATAGACAAGAGAATGAACCCAATAGATTTATGTGCTGGCTTCGCCACTGGATATCATCAATAAACCCTAACGATGTCAATCTGAAGGATCAGCTAGCATAAGATGCCATCAACTTCAAGATGCCGCCATGAAGAACACCGCCGATGTGGGAGTGGAGCTTAGGCGGATTCCCATAGTACTAATTCTAACCCTAAAGACCAAGCCAGAACAGAGGAACGGCTTCCCCCTCCCTTCTACCGCTAGAGCAGCAAGAGGGACCAGCACCCTTGCCAGCGGAGATCCTTGGGAAAAGGTCTCGCCTCCCTTGTCGCATGTGTCGTAGGGAGAAGGGATGAAGCACGAACAACTTTTTCCATTTGGTCTGTTGTTGGAGATGCTCTAACATACTCCATCCGTTCCTAAAATATAAGGTGTTTATGTTTTGTCCACATTCAAATGTGTCTACATGTATTTATACATGTTTTAGTGTGTATGTTTACTCATTTGGCTCCGCACCTAGTCAACATGTGAAGTAACTAAAACCTGTAAATATTTAAGAACTGAGGGAGTAGTTAGCCAAAACCGGATCGGGAGGAATAAGATCTTTCAGATGGGGATAATAAAAAAAGAAGTCAAACACGCATTCAAACCCTAACAATCGAAGCAAAAGAGAAGAGGGATGGAGAACGGTAGCACGCGAGCCGTCGCATCGTCGAAGGCTCCTCAGAGCAGAGTAACATGTGGCGACGAAATCTCAGTTGGCAAATGGTACACAAATTGTAATGGTACTGAGTAAAGATCTAATTTAGCAGTGTATTTCGACAAAGACCAGAAAATAAAGGTGTCCACCGGCAAATTTTCCCTAAAAAAACTAATTTAGAGATGCCTAACAGTCTGAAATTTCTATAGACCGAGCGGCAAGGCAGGCTTCGGGCCTTTTGTTGAGTGAAAAACTGGGCTGCAACAGATCCCGCGAAGAAGGTGGGCATGTGGATGTCGAAACCGGACTGCTGCTTCCGGCCCGGACATGAATCAGTGATGGAGTCTGAGTTCGTTTCGGAAGGCGAAAGATAGGTGAAAGAACGCCCAGATCCGCCGCAACGAGAGAACGAGGCAAAAAAAACACTGCACAATTCGATTCCCCGCTGAAGTAGAAGATGGCCATGGCGGCGGTTCGACTCGCGGCGAGGAAGCTTACTGGTCAGCAACCCCAGGCGATTCTTCGGTCGACTGTTGAGAATGAACAAGGGTTGCTCAACTGCGGCGGCTCGCCAGCCCACGCTCTACGCCGGTTTACCTCATCCGAGGCTTCAGCTGCCAACGGACCGAAAATCAGCACCAAGGTATGCCCTACGGGTTTGTTACTAGATTTCAGTTAGGGATGCAGTAATACTAAGAGCCATCGGGTCGAATTGTCAAAAAAAAAAAAGGCATCGGGTCGAAAAACGGACTTCTCTAGGAAACTTTTTTTTTTTTGAGATGTGAGGCTGCGTGATCATACAGAAGAAAGATTACAAAGACGCACACACGCACACGCAAGAAACAACTCTGGAGCTAGCAAACCACCGAACAGCTCGTCGCCGTCCAACACCAACACCGCCGGACGATCCTAGATCGGAAGAAGACGAAGCCACCACGCTCCCAAAGCTGGACGAAGCTCCATAGCAGCAAAGCTGCGTTGAAAACCGCAATAGCCATCCTGCCCAAAGACAGGAATCTATCGCCTATGAACGAGCATCAGCGGGGAAACCTCCCCGAGCCATCGCCAGCTTGTCGACGCCGCAAGACGCAGACTCCTCCCCACCTCCACCAACCCACACCAAGAACAGCCAGCACCAAAGAGCCCGAGCGCCCACCTCAGCTGCATCGTCAAGATCCACGCACTGTACAGGCAGCAGACGACCGCCGGAACGCCGCTGCACCACCCCCAGAAGCTCCACGGCAGGGCCAGAGCAAACCTCACCGAGACGGAGACGGAGTTAGGGGACAAAAGCTCCACAGCGAAATCACCGCCTCCGCCGCAGCAATCCCGCCAAGAGCACCAGAGCCCACCGGATCCAGGGATCCAGGAGCACGAACCGCCGGAAGCTCGCCGGCTCCGTCCCAGAGGACCTCGCCGCGAAGGGGAAAGAACTCCGGCCACACCCCCTTTATTCCACAGCGTCGCCGCCACCACCACCCTGCCGACGCCGCCGGGGAGCCCTACTCTACTATTTACAGGCCTAGAGCACAGATCGGAGGCCTCTCCACCCATCCGCCGCCACAAGGACGACCGGAGAGGGAGACGACCGCCGATCCGGCCGCCGGCCGCGCAAGGAAAGTGGGCTCGCCCCCTTTTCGCCTGTCGGTCGCCTTTCCGGGAGAGGGGAAAAGAGAGACGACTCTCCGTACTTCTCTAGGAAACTAGTACTATTTCTTTTCGTTTGCATTATTCGGAGGGTTGCATATTCATTCATAGTCTGCAAGTCCCTAACCCAAACTATCTTGCATTGGGCCAGCATCCTTCTGTTTCAGGGGCGGCTCCCGATGAGCGCCTAAGGACACTTCAACGGAAGAAAGAGGAAATCTACGATCTGCTCGCTGAGATACAGATGGATAAAAGTGTTCCTTACACAACAAGAATGCAAGACAGGAGGCTGCTCCAGCATCTTTCCGCGCGTGTCGATCCCAGACCTAGTAATGCTGGATGGTAAAATCTTAACTATATTCTACCCAACCAACCCATACACCCTGCCATGGCCAGTATTTATTTCATTAGTATACATTTTTTGTGACATCAAAATTGATGCTACTAGACTCATCTTCAGAATTATTTACTTATCAATATGATTTTGTATCACATAAATGAAGCAATTGTTCGTCAAACTGTTGTCTTCAATAGAACAAATATGTCTTATGTTAGTAAATATGTGGTATTAAATTGCACCGTAAAAGTTGTTATTATGGTGATGATTTTTTTAAAATTCATTTTGGAGTATGTTATAATTATAAATGTGCTATACCTGATGGGATCAAGTAGTATATTCTTTGCTTATAGCATATGCTTTTTAATCGATCTCATTTTATCTCATGCAGGCGCAAGTATAGTCTAGAACGTGCAATCAATTTCTGCTTGGGTGGTTCAGCAGCTTTCATGGCTTCCCTTTATATGTGTGAAAAATGGAGTTCATATTTTGACCTGAATAAGCTGGCAGTAACAGCAAAGCCGGTGTCTCTTGTGCAGAACCAAACATTGAAGAATAATTTATATCGGTGATTTGTGGTGTTTGTGTGCTTGAGCTGCAGGTAGCTCTTTTATTTTGAAAAATTCGAAAACAGCATTTCAAAGTTCCAATTTTTTTTTTGGATGTAGTTAAAGATGGAATATTACAAGCGTGTGAAACATCAATATGAAATACTTTATACTAACTGAGTGCACATGGTATAAAGTATTTCGTATTGAGATTTTCACTCTTATACTATTACGCCTTTAACTACATTCTGATTTTTTTTTGAAACTTTGAAATGCCGTTTTCATATATTTTTTTAGAAGATCGAGCTATCTTCTCGAGCTCCATAGCGAGACTCTCTGTTAAATCGGTTGCCTTCAGTATGACTAGTATGACCTGTAGCAGCTGGCCCCAAGCTTGAGATCATGGATGAATGACAAGATCTGGATGTTATTTTTGTGCTATCTATTATTTTGTCTGTTCAAGAAGTTTCAAGTAATTTGGTTGTTGGGTGAGGAGTGAATTGTTTCTCAACAGTGGAAATTAGAACAATGTACGGCCAGCGTAAAAGGAAAATAATTGGACTGTAATGAGAATTTATACGATATTTCTAATAGCGTGTAATTTTTATATAGCACTTGAGGCTTGATCGAATCCAGTATCCGTTGAGCATCATCACGCACAGCCCTTCACTGTCAGATGCGCGTGCACAGGCACACGATGCACATTGCGCGCAACAAGCAAAAACTAAGCTTGCAAAAACAAAGTGTAGAAGGATTACTCTGCTGGGAGCATATTTGCTTCCTTCACTAGGGCTCTTGTTTCCTGCATAACAGTTCAATTGTACTCCCTCTGTTTGAAAAATGATGTCTTACATATATCCAAATTCGGCTAAACATATCTACATACATCCGAATCTAGACAAATCGAAAACATCCTTTTCTGGACAGAGGGAGTACGAAATTAAATTGATGCCGGATACATGATTCTTTTAAGGGACAGATTGTCCATTTGAGTTTGAGAAAATAACGACCTGAGAAAGGACAAACTGGCTCTTTGTTTCACCAGTCCTATCCATCTTCACAAGAGCCTTCACATCAGCGAATGCTGCTAAAACGTTTATGTAATTATTACAACTTACAGGTCACCAGCACTACCAAAAACCTTAATGCATCAAGACCAGCAATAGTCAAAAGAATGCTACCAGCAGCGCTAGCTGGGATGTATGAACCGCCTGGAGTGGATGCACGAATCAGTTAGGAAATGGGTCCGTTAGATGTTCTGGGATCGATCTTGAGTCTGGACGATGACATCTCGGGTCTTCTGCCGGCGAGTAGGCTTTCGCTTCCCCTTTGGTGAAAAACGACAAAATTGACCCTCTGACGAAACTTCAGCACAAAATGAACCTATTACGAAAATAATTTCTAATCTAACCCTTTTTTGTAGCGCTCTACCGTGGGGCGCTACCCTCAGCATGGTAGCGCCCTTGGCTGGGGCGCTATGTCCCTGCCAACGTGGCAACGTCGGACCCAAACAATCGTGAAAAACCTAAGTCAAATAGGGTAGCGCCCCTGGGCTAGGGACCCTCTTGAGGATAGCGCCCTTGTCCGGGGCGCTGCCCTATTTGACATAGAATTTCAAACCACTATATCTTTTGATCTACAAATCCAAATGACATGATTCTTTTTTCTATGGGGTCACAAATTAAATTATCTTTTCAATGCCATCTGTCTCATGATGGTTAGACAAGTAGATAATATTAGGTGGATATTTGCTTATGCTGGTTTATTTCTGAATGTTTAGACGATTTCGGAAACACGGTTGCGAACGAAGATTTTGTCCAAAATCTAGAACAAATGGAGTACCTTAAAGAGTCAAACAAGTACCCACTTTGACCGTGCTTCACCCATATTTTCAAACATGAATTTTTACAAGTAATTTACAAGTTGTGTGTTACTTTTTTTTACCACGACTGGGGGAAACCAAATCCATGCACTCCGGCGGAACCCTGAAGGGATTTTCAGAAACATCCTTGGTTAACATGGATCTCAAAGTTTTTAAAAATAATTATTTGAGTAGTGATATTATCCCAAGTCATAATTTTATTTTAATAAGCAAATCTATGCATGGGAACTAATATACATAAGATCGGTTGTGCATGGCAACTAAAGTTAACAACGACTAAGCTAACAAAGTATTGGCATCATCAACCATATCATAGAAATTTTCTTGATCAATAATAAGCATCAAATTAATTTCAGAAAAAAGTAACAGACCACTTGTAAATTATTTGTAAAAAATCATATTTGAAAATATGAGTGAAGCAAGATCAAAGTGGTTACTTGTTTGGCTCTTCAAGGTGCTCCTTTTATTAAGATTTTGGACAAAATCTTCGTTCACAAACATGTTTCGAAATCGTCTAAATATTCTAAAATAAAACAACATAAGAAAGTAATTCACCAAATATTATCTACTTGTCTAACTATCATGAGACTGGTGGTATTGAAAAGATAATTTAATTCGTGACCCATAGAAAAAAGAATCCTGTCATTTAAATTTGTAGATCAAAACTTACACGGGTCTGGAATTTTATGTTAAATAGCCTGTGTAGGTCCCTAGCCTATGGCGCTACCCTATTTGACTTAGGTTTTCACGACAATTGTGTGTCCAGCGGTGCCACGTTGACAAAGGCATAGCGTCCCAGTTAAGGGTGCTACTATGTGGAGGGTAGCTCCCGACGGTAGGGGTGCTAAAAATTATATGGGAACGGGCCGCATAGTCTCTCCCATGAGGCCCCTCTTCAGATGTTGCCACGTAAAACACAGTACTTATCTCAAAGCAGCTCCCTAATCATCTTACCTGTACGTGCTCTTACCTCTTCATAGTGTATCACATCAGAACGGAGCAGCCGCCCAATTTCAAAAAAAAAAAAAAAAAAGAACGGAGCAGCCGCCCACACCTACTCCGGCGAGGGCGTTGCATTCAATCCCCGCCGAGGCAACCTCTACCTGCTCGTGCGACGTCCATTCAAGAATGTTGAGTTCTTCGTTCCATTCTCTTCTATTTCTCCACAACTTGGAAGCCCCTGGAGGCTTTGCAGTCTCTCATCGCCTCATCGGGGCTGCCGAAATCGAGCTAGTTCATGGCTTCATGCTTGCATCTCTTGTCACTGCTATGGCCGCATGCTCGCGACAAGCGCCGAGGAATCTAGACGTGAAATCAGAAGGGATACATGCGCTCGTGGTCATCTCATCTCCGGTGGAGGTAGGCAGGGCGGCTGCGTCGCCGTCGGCATACTGGAAGGCAGAGGTCACTGTGGGTGCGGACAGCAGGGCATGCCCCAAGGTTGCAGTCGCTGCACCTGCACCATCCTCCTCCTCGTCGCCGGCACGAGGTCAAGTTTGAAGGCTGCGTCGGGGACGAAAATGGACGGCAAGCCGGAGAGGTAGTGTCCGTGATATTTTGGTACAGGTACGAGGCTATAGATATCAAGTTAATTAAAGGATTAGGGAGCTGCTTTGAGATAAGTACTGTGTGTTACGTGGCAACATCTGAAGAGGGGCCTCATGGGAGACTATGCGGCCCGCTCCCATAGAATTTTTCTCCGGTGCTATAAGGGATTAGATTCGAAATTAGTTTCGTAATACATTTTTGTGCTGAAGTTTGGACAGAAGGTCAATTTTGTGGTTTTTCACCAAAACCGAAGCGCAGCCACCACCCCCGCCGCCCGTCCCTCGCTTCCCGCTCTTTCCCATTCCTCCTCCTCCAGCTACTCGCCAAACCCTAACCTTCTCGAACCTTCCACTGATTCCATCGGAACCCGCAGAGGCGAGCCGTCTCCATGGCCTCCTCCCCACCCCCCTCCTCCTCCGGGAGACCCTCCTCCCGGCCGCAGCGCTTCCCGGACACCCTGTTCATACTCGAGAACACCAAGCCGCCCGAGGACGCCCTGACCCCGCAGATCTTCCTAGCGGCGGGGGAGGGCGACATCCATTCGATGCGGAGTAAGCTCTCGCGGTTTCCCGCGGATAGGATTCGGTGCTCGTGGATCTGACGCTGTTTCTGGTTCTGGATTTGTACTACGTGCAGGGCTGGCGGAGGGGCTGGCGAGGGAGGGGAAAAGCGTGGGCGCGATGACGGTGACGGACCCGCTGGGCAGGAGGCTCGGCGCGCTCCACTTCGCGGCCTGGTCCGGGAAGCTGGAGATGTGCAGGTTCCTCATCAAAGACCTCCACCTCGACGTCAACGCGGACGCCGGCTGTGGTAATTAATCGGTTGTGTTACTGGTGTTTTTGTTTGCACTGTGTTGGATTGGGGGCGGGTTGTTGTTCCAGTGCAGCTGTGGAGCAGTCGAAGCTTGTTTTCAGGGGATGTGGTTTTTCGGGTACCATCTAGCTAGGAGTTGTTGTATGCTGGTTGTCGCGCACAAGTTGTGTGGATACATAAGAAATTTAGTTTTTTTGGAGTGTAATTATACTTCGATTTTGCTAGGTTTTGCAGTTCTGCAAATGCTAGTGTTACTTGACTGACCGCTTCGAGTAGCTGGAGACTATCATCATCTCCCAAACTTAATTTGAAATATAAACTAGTGATGTCCTAGGGCGGCTAGCTTATGTGGACTGTGATATGCAATCGTTCGTTCCTTATTTTTTGTGTGCTGATAGGATACCGTTGACGAGTCTATTGTGTTTCTGTTGTTCTTGTTTAAAAGCTGGGAGGTACTTGTGTTCACATCAGAAAAATTATGTGCATAGTTTTTTTTAATGCATGTTAAATAATGGGTCTGTAAAATAGAACATACAAGATAACATGAATTTACAGATCAATGATGTCACTGTGAGCGAACACACTTGTGCTTCATTTTATTTTTTATGGCATGACTCACTTGTTACCTGCTTGCACCATCTTTAGCTTATATTTTTACAGGTTCAATCGCTCTTGATTACATATCTCTATTTTTGTCGGAAGATTCTGAGGAAATGCTTGCCATTTCTTGTGTTTTTGCTAGGTTCGCCACCTCTACTATTTGCAGCATGTGGTCGTGCACCTAAAGAAGGTGTGAGGCTTCTACTTGATCGTGGTGCTAATCCGAACATAGCATGCAGGAAAGGGTATACTGTGCTACATGTTATTGCAAGCATGACAAAGCGAGGTTCTCTCTACCAAATATATCCGTTTCATTTCGTATTGGTAGCTATATTAAGGTTTAATCTGCCATATTGATTTCTTTCATATTTAAACCAAAACTGATTGCAGTGTCTGGCTTGAGTAACTTTCAGTTCTTCTAATTGTTTTTGTATTTCACTTTTCTGATGACTTAAGTGGTAACAACAACCTTTAATCAGAGAATCTTTCTTGGTGCTAATATTCAGTGTCATCAACATAGAATCAATAGAAACCACTGGTCCATAAGTGGGAAACACTGGTAGTAAAGTCTGTACCAACCGTTAAAAAATGGGTGTGGAAAACTATTTAGTCAGGTTGGTTGGGATAGGGCCAGCAAAAAATAACCTTACTTGTTTTGCCTATGCTTAATCATTGTTGTGGGTCAGGTTTTATTGGTCAGCTGCTGAAAAACCTTAATAGGTCCTACCTCTGTTGCAGTAAAATTTCCAAGTTTTGTTAGTACTTACTGTCTTGTGAATCCACTTACATGTTTCTTTAGCTTATGGTTTTATAGAAATGCCTATCCATATTATAAAATATTCTTGCCCATGGTTTTGCTTTTAATTATGAAGCAAATAATATTTTTCGATGATACTAGTAAACACATTATTCATCTATAGTATCGTTCAAGGTAATATGATGGGGTGAGAATTTTCATGTGCTTCATCCAGATTCCAGTGGAATAGCGGAGATGTTATTGTCTAGAGGGGCCAATGTTGACCCTATGAGCGAACTAGGAACCCCTCTACATTTTGCTGCTGAATGTGGAAACGTGAAAATGCTGGACATGCTGTTGCGGTATCAAGCAAATGTAATAATTTCCTTCTTTCCATATTTGGTATGCTCTTTCCGGTCAATATTGTTGTATACAGTATTGTATCCATGATTGATGAGAAGTCACAGCCAGGAGGAACTTGGTTGGGCCCTCAAGGAACCTTCCCATTCCCTCTTACGTGGTGAAATGGACGCTATTTTTACCTCATTGACGGACTGAGACAGACCGCTTTTTTCTGCTTGCTCTAGTCTTGTCTCTCTTTACGTTATTTTCTTCTTTCACCATTTCTATCCTTTGTTCATGGGCCATTGGCTCTTCCCTTGCTTAAAGTGTATTAGATTTTCTATGACTGTCAGATCGCAGTTAGATCAAGTTCCACTTTAATCTACTCTCAATATGTGACAGGGTCGTCCCCACTTTTCTCCACCTAGCCCACTTAGCTGCTTAGCTGCTAGTCATTCTGAGTGCTTGACTGCTGGTGCTGGGTAGTTCACACCCAGATTTACTCACACATTAATGGGCATCAAGAATAGATGATAACGAGTAACATTCATTTAACCTTAAATTACCTTGATTATGTTCACATGCAGTTTGAGTGTTTATCTGATCCATGTGGTAGAAACAGTCATAGAAGAGGGTTATACTTTTATGGCCAATCTATTTGTTTGGAAAAAAACATAAATTATAAAGCATTATGGTTAACTTCGTCAAATGCTGTTTTTTGGTAATGCTTTTATTTGTTCTGCTAAATAATTGCAGAAAGAGCTGATAGTTTATTGCTCGTCATTAGCCATTTGTTATGTTTCTGTCCAAATGATGTGTTGTTCGCGTTTTCTACAGCCTAACAGGGTTGTACGTTTATTCTATGCACCACTGACATTGGCCATCTTTGCTCCTTCGTTGAAGTGTGTAGAACTACTTATTAAGGTGCAGCACATTCCCTTTAGAGCATCTACTTACCATATATAGTTTTTGCCAGAAGGAGGGCATTCTTATAATGAGCACAAGTTGCAGCATATTCTAGAAACACTATCTTCATCATTATGTGGTATTCAATGTTTCAGGCTGGTGCTGATGTCAATGCTGGTAGGCCTGTAACTCCATTAATAATAGCTGCAGCTGATGGCTTAGCTGACTGCATCAAGTGTTTGTTGGAAGCTGGTGCTGATGCCAATATTCCTGATGAAGTGAGTTTCTCTGTCGCAACTTAGGTTGTTGTCAGTTTATCTCTCTAATGGAGCTTCTGATCTGGCCTTTTGTTTTACTCGTGAAACAACTTTCATGGAGTGTTAGAGATGAATGGCTGATTGTAACTCACACGATCTCTGGATTTTATATAATACATTAAGTAAATGTAGGCCATTTGGTAAATGTCCGTAAATGATTGAGCATGTTGTTCTTTGGCGATTGTTAGGTTTTAAAAATTATTGTTATGTGATCCTCTCGTTTATCTGCTTTTTTGTACCTTTTTTTTGTGAGGAACTACAGTACTTACGTACTGCTTATTTTTTATTTAGTTTCTCAAAAATGGTGTACAAGAGGGTTGTACAAAGAAAAAAGAAAGGTCTATGACTAAAATTGTTCAAATGAAACTATCAATCCAAGATGCAAAATCAACATAAGCCTTTCTAGTAGCACGATGCTTCAGCAACAACTCTTTTTTGTACCTGTGTTACATCAATCCCGCTTTTGACAAAAAAGAGCAAAATCTGTTTCCTCAAGTGAGAAAATTATTAGCCTGTTAGGGACCAATAATATTTTTTTTAATGCAGAATAAATAGTGTGTTGTACTGTATATTGTTGCAGTTATGCATATGCTAGAAAATAAGCTAGAAGATGGATTGTTGCTCTTATCCAGTTCCGTATTTCAACAGTGTGGTGAAATGTTCTTTTTTGAGATCTGGTATGGTGAAATGTTACTCGCAAACTAAAGTATTGTGAAACTTTGTCGTAATAAGAGCAGTGCTTTTAGGGTAAAATGCGCCACACTGAAGTCCTATGCCTGGTTCAAATAAAGATTTATCAAGGTAACACTGAAGTTCACATCATCTGCGCTTTCCAGAGAAAGGAAAAGTGTAAAGGAACTAAACATTCAGGAGAATCTGGTTGCAGACTGCTATACTGTAGACTCTTTCATATTCTACTATACATTAATACACATACTGCACCAATCGTCTATAATTCCTCATATCTTGGATCTGAGGATCTCACAGCCATATTCTTTATTTTCCCCATTGGCTACAACCCCCCCCTCCATGCTTACCTCTCAAACTGATCCTTGACATGTTCGTTAACAGATTGGTAGAACACCATTGGAAATAGCTGCAATCCAAGGATGGAAGGAATGCGTTGAGATCCTTTTTCCCTTCACATCCTGTGTAACCAGATTTGCAGACTGGAGCATTGATGGAATAATGCAACATGCGGAATTTGGGAAGTCAAGAGTATGAAATTTATCCTATTCTACTTCTTACTCCAGTTGGATCGATGTCTATGGGCTACACAGATCGCTAAAAATGAAATAACTATCTTAGAGATTTGCCACTGCAATGCACTCAATACATGTTTTGACTTTCATTTACATTTGATTTAGGATTGTAAAAAATGTGAGGAACCTGCTTTGAAAGCCCAAGGGAATGCCGCATTTCAGGGAAAGGATTATCCTCATGCATCGGCTCTGTACACCAAGGTAAATTCTTTCTGTCATATGCCTCTACTCCCCAGTGGCTGCATATTAGTACATCCTGAGGGCTCGAATACATACTTGGTTACATTATCGTATATTGAAGTTCCCAACGGAGCAAATAATGATTTTTTCAAGACACATGCTGAGATCTGTGTGCTCTACTTCCAAACAACTTCTATTTACTGCCTGTTGGTCCAATCTTTCTTTTTAGAACTATCTGTACGTCTTCAGTATCCGATTCTTGTGAATATTTTCTCTATCCTTTGATTTTTAATTAATTATTAAGTTTTTAAGACAAGAAGGTGTGTTAGTGTAGTCATTTGCACCCGTCTTGATCTTTTTGTGGTATACCATTTGATGGCTCCAGGCAATGGAGACTGACCCTAATGATTCAACCTTGTACGCAAAGAGGAGCCTTTGCTGGCTGCATATGGGTGAGAAAGACGAAGCTTTGAATGATGCTAATACCTACAAAGGTATGAATCTGGATTTGTCAAGTTCCTGCCATGAGCAAGCAGCAGCTCTAATACTGACGAAGGTACAGTTTTGTCAAGTTGCAATGACACTGCGTTTTCCATAATATGTGTATTCCCTGTTACACTGGCCATGCATTGATTTCTGTGTGATTAGGAGTATGGCCTTGCATGCAAAGCTCTCCTTTCTGGCTTGAAATTGGACTTTGGACGAGGTCCGATTGGTGAAGTATCTAGGTAATCTCTGTTCTTGTCCTGGTAACGCTTGATAGGATAGCTCGAGGTTGTTAATTTCATAGGTTATTATACTCAAATATCGTAAGATCGGTTAGATACCATACCGTTCTTCCTTTGTTTTACTGTGACATCCACAAATAGCATCAGTTGTACTCGGCGCCACCATCTGTTCATTGTAGTTTATTACATGCTCATTGATGATGTTGTAATGCAAGGGGCATGTTAAGTTAAACCTTCATTTTCACTTTTTAACCTTATCGTTTGTTTTGGTTTTTGAATCACATGTCACATAAGAAGATTGCGCTGATTAGTCGTCTGCTTGTTCACGCTTTCTTTTGAACTTTTCATGAATGATTAGTGATTTAAATGTCGTCTGCTTGTTCACGATTTCTTTTGAACTTTTCATTAATGATTAGTGATTTAAATGTATATGCCACTATAAAATTTGGATTAAAACTTGCAGGGAGGAGAATGCGTGAAGAAAGGTTTGTTACACGTCAAGCGTCCACTGAGGTTACGAGGGCTGCGTTTTTGTTCGAGCCTGCATGTTGACAGTAGTATGTCCATATTTTGTCAGTAGAGATGTACTCACATAGCATGTAAACTACTCCCTCCGTCCCAAAATAAGTGTCTTAAAGTTGTACAAAAGTGAATATATCTATACTTGTTTCATGTCTAGATACATCTACTTTTTGATAAATCTAAGACAGTTATTTTGGGACGGAGGGAGTATATATAATCTGGTTGATGAATTGCCTCAACACCCTGATAAGGGATGGGCTAGCCATTTATTATGTTAGTAGGAAACAAGAGATGTGGGTTGATCACAGGCGATCAACCAATCACTAGAAAATAGGCAATACTCGCAATATTGCTGAATCTGCTACAGTTGCCTATTGCCGCATATGGTACTGTGCATTATACATGTGACGTATGTCCAGGGTGCAAGCACCATGTCACGCTGTAACTCAGTTTTTATCTCAATCGATGCAGATGCTTGGAACGCCAAAGCTGCTTATCCCTTGCCCCATTATCTCTGTGGGGGGGACTTTACTTTTTGCTAATTTTCCATGGCGGCTACAGGTTGGAAGTTCGGTTCATGTAGTTTCTGACCTTGGCATGTTCTTGATTCTCGCTGGTCGTCCAGCCTGAAAGCTTTGGCATAATTTTCAGAATTTCAATGTGTTGAACTTCATCACAGCGCTACTTGATCTGCCACAAATATTGCAGTTCGTGCATGATTGGCTTTAAGTTGCTAAAGAGATACTGCAGTCCGTGCATGATTTGCTTTAAGTTACTCCCTCCGTTCTAAAATAGATGACTTCCATTTGTCAAAAAGTGGATGTATCTAGACTTGTGACGTGTATAGATACATCCACTTTTGGACAAATAGAAGTTATCTATTTTGGAACGGAGGGAGTACTAAATAAGAATTGGAGATTATTATCGAAGAAAATTAAAAGTATAAAACTAATTTTGCTTCGATTATAGATAGTATATATAACCAGAATATATATGTATCCGTCAAGCTTACAGTTTTCCCGGTTCCAAACGACAAAATAAAACAGCCTTAACTCATGATTAACTAAACAAGAAAAATGACAAAATAGCAACAATTTAAGCAGCTATATATAAAGACCAAAGTAGTGTTAATTCCTAGGTGATCTACTCAAATGCCCACTGGTTCTCCCTTTGAATCTCCTCCAATGTGAAGTCGTTCTTGATGTTGAACAACGTATGGATCTCCACAACCATCTTGCCCTTGATCATGTCGGTGTAGCTGAGGTCCAGGAGCCCCTTGATATCAGATAGTTGGTGTCGAGGATGACGTCGAACAGCGTGGCCTAGCCCACCTTGATGAGGTCCTCGTTCTCGCTGCCAAGAGGTGCTACGTGCTTGTTGCAGTACTCTATGACCATGGCGAAGATTTTGGGGGTGACATTGGGGAGAGGGACACCGTTCTCGACGCAATCGTCCTTGACCATGTGGTGGATGTTCGGCGACATGGCCACCGCCTCGTGGGTGATCTCTAACCGCTCGCCGTCGGAGCTGACCGGCTTGATCATCTTGCTCTTCTCGGGCACGACCTCTTCGACGTTGCTCTTCTCGCCCACGACCTCGTCGACCTTTTTCCATCTGCTGCCGTCGCCTGCATGGTCCTTGATTGATCTCTCGTCGAAAAACTCGGTCGGGTGTTTGTCAGTTTGGTGCAGGGCGATCAACCACCTCTCCGTGCTGTATATTTAAAGAGTGAGAGAAGGGGCGAACGTAGAAGAGAACGAGACGTACATGATCTCGCATAGTCACATATCAAGTACTCCCTCCGTTCCAATTTAATTGACTTGCTATGCACCTACCTATTATTTCAATCATGTGTTATTTTTCTTTGTTGTTAGATCAAGTGCACATAAAAACACCAGGACCGCACTATTTTGATGTCATTCAATTGTGCTATAAATGTGAACTGTAGCAAATACAAAACTCTTCCATTACAATTATAAAGATTTTTTTGCGAAGCTTGTATGTTTCCATTTTTATGTTAATTACTTATCTAAATTAAAACTGGTTGGCAATGCGTATTCTTCTTGCTTTTGTTTGGTCTTTATTCACCGTTGTACTTATTAACACTCGAGTTGCACCTCGTTAGCTTACACGATATTTTTACAAAGAAATACATGTAATCATATAATGTGCAACTTTTTGGCTTGTATGGTTTTTTACTTTTATTTCTTACCTCAAAAAAATATGAGCGATTTATATATGTTGCACTTTTGGCAGTACACCATAGTTGTGAACCGGGGTTCTATATTTATTTTATATTTTTGTCTCGTTATTTATTTATGTTGTGCTTTTTTTGTCATAATGTTTGCATGTTTTAATATAAAATGTGCAACTACCTCATCGAAAAAGTACAATGAGGGTTCTATATGCATTTAATTTTTCTATCATCTGGTTATTTACAAATGTTGCATTTGTTTTATAGAAATGTGCATCTATATGACAAGAAAAGTGCAACCATTATTCTATATGTATTTTAAAACTTTGTATGGTTATTTGTAGTTACACTCTTCGTGACACTATAGTTGCACCTTTTTGGAAATATGCAACTACATCACCGACAAAAGCGAAATCAGAATTTGATATGTATTTTTCTATATTTTTTTGCCCTGGTGATATATATTCATTGCACTTTCTTAGAAATGTGCAACTACATAATGGATAAAAGTGCAACAAGTGTGTTTTTTTGTCTAGTTTTGTAGGTTACTCATTTGGCCACACAATAGATGCATTTTTTTAGAAATGAGAAACTAATTCATAAATAGAAGTGCAACCAATGTGCTTATTTTGGTTAATTAGGTCATACACATCCCCTCGCAAGGGACCATGCACACTATTGTTAACTTTGAACATCTACCCTAAAGAAGAGTGTTTTCTTACCAAAAGAAGCTATGCTACTGACAAGAGCGGATGTGGGGATAAAGTACTTGTTCATAACTTGTATAGTTACACCTAATACTTGATGTCATTTTACTCTAGAAACCTCTAACATGTTATTTATTAGATTTACGAAGTTTAAACATATTATTATTTTTCTATACACTAGGATATTATGATCATGTACCAATATAATACATAAAGAATCATAGGTAATCAATACATTTTGCTTGCTTAGGTGAGGTGAAATCCATTGTAAGAAAGAACAATCTTAAGCATCCCAACAAAAAATGTAGTTCATTTTCACACACAAATATAATATCTAAATAATAAATATTAGATCTATATAAAATATATCTTAATATACTACATTATTGGTTTTGGTAGTTATAATATAAAATGGTATTTATGGAAATCCTTAGTAACAATTTGAACCAAAATATGAATTTGATGGAAATTAATTATTATAGAGTAAAAATGTTCAGTATAAACAATGAAACACTTAACGCAAGAGTCTGTATTGGGTGAACATTCTAGTTGGTCCGACAATCTTAAGACCGCCATTCCTCGTCAGTAGCTGCATTTTATAAGACGGTTTGTCTGACAAAACCTTTTGCCTCTTCCTTGGTATATGTTCACTTGAGTATGGCGCGAACGAAGAACAAGTAGAGTAGTACTAGTAGTTCTTCTGTACGTTATGAACATAATTTAAAATATTTGGTTGTTTTGCATCCTTCGTAAGTAGGCCCAACCGGTCAGTGAGATTGAGTTAATGGATATGGTGGTTCGGAATGTCCATTTCCGATGTAGTACTTGTGCTAATGCTAGATACCAAAACCCTAACCCTTTCACTCTCACTTTCACTCTCCCCGATCTGAACACAGTGTGGCGGGGGCTCCAAGCAGCGTCACTATGCATCTCCTTTGAGCCACCCGGGAGGCGAGAACAAAGGAGCCCACCAGCGCTTGGCGTATCCAACCGCTTTCGGTCCTTTTCTGCTCCTCTACGGCCATATATGTCGCTCCGGGTAAGAGCTAGCCAGGTAGGCGAGAACGGCAAAGTAGCCCGCCGGCGCTTGCCGTATCCGGCTTGCGTTGGCTATTTTCTGCCTCCTCTGCAGCCATATCTGTTGCTGAGGGCCGTGGAGCGTGTGACAGAGGCGGGCGCATGACTTGTCGATCTATGAACATGGCACCTGCCTCGGAACCTGTCGTATCGGAGGAGCAGGAGGACGACGACGTAGACCCGCTGAGTGGAATGTATAAATTTTTGTGTGACCGGCCGTCGTGCCGATTAACTAGGGTTTCTCTAGTTCATTGTATCTCTTATATGTTTTGTTTTTGTTATCCTTTATATTCTGCTTAGGTTATGTTTTATTTTCTGTATTAGCTAATACAAAGGGTTTGACAGTCAAAATTACCGGCATAGAAGTTTAGATAAAGAGTTAATGTGGTTTACTATACAAGTTGTGAATATTTTGTCTTGTGACTAAGTCCGAACTCATTTGAAAACACGAGTCTATTTTGGTGACACGGCATAAAATAGTAAGGTTCCTTGGAGTCAGATAATCGTCAACTTTCAGATGATTATATCTCCTCAGGGATCCATAGCACTTGTTATGTGTAGATAATTGTCGTTGTTTATGTTATTTATGTTTGAATGTGGAACTCCACAATTAGCTAACTTAGAATTCGTTTGAAACACAAAAGTATATTTCGGTGACGTACAATGCATAAATGAAGTCTGCCAAGAAGAGCAGTCTATCTACCACCACCGCCGGATGTCACCCAACCAATTATGGACTTGCCAACAAGAAGCACAGCCCCGACGGCGAGATTTGTCTTGGCTGAAATAAGGTTTTCCAGCCTTGTGTCGTCTTGTAATCCGTCACACTGTGATAGAAATGTAATGTAATTCATCATATTGTAATATAAATTTAATGGTGACATTTGGAATATGTTAAATGAAATATGATATTACTTTTATTGTTTGTGTTGTGAGATTTTAATGTGCAATGACATCTATATTCCTGCTATAAACACACGAATAGACGAATGTGAAAAGCGATCGGTGCAAACAAGTGGAACAAAAACTCCGTAATGATGAGCACAATCCCTCTGTCCTGATGAGCCCCTTCACATCAGTAACGAGATTCGGGAAACTAGTGCGAAAAGGGTTTTTTGATCCGTTCCATAGTGTCAGTTATGTACTAGTGCACCTTCTATTCATTGTAGTTTCTCACATGCTCATTGATGATGTTGTAATACAGAGGGCGTGTTAGACCTTCATCTTCATTTTTAAACTTATCATTTGTTTTGGTTTTCAGATCACATGTCACATAGAAGAAGATTGTGCTGATTAATCGTCTGCTTATGCACTCTTTCTTCTGAACCTTTCATGAATGACAAATGATTTAAGTGTATGTGCCTTTATAAACTTTGGATTAAAACTTGCAGGGTGAAGAAAGGTTTGATACTGCCTTCAAGCGTCTACTGGAGTTGCGAGGGTTACGTTTTTTGTTTGAGCCTGCATGTTGACAGTAGCATGTAAACTACAATCTGGTCGATGAGTTGCCTCCCTGATCAGGGTGGGTTGGCCACTATTAGAGCATGTCTAGTAGTACCCTCAAACCCCTAAATCCTCACAAATAACTGTTTTTTTTTACGGGTTGGAATGAAATAAACGAAAAGACTAGAACCTCTACACCCCTAAACCCGTAAAAAAATTTGAAGGTCGGACCCCGGGTCGCCCTCCCAACCTCTAAAAGTGAGGGTTGGAGAGGGAAACAACCCCAGCCCTTATTCTACAGCTTCAACGCGCGGGAGGGAAATTTCCGCGCCATCCCCTTCCTCCCGCCGCCACCGCGCTCGCAGCCGCCGGCCGCCGCGCCGAGCACCGCCGCTGTGTGCCTCCCCGGGCAAATCCACGGGCACTACGAGCACTGCCGCTGTCCCGTCTCCATCCTCGTCTAGCCGTGCGTCCCGGGAAGGTCGGGATCGAGCGCATCGAGCGCGTCTTCTCCGCCTCCGGCCGAGGACCGCCGCGCCCGATTCGGCCATCTCCGGCGTCCCCCGACCTCGCCGTCTATCCCATCGTGATCATGGTGAGGCTCTGGTCCCTCTGTGATGTAGCCCGACCTACGTCTCCTACAACAAGTGGCCCCATGACAAGAGCAAGAGTCAAACCTCTCCATGATAAGGTGAATTCACTCCTATCTATGTGTGATCTCGACACTACTTTGAATGGTTTGCTACTTCATTCGGATACTTTGTGCATACTCAGGAACCACCTTGATGACAACCCTCAATGGAGTGAAGAAGATGACCAAGAGAAGGCCAAGAAGATGGCCAAGAAGAAGAGCGAGGAAGAGAAGCTGGAATTCTTGAAGAAGAGCCGACCGGTACTACCGGGCCAGCAAGGCCGATACTACCGCCGAGAAGCCAGATGGTACTGGATCGGAAGCAAACCTAAGCGGTACTACCGGGCGTTCGCACGTCCGGTACTACCGGCCACTAATGTACGGTTGTACCGGCCTAGCGCGTGCCTGCGAGCAGATCTGGGTGTTGACCCATGTAATTCGTTCCCTTTGGCCTAGACTATAAATAGGATCCCTCCATCTAGATCTAGGGTTAGACAATGATTTGAGAACTAAAGTAGACCCTTGCTCCTTCTTTCAAAGTGTCTCCTTCCTCCTATGGAGATGAATCAAGGCCTCCACATGTGGAGATGAATCAAGGCCTCCTCTTGAGGAGAAGATCCCTGTGTGGATACCAAGGCGCCGCTTGTAGTTGCGATTACTTGCTAATCTTCCCTCTGTGAGTGGCTAGATTAGGTTGGTTGGATTGACCAATTGGACAAACAATCATAAGAGTAAGGTGTGCTTGGGAGAGGAGGATTGGGGCTGCCCACGGGGATTTGTTACCAATCGAGTCTTGCCGGGTTGCTACTTGCTATTTACCCTTGTGTGTTGATTTTTCCCTCTTTTGTGTTCTTCGTTCATCGCGTGTTCTTCGTGTTCATCTTTCCCTCCGCATAAATCCGTGAAAATCGGGACCAACCCACATCACTCTGGGCCTCTTCCTTCTCTTCCTCGCGGTCTAATTCGTGGCCGCCGTGCAGGTCATCGACGTCCGCCGCGATTCTTCGTCTCCGGCGCCACCCCGGTGACCAAAACCGAGCGGCGCCGCCCTCATGTGGTCACCCGCGTCGTTGTGCGTCCAACGCGCTCCCTCACGCGCTCCCGGGCGTGTGGATTCGTCGAGGCCGTGGTGAATGGCCGCTGTGGCCATTGCTGACGTCACGCTGACGTCAGCACTTCCTTTTTATTGTTTTCCAGAAATTCCAGAATATGATTTAAATTTGTAAATTCATATCTTTTAATTGGTAATTCAAAAAATTATGAATAATATATCAAAATATTCAGAAAAATGAATTTTGTGATGTAAACTATTAAACCATGCATCAATGATTATCATTTCCTAGTTTGTTTCAAGGTTGATTGTGTTTTCCTAGTGATAATTATGATATGTCAAATGACAGTTTTAAGGGTAGGGGTTGAGACAAAGACTAGAACCCTCAAGCCCAACCCTTATAACGGAATATTCCGTGATAAGTGTTGGGTTTGAGGGTTCTAGTCTTTGCCCCTGTTTTTCAACCCTTAAAAGTGCTAAAAAATGCCAATTCTCGGCCCTTAAATTGCTATGAGGGTTTGAGGGTACTACTAGTGATGGTCTTATGTTAGTAGGAAACAAGCGTTCAACCAATCACTAGAGAAATAGGCAATACTCGCAATATCGCCGAAACTGCTACAGTTGCCTATCATACATGGTACAATGGGCGCTATACATGTGACGGATGGTATGGGTGAACTATGAAATTTGTGCGTGTTCCTATCATAGATGATGCCTACATGTAGGGTGTGCTGTGTGCAGCACCATGTGTAACGCTGGGCGTTGTAACTCAACTTTTCTTTGCTTATCTCCATTATCTCCGTGGGGGACTACTTTTTGCCAATTTTCCGTGGTGACCACAGGTTGGAAGTCTAATTTCCTGACCGCCATGATCTTGATTCTCGCTGGTCGTCCAGCCTGAAAGATTTAGCATCTATACCAATATAAAAAAAGCGAGAGGGGGCAGATCCAACAAATCTCAGCCATCTAATTAACATCTAACGGCTCAACTACCACCCGCAATTAGCGCTAAAACACTTTGTCCGTCAGTCGTACACAGTACGCTAATCAATCCCGTCGCCCTCACGCGAGTCGCCTTCCCCTGCAACATCGCCACGCTGCACGCCGCCTCCACTGAAGCTCCCTATCGTCCCCCGATCTCCGACGCACACGCTCCGCCCTACCTCCTTCACGGCCGCCGGTTGCCCGTGACGCCATGCACTGTCCCCACCATCCTTGCCTGCCGCAGCCATGGCCGATCCACGCCACAAACGCCACCGGATCCTCGAGCGAGACGCCAACGATGATGATCTTCATCGCCATGCCCGGATCCAGTACTGCCTTTACCGCGGACGGTTGTTGTGGCATGACGGGAGCCGGAACCACCAGCCCTGCCAGGATCTGGATACCCCGTTGCCGCCAAGGATGGTTGTACTCGCCGCGCCTGGAGCAGTAACCGTCGCTGCGCTTCCTCTCACGGAAATTCCTTCAGCCCAAATTCCTACATAGAGCAGGCACGTAAACTTACCTACTGGAAAGTGGAAACATGGTGTGTGACTCTCCTTCCACGCATAGACATATGAGACAACGGTTTAAACATTCAGCATTGAATACCTCGCAGATGACAGAAATATCAGGCGCATCTTTGATTCGATGGAGTGAACATCCAGGTGCTGGTACAGAGCTTCTTGGTCCCAATGTTTATCTAACAATAATTCCCACTTATGATGGGCTCCAAAAACTTTTCTCTGGACAAGAAAAAATTACTCCGCACTGTAGATTGATTGTGTAAGAATTCTATTTCTGCTGGAGGGGTTATATACTAGCAGATTGCTTACACTACATATATTTTGCAGAACTGAAGCTGTTTGAAATGGGGATAATTTAAATCCTACTTCTAGCGATCTACTATTGATGGAATATTTTCCTGATACAGATATTAGGTTTGCATTCAGCCTGGAAATTCCATCTTTGTGAATTCTCCATTTGACATGGAATGAAAAATAAAACACAGAGAAATGTTGTCGCGTCCTATTTGTTCCATGCTAAACTGCTAATAATCATTATGATTAAACTTAAGAGATCTTTGATCATTCATATGATTTCTTAATGTCTGCTATTTAGAGTGTCGTCATGTTTTATCTTGGATAAGCACGAAAGTGTTAAATGTTTTCTTGTTACTCCCTCCGTTCTTAAATATAAGATGTTTTAGGTTTTGTCCATATTCACATGTACACAAGTGTATCTAGACACATTTTATGTATATGTTCACTCACTTTACTGTGTATGTGGACAACATGTGCAATACCTAAAACATCTTATATTTAGGAACGGAGGGAGTAGTAATTATAGTATATAGTAATAGCACATGTGCTGACCATTTTGTTATACCAGTTTTTTCTACTGAATTAAGCGGTTTTCTCTTCTCAGGCTACTTACCTAATTTCTGTTCCGACATAGAGAAGACAATATTCATCTCCTCAAGGCCGGTGAAAAGAGTAAGTTCTAAGGGTTCGCCATATTCATTGTTCTATCCATTTCTCTATTATTTGTCACATCGACATGAACGGCTTATGTTATATCTTGCGGGAGTAGCCGGAATGATATTTCAAGTTTCACAACTGTTATTACAGTGTATCATGCTGGGTTATCACATCTTTGCGTGAATTATAACAGTGCAACTTGCTATTAGCATTTATTCAAACTTACACGTGCATTGCACGTGCACAATTATTAGTAATTTTAAGAATTTCAAATACGTTGGTCTGCATCACAGACCTACTTGCTCAGCCACAGATATCACAATTCATGCGTTGGTATCCATCAAGCTTACCGTTTTCGCGGTTCCAAACTACAAAACAAAACAGCCTAACTCGTGATTAACTAAAAAAGAAAGCGATGATGAAACAGTAACAATTTAAACCGAGCTTGAGCTATATATATTATATAAAGACCAAAGAAGGGTTCCTAGCTAGGTGATCTACTCAAACGCCCACTGGTTCTCCTTGCGGATCTCCTCCTCCTCGGGCGTGAAGTCGTTCTTGATGCTGAATATCGTGCGGATCTCCTCGACCGTCTTGCCCTTGATCATGTCGGCGACGGTCTGGCAGCTGAGCTCCAGGAGCCCCTTGATGTCGAGATAGTTGGCGGCGAGGATGATGTCGAAGAGCGTGGCCTGGTCCACCTTGATGAACTTCTCGTCAAAGCTCTTGAGGTCCTCCTTCTCGCCGTCGGAGGTGGTGGCGACGTGCATGTTGCAGTACTCAATGACCATGGCGAGGGTCTTGGAGTTGACGTTGGGGAGAGGGACGCCATTCTCGATGCAATCGTCCTCGATCATGTGGTGGATGGTCTGCGACATGGCGGCCGCCTCGTGGGTGATCTCGAAGCGCTCGCCGTCGGAGCTCACCAGCTCAATCGTCTTGCTCTCCTCGGCCACGACCTCGGCGCCGTTGCTGCTCTCCTCGGCCACGGCGCCGTTCTGCTGTTCTCGCCCATGACCTCGCCGACGACCTCGTTGATCTCGTTTGCGTCCGCTGTCGTCGCCGCCATGGTAAACTCGGTCGGGTGTTGGAGATTGTCGATGTGGTGGCAGGGCGATCGACCACCTCTCGGTGTTGAATATTTAAAGGGGACGAACGAAGAAGAGACCGAGACGTACACGATCGCTGATCAAGGACGAACGTGTGATGCTGTCGAGTTTCGATCGAGCTCTTATCAGCCTCGGTCATGACTCATAGATTTAAGAGCATACGAGCTCTGCACAGTTTATGGCAAAACTTACATGTCCGGACTCCGGATATATGATGGATTTGAACGGCTGATTTGCTGCCGTGCTAGCCATTGGGTATTTTTTGCCAAAACTGGCCCCTGGCCCGAACTAATCTCGTATCTGGCCCTTCCGAAAAACTATGTCCGGATCTGGCCCCTGAGGTCGGCGCCAACGCAAATGGCGTCGAACTTGTGCAGTTCGGCGCCAGCCAAAATTTGAAATCTGGTGCCTGATGGGTTCGGCGCCATTTCCATTGGCGCCGACCTAGCTCGGCTGAAATTTTGGCTGACGCCGACCTCAGGGGTTAGATCCGGACATAGTTTTCTGGAAGGGCCAGATACGAGATTAGTTCGGGCCAGGGGCCAGTTTTGGCAAAAAATACAGCCATTGGCGAGCCGAACATGTATTTGTTAAACTCACGTTTCCTCAATAAAAGAGAAAGGCTCGATCACGTACGTAATAAAAAATCAAAATAACATCGAATACAAGGTCATATTATATTCATCTCATCCCATGTGATCCAGGAAAAAAGATTCATATTTCAAGTAATTTTTTTTAGGATAAAGTGGTCGTACCACCGCTAGAATAGATAGAAAAGAATTGGTCCAGATTATAAAGAAAACGAGACCAAAAACCATACAAACTGTATAATGCCCTGTTTATGAGGAAAATCTATACCAATATAAAAAGAGCGAGAGGGGGCAGATCCAACAAATCTCAGCCATCTAATTAACATCTAACGGCTCAACTACCACCCGCAATTAGCGCTAAAACACTTTGTCCGTCAGTCGTACACAGTACGCTAATCAATCCCGTCGCCCTCACGCGAGTCGCCTTCCCCTGCAACATCGCCACGCTGCACGCCGCCTCCACTGAAGCTCCCTATCGTCCCCCGATCTCCGACGCACACGCTCCGCCCTACCTCCTTCACGGCCGCCGGTTGCCCGTGACGCCATGCACTGTCCCCACCATCCTTGCCTGCCGCAGCCATGGCCGATCCACGCCACAAACGCCACCGGATCCTCGAGCGAGACGCCAACGATGATGATCTTCATCGCCATGCCCGGATCCAGTACTGCCTTTACCGCGGACGGTTGTTGTGGCATGACGGGAGCCGGAACCACCAGCCCTGCCAGGATCTGGATACCCCGTTGCCGCCAAGGATGGTTGTACTCGCCGCGCCTGGAGCAGTAACCGTCGCTGCGCTTCCTCTCACGGAAATTCCTTCAGCCCAAATTCCTACATAGAGCAGGCACGTAAACTTACCTACTGGAAAGTGGAAACATGGTGTGTGACTCTCCTTCCACGCATAGACATATGAGACAACGGTTTAAACATTCAGCATTGAATACCTCGCAGATGACAGAAATATCAGGCGCATCTTTGATTCGATGGAGTGAACATCCAGGTGCTGGTACAGAGCTTCTTGGTCCCAATGTTTATCTAACAATAATTCCCACTTATGATGGGCTCCAAAAACTTTTCTCTGGACAAGAAAAAATTACTCCGCACTGTAGATTGATTGTGTAAGAATTCTATTTCTGCTGGAGGGGTTATATACTAGCAGATTGCTTACACTACATATATTTTGCAGAACTGAAGCTGTTTGAAATGGGGATAATTTAAATCCTACTTCTAGCGATCTACTATTGATGGAATATTTTCCTGATACAGATATTAGGTTTGCATTCAGCCTGGAAATTCCATCTTTGTGAATTCTCCATTTGACATGGAATGAAAAATAAAACACAGAGAAATGTTGTCGCGTCCTATTTGTTCCATGCTAAACTGCTAATAATCATTATGATTAAACTTAAGAGATCTTTGATCATTCATATGATTTCTTAATGTCTGCTATTTAGAGTGTCGTCATGTTTTATCTTGGATAAGCACGAAAGTGTTAAATGTTTTCTTGTTACTCCCTCCGTTCTTAAATATAAGATGTTTTAGGTTTTGTCCATATTCACATGTACACAAGTGTATCTAGACACATTTTATGTATATGTTCACTCACTTTACTGTGTATGTGGACAACATGTGCAATACCTAAAACATCTTATATTTAGGAACGGAGGGAGTAGTAATTATAGTATATAGTAATAGCACATGTGCTGACCATTTTGTTATACCAGTTTTTTCTACTGAATTAAGCGGTTTTCTCTTCTCAGGCTACTTACCTAATTTCTGTTCCGACATAGAGAAGACAATATTCATCTCCTCAAGGCCGGTGAAAAGAGTAAGTTCTAAGGGTTCGCCATATTCATTGTTCTATCCATTTCTCTATTATTTGTCACATCGACATGAACGGCTTATGTTATATCTTGCGGGAGTAGCCGGAATGATATTTCAAGTTTCACAACTGTTATTACAGTGTATCATGCTGGGTTATCACATCTTTGCGTGAATTATAACAGTGCAACTTGCTATTAGCATTTATTCAAACTTACACGTGCATTGCACGTGCACAATTATTAGTAATTTTAAGAATTTCAAATACGTTGGTCTGCATCACAGACCTACTTGCTCAGCCACAGATATCACAATTCATGCGTTGGTATCCATCAAGCTTACCGTTTTCGCGGTTCCAAACTACAAAACAAAACAGCCTAACTCGTGATTAACTAAAAAAGAAAGCGATGATGAAACAGTAACAATTTAAACCGAGCTTGAGCTATATATATTATATAAAGACCAAAGAAGGGTTCCTAGCTAGGTGATCTACTCAAACGCCCACTGGTTCTCCTTGCGGATCTCCTCCTCCTCGGGCGTGAAGTCGTTCTTGATGCTGAATATCGTGCGGATCTCCTCGACCGTCTTGCCCTTGATCATGTCGGCGACGGTCTGGCAGCTGAGCTCCAGGAGCCCCTTGATGTCGAGATAGTTGGCGGCGAGGATGATGTCGAAGAGCGTGGCCTGGTCCACCTTGATGAACTTCTCGTCAAAGCTCTTGAGGTCCTCCTTCTCGCCGTCGGAGGTGGTGGCGACGTGCATGTTGCAGTACTCAATGACCATGGCGAGGGTCTTGGAGTTGACGTTGGGGAGAGGGACGCCATTCTCGATGCAATCGTCCTCGATCATGTGGTGGATGGTCTGCGACATGGCGGCCGCCTCGTGGGTGATCTCGAAGCGCTCGCCGTCGGAGCTCACCAGCTCAATCGTCTTGCTCTCCTCGGCCACGACCTCGGCGCCGTTGCTGCTCTCCTCGGCCACGGCGCCGTTCTGCTGTTCTCGCCCATGACCTCGCCGACGACCTCGTTGATCTCGTTTGCGTCCGCTGTCGTCGCCGCCATGGTAAACTCGGTCGGGTGTTGGAGATTGTCGATGTGGTGGCAGGGCGATCGACCACCTCTCGGTGTTGAATATTTAAAGGGGACGAACGAAGAAGAGACCGAGACGTACACGATCACTGATCAAGGACGAACGTGTGATGCTGTCGAGTTTCGATCGAGCTCTTATCAGCCTCGGTCATGACTCATAGATTTAAGAGCATACGAGCTCTGCACAGTTTATGGCAAAACTTACATGTCCGGACTCCGGATATATGATGGATTTGAACGGCTGATTTGCTGCCGTGCTAGCCATTGGGTATTTTTTGCCAAAACTGGCCCCTGGCCCGAACTAATCTCGTATCTGGCCCTTCCGAAAAACTATGTCCGGATCTGGCCCCTGAGGTCGGCGCCAACGCAAATGGCGTCGAACTTGTGCAGTTCGGCGCCAACCAAAATTTGAAATCTGGTGCCTGATGGGTTCGGCGTCATTTCCATTGGCGCCGACCTAGCTCGGCTGAAATTTTGGCTGGCGCCGAACTGTACAAGTTCGGCGCCATTTGCGTTGGCGCCGACCTCAGGGGTTAGATCCGGACATAGTTTTCTGGAAGGGCCAGATACGAGATTAGTTCGGGCCAGGGGCCAGTTTTGGCAAAAAATACAGCCATTGGCGAGCCGAACATGTATTTGTTAAACTCACGTTTCCTCAATAAAAGAGAAAGGCTCGATCACGTACGTAATAAAAAATCAAAATAACATCGAATACAAGGTCATATTATATTCATCTCATCCCATGTTATCCAGCAAAAAAGATTCATATTTCAAGTAATTTTTTTAGGATAAAGTGGTCGTACCACCGCTAGAATAGATAGAAAAGAATTGGTCCAGTTTATAAGGAAAACGAGACCAAAAACCATACAAATTGTATAATGCCCTGTTTATGAGGAAAACATGGCAAAAAAAACCGCATAGACGAACCGACCCGCCGCCCACACGACACAAGTCGACTAAACGCCACAACACACGCCACTGTTTCCGGGGCCGTCGCCCCGGCGAAGCAACCATATCGACATTCGCATTGCCCGAAAGCGATGCAGTCATGGTCGACGAACCCTCTGCCCACGCAGTATTCATCCAGGTTGCCACGAAAATCACCCTGTTCCGGGGCCGCCGCCCCGTCGTAGTAACCAGATCGATCTTCGCATTGCCTGAAGGCGATCCAGTTGGGCCGATTAACCCTCTATCCGCGCAGTCTTCATCCAGGTCGCCACCCAAACCCATGCTAAACAACGGCTCTGCCTCATAGTCTGAAAGATTTAGCATAATTTTAAGAATTTCAAATACGTTGGTCTGCATCACAGACCTACTTGCTCAGCCACAGATATCACAATTCATGCGTTGGTATCCATCAAGCTTACCGTTTTCGCGGTTCCAAACGACAAAACAAAACAGCCTAACTCGTGATTAACTAAAAAAGATACAGTATTATTTTAGAAAAAAATCGCCTAGCCGAGCGGCTCAGGTGGCAGCATATAAATAGTCGGTTACAGAAGCCCAAAACTCCAACAAACCACCCCGCCCGGCCGTCGCTCACTTCCCGCTCTTTCCCCCTTCCTCCGCCTCGAACCTTCTCGAACCTTCCATTCCATCTGGAGCCGTGGAGGCAAGCCATCTCCATGGCCTCCTCCTCCGGGAGTCCCTCTTCCTCCACCGCCCCGTGCTCCTCCTCTTCCGCCCCGTGCTGCTCCTCCTCCGGGAGTTCGTCCTGGAAGCCGCGGTTCTTTTCCGACGATTTGTTCTGGGTCGACCCGGAGGATGACCAGGCCGTGGAGATCCTCGCAGCGGCGAGGGCCGGCGACATCCCTCGCATGAAGGGTAAGGCCCCGCGACTCCTCGTGGATGGGTTTTGGTGCTCGTGGATCCGATGCGATTTCGGGGTTGCTGATTCAGTGGTTCGTGCTCGTGCAGCGGTAGAGAAGCGGAGGGCAAGGGAGGGGAAAAGCATGGAGGTGGTGGAGGGGTTCAAGGACGTTCGGAACAACAGGAGCCTCGGTGCGCTCCATGCGGCGGCCTTCATCGGGAAGACGAAGATGTGCAAGTTCCTGATCAGGGATCTCCACCTCAACGTCAACGCGGCTGCTCGGCATGGTAATGAATTAACCCGTCGCTAGTACACGTTGTTGGATTTGATTGATGGGGGTTGGCGCTCCTGATTTGAGTGATTCTTGATTTCTGTGCCTTCTTGGAGTAGCGGAGTGGCAGCTAAAATCTGGTTTCAGAGTGAAATCGTACTCTGCTTTTGCGTAGTCTTGCAATCCTGCAAATGCTAGTGCTACTACTTGAATCACGCCATTGTGTTTTCGGAGGCTGAAGGCCACCACCACCTGCCAATTGTACCCAGTTGATTTCAGATAGATAGTAGTATGCGTGCTTTATTGGGGTTATGGTATGCGATCGTTAGTTCCTTCTGTGCTGATGGGTTGTCATTGACAAGTCTTTTTTGTTCTTACTGTTTTTGTCTTAAGCAGGGAGGTACTTGTGTTTACGTCACAAAAGTTCTGCAGATAGTTGGTTTCTTGAAAATGGGTGTTATATATTGGATCTGTAAAATAGGAACATTCGAGGTACATGAAAGTATATACCAATTATGGCATTGTGAGTGAAGGTTCTTGCATTTCATTTTATTTTTACGCATGACTCACTTGTGGTACCTGCTTGTGCCATCTTCTAGTATGTATTTTGCAGGTTCAGTCGCTCTTGGTTACATATCCCTTCTTTGGTCGGAAAAGAGAACTGTTGCTCATTCTGACAAAGTGTTTGTCGCATGGTTCAAAAAGGCGTTATTCTAGGCGCGCCTAGGCGCGCATATGCGCAAGGCGCTGGCCAAACGCCTCGCTTTTGCCCTAGGCGGTGGAAAAGGCGGCCGGTGAGGTTCTCCGGCGAGAAATCCATTATCCGGCGGCGGAAAAGCGGCGGCGCTGCAGGGTAGAGAGGTGGCAGCGTGTCCCACTGCAAGAAAAGAGATGAGAAGCCGGAGCTGTGGCGGCAGGGGAGGAAGAGGAACTGCAGCGCCGCCATTGTCGCTGGTTGAAACAGGAGGAAGGAGAGGACGACCAACGAGAAAGAGGAGAGAGCATTAAACGAGATGGACGGTTCAGATAAGTCAGGTGCTAGGTTTCCTTAGTGGGCCTTATTGGGCTATGTTATAGGCAAACAAGACTGGGCCTTATGTTGTCTCACGACCAGAGCTTAGACTCTCAGCGCCGCCACGACTCTTCCCTGCCCTTCTCTCTGTTCTGCACCCTGAAAACTGCTCCAAAACAGCTCCTAATTGCCTGTCCGTACGATATCCGTACAGAACGCCTTATCACGCCTAATCGCGCCTAATCACGCCTAAGCTGCCTAGGCTCTAGGCGGTGCCCAAACGCACAATGAACGCCCAGCGCCTTTTTGAACCTTGGTTTGTCGTATCTTGTGCTCTCACTAGGTTCATCACCTCTAATGTGTGCAATATATGGTAATGCACCTGTACCAACTGTGAAGCTTCTACTTGATCGTGGTGCTAATCCAAACATAGCAAGCAAGAAAGGGTATACTGTGCTCCATTTTGTTGCAACAAAGAAAGGTTCTCTCTCTTCCTATGATTTGATTCCGACTTTTTTGTTTGTAGCTTTAGGGGTATCCTGCTGAATCTTATCTTTGTCATATTTAGCCCAAAACTGGTTGCAGTGTCTTTTGCCAGATATACTTTAATTCGAGAATGCTTGATGTATTTTATCCTTGATGCTAATGTGATGCAGTGAGTATTTTTCATGTATTTTATCCAGATCAATTGGAAACAGCGGAGATATTGTTATCCGGAGGCACCCATGTTGACTCTATGAGCGAATGGGGAACACCACTACATTTGGCTGCTCAGTGTGGAAATGTGGAAATGATGGACTTACTGTTGAAGTATAACGCAAATGTATTAGTTTCCTTCTTTCCATCTTTAGTATGCTCTTTCTGGTCAATATTTGGCATGTTTTATAGTCTTTGTATGCATGATAAAGGGAACTTGTGGCCAAGAGGTATTCACGTGGACCCAGAAATGTTAGTATTATCTTTGTTTCCCTCAAGGAACCATCCCAATCCCGCCTACTTGGCGGAATGAATGCTATTTTTACCTCCTTGACCAAACTGAGCTAGGAATTATCTTTTATTTGCTAGCTCTAGTCTTGTGTCCCTGTACATTCTTTTCTTCTTTTACCATGCATCCTTTGTTCATGGGTTGTTGGTTTCTTCCCTTGCTTAAATGTATTAGATTATTGATGACTCCCAGATCGCAGTCAGACTAAATTTCAGTTTAATCCACTGTCCCTGTGTGACGGGGCTCACTTGTCCCCACCTAGCCCACAGAACTGTTTACTTGTTATTCTGATTTCGGAGTGCTGATGCTGGGTAGTTTGCACGCAACTTTACTCACACACTAGAAAATATCAAGCATAGGTGAGACATATATGAACTTAAATTACCTTGATTTTCTGGCGGTGCTGTTCGATCGTTCATCTGATGCATGACTGCATGTAGAGGTAATAGTTTCTCAAGGGCTTTGCTGCTGAACAATGAACTTTCCTTCCAAAAAGATAATGGGTGCATACTTTTTATGTCCAATAATTCATTTGGGAAAACAAAGATGATAAAGCATAGGATTTTCTTTCTCATCTATAGTTTTGGTTGGCAAACTGAAGAAAATACGCTAAACGCTGTTTTTAGCAATTTTCTGTGTTTCGTCTGCTAATTATTGCATAAAGAGCTGATAATTTACTGCTATTCATTGACTACTGTGTTATTGTTTCTCTACAAGTAATGTGTTGTTTGCCTTTTCTCCAGCCTAACAGAGTTGTGCAAATTTTCTATGCACCACTGATATTGGCTCTCTACGCTTCTTCACTGAAGTGTGTGGAACTACTTATTAAGATGTGGTGACTTGTCCCTTTAGAGCATCTACTTACAGTAGAGATATCTTGCCAAAGAACCTGAATTTTTTTTGTCATGTCTTTCCTATTATGAGACAAGTTGTAGCATATTATAAAGCACTATCTTCACAATCCTGTGGTAAATATTTAATGTTTCAGGCTGGTGCTGATGTCAATGCTGGTAGGCCTGTTACTCCATTAGTAGTAGCTGCAGCGGATGGCTTAACTGACTGCATCAAGTACTTGTTGGAAGCTCATGCTGATCCCAATATTCCCAATGAAGTGAGTATTTTGTGCTGCTATTTAGGCTACTAGTTGTCACTCTAATTAAGCTTCTGAGCTGGCTCTGTGTTGTACATGCAAAATAACTTCCGATGATCTCTAGATTTTGTGGATTATATTATATATATGTGACTATCTAATAACAGGAGTAAATGTAGGCTATCTGATAAACATACGTAAATGATGCCATATCTTGTTATTTGGCGTTTGTTGGGTTTAAAATATCATTGTTTATTACTAGCCTATTTTATGCGTTTCCCTTCTGTTTATCTGAAATTTTTGTACCTGTGTTACTTTAATCCTCTTTATTAGGAAAAAACACAGCAAAGGTTGTTTAGTGCTACCCTTTTTTTTCTGCGGGTTTAGTGCTACCCTACCACGAACCAATATTTATTTTTGACTGCAGAGGAAACAGTGTGCTGTAGAAGATGGATCTGTGCTATTATCCAGTTTCCTTCTTTCAACAGTGCAGTAAAATGCTCACGTAAAAAAAAGTACAGTAAAATGTTAAATTCACACATTAAAGTATAGTGAAACTCAGTCGTAGTAAGTGTATTTTTTTCTATCTAGGATCATTTTACGGTTAAAAGTGCCACGCTGAAGTCCTGTGTCTTATCTCTTCAAATAATGATCTATCTCACTGTACTGAAGTTCACATCATCTGTGCTTTCACAGAAACGAGAAGAGCCAAGGATCTAAACATTCATGCACCTGTTTAATTATTCTATCTATAGTCTATACACATGTCCAGGATATGTTGGTAATCTGGGAACAGATATATTGTAATATTCTACCATCCATTAGTACATGCACTGAAGAATCACCCATAATTTCTCATACTTCGGATCTTATAGATATGCCTGAATGCAATGCTTTTGCCACATTCTTTATTCTGAAACTGACCCCTGATGTGATTGTTAACAGCTTGGTAGAATGCCAGTGGAAATAGCTGCAATACATGGACGGAAGGAATGTGTTGAGATTCTATTTCCTGTCACATCCCCTGTAGCTAGATTTGCAGACTGGAGTGTTGATGGAATAATGCAACATGTGAAATCTGGGAGTTCAGAAGTATGAATTAAATATTCCTATTCTACTTATTGCTCCAGTTGGATTTATGTCGTTCAGTTTTATACTGATCAAGCTAAAACTGAAATTAGCTTTCTTTGAAAGATTTGTCACTGTCATTCATTCCATATTCTATTTGACTTTCAGTTACGCATTTGATTTAGGGTCATTTTCATACAAATGAGGAACCGGCTTTGACAGCGCTAGGGAATGCTGCATTTGTGATAAAGGATTATGCTGATGCATCGGCTCTATACACCAAGGTCAATTCTTTCATCAGATCAGTGGCTACATAGTAGTACAGTAAATACTTGGTTACCTTATCATATACTGAAATTCGCAATGAAGTAAATAATCATTTTGTTAACAGTGATGTGGATCTGGGTGTTCTACATGGTAGCAAATAGGTTTTATTAACATAATTTGAGGTCCCAGTTTTTCTATTTAGAACTATTTGTACCCGTGGATGTCTGATTGTTGAGAATCTGCTTTCTATCATATTTGATTAATTTGTACACAAGTATTTTTTGGACAAGAAGGTGTGTTAGTGTAGTCATTTGCAGCCGTCTTGATCTTTTTGTGGTATACCATTTGATGGCTCCAGGCAATGGAGACTGATCCTAAGGATTCAACCTTGTACGCAAAGAGGTGCCTTTGCTGGCTGCATATGGGTGAGAAAGACAAAGCTTTGGATGATGCCAATACCTGCAAACGTATGGGTCTTGATGTATCAAATTGCTGCCCGAAGCAAGTAGCAGCTCTAATACTGGCGGAGGTACGGTTTTGGAAAGTTGCTATGACATTTTATTTTCCATATGTTGTGTTCCCTGGCCATGCATTAATGTTTCTGTGCTTAGGACTATGGCCAAGCATGCGATGCTCTTATATCTAGCTTGAAGTTGGATTCTGGAAGCGGCCTGGCTGGTGAAGTATCCAGGTAATCTCGGCTCTTGGCTTGGCAATGTTTGATTGGGTACCTCGAGGTTGTTATATTAATAGACTATTATTGTCATTCAGTTCAGAGCAGTATAATCACTTGTAAGGTATCATCATATGTTTATTGTTGTTTCTCACATGCCTTTGTAATACAGGGACATGTTAAACGTTCATCTTTGGTTTTTTTCCCTTTCTCACTTGTTTTGGTTTTCAGGTCACATGTCACCAAGCATAGATGAAGTTATGCAGATGAATCTGTTTTCTTATTCTTGCTTTTTGCTGAACTTTTCATTCTTGACAAGTGATTTAAATTTTATTATATGCAGGGAGGAGGATAAGTGAATGAAGGTTTAGTTACTGCCCGGACATGTGAAGCGCCCACTGAAGTTGTGGGGGGGGGGGGCTGTGTTTTGTTTGGTCCTGCACGATGTACTGTATAGCCTGTCATATTATTGTGAAGAAAACAAGAGATGTAAGAGTAGCAGGGGATATACGTAGATAGATCATGCCTACATGTCACATATGGCACTCGCTATGAAATTCATCCATGTATCTAGCATAGTTTCTTACTTGACACATACGGTACATAACTGCGAATTTGGGCCAATAGCTGTACTGCTCTTTTACACACTGAAACTGAGATTGCTGCGAGTTAAACATGTTGAAAGTTTCGTATTATTTTGTTAATAGTCGTGACCGTGATTGTTGGAATTTTAAGCCTGTATATTTTTCTGAATGTTGTGATGATTTTTTTTATAGATTCAGTAGTACCTTTGTTCCGTCAATGGTGGAAGTAGGCCGCCCGACTGTTATAGGGTTCAGCTACCCTCGACATGGTAGCGCTGCCCGACCGTTACACGGTTCAGCTATCCTCCATTAACACACAACTTGTTAATTACTTGTAAAAATTCATGTTTGAAAATATGGGTGAAGCACGGTCAAAGTGGGTGCTTGTTTGACTCTTTAAGGTACTCCATTTGTTTAGATTTTGGATAAAATCTTCATTTACAACCATGTTTCTGAAATCGTCTAAACATTCAGAAATAAACCAGCATAAGCAAATAATTCACCAAATATTATCTACTTGTCTAACCATCATGAGACCGGTGGCATTGGAAAGATAATTTAATTTGTGACCCATAGAAAAAAATCATGTCATTTAATTTGTAAACTCTTGTGGGTTACACGGTTTCAAATTCGTTGTCAAATACGATTGTTTGGGTCCGACGTTGCCACATGTTGGCAGGGACATAGCGCCCGAGCCAAGGGCGTACGATGCTCAGGGTAGCGCCCCACGGTAGAGCGCTACAAAAGAGGGTTGGATTCGAAATTATTTTCGTAATAGGTTCATTTTGTGTTGAAGTTTCATCAGTGTGTCAATTTTGTCGTTTTTCACCCAATGCATCAAGGTTTTTGGTAGTGCTGTTGTCCTGTAAGTTGTAACCATTACATAAACGTTTTATCTGCATTCTGTGAAGATGGATAGGACAGGTGAAACAAAGAGCCAGTTTGTCCTTTCTCAGGTCATTATTTTCTCAAACTCAAATGGGCAATCTGTCCTTTAAAAAAAATCATGTATCCGGCATCAATTTAATTTTGTACAATTGAACTGTTATACAGGGATCAAGAGCCCTAGTGAAGGAAGCAAATATGCTCCCAGCAGAGTAATCCTTCTACACTTTGGTTTTGCAAGCTTAGTTTTTGCTTGTTGCACGCAATGTGCATCCAGTGAAGGGCGTGCGTGATGATGCTCAACGGGTACTGGATTCGATCAAGCCTCAAGATAAGTGCTCTATAAAAATTACACGCTATTAGAAATAACAGGTACTGGAGTACAAATTCTCATTACAGTCCAATTATTTTCCTTTTACGTTGGCTGTATATTGGTCTAATTTTCTACCGTTTAGAAACAACCAAATTACTTGAAGTGGGACTAAAAGTGTATATATACCTCCACCCAACAACCAAATTACTTGAAACTTCTTGAACAGACAAAATAATACTAGCACAAAAATAACATCCAGATCTTGTCGTTCATCCATGATCTCAAGCTTGGGGCCAACTGCTACAGGTCATACTATTCATACTGAAGGCAACCTATTTAACGAGAGTCTCGCTTTAGAGCTCAAGAAGGTAGCTCGATGTTCTAATAAAAAAAATAAAAACGGCATTTCAAAGTTTCAAAAAAAAATCAGGATGTAGTTAAAGGCGTAATACTATAAGTGTAAAATCTCAATACAAAATACTTTATACTATGTGCACTCAGTTAGTATAAAGTATTTCATATTGATATTTTACACGAATTGTAGTAATTGCATCTTTAACTACATCCAAAAAAAATTGGAACTTTGAAATTCTGTTTTCGAATTTTTCAAAATAAAAGAGCTACCTGCAGCTCAAGCACACAAACACCACAAATCACCGATATAAACTATTCTTCAAAGTTTGGTTCTTCACAAGAGACACTGGCTTTGCTGTTACTGCCTGCTTCCTGAACTTGCTTATTCAGGTCAACATATGAACTCAATTTTTCACACATATAAAGGGAAGCCATGAAAGCTGCTGAACCACCCAAGCAGAAATTGATTGCACGTTCTAGACTATACTTGCGCCTGCATGAGATAAAATGAGATCGATTAAACATCATATGCTATAAGCAAAGAATATACTACTTGATCCCATCAGGTATAGCACATTATAATTATAAGATACTCCAAAATGAATTTTAAAAAATCATCACAATAATAACAACTTTTACGGTGCAATTTAATACCTCATATTTACTAACATAAGACATATTTGTTCTATTGAAGACAAAAGTTTGACGAACAATTGCTTCATTTATGTGATATACAAAATCGTATTGATAAGTAAATAATTCTGAAGATGAGTCTAGTAACATCAATTTTGATGTCACAAAAAATGTGTACTAATGAAATAAATACTGGCCATGGCAGGGTGTATGGGGTGGTTGCCTATGAATATAGCTAAGATTTTACCATCCAGCATTACTAGGTCTGGGCTCGACACGCGCGGAAAGATGCTGGAGCAGACGCCTGTCTTGCATTCTTGTTTTGTAAGGAACACTTTTATCCATCTGTATCTCAGCGAGCAGATCGTAGATTTCCTCTTTCTTCCGTTGAAGTGTCCTTAGGCGCTCGTCGGGAGCCGCCCCTGAAACAGAAGGATGCTGGCCCAATGCAAGATAGTTTGGGTTAGGGAATTGCAGACTATGAATGAATATGCAACCCTCCGAATAATTCCCTATGTTTTTTTTTGCGGGGAGAATAATTCCCTATGATAGAAGTATGCAAACGAAAGAAATACGGAGTAGTTTCCTAGAGAAGTCCGTTTTTCGACCCGATTGCTATTACTACATCCCTAATTAAAATCTATAGTAACAAACCAGTAGGGCATACCTTGGTGCTGATTTTCGGTCCGTTGGCAGCTGACGCCTCGGATGAGGTCAACCGGCGTAAAGCATGGGCTGGTGAGCCGCCGCGGTTGAGCAACCCTTTCTCAAGGGTCGACCGAAGAATTGCCTGGGGTTGCTGGCCAGTAAGCCTCCTCGCCGCGAGTCGAACCGCCGCCATGGCCATCTTCTACTTCAGCGGGGAATCGAATTGTGCAGTGTTCTTGTTGCCTCGTTCTCTCGTTGCGGCGGATCTGGGCGTTCGTGTTCCTCTTTATTAGGGTTACTCACCTATCTTTCGCCTTCGAAACGAACTCAGACTCCATCACTGATTCATGTCCGGGCCGGAAGCAGCAGTCCGGTTTCGACATCCACGTGCCCACCTTCTCCGCGGGATTTGTTGCAGCCCAGTTTTTCAACTCGACAAAAGGCCCGAAGCCTGCCTTGCCGCTCAGCCCATAGAAATTTCATACCGTTAGGCATCTCTAAATAGTTTTTTTTATAGAGAAATCTCTAAATAGTTCGTTGGTAAAATAGTCACGTCATCAATCAGCAACCCATGTTACTCATGTATTGGTCAACAAAACAAAAACTCATGTTACTCATTTAAAAAAACACATCTTACTCCAATAAACTGAAGTTGTTTTTTAGTGGTAAAAAACCATGAGTGTAAGTAACAATCACGGATTACAAGATCTAATTGTAGTTAGTGGGGTTTTGTTTTATAAGAAGTATAGATTAGGTACCGTTTCATTGAACACACAGTTACCACACCAGAGGATCTTGCAAGTTTTGCAAGCTGAGTCCGCTAACCTGGTTGCATTCTTTTCTAATCTGCAAGACTAGGCATTCATCCAGGAGGAGCATACGCCTCTTGGTTTCATAATAGATTGCGCACCATTTGGATTTATCAATGTTCAATGTACCTGGAGCACAAGTATTTGGCCACTGCCACGCATTCTGTCTACATGACGACCCGGCCTGGGCATTGATCAGAGATGAGGCCGATGCCAGATCGGGTCAATGTCCAATGGCTTCGGGCCCTCGGCTTCCTCCGCGTCAGTGCAGTTCTGGATGGAGTAGCAAGCGCCAGCACCGCCGACCAATCAGAGCAATAATACATGTGCAACTACTTCGATCCAGCCCTCCTTCGGTGCCACCCACTTCTCTGAGCGAACAGAAACATGAGTGTTTAGCGGAACATAATCAGGAACCATGGGAGCATTACCTTCGTGGTCATTCAGTTGGGCGATGTCATTAGAGGACTCGTTGATGTAGGTTTGCATAAAAATCACAGAGCTTGCAACAATGGTGTAGCCCCTTGTGGTTGATGGCATCATTTCTCAGGTTCTAGTCACGCGATAGAGGGAGTAGAATCCTTGATCTCATACAGGCGACGAGGAGCTGCAACCAGACCCGTCCAGTGTGTCTGAGAAGGTGTTCATGGGGTAAGGGCCACACTTTTCTCACTACATGTCTTAGATGTTAAGAGCACTCTACTCACATGGATCAATCTCTCAAAAATTGAGATTACAAGCTATGGATCACCGGGTTCTAGCCATTACAGGGAGAAGATGACCAGCAGAGGAAGAGGAAGACAGAAGCGATGGAGGCCGAAACCGTCCAGTTCCAAGCCAAGCCCTCGGTAAGCCACTTCCCTCAGTAAGCCACTTCCCGTGTATTTGTAGTTGTGGCTCATGTCGCTTCCCAGCAGCCGAGGCCCAATGGTGTCAGCCCATGGACCAGCCCAAACAAGAGTAGGGAAGGTCGCTAACATTCCTCCCTCCTTCAATTTCGGCTTGATCTCAAACCGATGCCATGTTGAACTGCCCGGGTCCCACGGTACTTGATGCTTCATGACTTCGCCGAGGTCATGTCGCTAACATTAGAGCCGTGACCGTGACTTTAGTGCGTAAACAGTAGCATGTATCACGTCTTCGGACCCCTAACCGCAGATGGAGCATGTGTCGTTGCTCTCTAGAGTTCTTCTCCACTTGTTTTTATTTGTGGCCAGCGCATCTGTGGCCACCCTCGAGCCGAAAACGGGCACCTTTCTAGGGGACTTTGGCATTCTAGATAGTGTCCCAGATCCGTCGGTCGCCGCTTGTCACTGTTTTTCCTGTTGTGTTGCTAAAGGTACAGTCATATAGAGTTAATAGCACCAGCGGTCACACAACTCGTCGTCGATGTGCACTTAAGTCACACTTCTCCAGAATGTGATTATTTGGTCACACAACTTGACAAGTGCGTGCACGCAGGTCACTGGCCCCACTTGTCAGTCCGTTTTGGACGGTAAATTTTCAGAAAACCCCCTGGAGTAATATTAATTTTACAAAATGGTCCTTCTAATTTTACAAAATGGTCCTCCTAATTTTACAAAATGATCCTTCTAATTTTACAAAATGGTCCTCCAGGGAGTAATATTTTGGCAATTGATGAATTGTAGAACGTATGAAATTTGTACTAAAAAAGACTTATGTATTCATTTCTATCTCATTTGTATTAAAGCCTAGCTTACAAATGAAATTTAGGGGCGCTATAGACATTTCACCACTCACCCCATCAAACAAGCCAAATGTCTAGAAGCTGAAAAGAACAGAGGTAGCAGATTTTGCCAGCTTCTACCCACCACAGATTCTCCGCACAATCATCTAAAATCCAGCTTCTCTAGAATCATAAGCTCAAAAGAAGGGGGCCATGGATGTCCACCACTAGACACGCTCACGCGGATGCGGCAGTCCTTGTACTCGCTTGTCTCGACTTCTCCGCCTCGCTCAGGTGATTCGCCCCGTGACAATGCGTGCGTGTTGGGCTAATCTCAATGACTCTCGTGGGCATCCTCGGACCTCGGCGTCGGTCGCAGTCGGGCATTGTCGTGGACTCGTGGTTCGTGGGGACGTGTCGATCAGCATCAACGCAATGAGATAGATCGGTGTTGCTACAAAACCAGCTGAACCCGGCTGTTCCCATCCGATCTTGCCTCCATGATACAAACCTCCGATCAATGCGTACATGCCAACAAGACGCATGCAAAATTATCGGCAAAAGTCTGAAATAAACTTTTAACTCGTAGTCAATCCCTTATTTTCGAACCCTGAGCTCCCGAATCCTGTCTTTCCTGGGAGTTTCCTCGCTTAATCTGAATAGCTGCGTGGCGGGGATCAGGGGACAGCGGGCTGACCGGTGGGACCCACTGCATTTTCACTTAACCTTTTGCTCGCTGTGTTCTCCAAACTGTCGGAAAATTTATAGAATGAAAGTGGACTGAAACTGGGCTGAAATTCGACAGTAATCAGATTGCAAGTTGACTAAAATTTTACAGTAACTAGACTAAAACTTGTCGAGACTGAAATTTTCATTGAATTTTGACAGTATCTTGACATAAACTTTACTGAATGTTGCCAGTAACTTGACTGGAATGAAAACTTGAGCAATCTGGACATTAGATAATCTGGTTGGTTGCATCAGCCAATAGCGCAGCAAAATAACACTCAGTTCATCAGTTGCGTACTACTCAAACTGACACCTACTTTGTTCATTACAGGAAATGCAAACCGAAAATTAAATAAAACACATAGAACATCATACTTTTGCCTCTTGCCTACTGCATTAACATCCGGGCCACCCTTCCTCTTTGCTGGACTTGATCCTCTCGTCGCACGGTTTCCACCGTGCCGGTTGTCCGGCCGGTCTCAGCCGAGGACGTGCCCGTCCGAGCCGGCGCCGTCGCTCGGACGGGCACGTCCTCGGCTGGGACCGGCCGGACAACCGGCACGGTGGAAACCGTACGCCGTTCTATGCCTGTGCGTGTCCGACGACCTGGTGTGTACCAGTTCCGCGGACAAGACCATCGGCCTGTGGCCCCGAGAAGTGCATCCAGGCCTCCGTGAACAACTGGGGCCCGAAAAGAGCATCCGAGTATGGTGGGTGTGTCGAACGGAGCAGTGGCGAAGCTAGCCAAAAAATCCATTGGGTTCAGCCGCTTGTATATAGCGTACATTTTCAGTAATAAGCAACAAGGTTAGATTAGTGTAGGATATTATATATTTGTTGGGTTTATCTGAACCCAATCCTTACACTGCAGCTCCACCACTTTTCCGCGCAAGAACGGAAACAGAACGAAAATATGGAAATGAAAACGGAATTTTGGAAAACCAAAACGGAAACGAAAACTTTTATGCGGAAACGGAAACATGAACAACGTATTCCAGCGGAACGATCACGGAAACGGAAATTCGGTTTCCGATAATACGGAACATTTCGTTTTTTGCTACGCGGTGCTACCTCAATGTAACAGTCATAACAATTTTAGTGGGAACACCGAGGCACTACCCAAGATCTCAACAAAAAAGAAAAATATATGAAGTGACCATGTTTAGGCTCTACGTACATGCATATTATCTCCCTCTCGAGACATATCCGGTTCGACATTTCAGTGTTGCACTATGGTTAGGGACGATAGTAGATATTTTTCTTGCCAAAGTTGATAACTTATAAATGCTATATTATACTTTAGTTTATTTCATCTTATTAAATTGATAAGTTTGTTGGTTTGTTTGAGTTTTCCTGCATTATTCAAGGGGTCGTTTGGTTTCGGCAAACATCTGCTTTCTGTTTCATGTCCGTGTATTCGCTTTGTATCTGTTTCTCACAATATTTGTTTATGTTTCTGGGGTTTCTTTATTCGTTTCCGCTTCCGTAAAAAAAAAGTGGCACCACCCGATCCGTCTGTATCCGTTCCGTTTTCATCCCTAACCGTGTCCGCCCCCGTGATGGGAAGAATTTGAAGTATGTGAACAAATGGACTCATATATTGACCGACGGAAAGATTTCCGCCCAGGACAACACACGGATGGGGAGGCCATAGTTGGAGATGCTCTACTTTATTTTATTAAGATCGATAATAGTTGGAGTAATCACGAAATGATGAAACGCATCATCCATTTTTTGCACACGTGGCCTCAAATTACTACGATCATTCGTGTATTTTGTCATGGTGATGAACAAGATCCTATGATGTAAAAGTGACGAGAGAAATCTATTACAAAGCATGAAAATAAAAAACAGGAGAACCAGACTTGCCACCGAAAACACAGGAATGAGCCCGAGCGTTAGCGTTAGTAAGTGCCTTCCAAATAGGGTGAAATTCGGCTAAGAAGTCAAGGTATTAGAAATAGTTGTGTTTTCCTTCTTTAGCTTCTCTGAAGTTAATCCGTCGGAAGAGTAAAATTGTGGATTTCAACAGAAAAATAGGTACTTTTATTAAGGAAATAACTATATTGTTTTTTTGGCAATCCCCAAAAGGGGACGAGGCTCCACGGCGGCGCCCCCAAGAGGGTAGCGACGTAGCACGTCGTTGACATCAAGAACGGGATGGTCAAGGGTTTCCACCTAGAGCCCTAACGCGACGAAGGTATCCACAACAGCTCCCTAAGTGGGTAACGATAGCCGCAGGCATCGCCGCCATTGGCGCCGGAGCGCAGAGGTTTCGCTCGAAAAACCGTCGCACAACGTCCGCATAGTTGGATCGCCCACTAACTCTGAGTATGGTTTCCAGACTACGATGTGGGAGTTTCCGCCACCACTGCTAGGAACCCCTGCCGCCCGCTCCTCGCCAACCTTACGGCAAAGGAATGAGGCCATCAGCACCGCCACGTCGTTTGCCGCCGAGACGTCATGCAGTCCACCTTCTGAGGCCACTGCCTCAGCGTCCGGGATCGTTAGCCCGTGATGAGGTTGAGCACTGCCACAACCCTCCCACCGGAACAGACATGAGAAAATGGGGTCAGCCGACTGGCACCTCGGACAGTGACCCTCGGAGCCCGTAACGGGACCGCCAGGCGGCTGCCGAATCTAGGCCTGTCAGGCCCTGATCCCGCCCCAACCATCCATGGTGAGGGTGCGGGCTCCCCTGCAGGGAACCCCTGCAACTAATCGACCCACGGGGCCTAGCCAGCCCATAGGGCCCAGATCTGGCCGAGGCCGGGCAAGCCGCCATCGATGGCCCACTCCGCCGGCGGCCGTCCAGGTCCGCGCCTTCCAAACCCCTTCGCCGCAGGCTCCAGAAGAGTTTGCGGCCACCATAGCAACCTCCTCGTCGACCATATCCGGGCGGGCGAGCTCGGCCACCGTGCCCCCGAGCGTCGTCCCCCAACGCCGCCTCCATGTGTGGCTGCCGCCCCCGGCGCAGCACGCCGAGATCCACCGCCGCCATGGAAGCCGCCGCCGCAACTACCGCTACCACCGCACTGACTTTGCTAGGCGGCGCTCACTAGCGGCGGTCGTGAGGGGGGGGAGAGGAGGGTCAAACGGAGGAGGCAGCAGCTAGGTTTCTGGCTCGGTCGCCTGTTGCGGGGCGAAGCGAGACGTGAGTCGTTTTCCATGTTCGGGTCACGAGCGAAACGACATACGTCTTGGGCTGGCAAAGTTCTTTTGAATCCTACTTCCTCTGTTTCAAAATACTTTGTGTGAAATGCGGATGTATGTGCACTTTAAAATGTCTAAATACACCCGCAATTAGATGAATCTGATTTAACTATGTTGGAACGGAGGGGAGGGAGTAGCTCGTTGGAGAGTCAAAAAATGAAGACTCTGGACAATTTCAACGTGTGAGACATTTCACCAGGGCATCAGCTGGTTTTGGATCGAGGGCATCAGCTGGTCGGAGTAACCATCTCGAGTGGCCCGTGCCAAACCTGACAAAAGTTGTTAGTTAGTTTGACTTATACTCCCTCCGTTCGGATTTAATTGACACACATTTTGTTACACATGGATGTATCTAGACATCAAACAAGTATAGATACATCTATATTTAGACAAAACCAAGTTAATTAATTTGGAACGGAGGGAGTATATTATTACTATATATATATACAGAAAAAGCAAAATGTGTTCGCACGCTGGGCTCATCTATCCGGTCTGGCGTGCTGCTGCTGTCTGCGCGGAAAGGATTCTCCTGTTATCCACAGAAGAAGAGTTGTGCGGTAGCAATTGTTACCGACCTGTGGGCTCAACAAACATGGGGTCCATGTGTAAGTGGCAGTACAGCATATACCATCGCGTCCACCAGTAATTATTCAGGAACAGAACCAAGGAATCTAGCGACAAGTCGCCGCTCTATCGGGATCTGCTGCACGGTCACAGCTTGGGTCGAACCGGAATACACAGGCATGAGGATGCTGATCAGTAGTACTCCCTCCGTTCCAAATTAATTGACTTTCATTTGTCCACACATAGATATATCTAGACATGTTACACGTATAGATACATCCACATGTGGACAAATAAAAGTCAATTAATTTGGAACGGAGGGAGTAGTAGGTAGTTTCTCCGTTTTTAAATATAAAATGTTTTAGGTGCTCTATATATTGTCTAAATGCATACTAAAATGAGTGAACATACACTAAAATGTGTTTATAGATATATTAAAAACGGAGGGAGTAGCTCATTGCCAAGTTAAATTGGCAAATCCAGTGGCACAAGCAGTACCACGGAACGGAGCGGCCACATCGGCCAGAAGTAACGGCAGCGATCAGAAGTAACGGCAGCGCAAGATCGCTGCCATTGATGAGCTCCGCAGATCGCAATCCGAAGATCTTCCCGTGGAGTAGCAGCTCGGAGCCAAAGATCCTCCTTCCCGCAACCTTTGTGACATAGAAGAGCCGAGGCCGCCGATCCAGAAACTCCACCATAGTACCTGTCTTCTTGCCGCCAGAGAAAAGCCATAGCGCCGCCGTTGAACTCCAACCCCTTGCCACGGGTCGGAGGACGCAGAGCTTGAAGAAGATTGTAGCGAAGAAGCAGGGGGCCGACCTTATTGAAGAAGTGACCAATACTTCTCGCCTCCATCGGCTCCCACCACGGAAGCACAACCAGAAAAGCAAGAATCTTGGAACGGAGACAGGGCTGGCCAGGAAACCCTACCTCCACACCTTCGAAGCGGACCTTATTCGGAGAGATGCATAGCTCCTTCGGCTTCGCATGCAGCGCCGCCTGCCACCAGCGCACTCCAGCGAGGAAGAAGAAGACTATGGCGCAGCAGATCCGGTCGCCGGGATCCACTGTCCTACTCTCAGACGGCACGTAGCCAAAGCAAAGCAACACAAAAGCAAAACTACAGCTAGTATTTACAAGCCAAGCTACACATCCTCGTCCATGCCGGGCAGCGACACCGCCGGAGAGGAACGAGAAGTGAGCCGGCGAGGAGGACGGAAAGCTCGATACGACTCTCAACAATAGAGCGGTGGGAGGGGGGAGGGGAAAGTACGTTTGTACTGATTGCAGCTGATCCTTTGCAAAGTCGTGGCAACTGTTTAATGGGTCTTATTCTTTTTTCTGAGTCTACAAGTACGAAAGTCAACACCCGCCTTGTGTTCTTGTTTCACGAGAGAGAGAGAGAAAAGGAAGAAGAGGTCTTGTGTGATTTCTATGTTTGCGGAGTGTGTATAAAAGTCTGAAAACATTCTTTCTAGGCACTTCCAGTTTTCCAGTGGAGTGTCTTTAAGGACGCCCATATTCTCTCCTTTATATTAATAATACATATTATAACTACCAATTTAACAACTTTATTTGTAAATGGCTATATTTTCAACGTCTATAGCAAGGAAAAAAATAGCGCGCTACAGAAAAATAGCGACAGCCTCAAAATATGTTATTAGCGTGCTATTTCGCGTTATAGCATGCTATTAGCGAGACATTGTACACTGATCTATTTAGCGCGACCATTTCCAGGTCGCGCTATTTTTTTCAGTGGTCTATAGGCTATTTTATCACCTGTCACTTTTCCAACGGCCATATTCTAGATGGAATTTTTTTTTGATATATCACCCCTCCCACGGTGCGGCCCCGTCCTTGATCTGTTATTTTTTTTATTGATCTAGTTCTGTACGTATGCTTGCTAGATGGATGGAATCGTTAGCTGCTCGATGTGTGTATTATTTGTGCTTCGAATATCTAGATGTATTGATGCGTGGCTGATGGATGTATCTATTTTGCGTTTTTTTTTCCTGTTTTTGATTTTTCTATTATGAGAAACAAGATGAATACTGCCGTTCGAAACAAATGGTCGGGCCTTGGACGGGCCTGGGCCTAGATTTTACATAAATGTCGGGCCTCGGGTCAGGCCTGGTATTTGGACGTCGAAGCCCGACCCGAAGCCCGGCTCGGCCCGACAAATGCCCAGGTATACTCCCTCTCTTTGTCTCCAACTTGTCGTCCCAATGGAAAACAGGGGTCCCATGTAACCTCCTGGCCCGGGACATGGACCCACTCTTCTGCCCAGTAAGGTAAGCTATGAGAGCCTCGCGGCTCACCCCGCACAAGGAGCAAATGCGCCACTGCGGACGCATCATCACCCTGCCTGCCTCGCTCCATCCCGAGGCGGGCTGATCCATCCAGAGGCGACCGCTCTGTCTCGAGGCGGACTCATCGCCTCCGCAACAAACCGCCATACGCTACGTCCACACGCTCCGACCATGGACGGTGCAAACCGACGGGACGGGTGTAACATCACAAAATTATAATAAGTATTATTATTCCAAAAATGTGGGCCAACAAAAACTTTTGTTGTATTATGTGTGTTGGTTGTATATTGTTGCTTGTGATGTCTGTTGCTCTAATTAGGAACTTGAAGAAAAACAAAGAAATAAAATAAAAAGTTAAAACAATAAAATCATGTGACAAGTGTCACACAATTTCTCCAAGTGAGAAATTAATTTTCTTTCAAACAAAATTCAGTGGAGTGGTAATATGTGCACTCCCATTTTATTCTCACCACTTTTCCCTCTCAAATAAATATTTCAAAAAGCCTAAATTGAAATTCTATTTCTTTCTTTATCTTATTCAAATCAAGAAATGTGCTATGCTACACTTACCAAATAAATTCCTAAACAGCACCACAAATCTTGATAAACATATGTGAAGCAAATTATGAAAATAAATTTCAGAAATTGGAAATTAATTTTGGTTCAAACATTTCGTCGAACACATGGTGCATCACCATGTTCTTCCTCTGATCCAAGATCAATTCGATTGATTTCGATCGAAGTTCGTCGAATCTCTGCCCACATCTGATCCCTCTCACTCCACTCACCTCACCGCACTCACTGGAGCCGAAGAAAATGGGCGGTTGGACTGGGAGGAGTCGCGCCAGGGGACAGGAGCTCGCGCGCACGTCGCCATGGTCGCCACTGTGGAAGAAGGAGGTGGCGATGCCGTGGTGGCCGAGCGCCGTGCCCCCCTCTCTCCCTTGTTCTTCTGCTCCAGGGGACACGAAAATACCGGCACCACAGCGCCCACTCGCGCGCATAGCACGCGCCCGTGCTCGCCGGTCACCATGCTGAACCGAGGTCACCGCTGACAACCTCGACGCTCCACTGCACCCCTCGACGCGTGGCCGCGCCCAGACACTCCACAGCTCACCTGCGCCCCCCCAGACAACCATTGGCAGCCTCTCCCCCTCTCTGGACCTCGCGTGAACCACGACCACCGTGAGCCGAGCGCCGGCCTTATAAGCCACCCCGAGCCTCGCATTCTCTCCACACACACCTCCCCACTGCTTCTACCTCACTCCACACTCACTCGTGCACCGCCAGGAGGGCAAGCACGCAGTCGCAGCCCTCGCTGCCTTGGTCGACCACGGCCAGGTGCTGCCGGAGCAGAAGGTGGACATCGACCACGGCCGTGCCGTGCCTCTTCCCTTTTCTCTTCTCTCTGGCCTGCACTCTCTTCGCCATCACCACCGCACTCACAAGCTCCCTTTTCCCCTCTGTTTTGCGCACAGAATCGTCGCCAGGACCTCGCCGGAGTTTCGGGACGTGCCCGTGGAAGCACAGGAGATCGCGGCCGTCGATTGGAGCCGTCCCAGGAAGTGTGACTTCTCAAGCCAGCTTCCCCAGGCCGCCGCGTCCGTTCTGCATCGTCCACACCCACTCCCGAGCCCCTAGGTGAGCGAATCGCAAACCTCGCCATCGCCGGAGCCACGGCGCCTATAACGTCCCAAATTTTTGGAAGCTAGAAAAACTTAATTATAAAAGACCCAAAATTTAGGGCCGTCAAAAACTTTTTTGAAGTATCTTGTTTGGGGGTGTGTCTTTCCTCTGATTGTTGTGTTTGGGGGTGTATCTTGTTTGGGGGTTTTGTATTAATGACCTCTCTAATTGATCAACCTTGGAACTCAACCTAGTTATAATATGACCTCTGTGATCAATGACTTGGCAAGTAAAATAATCCTTATACCTTCTCCTATCTCAAGCTATCTTTTTAGCTATTAAAATCTTCCTACTTTGGAGACATGCCATTGTGGCAAATCTTGATATTCTCATCAATGAACCACCAGGGAAATGGTATCCTATATATTTACCTTCTATCCAAGATTTTAAAGTGTATTATGAAAACTCCTCTCATCCTTTTCAAGGCCCTTTTGATGGCTTTCCAAATTAGTGGCTATATCACTCTTACCTTTGCATCATTTCTAAAATCACTTCTTATTCCTTTTGGGATCAACCTAAGTTCCTTGCCATCCTTTTTACTTGTATTTCACAACTACTATGGCTAATGTTCTTGCCTTGACCATTAAACCTATTTTCTCTCCAATGTTTTGGTGCTTGCTAAAAAGCCTCTTGTTTTCTTGGTTTTCACAAGAGATCTCAATTACTTTTCAAAAGAGTTATTTATTAAAAATGACTTTTGTGATCCTTATGATATACCCTCTCATCTCTATTCAAAAATATTTGTTCTGGAAAGATGTTCTTAATTATTATAATTTATTTACAAAAAGGTCAGAAAAGGATTTTTAAATGTTTTGTGAATAAAAGTATTTCCAAAATTCTTAGAAAAATTACCCAACATTCCTATGGTCATATGTGACCCCTTTATTCAAAAATATTTGCAAATACTATATAACAGCTTGTAAAACCTTGACAAAACCTTCTCCGGACCTATCTTCTTTTCTGTTAAAAGATTGCATATTTAGAACATCATCTTTATCTTTGTGGTGTTTATTTTGGAAATCCACCACCACCTCATCCCTCCTTGTCATCCCTACTGCCCTTCCAATGTTTTTTTTGAATTTTTATTGTTTTAAAAGTCATTATTTCATGTTGCTTTTGGTGACGTCAAAATAACAGTTTCCTGAACCTTACAAAACCATTCAAACCTTATTTTTCAGACGTGCATTTGTGACACATGTGATCACCATAGATAGCACATCATCCCTGTACCTTTGTTCTTGATTCTCTTGGCTATATGGTCACCTTTGCATGATGGTTTTGTTACCCTCGCGTTAACAGATTTCTGGGACTTGGTAGATTTTCACAAAGTCTGGAACTGAAGTTTTTCTGAAACTGCACCTCGGCTGAATCCAAACTTGTTCAAAACGTGTTTTAAACTCATCCAAAGCCCCACCTAGCCTCACCTCTTTGCTACCCTAGCCACTCTAGTGCAGTACGTGCACATGTGGTGTGCCTAGAGGGCATGTACAAGCGTGCCAGCCCGGCGTCCACCGTGCACGTCTCGCGCCCGACCCGCGCGCAGACACGACCACGGCCGTGTATACCTCGCCACGGTGCACTACACGGTCGCAGCACCACCCCCGCGGACACGCCCAGTCGCTCGCTTCCTCTGCTGCCCGCATGCACCAGCCGTTACCGCAGTAAAACCATCTCGGACAGCCCTCCACCGCGTTGGAATCACGTGCGCGTGCTGTCTCTCTGCCCTAGGGGTGCTGAAGCTTCATCATGGCGTTGATACCGCCCCGCTCGGCCACTCCCTGGCCAGCAGAGCCACTCCTTTGCCGCGCCCGAGCCAACTACCCTCTCCCTTCCTTGCCCCGGTGTATTAAGACCACACCACCGCACACCAGCTTGCCATTCCACTCCCCTGAACTCACCTCTCCACCCTACCACGCTAGCCCCGCTCCTCCTGCTCTCTGTGGGCCAGGAACGCCGTGAACTCACCGACGGCCACCGTCGACTTGCGGAGAGATTGGACACCGAATCCCTTGTCCTTTCTCCACCATTTTTGCCTCGGCTTCCAGCCTAACTCGTGGAGCACCTCTCTGACACCTCCGTTTCCCCTCACACATCCGCAGATCGACGCGACCATCCCGGAGCCGGGGAGGACGCCGCAAGTCCGCCATCGTTTCGGAGCAAGCCGACGAGAACCGCGGCCATCCTCGACCTTGCCCAGCTTCCCGCGTCCCCCACCAACCCTAGGCAACCCCGTACGTGCCCCCTAGGTGAGCCTATCCTCCTCACACCATTTCTGGAGCTTTTCCCGCACCTGTGCACGTCCAGAGGAAGAAGAGGAACAGCAGCCTTTGGATCCCAGATCAACGGCCAGGGTTGAATCACTTTTTTTTCGCCTCCCGCCCGCGCCTGGGCGCGAGCTGGGCCGATTTCGCGCCGCACGGCCGGATCTGGACCGGATCTGGCCCATTTATCGTTTTTCCAGTCAAATCCTTTTTCGTTATATTAATTCCTGTTAACTATGCCCTAGGTTTTAATCCACCATTTAACCCCTGAGCATGCGTTTGAGTTGATTCCATTTTTTTAGAGTAGCTATGTATTTTATTAACCGTGTGGCGTTGGTCTTTTTCAAAAATATATTTTTATGTGTGTGCTAGTTGTAATCTTGTAAAAAGTTACTTTTTCACTAAATCTTTATTTTCTTGAGTTTTATGAATCCACAATTTGTGAATCCAACTGTTCTGGAAAGCTTGTGAGTGTACCTTTCTGTAGAAGTTAACCTCATAGGTTTGTAATGCTTAGTTTTAAAGTTTAATGTGTTGGAAGTTAGGACCAGTAGGGTTTTCCAGCATTTATCTGATTTTCTGTGGATAAGATTTTTGGGTCAATCCAATTGCAGTAGTTTCTAATTCTCACAAAGAATCTAAACCTAGCTTTTCATAAAATTTGGTTGAACAGAACACCCTGGACTTAATAAACTCTCAAAATGGTGTTTTCTGCCTTTTAAAATGATAAAACAATTGTTTGGTCCTTTGTGAAAATGTTGTTTTTGTTGTTGTGAATTGTTTTGGTGTTGTAGCTCACCAAATAAAGTTACTTTTAGTATGTTAGTACTGTTAGTGGCAGGTGTTAGGTTTGATTTGAGTTAAGCATGTGTTGCTAAGTGGTGATTGAAAAGCTTAACACTTGTTTGATTATGTTGGTATTGTCTAATAAACTTTATGAGCTAAATAACCACTTTCAACTAAGAATGTGAACCACTGGTTGTTTAAACTTGTTAGTAATGCTTAGTCTTGCAAGTTAGCAGTAATCCCTAAAAATTGTCTAATCACTATTTTAACCCTTATTGAGGAAAAATAAGTGGTGATGTTGTTGCCAAACTTGTTTGGTAGATGTTAGTCATGCACCTTGATTGTTGTTTGTCGTAATTGCTTGATATCTTGAGTGTGCCTTGTTGTATGATTGATTGTGTTCTTTTTATTTTGCGACGCTAGACATTAACGCTACCGGAGTGGCCGATGAAGAGGATTTATCTGCAAAGTATGGGAATTCATTTATATTGATCAACAAGAAGAAGTCCGGGGACATATTGCTGAGCCAGGCAAGCCACCTCACCGCTCAACTGAAATCCTATTATTTTTACAAAGCATGTCTTGTTTTTTTAAAATGAAATAATGCATGTTTTATCTTTTCTGTGGCATTTTGCCACCCAAATATTATTTTACAAAATTATTGTTTGGCCAAAGATCTATCTACTAGTATATAATAGGTTTTATAAAAATAAGTCTTTACTTGAGAAGCCTTCTACCGAAGGCGCTATCAAGAAAATTATATTTTCTAGTAGCATATCCTTATACTCTTACCTCAAAACTATAGGATGGGAACCCGGATTTGATGAAATGTTTTTAAAGGAAAACCCGAGTCGCTGGGAGCGATCGGCGAGAAAGTGTTTTATAAAACCCATGTTGCTGGGAGCAAATGGAGATGTTTGTGAAAACCCGAAGTGCTGGGAGCCTTCGGTGAGGTTACGAAAACCCGAGCTACTGGGAGCAGTCGGAGGTGGAGATGTTTTTGAAAAACAAAGTACTGCCCTAGCGGCTCGCCCGAACAATTAACCCGTACAACCACATTACCTCAAAATGGGCACGGGGCTTAGCGGAAGCTTGTTGGTGTTAGTATTCGAATACTCCTCAATTGGCTAGAAGGGGTTAGAGTCCCCGGAACCGAATGCTGGATATGGGCATACAAAGAGTGGACTTCGTGTGCCACCGGGAAGCAACGGTGGGTCTCCTGTCATGGCGGTGTGAGACTAGGGGAAACCGGATCGATACGGCTAGCTCACTCGGTGTCGGGGAGAACAAACCCACTCGAAGAGGACATTCTTATACTAGCACCGACATAGTGGAAGTTAGGATCGACCGTCTGATGTGTGCATGCTGTCTCCGTACAGTCCGTGGTTGATCCACGACAGACCATCCGAATCTTGTGGTGAAAGTGTACCACCTCTGCAGAGTGTAAATCTATACGAATAGCCGAGTGTTCGGTCATGGACGGTTGGAAAGGCCCCCGATCTAGGCTTATGGGCATTTTTATGTTTTGAAAAAAACTGTTTTCGGAAAAGAAAAAGGAGGCATCAAGGAGGTACCTGGGAGGTACGGATTTTGGGAGAAGATGGTTGGTCTCGGGGAGTCAACCAGTCGGAACCCAGAAAAGAAAAGGAGGCATCAAGGACGTACCTGGGAGGTACGGATTTTGGGAGAAGATGGTTGGTCTCGGGGAGTCAACCGGTCGGAACCCGGGAAGGAAAAAGGGGCATCCCTATCCTAGTGCTTTGAAAAAGTTTTACAAAAGTGTTTTCAAACGTGGAAATGTTTTCTGTCATTTCTAAAAGAAGGATAATTATACCTCCAAATGCCTTTTTCAACCAAGATATAGAGATGTTGTATTCTCTATGTCAAAAAGCATCGTTTGCGAAAATTAAGTCCTATAGTCATATTTAGCAACTATCCCAGTTTTCGAAAACGCTTCTATTGCATTACCATGAAAACTTAAGCCTGGTGGTGGTCTTGCGAGTACATAATTGTACTCATGGTTGTGTCCCTGGATATTCCAATGTCCAGGTTTTCAACGAGAAGACCTACGCCGAAGATGAGGAGTACGCCGACGACTACGCCAATTGAGTGTCACCGGTCAACTGCTTTGTGGAAATACGTCCGGTTGTGACAAGGGCCGACGCTAGCCGAAAGCTTCCGCTATATCGTAGTTAATTCTGTCCTGCGTGACGATGGTTGTAGGCTTGGTCGTGTGACCACCATTTATGTAAATTTTGTACTGATCGAGTTGGATGATGTAACTCTGTATACCATGTTGGTTATGTGGTCGCGATGCACTGATCATTGGGATCGTGATCTGTTTACATAACGTGGGCACCCTGGACCGGTAAATCTGAGGGGTCCTTACAGCGCCGCCTGTTGTTGGTCGTCGCCGATGCGCTCGCTCCCAGCCGTTAGATCTTAGATCCACGGTGCCTTACCGCTTCATTTAGATGTGACGCTGACAAGTGGTACCCCCATGTCAGTGTTTTAAACATTATCCAGCGCGCGAGATATTTCTGCTGGGTCACTGACGAGTGGACCCCACTCGTCAGGATCCTCAACATTATCCAGAACAGAAAGCTTTTCTAATTTAATTTACCTGGAATTTCAGTACTGGACTGAACTTTGAAATTCAATATATCGAGATTTATAAGTCCAAACAAATCAAATCAAAATGTTCTGGAAAGCTTATGAAATTGTTTAACCAACCCAAGTGGTTTCATATCGTTTAGATAAATAATATATGTGTAGTATTAAAAGTGCCACAGAAGGTTTTAAAACATAAACTTGTTTGTTTCTGATACTCTATTAACCCAAATAATTCCAATCCAATTTTTTTGGCTTGGTACTGTGATCTATTAGCTTCCCTAATTTTGGTAGAATTAATTATGCAATGATAATTGTTTAGTATAAAGTTAAATTTAGCAAACCCTTCTGCACCAAAACAATTATAGATAATTATTGATTAACCCAAATGAGTTAGGGTCAATTTTGTTGGATCAAATTTATTCATTTTTAGTTACCCCTAAAAGGATTTAATTTTAGGATCAACAGAACTTAAGTTGTACCTAAAACTTGATTATTACGTTTCTGGATAAAAACAATTGTTTAGGGAGTTTGGTAACTCCAATTAGTCCAAATCCAATTGTGTTGTCTTCTACACATCAGTAGCTCTCTGTAGAATTTTAGTTTGTATTTTTGTGACCAACAGAATTTGAGTTATGCAATTAAACATGTTCAACTAGTTTCTACCATATTTAAGACATAAATAAATAATGGTTAATTCAATTTAATTGAAACCAAATTGTGTTGCTTGATGTGTGCAGTGGCTATTTATAGCATTTAAGATTGTAATGTTGTGATATTTGATTGAGTAGTATAGTGATTGTTTGTATTTGTTTATTTATTAATTAGACAAGAGCGTTGTTAGAATTATCGAGGAAGGGAATTTGTTGAACCCGAAGATCAAGACCAAGGTCACTTTGTCGAGCAAGGCAAGCTACTCTCTGAGCTTGCACCCCAAATATATATACATCTACTTTGATAACATGATTTACTTTTAAGGTAATGATTTTTAAAACCTTTTCAAAAAGCATATGAAAAACTATTTTGCCACCGATGTAGAAGTATAAGATAGTTTATATAAAATTATAGGATGGGAAAAATAAATATGGTTTACTCAAAATTCCTTTGAAAATGCTTGATGAAGGTGGAATGCCGAGATGTCGATGTTTAAGTGGAGAAGTGGAGAAGGGTGATGTTTATGAAAAATGCACAGTGTGTCCTAGTACTATGACGACCAATCTTACCCTGTGCGGCCACATTTACCCACATATGGGAAAGGGCTTAGTCATATAATTTGCTCATATTAGTATGGGATGCCTCATCGATGGAGATGACTCCGTTGTGCATGAAGGGATGGTTCGGTGACCTACCCCTGACCCGGGTCCTCGCACATGTGGAGAAGGATGGTCCTCGCACATGTGGTGGATAGAAGGATGTCCCCTATACACCGCCGGGCAAAACTATGAGTCCTCACACTTAGATTCCGACGGGCTGGGTTAAGTGTTGATGGAAAGTGTCATATGGGCAGGGTCCTATACTATCATGAGCAAAGGACAGGCTAGGGTCGGTGACTCAACTTCGCATACACCTTGTATGGCGGGACGTGGCTGACACGATGAGTTATCGGATGGATGTGAGAAAAGCGTGCTACCTCTGCAGAGTGTAAAACTATTCGAATAGCTGAGTCCTCGGTAATGGACAGTTAGAAGGCTGTCCTAAGACCATGTGCAAGTTTTTGAAATACTTTGAGTTTTAAAAAGAAAATGAAATGGAGAATGTTTTATACAACCATACCAACGGATCGGTATGAGGTTGTTGGAGGCAAATGGACCATGACGGGCTATGGTCAGGAAAAAGGAGGAGTTTTGGAGAAACAGATAAAATGGTGATTTTATTTAAGGATATTTATAAAATTCTTCTTACCTTTTTAATAAAGATATAGAGATGTTTAAATAAATAAAAGTCTGAAATTAAAAAAAACTAGTACATACTCATGTTGGGGTAGTTTGTGAGCACAATCAAATGTACTCATATTGGTTTCGTCCCTGGCTATTGTCTTAGCCAGACTTCGAGGAGCATTACGCTGAGGAGGAATATGGCGACTTCTATGCGAACTAGGGATCTCCATAAGTCAGCTGCCTGTCGAGTTGCTGTTAGGATATGTGATACGTGCATTTTATCATCATTTATACAACTTATATTATCATATTAGAATGTTATTGGCATTGTTATATCATTGTTTTTACATGTTTTAGATGATTTATGGGACTTTCATACAAAGTCCCTATTTTTGGTATTTAATTTCTGGGAGGCAGAAAACCTCCTTTTTCTTGTTTTTAATGTTTCAGGAGCTACAGGACCCAAATAAAAAAGGAAAATTGCACAGCTGGTTTTTCATCGGGAGAACAGTGGGAGAAGATCGAAGGAGAGAGAGCCACGAGGCCCAAAAGAGGGGGCCCACGCGGCCAAGGAATCTGGCCGCGTGGGACCCACCATCTGGAGCCTCGGGCACTTCCTCGCTCGGGGCTTTTTAACACGCCTTCGTCTCGCCCGAAAAGTTACGCCCTAATTTTCCCAAGTCCATCCGAGGCCGCGGCGGCGGCGAAACTCCTGATTCCCTCCGAGGGGGGTCAGATCCTGCTGCTCCGGAGCTCCGGAGAAGGGGGAAATCATCGTCATCGTCATCACCTCTCCTCCTTGGCGTGGGAGGAGGCCTCTACATCATCACCATCACCAAGACCAGCACCATCTCCATCATCATCTCCGTGATCCACTCCGTTCCCCTCGTAGTTTGAGAGTTGCTATACCCTAGATACTTGTCTTGTGCTACTATTCATGTTTGTGATTGAGTACTTGTCATTATTTGGAGGTGAAGTTATATTTTCAGATTGTGTTGTACCACTTATGCCACTGAATATCATTATGTTTGCACGTTGTGAGTAGTTCCCGTATGTTCCTGAGGGCATAGGATGAATTGGCAATGATTTATATATGACATGTGTTGGTATTTTGTCTAGTGTTTATCTTTTTATGTGATTCTATGATGGTGTTGTGCGAACGTCGACTGCACAACACTTCACCTATATGGGCTCATAGGAGAACACCGTAGTGTAATGAATTGAGGGAGACTTGGGGGACATGTAAACCTGAGACCGAGTCATGAAGTTGCATTATGAGGGTATTAGTATCGGGGACCTTAGAGTGTAATGCTATGGTGGGACTTTATGTCTTAATAATTCTTGTGCAGTCATTTACTTGGCCACATGATCCATCATAAGGGGTTTAGTTTATTTATTTAGCTTACCTAACAATGGCTCCGTCCAAAGAAGATTAAAACTTGACAAGATATTCAACGTGTTGTTTAATAAATCTCTATGCCTAGCAGTATCCATGCCGCCCTCGGGAACGTTTTCCACATATAAGTTACACATCACTTGAGCTTGTCCTCTTGCCACATAGAGGATTGGGCTTTCTCTCTTTGAGAGCTTTTTACTTGCTATCATTTATATTCAGCATTTTTACTTTCTTGCAACTATACAACCAAAAATCCCAAAAACACTTGCATCTTTCATTGTTTTATTTATCATTCTTGCTAACCAATACCTTCAGCTCCTCGTGGGTTCGACAACCTTTTCTAATCGAAAGGTACTACAATTGATCTCCTGCACTTGGGAGTCATCAAGACACTTTTCTGGCGCCGTTGCCGGGGAGCGTAGCGCTATTGGTAAGAAGTTTGGTAAGGAAACTTGAAAGCTGAATTTTATTTACTGTTTTATCTCATTGTTACTATGGCATTTATGAATCGTGCCTCGCTGCATCTTGCTTTATATGAAAGTGCTTATGCCACTACTCCTAAAGTGGTTGAAACTACTGTGTCTGAGGTACCTAAAGTGGGATTTAAAATTCCCATTGGTCATGTTAAAAGAGTTATGAAAAATCCATTTACAGGGGATGGAACTAAGTCTGCACGTGAACACGTGGAGACAATTGAAGACATATGTGGCTTATTTAGGCTTCCTGGTATTTCTGAGGATCAGGTAAAAAGGAAGCTATTATATTTGTCTTTATCTGGTAATGCTCGTATTTGGTTCAGGTCTTTGGATGAAGAAGTCATTATTGAATGGAGTATTTTGAGGAAGGTTTTCTTTCTTAAGTATTTTACTCCTAAAGAAGCTTATGAGAACCGCTGCTATATATTTAATTTCTGGCCACATCTGGGAGAGAGTATTACTCAAGCTTGGGGGAGGTTAAAGGAACTCCTTCGCAAAATCCTTGTCATGATCTTACAAGGAAAATTATATTGATAAACTTTTATGTGAGGCTACCAATGAAACAAAAGGAATTTCTGGATAATTCGTCTGGTGGAAGTTTTACAAATAATACTGAAGAAGAAGCATGGAATTTATTGGAGACTATTGCTGAGAACACTTGTCATTGGGATCTTGATAAAGGTAATGAGCCCTATTTGGACTATGGATATTCATGTGTAGAGAACTTCTCTACTTCTATTTTGTTTAAGAATCTGAGTGATAATTTTGGTCTTGATCCTTATGTTATAATTGAGATAGCTAAAACTTTTGCTGATCATATTGGTGTTCCTAAAAGTGGGTTTGAAGTTTATGTTGAACCTGTTAAACAATCTATTGTTGTTCCTAAAGTTATTAAACAGGTAGAACCAGTGTCATCTGTGACAATTGAGAGTATGTTGAACCACCTCCATATCCAAACCAAGTTAAGGAGAATTTACTTATTGCTGTTACTAACAAGAGTAAAAGAAGATGTTCTCAGCCTTATGAACAGGTGGAAGTCAACAGTCAAATTTCATTATCAAACAATTAAATGAAGAAGACCCTGTTGATGTTTATTTATGTGAAGATGCTACTAAAGTCATTAAAGGAATTCGGCCAAGGTTGGTAAGCCTGTTATATCATGCTCTATTGGGACTTCAAGTTATCATGGTTTGTGTGATATTGGAGCAAGTATTAGTGTCATTCCATATTCTCTTTATCTTGAAATCAAGCCTGATATTGATCCTATCATTATGGAAGAGACAGGTATGACAATTCAACTTGCTAATAAAGATTATATTAATCCACTTGGAATTGTTAGAGATGTTGAAGTATTGGTTGGCAAAATAAAATATCCTGCTGATTTTATTGTGCTTGGTTGTCCTCAAGATTCATTTTGTCCTATCATTTTTGGTAGACCTTTCTTACACACTGTTGGTGCTGAAATTAATTTGCTTAAAGAGAAAGTGTTTATTAAATGTGCTGGAGAAAAACTTGAATTCAACTTTTCTAAATTTGCTGATAAACATTCAGAGAAAGAGCCAATTTCTGAAGATGTAATTGAAACTCTTGCTCATATAGCTGTAGCTTCATCAGACGTGGTAGAACGTTATATGCTTAATCAAGATGAACCATTTAATGATGAAGAAAAAGATGTTTAGAACAAATATTATGGCAACAACCCCCACAATTACAATTGCATATCCCACCTGATAATTTAGGAGTGCTACCACCACCTAAAGGGGATCCTAGTTTTGAATTAAAACCTTTGCCTAAAAATCTTAAATATGCATACTTGGATGAGAAGAGCATATATCCTGTCATTATTAGTGCTAACCTTTCAGCTGAAGAAGAAGAAAAATTACTTGATGTGCTTAAAGCTCACCGACCAGCCATTGGATACTCTCTTGATGATCTTAAAGGTATAAGCCCAGCTCTATGTATGCATAAAATTAATTTGGAGGAGGATGCAAAACCTGTTGTTGATTATCAACGCCGTCTCCATCCAAAAATGAAAGAAGTGGTAAGAAAAGAGGTAATAAGACTTATTGAAGCTGGTATCATTTATCCCATAGCTGATAGTAAGTGGGTTAGTCCTGTTCATTGTGTTCCTAAAAAGGGTGGAATGACTGTTGTTCCAAATGATGAGGATGAACTTGTGGCTCAACGTACTGTTGTTGGTTATAGGATGTGTATTGATTTCAGGAAGTTAAATAAAGCAACTCGTAAAGATCATTACCCATTGCCATTTATTGATCAAATGTTAGAAAGGTTATCTAAACACTCTCACTTTTGCTATTTAGATGGTTATTCAGGTTTCTCACAAATTCCTGTCCATAAGGATGATCAAGAAAAGACCACTTTTACTTGCCCATATGGTACATTTGCTTATAGGAGAATGCCATTCGGTTTGTGCAATGCTCCTGCTACTTTTCAAAGATGCATGAATGCTATATTTGCTGATTATATTGAAAAGATAATGGAAGTTTTTATGGATGATTTTTCTGTGTATGGTACTTCCTTCGATAATTGCTTGTTCAACCTTAACAAAGTTTTGCAGCGTTGTGAAGACCAACACTTAGTTCTTAATTGGGAGAAGTGTCACTTCATGGTTACTGAAGGTATTGTCTTGGGCATCGGATTTCTGGAAGAGGAATAGAAGTTGACCCAGCAAAGATAGAAGCTATTGAAAAGCTGCCATACCCAAGGGACATCAAAGGTATAAGAAGTTTTCTTGGGCATGCAGGTTTTTACCGTAGGTTTATTAAAGATTTCTCCAAAATATCAAAACCTCTAACCAATCTTTTGCAAAAGGATGTTCCTTTCTCTTTTAATGATGATTGTATTGAGTCCTTTAATATTTTGAAGAATGCTTTAATAAGTGCTCCTATTATTCAACCTCCTGATTGGAAATTGCCTTTTGAAATTATGTGTGATGCTAGTGATTATGCAGTTGGGGCTGTTTTGGGCCAACGTGTTGATAAGAAACTGAATGTTATTTATTATGCTAGTAGAACACTTGATGCTGCTCAAAGAATTATGCTACAACTGAAAAAGAATTTTTAGCAGTGCTATTTGCTTGTGACAAATTTAGACCTTATATTACTGATTCCAAAGTCACAATACATACTGATCATTCTGCTATTAAATATTTAATGAATAAGAAAGATGCTAAGCCTAGACTAATAAGATGGGTACTTTTATTGCAAGAATTTGATTTACACATTGTTGATAGGAAAGGGGAAGATAATCAAGTAGCTGATCATCTTTCTAGAATGGAAAATATACCTGATGATCCTATTCCTATTAATGATAGTTTTGTTAATGAACAACTTGCAAATATTAATGTTTCTAGTGCTAAAGTTGCATCTCCATGGTTTGCCAACTATGCAAATTTTATTGTTGGTAAAGTTTTACCACCACACTTCACTTTTCAACAAAGAAAGAAATTCTTTTATGATCTTAGACATTATTTTTGGGATGATCCTTTCCTTTATAAGAAAAGTGTGGATGGTATTATTAGACGTTGTGTACCTGAGCATGAACAACAGGCTATTATAAGAGATTGTCATGACAGTCCCTATGGAGGGCATCATGCAGGAGATCGTACAGGTGCAAAGGTATTACAATCTGGTTTTTATTGGCCTACTTTATTTAAGGATTGTGCTGAATATGTTAAATCTTGTGATAAATGTCAAAGAGTAGGAAATATTGGTAGGAGAAATGAAATGCCTATGAATTATTCTTTACCACTTGAGCCATTTGATGTGTGGGGTTTTGACTTTATGGGACCTTTCCCAGCATCAAAGACAAAGCATACTCATATTTTGGTTGCAGTGGATTATGTTACAAAGTGGGTGGAAGCAATTCCAACCAAAAGTGCAGATCATGCCACAGCAATGACGATGCTTCAGGACATCATTTTCCCCAGGTTTGGTGTTCCTAGGTTTTTAATTACTGATGGTGGTTCTCATTTCTTACATGGTATTCTTAGGAAAACATTGGCAAAATATAATGTTAACCATAGAGTTGCATCTCCTTATCATCCCCAAACAAGTGGACAAGTTGAATTAAGTAATAGGGAAATTAAACTCATTTTGGAAAAGACAGTGAATAAGTCTAGGTCTGACTGGCCACTTAAAATTAATGATGCATTGTGGGCTTATAGAACTGCTTTTAAAAATCCTATGGGAATGTCTCCTTATAAAATGGTTTATGGAAAAGCTTGTCATTTACCTGTGGAATTAGAACATAAAGCTAGATGGGCTATTAAACAATTGAACTTTGATTTTAAAACTGCGGGAGAGAAGAGAATTCTTGATTTAAACCTACTAGATGAATGGAGAAATGAAGCTTATGAAAGTGCCAGAATGTTTAAAGAGAAAGTTAAGATTTGGCATGACAAGAAAATTAAGAGAAAAGAATTCAAAGTAGGTGATCAAGTTTTATTATACAACTCTCGTTTCAAGTTTTCTGCAGGGAAGTTGGCTTCAAAGTGGCAGGGACCATTAGTGATACAGGAGGTGTACCGTTCAGGAGCTATCCGTCTTCACGGTGATATGAAAGGTAAACCTCATGTAGTCAATGGACAACGCCTTAAACATTATATTGCAGGAAGGAGCTTCATCGGAAAGGTGGAGGAGTTGAATTTAAAGACACCGGAGGAGGTAATTGCGAAGAATTTTGCAGTTTCAGAAACCCAAAATCAATAATAGGTAACTTTTGTGTTGGAAAGTTTCTCGGAATTGCGTAAATTTTACGGAGTCATTTTTTATGGAAATTAACGTGTGGGACAAGAAAATGGAAGGAACGGAGACCCGAGGAGGAAAAGAGGGGGTCCCACGCGGAGATTCTTTGGCCGCGTGGGCCCACTCCTTTTGCCCCTCGGAGTCCCGTTCGTCTCGTTTTCGTCTCCGACGCTTCGTCTTGACCTAAAAACCGTCAATATATACCCCTTTGCCGATCTAATCTCGCACCGAGCGTTCTCGAGCGATCTTTGCTTTTGCTGTTTCTGTCTGTCAGGTTTTAGCCATGTCTAGCTCCGAATCCAACCATGAAGGGGAGAGCCTCCCCAAGGGAGGTGTTGTGAACCACTACCTCAACTCCGTGATGGCACCGCCGAAGATGATTTCCTTCAAGGAGGGTGTGATGCTCGTGGAGGAGGTGAAGGCTCCCAAGACCACCGGCACGGTGGAGGAAAGGCTGGATGATCTGGAGGAGAAGACCTTCAGGTATGGCACTGTTGTTGAACGCAGCCTTGATGCTCATCACTTCATGAACCTGGAGCTGGAGAAGAAGGTTGAAGAGTACAAGAGAGGCTCGAAGATCTGGAAGAAAGATACAAGGACGTCATCGAGAAGTTGGACAAGATCCAATGCTTTATGTGGGATGTAGAGAACCAGAACTGCGAGTATGAAGAACGCTTCAAGAAGATTGCAGAAGCTGCTACCCTCAGGTATAATAATCCACCTACATCTTTCCGTGATGGAAGGCCTTTCCCATGGAAGATGGCGGAATGGGAGGAGGAATATGAGAAAGAAGAGGCTGCAGCAGAGGAGGCTCTAGCAAAACGTCAAGCTTGGGGGAGTTCAACCTAGTCTTTATCTTTACTAGTTTATCATATCTATCTAGTCATGGTGTGTTTTGCTTTTATCGTTTAGTTATCAATCTCTCTTAGGCGTGTGTGAGCTCATGGAGCATTATCATGTATCCCTATCTTGTGGTTTATCAATGAATATTAAAGTATGGTGTCATCCATGATTCTCTTGTTTGGAGATTTATGGGTAACACTCATGCAAATGAGCGTGGCATATTTAGAGTTTCAGTCACATCTTGCCTTGAATTTAATTAACTTGAGTGTGTTGGACAATTGTAGAATTATCTCATTATAAAATAAGTAAAGAGAATGAGTCAATATGACTTGAAAATTAATAGTTTAAGGTTGAGATATAGTCTTGTAGGATAAAAAGTTAGGAAGGGTTAATGAAAAGGATATGAAACACTCTTGTTAGAATCTAGTATCTTTTGAGCAAATTAATGAATCATGGATATTTCAATACTTATGCTCTTGGAAAGTGAATGAAAAGGAAGGCACCTGAAAATTCAGTTAGCCATGGAAAGTGTAAGATAAAGGTTGTATAGAGCATAGGAACTTGATTGAAATATCCATGACTAAAGTTTGCACTAGTTACTAGTGAAGCAAGGTTGTAAACAATCTTATATCTATCTTTTCATTTGTCTTCTTTGAACTTGTTATCCAATGAGAGTTTATCTTGTCTTTAAATTTCAGCAAAGTATAAAATATTATAATGCTTGCCATAAGAGCAAAAGCATGTGAAAAAGAGTATGATTCAATTGTCCAACATACAATGGTTATTTGCTTTCAAAAGTAAGGGGTGATTGCTAGAGCTTCTACTTATGTTGCCCTCATGTGTATGAGTTTTAGTTCATTAATCTTTCATTGCAATTGAATATGATGATGATACAATGCTCGTATTTATTTATCAACCATAAGTCCATTGATGCATGTAATGATCTATGTCCTTACTTACTCGAGGACGAGTAAAGGTTTAAGCTTGGGGGAGTTGATACGTGCATTTTATATCATCATTTATACAACTTATATTATCATATTAGAATGTTATTGGCATTGTTATATCATTGTTTTTACATGTTTTAGATGATTTATGGGACTTTCATACAAAGTCCCTATTTTTGGTATTTAATTTCTGGGAGGCAGAAAACCTCCTTTTTCTTGTTTTTAATGTTTCAGGAGCTACAGGGACCCAAATAAAAAAGGAAAATTGCACAGCTGGTTTTTCATCGGGAGAACACAGTGGGAAGAAGATCGAAGGAGAGGAGAGCCACGAGGCCCAAAAGGGGGGCCCACGCGGCCAGATTCTGGCCGCGTGGGACCCACCATCTGGAGCCTCGGGCACTTCCTCGCTCGGGGCTTTTTAACACGCCTTCGTCTCGCCCGAAAAGTTACGCCCTAATTTTCCCAAGTCCATCCGAGGCCGCGGCGGCGGCGAAACTCCTGATTCCCTCCGAGGGGGGTCAGATCCTGCTGCTCCGGAGCTCCGGAGAAGGGGGAAATCATCGTCATCGTCATCACCTCTCCTCCTTGGCGTGGGAGGAGGCCTCTACATCATCACCATCACCAAGACCAGCACCATCTCCATCATCATCTCCGTGATCCACTCCGTTCCCCTCGTAGTTTGAGAGTTGCTATACCCTAGATACTTGTCTTGTGCTACTATTCATGTTTGTGATTGAGTACTTGTCATTATTTGGAGGTGAAGTTATATTTTCAGATTGTGTTGTACCACTTATGCCACTGAATATCATTATGTTTGCACGTTGTGAGTAGTTCCCGTATGTTCCTGAGGGCATAGGATGAATTGGCAATGATTTATATATGACATGTGTTGGTATTTTGTCTAGTGTTTATCTTTTTATGTGATTCTATGATGGTGTTGTGCGAACGTCGACTGCACAACACTTCACCTATATGGGCTCATAGGAGAACACCGTAGTGTAATGAATTGAGGGAGACTTGGGGGACATGTAAACCTGAGACCGAGTCATGAAGTTGCATTATGAGGGTATTAGTATCGGGGACCTTAGAGTGTAATGCTATGGTGGGACTTTATGTCTTAATAATTCTTGTGCAGTCATTTACTTGGCCACATGATCCATCATAAGGGGTTTAGTTTATTTATTTAGCTTACCTAACAATGGCTCCGTCCAAAGAAGATTAAAACTTGACAAGATATTCAACGTGTTGTTTAATAAATCTCTATGCCTAGCATATCCATGCCGCCCTCGGGAACGTTTTCCACATATAAGTTACACATCACTTGAGCTTGTCCTCTTGCCACATAGAGGATTGGGCTTTCTCTCTTTGAGAGCTTTTACTTGCTATCATTTATATTCAGCATTTTTACTTTCTTGCAACTATACAACCAAAAACCAAAAACACTTGCATCTTTCATTGTTTTATTTATCATTCTTGCTAACCAATACCTTCAGCTCCTCGTGGGTTCGACAACCTTTTCTAATCGAAAGGTACTACAATTGATCTCCTGCACTTGGGAGTCATCAATATGATGTCTACTACGTCGTAGCTTCCGCTGAATATTTTGGTTTGACCCATGAAGGCACCTATGTAAGACTTGGTCTAAATGACCATTTATGTAAGACTTTAATTCGGTATTGTAATGGATGTAAACTATGATACTCAGTTCGTATTATGTGCAATGACAGACTGATCACGGGATCGTTGTGTTAAGCATAATCCGGTATTTCGGACGGCTAGTCCGGGGTCCCCACAGAGCTGGTATCAGAGCGAGGTTGACTTTAAGAGACCTTAGATTAGCATGGTCGCTAGATAGATGTTACAAACGTTAATTTCTAAAAATAAAGGAGTGAAGTATTTTCGAAAATTGCTTATCCCCCAATCCTCTTACTTATGCAAAATTTTACTCTCATTAAATATTACATTTTCCCTTGTATCCTTAAAATTTGGACACTTGTCATCCCATTAAGCCTAAAATTCTGCTCACTTGTTGCCTCACTAAATTTAAAATTTGGTACACTTGTCATCTCACTAACTGAAAATTTTGCTAAAAATTGTAGATGGCAATCCATTTCACCGAGTTCGTTCAGCTTGAGAAGGACGGCAAGTTGATGTTCGAGAAGGACTTGTTCGAGTTGAGAAAGTTGTTAGGTCGCCCCGCTCCAGAGTTTAAGGGAGCCCAGGTTGACACTCTCGGCAACGGGAACCTGTGTTGGCTAGTTGAGTCGTCTGTTCGGGGGAACATCAAGTCTTCCGGATCCAGGACGCTGATCTTCACCACCATGGACGTCCACTGGGACGACGGACTGTGTCGTGCCATGCAGAGGCTGCTGGCCCGACTTTGTGAGGAGCACAAGGCGGAGTTGGTGAACTCCCATTTTCGGTTCTACGGGAGGCGCACCGATGATGGACACCCTATCTGATCCCCTCTACACCCGACGTTTGGGGAGTACATCCTGGACATGGAGATTATGCTCTACCGCACCCAGGAGGATCTGATGACCGCTAGGCTTCGGTCTCGCTTTGAGCGCATCTCGCTCAGTGAGAGTCGCGAGCGTGAGTCGCAGCTGAAGCAGGAGAAGATCGCTCTTCTCAAGAAGAGGACCCAACTGAGGAGGACCATCGCCAGACTCCGCAAGAAGGTGGCAGAGCAGGACGAGATGATTGAGGATATGGAGCATCAGGCCAATGAGATGGAGGAGGAGGGCGAGGATCTCCGCAAGGAGAACAACACTTTCCTCAGTGACGATGACGACTTCCTGGAGGAGATGGACTATGAGCAGGAGGACGAGGAGGAGGAGTTATTTGACGAGGAGGAGGAGCCACTGGAGGCAGTTCTCGAGGACGAGGAGGACCCGGAGGATCCACCCTACCAGTCTGACGCTGACGCAGCAGAGCCTGAGGTTCCACCTCAGTAGGCGAGTGACTTGAGTACTACCACAGGATTAGGTTGACCCCCTATCGCTAGTCGAGTCGAAGTAGTGGTTCTTTTGGAAACCATGTATTATGTACATTAGATGTAGGGCAATGTGTAAGCTTGATGTTGTGAACTCCTTGATGTGATGTTTGTGTTATATAAGTGTGTTAGTCTTGTTTGATCTGTGTAAAATATTTTCCATATAATCCTTAATTAATCAACCACTTGCGAAATCGCCTTTTTCCCTTAGTCGAAACTTTTTCGCCTTGCCTCTTATACCCGGTGTGTTTCAGGATGGTGGAGACTCGTCGTACCAACTCGGATGGAGGACCACCACCACCACCAAACCCAACCCCCGCCCAACTTCTTGCGCTTATCATGGAGGAACGCCAAGCTGCCGGGAGGAGCGTCAAGCTCATCTCGCTGCCCTGCAGCAGATCGCTGCCGCCCATGTCAACAACAATAACAACAATAACAACAACACCAATGGTGGCAATGGAAATGGTGATGGAAACCAGCGATCCACTTTGAGCGATTTCCAGAAGACCAATCCACCTACCTATTCCAAGGGACTTCACCCACTGGAAGCCGATAATTGGCTTCGCACCATCGAGAACAATCTGGAAGTTGTTGATGTAGGAGAAAATGAGAAGGTGCTGTATGCAACCCACTATCTTGCTGGACCTGGACGAGCTTGGTAGGAAGCTACCAAGGCTCTCCAGCAAGTTGGCCATGTTATCAACTGGGCTGAGTTCCAGGAGAAGTTTCGCAAGAAGCACATTCCTGGCGAACTCATCGAGAGGAAGAAGGATGAATTCCGCAAGCTGAGGCAGGGAAGTAAAGATGTGGTCGGTTATCTTGATGAGTTTACCGACTTATCTCGGTATGCTCCAGATGACACCGACACAGAGAAGAAGAAGATGGAGCGTTTCCTAAATGGACTTCATGATGAACTGTAGTGTGCTTTGGTTATCCATGACATCTTTGATTTGGAGTCACTTGTGGACAAAGCCATCCAGCTGGAGACCAAGCGCAAGTCTATGTTTGAAAGTCGTAAGAGGAGGATGAATGCTCAGGAAGGTTCGAGCAACCAAAAGCCTCGTATCTTTCAGCAAGCCCCCAAGCCTGCCTATCGACCACCACAAGCTCCACGCTCCAATTTCTCTAACCGCCCAAACAACTTCAACCGCCCAAATGACAATAACCATCCAGGAGGAAACTTCAACAACTTCAACCGCAATGCCAATGTTGTCTGCTTTGAATGCGGCACTAAGGGCCACTACTCCAGAGAATGCCCCAATCCTAAGAGGAATGTTCAGCGCCCCAATGCACCGGCACCAAACAATGGCCCAGGCCGTAATGGAAATGGCAAGAATGCCGCACCCCGCGGAAATGTTGATGTTGCCAAGGGCCGTCTGCACCACATCAATGTTGAAGAAGCCCAGGATGCGCCAGATGTTGTGCTGGGTACGTTCCTTGCCAACTCAGTACCAGGAACTGTTCTGTTTGATTCTGGTGCTACCCATTCCTTTGTTACCCAAGAATTTGTTGCTAAGGGAGGTTTAGTCGGAAGTCTCTTACCCAAACCCATGGTCATCCAAATCCCAGAATCCACCATAGAGACCAAGTTGTTTTGCCCCGACGTTTCCCTTGAGATCAAAGGAGAAAAGTTTCCAGCCGACTTAATCGTTCTGGGAACCCAAGGCATAGATGTTATACTTGGTATGAATTGGCTAGCCAAGTACTGTGGTCGAATAGACTGCGCCAGAAGAGTGTATCCATCACCACCGACAAAGAGGTCGAAGTGGAATATGTGTCCGAAGCTAGTCATTCCCAACCAGGCTGCCATGAGGGCATAGCTCGACCCACCCTAGATGAGATCCGTGTTGATCACCTATTCCGAGATGTTTTCCCTGAAGAGTTGCCTGGTATGCCGCCAGACCGGGATATTGAGTTCATAATTGAACTTATCCCAGGAACAACCCCTATATCCCAAAGACCTTATCGGATGAATCCGGAAGAACTGGTTGAATTGAAGAAGCAGTTGGCAGATATGCTCAGCAAAGGTCTTGTTTGCCCAAGCGCTTCACCTTGGGGATCACCCATCATTTTTGTGGACAAAGAGATGGTACCACACGCCTGTGTGTGGATTATCGCAAGCTAAACGACGTAACCATTAAAAACAAGTATCCTCTTGTCAAGATCGAGGATCTGTTCGATCAGATGAACGGAGCCCGAGTCTTTTCCAAGATCGATCTTCGGACAGGATATCATCAGTTGAAAATCTGAGAGTCAGACATTCCCAAGACCGCCTTCACCACCCTTACGGTTTGTTTGAATACACCGTGATGTCCTTTGGTCTGACCAATGCCCCAGCCTATTTCATGAATCTCATGAACAAGATTTTCATGGAGTACCTCGACAAGTTCGTGGTAGTTTCCTCGATGACATCCTTATTTATTCCAAGACCGAAGAAGAGCATGCTGAACACCTGCGTCTAGTTTTGGAGACCCTCCGAAAGCACCAGCTGTATGCCAAGCTTAGCAAGTGTGAGTTTTGGCTTAGTGAAGTGGCATTTCTCGGACATGTTGTATCTGCTGGAGGAATTTCTGTTGACCCGAGAAGATCCAAGCCATTGTTGACTGGAAAGCCCCAACCAGTGTGACTGAAATCCGAAGCTTTCTCGGACTAGCGGTTATTACCGCAAGTTCGTTGAAGGATTCTCCAGTATAGCCAAACCCATGACCCAACTGTTGAAGAAGGACAAGAAATTTGAATGGACTCAGAAGTGTGAGGATAGTTTCCAAGAATTGAAGAAGAGACTGACCTCAACCCCAGTCTTGATTATGCCAGACGTCACCAAGAGTTTCGACGTGTATTGCGATGCATCACGCCTCGGACTTGGTTGCGTTCTGATGCAAGAAGGCAAGGTTGTGTCGTATCTGTCCCGACAGTTGCGACCGCATGAAGAGAATTATCCAACCCATGATCTGGAGTTAGCTGCTGTTGTTCTTGCTCTCAAGACGTGGCGTCCCTATCTTGCGGGACATCGCTGCGAGATCTATACGGATCATAAGAGCTTGAAGTATATCTTCACCCAGAAGGAGTTGAACCTGACAGAGGAGATGGATGGAATTAATCAAGGATTATGATATTGGAATCCACTATCACCCCGGAAAGGCTAATGTAGTTGCCGATGCCCTTAGTCGCAAACCTTGCACCCTGAATGCCTTGATCCAAGCCGAACAACCAGCCTTGTTCAAAGAGTTCAAGATTTTGGACTAGGGCTTGTTAGCCACGGATATCTCGCCAATTTAGAATTAGCCCCAACCCTGATGGATCAAATCAAGGAAGCCCAAAAAGATCATGAAAGCATTGAAGGAATTAAAAAGAAGATTTCTCTTGGCAAAGCACCCGGTTTTACCAAAGATGCTGAAGGAGTGCTGAGATTCAATGGTCGTATCTGTGTGCCCAATGTCATGGAACTTACGGAGTTAATCCTGAAGGAAGCCCATGAGACCCCTTATTCAATCCACCCCGGGGAACAAAAATGTACCAAGACCTTCGTGAAAGATTTTGGTGGCATGGAATGAAGCGAGAGATTGGTTCTTTCGTGGCAAGTGTGATATCAGTCAGCGAGTCAAGACTGAACATCAGCGACCCGCTGGATTGCTTCAACCTTTGAAAATTCCTGAATGGAAGTGGGATGAAATTGGAATGGATTTTATTACCGGACTTCCAAGATCCAACCGAGGCCATGATTCAATCTGGGTCATCGTTGATCGACTGACCAAGGTTGCCCATTTTATTCCTGTCAATACCACTCACACCGGAGTTCAGTTAGCGGACTTGTATATTTCCAGAATAGTAAGCCTGCACGGTGTGCCTAAGAAGATCATATCTGATAGAGGCACGCAGTTCACTTCAAGGTTCTGGAAATCTCTTCACGAAGCCCTCGGAACCAAGTTAGTTTTAGCACAGCTTATCATCCCTAGACCGGAGGCCAAGCTGAGCGAGTGAACCAGATATTAGAGGACATGCTTCGCGCATGTGTTCTATCCTATGGTTCCAATGGGAAGATTGTCTTCTGTTTGCAGAGTTCTCCTACAACAATAGCTACCAGTCTAGTCTGCAAATGGCCCCTTTTGAAGCACTTTACGGCAAGAAGTGTCATACGCCCCTGAATTGGTCCGACACGAAGAAGGCAAATTATTTGGACCAGATACCCTCTGTGATGCTGAAGAGCAAGTTCAGCTTATTTGTGAACGTTTCAAAACTGTCCAATCCCGTCAGAAGAGCTACGCTGATCCCAAGCGTCGTGATGTCACTTTCAATGTCGGAGATTATGTCTATCTCTGAGTGACACCACTCAAGGTATGCAGCGTTTCCATGTCAAAGGAAAATTAGCGCCAAGATATATTGGACCCTTCAAGATCATTGCTCGTCGAGGAGAAGTATCCTATCAACTGGAGTTGCCCCAAGAGTTATCGGAATTTCACGATGTCTTCCACATTTTCTTGCTCCGGAAGTGTCTTGAAGTTCCCGACAAGCCCGACGTTTTCAAGAACATCGACCACCTCTCCGTCGACCTGAACCATGACCTGATTATCGTGAGAGACCAGTCAAGATTCTCGACGAAGATGTTCGTCTTACCCGGAGACGCGCGATCAAGTTCTACAAAGTCCAGTGGACTAACCACTCCGAAGAAGAAGCAACTTGGGAACATGAAGACTATCTTAGAAGCGAATTCCCAAACCTCTTTAGTGCCTAAGCCTAGCAAATCTCGGGACGAGATTTATTTTAAGGGGGGAAGGATCTGTAACATCCCAAAATTATAATAAGTATTATTATTCAAAAATGTGGGCCAACAAAAACTTTTGTTGTATTATGTGTGTTGGTTGTATATTGTTGCTTGTGATGTCTGTTGCTCTAATTAGGAACTTGAAGAAAAACAAAGAAATAAAATAAAAAGTTAAAACAATAAAATCATGTGACAAGTGTCACACAATTTCTCCAAGTGAGAAATTAATTTTATTTCAAACAAAATTCAGTGGAGTGGTAATATGAGCACTCCCATTTTATTCTCACCACTTTTCCCTCTCAAATAAATATTTCCAAAAAGCCTAAATTGAAATTATATTTCTTTCTTTATCTTATTCAAATCAAGAAATGTGCTATGCTACACTTACCAAATAAATTCCTAAACATCACCACAAATCTTGATAAACATATGTGAAGCAAATTATGAAAATAAATTTCAGAAATTGGAAATTAATTTTGGTTCAAACATTTCGTCGAACACATGGTGGGCATCACCATGTTCTTCCTCTGATCCAAGATCAATTCGATCGATTTCGATCGAAGTTCGTCGAATCTCTGCCCACATCTGATCCCTCTCACTCCACTCACCTCACCGCACTCACTGGAGCCGAAGAAAATGGGCGGTTGGACTGGGAGGAGTCGCGCCAGGGGACAGGAGCTCGCGCGCACGTCGCCATGGTCGCCACTGTGGAAGAAGGAGGTGGCGATGCCGTGGTGGCCTCGCGCCGTGACCCCCTCTCTCCCTTGCTCTTCTGCTCCAGGGGACACAAAAATAACGGCACCACAGCGCCCACTCGCGCGCATAGCACGCACCCGTGCTCGCCGGTCGCCATGTCGAACCGAGGTCACCGCTGACAACCTCGGCGCTCCACTGCACCCCTCGACGCGTGGCCGCGCCTAGACACTCCACAGCTCACCTGCGCCCCCCCAGACAACCATTGGCAGCCTCTCCCCCTCTCTGGACCTCGCGTGAACCACGACCACCGTGAGCCGAGCGTCGGCCTTATAAGCCACCCCGAGCCTCGCATTCTCTCCACACACTCCCCACTGCTTCTACCTCACTCCACACTCACTCGTGCACCGCCAGGAGAGTGAGCGCGCAGTCGCAGCCCTCGCTACCTTGGTCGACCACGACCAGGTGCTGCCGGAGCAGAAGGTGGACATCGACCACGGCCGTGCCGTGCCTCTTCCCTTTTCTCTTATCTCTGGCCTGCACTCTCTTCGCCATCACCACCAGACTCACACGCTCCCTTTTCCCCTCTGTTTTGCGAACATAATCGTCGCCAGGACCTCGCCGGAGTTTTGGGACGCGCCCGTGAAGCAGAGGAGATCGCCGCCGTCGATTGGAGCCGTCCCAGGAAGTGTTCTGCATCGTCCACACCCACTCCCGAGCCCCTAGATGAGCGAATCGCAAACCTCGCCGTCGCCGGAGCCACGGCGCCGCCTGTTGTTGGTCGTCGCCGATGCGCTCGCTCCCAGCCGTTAGATCTTAGATCCACGGTGCCTTACCGCTTCATTTAGATGTGACGCTGACAAGTGGTACCCCCTGTCAGTGTTTTAAACATTATCCAGCGCGCGAGATATTTCTGCTGAGTCACTGACGAGTGGACCCCACCCATCAGGATCCTCAACATTATCCAGAACAGAAAGATTTTCTAATTTAATTTTCCCTGAAATTTCAGTACTGGACTAAACTTTGAAATTCAATATCTCGAGATTTATAAGTCCAAACAAATCAAATCAAAATGTTCTGGAAAGATTATGAAATTGTTTAACCAACCCAAGTGGTTTCATCTCGTTTAGATAAATAATAAATGTGTAGTATTAAAAGTGCCACAGAAGGTTTAAAACCTAAACTTGTTTGTTTCTGATACTCTATTAACACAAATAATTCCAATCCAATTTTGTTAGCTTGGTACTGTGATCTATTAGCTTCCCTAATTTTGGTAGAATTAATTATGCAATGATAATTGTTTAGTATAAAGTTAAATTTAGCAAACCCTTCTGCACCAAAACAATTATAGATAATTATTGATTAACCCAAATGAGTGATGCATGTAAAATGCATACATGAACTTTACATTTTATTACATGTTATTCCATGTTATTTGCATCATATAAGGGTTATATTCATGATTTATATTGAGTTTTGGGGATAATTAACAACTTCCCAATTTTTCTGGAATTAACCCTGCGCTGTCAGAAAACCCCTTTTTCTATATTTTGATGTTTCAGGGACCCAAACGACGTCCAAATGACCTGAGATTTTACGGAGATCACTTTTTTTGGAAGGAACGAAACGTAGGCGCAAAGGAATCAAAGAAACGGAGACCAGAAGGCCGAAAGGGGTGGGCCCACGTGGCCAGATTCCCTGACCGCGTGGGGCACCCCCTTTTCCCCCTCGTGGCTCCGATGCCGTCCGTTTTCGTCTCCGTGGCTTCGTCTTGACCTAAAACCGACTATAAAAATAGTCCCCCGAGGAGTTTCACGAGGAGGCGGCGGAGAAACACGAAACACACGAAACAGAAGACAGAAGGTGCCGCCGGAAAAGATCAGAGGGGGGAAACGCTGCCGGAATCACCTCCGGAAGGCTCCTCCATCCCCCCTCCGGAGTCTCCATCAACACCAACATCAAGGCCTGCACCATCTCCATCACCATCTTCGTGATCCACTTCATCCCCCTCATAGTTTGAGATTGTTGAACCCTAGCTATTGTTTAAGTGCTATTCTACCTGTGTATGATTAGTACTTGTCATTGTTTTGTGGTGAGACTATAATTTCAGATTGTGTTGTATCATTTATACCACTGAATCACATCATGTCTTCACGTTGTGAGTAGTTCTCTCATGTTCCTGGGGGCATAGGATGGATTGGCAATGATCTATATATAACATGTGTTGGTATTTTGTCTAGTGTTTATCTTTTTATGTAATTCTATGATGGTGTTGTGCGAACGTCGACTGCACATCACTTCACCTAGATGGGCTCATAGGAGAACACCGTAGTGTAATGGAGTGAGGGAGACTTGGGAGGACATGTAAACCTGAGACCGAATTATGAAGTTACTTTATGAGGGGATTAATATCGGGGACCTTAGAGTGTAATGCTATGGTGGGATTTTATATCTTAATAACTCTTGTGCAGTCATTTACTTGGCCACAAGATCCATCATAAGAGGTTTAGTATATTTATTTAGCTATACCTAATAATGGCTCCGTCCTAAGAAGATTAAAACTTGACAAAATGCTACTTTGTTGTTCTAGAAATATTTATGCCATGAAGTCTAGGTAGCCCTTGGGAACGTTCTCCACTTATAAGAAATACACACTTGAGCTTGTCCTCTTGCTGCATAGAGGATTGGGCTTTTCTCTCTTTGAGAGCTGTCACCTGCTACTATTTGTCTGCTGCATTTTTACTGTCTTGCAATTATACAACCGAAAACACCAAAAACACTTGCATCTTTTATTGTCAATTTATCATTCTTACTAACCAATACCTTCAGCTCCTCGTGGGTTCGACAACCTTTTCTATTCGAAAGGTACTACAATTGATCTCCTGCACTTGGGAGTCATCAAGATACTTTTCTGGCGCCGTTGCCGGGGCGTAGCGCTATTGGTAAGAAGTTTGGTAAGGAAACTTGAAAGGTGAATTTTATTTACTGTTTTGTCTCATCGCTACTATGGCATTTATGAATCGTGCTTCGCTGCATCTTGCTTTATATGAAAGTGCTTATGCTAATGCTCCTAAAGTGGTTGAAACTACTGTGTCTGAGGTACCTAAAGTGGGAATTAAAATTCCCGTTGATCATGTTAAAAGAGTTATGAAAAATCTATTTACAGGAGATGGAACTAAGTCTGCACGTGAACACGTGGAGACAATTGAAGACATATGTGGTTTATTTAGGCTTCCTGGTATTTCTGATGATCAGATAAAAAGGAAGCTATTATATTTGTCTTTATCTGGTAATGCTCGTATTTGGTTCAAGTCTTTGGATGAAGAAGTTACTATTGTATGGAGTAGTTTGAGGAAGGTTTTTCTTAAATATTTTACTCCTAAAGAAAGAATTATTGCTGCCACGGAAAGTACTAATATTTTGCAGGAAGAGGAGGATAAAAACCTAAGCTTGGGGATGCCCGTGCAACCCCAAGGAGATGATGAAAATGATGAACAACTAGAGAATGAAGAGAAGAAACATCCACCTTCACCACCTATGGATGAGGGTAACACTCAAAATCTTGTTGATGATAAACTTTGCTTTTATGATTCTGATGATGAGGAGGACTATCAACCTATGCCTAATGAGAACATTATTGATAATAATTTTAAAAATGATGAGGAGTATGGTTTAGACATGCTATATGATAATGCTTTAGATGATGGTCCTATGCCTATTGATAATTCTCCATGTTTAGAACTTGTTACTACTTCATGTGAGGATAAAAATGATATACTTGCTGTTGGTAAAAATACTCTTACTTATGAGAGTCCTACTTTATTTTTGAACTCTCCTATTCACACCGTGGAGGAGAAGCTTTTATATGTTGAAAAGTACTTATGTGGGCTGAAATTATCTTACACCAATGACCATTTCACCCATAACCATCATGTTGATGTGCTTCTTGCAATTATTTTGAGAGAGGAAAACACACTAATAGCTCACATAATAGTTTTAATAATCCTCTATATGTTCCTAAGTTTGCAAAGTTGCACCAATCTAATAGTTCTTTTATCAAATTTGCTTCCACTACTTGTAACTATTATGAGAGAGGAAGAAAGACTTGTCTTTATGTTTCTATGTTATTTAAAATGCAACCTACTGATCACCACATGCATTGGTTACCACAAAATTGCTGCTATTTATTCATATATAAAATGCCAATGCATAGGAAGTGGGTTAGACTTAAAAGTTAATGGTTTAATGTTTTGTGGTGTGCTCCTTATGCTTTCATTTCCTATTCAGTTTGGGCACACCTTTATATCATGAAAACATGTGAAACAACTTTACCTACTGTTATCTAATTGCTAGTTTAAGATTTTCACTTTATATAAAATTTGGGAAAGTAAATGAGAAGGATGAGTAATGGAGATGTTGGGGTCGACCTTGAACATGTGTTGTTCATGCCAATGGAACCATTGCAAAGTCTCTATCATTAAAACTTTTCCCAAAGCTAAAACCAAATAAAAAGAGTGTTTATGTTGTATATATTTGCTTCTTCTTTTGCCTTTGTGCTAAATCAAAAACAACAAAAATATTTTCTTTCTTCCTTGTTTGTTTCTCTTGAATTCTTTCTTGGTTCTTTTTGCTTCTTTTTGATTTTTATCTTCAGTTTCAGTTTTGGTTTTTGAGTCAAGGTGCTTGTTTACTACTGTAACATCACCTTTGTATCTTATTTTTCATCTTTATGGCAAGAATAACCTCTTTTGAGAGGTGGGATCAGACAATAGTGATTTGCTGTCCAGAAAACAGATTCCTTAGCTTCACTGCGGAAAATGTTAAAAATCACAGAAAAGGAATTTTGACCTGAAATTTTACGACAGCAATCTTCAGTTATTATTACGCATTTCATTAGTTAAAAGTTTTCTGATTTGAGCAACGTAAGTGACTCTGAAAATTCACTCTTTACGGGCTGTCCAGTTTTTGACAGATTCTGTCTTTATTTTGCATTAGCCTCATTACTTGTGTTTTGTGTGGTTCTTTTGATCAATGAACAATACACAACCATAGTAACAATAGTTAATGTTTAGAATCAAATCATGATATGTCTTTGCTGTACCTATGTGGATTTAATTTATGGAGACACTAACCCCTCTAATCAAGTTTTATGATGAGTTTTGTGTGAAGAGAATTGTCAAGTGGAAGAGTTGAGGGTGATGAACAAAGATCAAGAGGGACAAACACTCAAGCTTGGGGATGTTACCCCTAGGCTCACCCTACATGTATCAAATAAGTACAAGAACTCAAGCTTGGGGATGCCAAGCCACCTCACTCCAACCATCTTGATACCAAGTAAGTAAGCCTAGCTATATGGCTATAAAGAAAGCGCTTTACGGGAGGCAACCCGGTTGTTTTATTTTTGATTTTCTTTGTGTCCTCTTGCTGTAACAAGAGACTTAGTTTTTAGTTTTGTTTCTGGAATTTTTAATAAAGTGCCAAGTTTTACCCGTTTTGGTTTGAAAAAGTTGCTATTTGTATTCGGAGATTTTATTCCAGCACGAATCTGTGCACGGTATGATTTTTCATTTCTATTCTGTAACTCCGAATGAGCTGATATTTTAACTGTAGTTGCAACTTTTCATCCTCTGTAATCATGAATTTTTTCAGAATTTTTCGACATATTTAAGTAGGGTAGAAAAATGCGTTTTGCTGCTGCTGTTTTTCTGGACAGATTCTGTCCCATTTTGTTTGATGCATTCTTTGAACTTTTAACTTGAATCTTTTTGATCCAATTGAGTTTATAAGTAGGCATACAACATTATATACTTTCTGGACATTCATATGAATTTTTTTAAGGATTTTATGCAGCAAGCAACATTTGTCTATCACTACTAATGTCACCCCACAGAAAAGAAATGGGAGAAACGGTGTTTTGAAGTTTTTTCACAGGGATTAGAGGAGATGCACCAAGAGCTATCCAAGGATGGTGAAGACCATAAGCTTGGGGATGTGAAGACAACCCCACTGGACCAACACACTCTCGGTTTGCACACGTCTAACTTCTGTTTTTCGATCAAACGTATAAACTTGGAGCGTCTTTTTTTTGCTTTTTTATTTCGGTTTGATTTTTATTTTCTTGAGACCACCACTATCATTTATATATGAGAGAGCTACTGGAAGTTTGGGTTGAATTATGTTGGATGCTATTAAAATATTGGGATAGGGATGTTTGAGTTGATTAAAAGATACATATAGTTGCATAATTCATGTGCTTTGAATGAATGTTAATTTGCAAGAGTGTTTCAAGAGCTATCTTATTCATGTTTAGATGTTGAATTTTAACTTTACTTGTTTAACATGGATTGATTAGTTCTATGGACACTTATGCATGCATTTAGATGGTCAACTTTCTCCCTCTTGCTAGCCCAAAAATTACAACAAGTAAAAAGCTTGTTTCCCAACACCTTCAACCAAAGTTTTTCCAGTGAGTCCACCATATCTACCTATTAGCTTTATGCTATTCCAAGTATGTTTATCATGTTATATTGTGTTATCTACATTTCTGAATTAAATGCTTATGTTATTGATTGTCATGGGAAAAATTGGTTAAAAGCTCTCACGAACTTGATGCACAATTTACTTTTATTGCATTTAATAAGCATGAACCATTGTGATTAAAATTATGAAGTTGTGGGCTTGACAATAGTTTTGGTTGGGAGTTAGCCCATATGTGCTGTCACATGGCAAGCTTTCAACATTGCACTTATTTATATTTAGTTGATGTCATGTACTTTTGTTTATGGATGCCTATCATGGGTGAAATGAATGTGGATACTTAGTAAGTTCAAAGAGTTTGTATAAATGGTTAGAGAAATGCCTGGGCCGCTAATCTAAGCCATGCATCATTCATGGTGGAAATTTACAGCATAACCATAATGTTCATTCAGTGATGCACCTCATAATAAAAAGCTATACCCATAGTAAATAAAAGAGTGCTGAGATTGTTCATTGTCTGTTTGTCTTGTTGTTTTGACATGGGCTTGTTCATGTCAAGGGGCAAGAGGTACCCCAGTGCAGTTCTTGATGATACTATTATTACTTGCAATGACCTTTATTTGAATTTACTTTGTGGACCAAAGTGAGTAACACATGGTGTAGGTACTTGTATTCAAGGGACATGAGACATTCAACCAATACATTGTCAAGCACACCACTCATATTTGCTTTCACTTTAAACATTAATCATTCAAGATGCTATGATAGGGGTAATGAGAGCTCCACACCAATGACTACCACATTGCAAGCATTAACTTAAGTAGAAGTGTTTGGAAGTTAGATGAAACTTATTCATGCTTTACCTCTACTTATTTATCTATCCAAAGTGTCCACCTTTTATATTCAGTTTTCATAAGAAGTACTCTATGACCACCATAGGATGTTTTTACTTTTCATTATGCATACATTTGGTCCATAGTACTTTCTTCTATGTTACACTTTGTGAATTTATCATTGAACATCTTTACATTGAGTATTTGATATCACTTCATAATTTATCTTGCATATTGTTATTCCTTTGAAGAATGAATCATTTGACTCTATGTAGCAATAGTAATCACCTTTGATATCCATTGATAGTATTAAAATGCAAAGTCCATGTTAGTTTTATCACCTTCATACTCGGGACGAGCATGGGTTAAGCTTGGGGATGTTGATGCATGTAAAATGCATACATGAACTTTACATTTTATTACATGTTATTCCATGTTATTTGCATCATATAAGGGTTATATTCATGATTTATATTGAGTTTTGGGGATAATTAACAACTTCCCCATTTTTCTGGAATTAACCCTGCGCTGTCAGAAAACCCCTTTTTCTATATTTTGATGTTTCAGGGACCCAAACGACGTCCAAATGACCTGAGATTTTACGGGATCACTTTTTTGGAAGGAACGAAACGTAGGCGCAAAGGAATCGAAGAAACGGAGACCAGAAGGCCGAAAGGGGTGGGCCCACGCGGCCAGATTCCCTGACCGCGTGGGGCACCCCCTTTTCCCCCCGTGGCTCCGATGCCGTCCTTTTTGTCTCCGTGGCTTCGTCTTGACCTAAAACCGACTATAAAAATAGTCCCCCGAGGAGTTTCGCGAGGAGGCGGCGGAGAAACACGAAACACATGAAACAGAAGACAGAAGGCTGCCGCCGGAGAAGATCGGAGGGGGGAAATGCTGCCGGAATCACCTCCGGAAGGCTCCTCCATCCCCCCTCCGGAGTCTCCATCAACACCAACGTCAAGACCTGCACCATCTCCATCACCATCTTCGTGATCCACTTCATCCCCCTCATAGTTTGAGATTGTTGAACCCTAGCTATTGTTTAAGTGCTATTCTACCTGTGTATAATTAGTTACTTGTCATTGTTTTGTGGTGAGACTATAATTTTAGATTGTGTTGTATCATTTATACCACTGAATCATCATGTCTTCACGTTGTGAGTAGTTCTCTCATGTTCCTGGGGGCATAGGATGGATTGGCAATGATCTATATATAACATGTGTTGGTATTTTGTCTAGTGTTTATCTTTTTATGTAATTCTATGATGGTGTTGTGCGAACGTCGACTGCACATCACTTCACCTAGATGGGCTCATAGGAGAACACCGTAGTGTAATGGAGTGAGGGAGACTTGGGAGACATGTAAACCTGAGACCGAATTATGAAGTTACTTTATGAGGGGATTAATATCGGGGACCTTAGAGTGTAATGCTATGGTGGGATTTTATATCTTAATAAATCTTGTGCAGTCATTTACTTGGCCACATGATCCATCATAAGGGGTTTAGTATATTTATTTAGCTATACCTAATAATGGCTCCGTCCTAAGAAGATTAAAACTTGACAAAATGCTACTTTGTTGTTCTAGAAATATTTATGCCATGAAGTCTAGGTAGCCCTTGGGAACATTCTCCACTTATAAGAAATACACACTTGAGCTTGTCCTCTTGCTGCATAGAGGATTGGGCTTTTCTCTCTTTGAGAGCTGTCACCTGCTACTATTTGTCTGCTGCATTTTTACTGTCTTGCAATTATACAATCGAAAACACCAAAAACACTTGCATCTTTTATTGTCAATTTATCATTCTTACTAACCAATACCTTCAGCTCCTCGTGGGTTCGACAACCTTTTATATTCGAAAGGTACTACAATTGATCTCCTGCACTTGGGAGTCATCAATGAGTTAGGGTTAATTTTGTTGGATCACATTTATTCATTGTTAGTTACACCTAAAAGGATTTAATTTTAGGATCAACATAACTTAACTTATACCTAAAACTTGATTATTAAGTTTCTGGATAAAAACAATTGTTTAGGGAGTTTGGTAACTCCAATTAGTCCAAATCCAATTGTGTTGTCTTCTACACATCAGTAGCTCTCTGTAGAATTTTAGTTTGTATTTTTGTGACCAACAGAACTTGAGTTATGCAATTAAACATGTTCAACTAGTTTCTGCCATATTTAAGACATAAATAAATAATGGTTAATTCAATTTAATTGAAACCAAATTGTGTTGCTTGATGTGTGCAGTGGCTATTTATAACATTTAAGATTGTAATGTTGTGATGTTTGATTGAGTAGTATAGTGATTGTTTGTATTTGTTTGTTTATTAATTAGACGAGAGCGTTGTCAGAATTATCGAGGAAGGGGAATTTGTTGAACCCGAAGATCAAGACCAAGGTCACTTTGTCGAGCAAGGCAAGCTACTCTCTGAGCTTGCACCCCAAATATATATACATCTACTTTGATAACATGATTTACTTTTAAGGTAATGATTTCTAAAACCTTTTCAAAAAGCATATGAAAAACTATTTTGCCACCGATGTAGAAGTATAAGATAGTTTATATAAAATTATAGGATGGGAAAAATAAATATGGTTTACTCAAAATTCCTTTGAAAATGCTTGATGAAGGTGGAATGCCGAGATGTCAGTGTTGAAGTGGAGAAGTGGAGAAGGGTGATGTTTATGAAAAATGCACAGTGTGTCCTAGTACTATGACGACCAATCTTACCCTGTGCGGCCACATTTACCAACATATGGGAAAGGGCTTAGTCATATAATTTGCTCATATTAGTATGGGATGCCTCATCGATGGAGATGACTCCGTTGTGCATGAGGGGATGGTTCGGTGACCTACCCTGACCCGGTCCTCGCACATGTGGAGAAGGATGGTCCTCGCACATGTGGTGGATAGAAGGATGTCCCCTATACACCGCCGGGCAAAACTATGTGTTGCGCTCGAAACGCGTCACACGAACACGTCCTCGTGTACTCGCGGTGCCGGGGAGATACTCCGCAACTCGCCCCGCGGGAGGCCTGCTTCCAGCGCGATACGCAAGACAGCAAGCAGGCGCTTTTTAGACCAGACGCCCCAGCCCCTCGGGAAGCCCCGTCTGAGGAAGCCGGCGACGATTGGCTGAACTAAGCCGGACTTGGCCGCTCTCAGCTCGGTTTTCGATACCCGGCGAAATCTAGATGAAGTCGCCGAACAACGGAAGCATAAACAAGGGTTTGAGGAGATAAAAGTAGGTTGTATTGATAGGTTGTCGATTGTTTGCTTAATTTCAATCGGCCGTCACCTCTCACATATATATGAGGCGGCTGGACTTCCCGTACAAGTAATGGACTTCTACAAGGCTTACAAATCATAGTCTAAGTCGAATCCATCTCTAAAATAGGCAACTTTTGGCCGGCAACGTTGGCTTCAAACTTGTTGGCTACTTCGGAAAGTTGCCTTTTGCCTTCCGTACTGGCTTCAAACTTGCCTTCTTTCTTAGAGACGAGATATCTTGATCGGCTTCGTATTAGACCCGGATTTCTGTCCGGCTTCTTTTAGAAAGTTGCCTCCCATTTTCCAGCCTTGATCTTAGAAAGTTGTCTTCTCGTTTTCCGCCTTGATCTTGACCTTGAAAGTTGTCTTCTATTTTTCTGCCTTGATCGGTGGAAAGTTGACTTGCCGGCTTGTATTTGACAAAGTTGGCTTTATGCCGTCTTGTCTTGACAATGTTGACTTCTTTTCTGCCGCCTTGTCTTGACAACATTGACTTCCTTTTTGCCACCTTGTGTTGACAAAGTTGGCTTCTTTTCAGCCACCTTTATTGCTTCCTTTGACTTAGCTCGCTATGTCTTCAGGCAACTTCGCACTCCCGAATCCAGCTTCCGCCTTGTTCCGGTTGCCGGATTATTGGCAGCCTTCTTCCGGCCATCTTTTCCTGGAAAGCTTCCCATATCACCATTTTAGCCTTCTTTGTTGCCTTCTTTAAGCCGCCAAATCCTCCTTGAACCTGAAACTGGCAATCTGCCAAAAACGGGTGCTAACACATGCCCCCCTGTTTTCTAGTAGAGCTTGCGTACTAGAAAATATTCAATGTAGAAGTTTTTGTCTAAGGGCGATGCTTAAGCTCATCGGCCATATGCTAAGGGCGATATATGTATATCGGCCATACGTGCAACTCATGCAGTTTGCCACACGCTCGGGTGGAATTTCTTCAAGTATTTCCCATTGATAGCTCGAGGCAACATGCTGCCTTCCAATGTCTCCACCAGATAAGAGTTGCCGGGTACTATTCTCGCGACTCGCAGCGGCCCTTCCCAGTTTGGGGACCATTTGCCAAATTTCCGGCTTCTAGAGCCAACTGGCAATATAACTTTCCAGACCAAGTCGCCAATTTGAAAGTCTTTTAGCCGGACCTTCTTATTGTAAGTTTTTGCCACCCGCAACTTTTCCTTCTCAATTTCTCGCAAGGCAATAACACGCTTGTCGGCTACTTCATCAACATTGTCCATCATCAAGCTGCAGTAGTCTTCAGCCGACAAGTCATCTTGCTTAGCAAGCCTCAAGGCAGCCAGATTCACTTCTACTGGCAAAACGGCTTCTTGTCCATACACCAACTCAAAAGGAGTTGCCTTGGTTGCTCCATGCCTTGAGATCCTGTGCGCCCACAATGCTTCGGACAGTACCTCGTGCCACCTCCTTGGATGATCCTGTACCTTCTTCTTGATCAATTTGACCAAGATTTTATTGCTTGACTCGGCTTGTCCGTTGGCTTGTGCATAGTAGGGAGATGAACTGAGCATCTTGATTCCAAGTGATTCGGCAAATTGCTTCACCTCCTTAGCCATGAAGGAAGTACCTTGATCTGTGGTAAGAGTCTGCGGAATGCCGAATCGATGGATGATATGTTCTGTAATAAACTGGATCACCTCCTTGTGGGTCATGTTTCTGAGAGGTACTGCTTCAGACCACTTGGTGAAATAATCAGTAGCCACCAATACGAACCGATGCCCCTTGGATGAAGGCGGATGGATCATGCCGACAAAGTCAAGCGCCCAACCCCGGAAAGGCCACGGTTTTATAATTGGATTAAGAGGTGAAGCTGGCACCAACTGAATATCTCCAAACTTCTGGCAGGTTTCACATCCCCTGTAATATCTGAAGCAGTCATTGATCATTGTCGGCCAATAAAAACCTGCTCGCCTGAGCATCCACTTCATCTTGTGGGCCGACTGATGTGTTCCACATAAACCATCATGTACCTCTCCCATGGCAACTCTAGCTTCGTCTTCATTCAAGCACTTTAGAAGAAGACCATCGGCAGTTCGGCGATATAAGGCGGCATCCACCAATGTATACTTGAGAGCTAGGCGCCGAACTGCTCTGTCTGTTTTTCGACTTGGATCTTGTAAATAGTCAATATAAGGTTGTCTCCAGTCGTCCGCCAAGTTGTCACTTGACTCCTCCTTAGCCGGCTCCAACAAGCCGGCTTCCTGTTTGGCTTTCTCCTTAGCCGGCTCCAACAAGCCGGCTTCCTGACTGGCTTCCTCCAAGTTGGCAACATGAGTTGTTGGCTGTTCCTTGATAAAGAATAAACCACGACTGACGTGATAGCCAGATGCCTGTTGTGCCAACTCATTCGCAAGCCAATTGTCTTGCCTAGGAACATGAGATATGTGGAAATAATCCAACGTTGAAATCATATCCAGGCATCTATCAAGATAAATGTTGAGAGACCCGCTGTTGCATTGACAAATCTTGGCCACTTGCTGGACAATAAGCAACGAATCTCCATATGCCTCGACATGAGTTACCCCTGCGTCCACCAATATTTCTAGCCCGAATAGAAGTGCTTCGTATTCGGCTTCATTGTTAGTGCATAAATAGTCAAGACGACAAGAGGCTTCAAAAACAGTACCGTGTGGTGAGATGTACACAATGCCAACTCCTTGTCCGCTGCTGCAGACTGAGCCGTCAAAATAAAGCTTCCACGGTACAGCCGACACAATATTTAAGCCGGCTTCTTCCTCCAGGTCAATCCGATGTTCAACAATAAAGTCAGCTACAATTTGGCCTTTCATAGATTTTAGTGGTTCATAAGCCAAATCATATTCAATCAACCCGTACGCCCACTTGCCGATTCGCCCACTAAGAATCGGCCTTTGTATCATGTGTTTGAGAACATCGGTCTGACCAAAGACTTTGCATTCACTGGATAGCAGATAATGTCGCAATTTGGTGCAGGCAAAGTAAAGAGACAAACACAACCTTTCTACAAAGCTGTACCTTGACTCGGCATCCAGCAAACGTCTACTCAGATAAGTGATGATGTACTCTTGTCCTTCGGCTTCCTGAGTTAAGGCAGCTCCGATCACTTTGTCCTCAGCAGCAATATAAAGCCGGAAAGGTTGACCATGAGCCGGCTTCCTGAGAACTGGAGGAGTAGACAGGCAAGTTTTTATCTTGTCAAACGCCTCTTGCTGCTTTGCCCCCCAGGTGAATTCATCATCATTCTTGAGCCGAAGGATCTGTGTAAATGCATCAACTTTTCCAGACAAGTTAGCAATGAATCTTCTCAAATAGTTTACCTTGCCCAGAAACTTCTGCATGTCATTTTTGCAACCCGGCGCCTGTATCTTCTGGATGGCTTCAATCTTTGCCGGATCAACTTCTATGCCATGTTCATGTATGATGAAACCAAGGAATCTCCCAGCCGACACGCCAAAGGCACACTTCAAAGGATTCATCTTGAGCCCGTACTTCCTCATTCTTTCAAACGCCAGCCGCAAGTCGGCCAAGTGATTTGACTCGCCGTCCGACTTAACCACCACGTCATCAATATATACCTCCAGTACGACTCCCAGAAGATCATGGAATATCAGGTTCATCGCTCTTTGATAGGTGGCTCCGGCATTCTTCAATCCAAAAGTCATCACGGTCCATTCGAACAAGCCAACAAAGCCTGGGCAGCGAAACGCCGTCTTAGCCGAATCTTCTTCGGCCATAAATATTTGGTTGTAACCTGCGTTGCCATCCAAGAAGCTGATAACTTTGTGACCTGAGGCTTCGTTGATAAGCATGTCGGCTATTGGCATAGGGTACTCATCCTTTGGCGTGGCTCGATTCAAATCCCTGAAATCAATACATGCCCTAATCTTGTCGGATCCTTTCTTTTCGACCGGCACAATGTTGGATAACCATTCGGCATACTTACAGGGCCGAATAAAGTTGGCTTTCAAAAGCCTGCCAATTTCCGCCTTTATCCGATCATAGATCAGTGGATTAAATTTGCGAGCCGGCTGCTTGTATGGTCTGAAGCCGGCTTTGATAGGCAACCGATGTTCGACCAACTCTCGGCTTAACCCAGGCATCTCGTGGTATTCCCATGCAAAGCAATCCACGTACTCTTTGACTAGCGCGATTAATTCAGACTTATAATCGGCCGCCAACTTTTGCTTTACAAATGTCGGTCTAGGGACAGTGCCATCCCCAATGTCAACTTCTTCCAGCAAGTCAGCCGATGTAAAGCCTTGTCCCAACTTATCCATGTCATCTGGTTCTTCAATTGCTTCATACATATCGTTCCTTTCGGTCCGATACTCGTCCAGACGCTTCTGCAGCCACTCATCATTTTGATCCATCTACTTGAGCGGCAGCCGATTGCTACCAATCGGCTTTAGAGATACTGGCACGAATCCGTCCCTGGTAGCACTTAGGAAGTCGAATCCGGATAAATCACGCCCAGAAAGGCATGTGACATTAGAATGTTGCCAGTCAACAATCGACTCGGCTAACGCAATGCATGCCGATTCGTCAGCATGGACAACTTCAACTTCGTCGTCAACCCATTGCACTAGTTGCTGGTGCATAGTAGACGGAACACACTGGTTAGCATGAAGCCAATCCCGTCCTAGCAGCACATTGTAGTTTCCCTGCACCTCAGCAACAAAGAAGGCGGTAGCCAAAGTCTTGCTTCCTACTGTGAGCTCCAAGCTGATAACGCCTTTGGCTTCTACTCCTTCTCCTCCTTCGAACCCATTTAACACCATGTTTGTCTTCATCAGGTCGCCATCATCTAGTTGTAGCTTCTTGAAGACAGAATATGGCATCAAGTTTACCACAGCGCCGCCATCCACCATCATCCTGGTGACCGGCTTGCCATCAATGTGTCCTCTGACATACAGAGGCCTGAGGTGTTTCACCGGCTTGTCAGGTTTTTCGAAGACAACATTTTTGGTCCAAAGTTGATTTGCGCACCTCGCCTTCTTTTCACAGCACGGAACTCAGCCGGCAAGTAATACACCATGTTGATGTCCATGCCTTCGAGCGGCGATTCTTCATAATCTAGCAGATCTTCATCTGTCAAATTGCCTGACTCATCCATGGACTCTGACATTGCTGGTTCTTCTTCTGCTTTTCTTCCATTGCGAGGTCTTCACTTGCCGGCTTCTCTGTGGCCGGATCTTGGATTGCCAGCTCCTTTGCCAAACTTGCCATCGCCAAGTCTGCTGCTTCGACTTCGTCAGCCCATGAAGAATAAGCCGGCTCTATTTCACTCGACAGCAGGACTCAGGTATTGGTGGGAAGCCATAAGGACTGGCCTAGGAATCCACTTTTGCGCTGGCAACATTGGTCGCTCAGCATTGAATTTGACGTCCCTGGATTGCTCAGCTCTTCTTCTGCCTTCTCCCGGTTCCTTGCTCTTTGCAGTTTCCGCTTTTGTGTTTTGTTATACCTGGCGGGCACCACTTTGGCTGAGTATATTTTGGATCCCGGGGTTGAGCTGCTGCTTGACTGGAGCTAGCTTCATGATCATTGGTTGCTGGCTTTGGCGCGATAGCAAGTATCGGCTCACTGTTTGCCGGCTCTGTAACGGGTCCTTCAATTTTAGCACATGAGTTCCAACAACCAATAAGTTGTCTGAGACTAATCCGCCTTCTGGCTCCGCCTTTTTAGCACCTTGCGCCTTGATCCGCCAATATGACATGTCTCCGGGATACACAAGCCGGCTTTGCATAGATGGCCGGATTGCCCTGCGTTTGACCTCGTCAGCCGGCCTCTGGTGCCGGCTATTTTCCTCCGTGGATGGTGACCTTGGTCGTTTCCCATACTGCCACTGGTGCGACCTCGACCCGGCCTGGCGCACGTACTTGTTCAGCAGCATGTCAAAAGTTGGCTTTGTCTTCCTTGGTCTATATTCAACCTGGTTTGTCTTCCATCTGCCAACTTCTGGGCTCTTGGGCTTGATAAATCTAGGCGGCGACTTGTCTGGCCGTGGTACTTGCCCCCCGAGTGTAGGGTTGTTGATGGTAATCTTGATGACTTCGCCTCCATCGGGTTGCCGGCTCACTATAACTTGTCTTCCTGCCGCCTTGCTGCTGGCCACCTTCCTGGGTTCACCAACAACAACATTTGATTTATTAGCGGCTTCGGCTGCCTCTGGCCGAAGTAGAACTTTCTTTCCCTCCAGATCTAGCACGTTTACTGGAAACGGCTGTGTATCAATTGCCATGCCGGCAAAGCTCAATCGTCCGTCGTTGAGGGCCGATTGGATCTGTTTACGAAAGACATTGCAATCATTAGTAGCATGAGAGAAAGAATTGTGATACTTGCAATAAGCCCGCCGCCTTAATTCATCAGGCGATGGTATAACATGATTTATCCTTATCACTTTATCCTTCAACAAGGCATCAAATATTCTATCACACTTGCCTACGTCAAAGCTGCATTTTATTTCGTCATCCCGATTTTTACGAATCGGCTTTAGATCATCACACATGTATGGTTTGGCCTTGCTGGGCCAAACAAACTCAGCGGAATAAACATCGGCTTCATCACCGGAGTCGGCATCGTTGTCAACAATATTAAGCCGGCTCCTGCTCATCCGATGCGAGTCTTTTGACTCATTGACCCGGCTCTCTTGAGCCAACGCTCTCTCCTGGACTTGGCCAACAGACAAGAATTCATGTCCTTCTAACCTCTCTTTCAGGTAGGACCTTAAACCATTGAAAACCAAGTCAGCCATGTCTCTTTCAGTTATTGCCAAACTATAACATCGGTTTCTGGTATTTCTAAATCTCTTGACGTAATCAGATACCGATTCATCCTGCTTCTGCCTAACCGATGTAAGGTGAGACAATTTTAACTCTATTTCGCCGGCAAAGAAGTGTTCATGGAACTTTTGCTCTAGATGAAACCATGTATGTATAGAATTAGGAGCTAAAGCCGAAAACCAAGAAAACGCAATGCCGGTTAAAGACAATGAGAACAGGCGAACTTTAATGTGATCATGGTTAGCTTCGCCTAATTGAGCCAAATATTGACTGATATGTTCCCATGTTGACTTACTATCCACCCCATTAAATTTGGCAAATTCAGGGACTCTATAACCAGGTGGATAAGGTTGCAGATCAAAGTAATCGGGGTAAGGCTTAGTGTAAGTTCTATGTTTTGGCATCACCCCGAGCTTGTCAAAAGCTATCTGGTCCAATCTTCTCCTGAATTCGGCTAAGGAATCGTCCATAATGGCCGATTGAGCCGGCACGAGAGAAGAATTGGCGGCAGGGCCAGCTTGCACCCAAGTAGCCGAATTTTGATTCGGCATTGACTCATGACCCAGAATCCGCCTTGTCTGACTCGGCTGGCTTGCCGAGTTAGGCATACTCTGGACAGGAGTTGGACATGGCAGCGTAGGCACAAGTTGGTTTTCCCTACTTTGACCGATCGGTTGTTTGTCCGATGGTTGGTCATGGGACGTGTTTTTCTTAGCCTTTTCATGTTCTAGCATAAGGTCGTAAACATTGGCAGTGCCTTGCGAAACATGAAATTGAATTTCGGCTATCTGTTCAGAGGAAAAAAGGCTACTACTTACAGCGGGTTTGTCAATGTTGGCATCCAGCGGTACAAATTCCGGCTCCTTGATCGGCGAGATTATACCTTGCCGATCTACCTTGAAGCTGGATAAGTACAGGTCTTGATCTTCTTGATCCCGCTTGGCTCGCAGCGCCTCGAACTCCTCATCTCTCTTCTTCTTCCACGCCTCCAGACCTTGGCGTTGTTCTTCCGACAACTTCTCGAGAGTTGGCTTGATGATGTTGTCGGTATTGATACCGGCAGCGTCGGTCTTGGAATTGGTCATTGCTGTCCAATTTTCAGATCGAATCGTCCCCAGCGGAGTCGCCAAAAAGTGTGTTGCGCTCGAAACGCGTCACACGAACACGTCCTCGTGTACCCGCGGTGCCGGGGGAGATACTCCGCAACTCGCCCCGCGGGAGGCCTGCTTCCAGCGCGATACGCAAGACAGCAAGCAGGCGCTTTTTAGACCAGACGCCCCAGCCCCTCGGGAAGCCCCGTCTGAGGAAGCCGGCGACGATTGGCTGAACTAAGCCGGACTTGGCCGCTCTCAGCTCGGTTTTCGATACCCGGCGAAATCTAGATGAAGTCGCCGAACAACGGAAGCATAAACAAGGGTTTGAGGAGATAAAAGTAGGTTGTATTGATAGGTTGTCGATTGTTTGCTTAATTTCAATCGGCCGTCACCTCTCACATATATATGAGGCGGCTGGACTTCCCGTACAAGTAATGGACTTCTACAAGGCTTACAAATCATAGTCTAAGTCGAATCCATCTCTAAAATAGGCAACTTTTGGCCGGCAACGTTGGCTTCAAACTTGTTGGCTACTTCGGAAAGTTGCCTTTTGCCTTCCGTACTGGCTTCAAACTTGCCTTCTTTCTTAGAGACGAGATATCTTGATCGGCTTCGTATTAGACCCGGATTTCTGTCCGGCTTCTTTTAGAAAGTTGCCTCCCATTTTCCAGCCTTGATCTTAGAAAGTTGTCTTCTCGTTTTCCGCCTTGATCTTGACCTTGAAAGTTGTCTTCTATTTTTCTGCCTTGATCGGTGGAAAGTTGACTTGCCGGCTTGTATTTGACAAAGTTGCCTTTATGCCGTCTTGTCTTGACAATGTTGACTTCTTTTCTGCCGCCTTGTCTTGACAACATTGACTTCCTTTTTGCCACCTTGTGTTGACAAAGTTGGCTTCTTTTCAGCCACCTTTATTGCTTCCTTTGACTTAGCTCGCTATGTCTTCAGGCAACTTCGCACTCCCGAATCCAGCTTCCGCCTTGTTCCGGTTGCCGGATTATTGGCAGCCTTCTTCCGGCCATCTTTTCCTAGAAAACTTCCCATATCACCATTTTAGCCTTCTTTGTTGCCTTCTTTAAGCCGCCAAATCCTCCTTGAACCTGAAACTGGCAATCTGCCAAAAACGGGTGCTAACACTATGAGTCCTCACACTTAGATTCCGACGGGCTGGGTTAAGTGTTGATGGAAAGTGTCATATGGGCAGGGTCCTATACTAGCATGAGCAAAGGACAGGCTAGGGTCGGTGACTCAACTTCGCATACACCTTGTATGGCGGGACGTGGCTGACACGATGAGTTATCAGATGGATGTGGGAAAAGCGTGCTACCTCTGCAGAGTGTAAAACTATTCGAATAGCCAAGTCCTCGGTAATGGACAGTTGGAAGGTTGTCCTAAGACCATGTGCAAGTTTTTGAAAGACTTTGAGTTTTAAAAAGAAAATGAAATGGAGAATGTTTTATACAACCATACCAACGGATCGGTATGAGGTTGTTGGAGGCAAATGGACCATGACGGGCTATGGTCAGGAAAAAGGAGGAGTTTTGGAGAAACAAATAAACTAGTGATTTTATTTAAGGATAGTTATAAAATTCTTCTTACATTTTTCAATAAAGATATAGAGATGTTTTAAATAAATAAAAGTCTGAAATTAAAAATAAAACTAGTGCATACTCATGTTGGAGTAGTGTGCGAGTACAATCAAATGTACTCATATTGGTTTCGCCCCTGGCTATTGTCTTAGCCAGACTTCGAGGAGCACTATGCTGAGGAGGAATATGGCGACTTCTATGCGAACTAGGGATCTCCATAAGTCAGCTGCCTGTCGGGTTGTTGTTAGGATATGATGTCTACTACGCCGTAGCTTCCGCTGAATATTTTGGTTTGGCCCATGAAGGCACCTATGTAAGACTTGGTCTAAATGACCATTTATGTAAGACTTTAATTCGGTATTGTAATGGATGTAAACTATGGTACTCAGTTCAGATTATGTGCAATGACAGACTGATCACGGGATCGTTGTGTTAAGCATAATCGGGTATTTCGGACGACTAAGACAAGCTCACTTCCCGTAGTGCGCGCTGCACTATGCCCCCAACCAAGTGTAAACTAGCCCCTGTGGTAAGGCCCTTAGTTAGTATAAAAGGAGGCCCATGGTAACCGAGAGGGGGGATCGATCGATCAACCAACAGTCAATCCTTTCCCACTCTCGCTAAGACAAGCTCACTCCTCACAGGTTGTAAGAGAGTGCTCTGCCATTGCCCTAGCAACGAGACTCGCCCATTGTAATCTCCACCATATCCATCAAAACGCAGACAAGCAGGACGTAGGGTGTTAAGCTCGGCGGTCTTAACCTGGATAAAATCTTCGTGTCCTTGTGCATGTTTGTGTGAGCTTAGAGAGAGAGAGTGAGGATCTCCGGTGAGAATTTGGTTCGTGTTGCGGCCCTTTGCCGAATCTAAAAAGGGAGTGCTCGACACTTCCGGTGTCCGTTTTCTAGGACGCCCACACAACGGTCATGGATTTCAGCTATCGAATCTCTCTATCTACGTCTCTTTGTTTGTCAAGCGCAAATAGAAGGAGCAGCATATCCCGACCGCCCTCCATCTGCTTGTTCCCCCAGATTGCCTCCATGTACTGTAGCGAGCAGCATCGGCCCAACTTGGTCGCGGGAAGCCCCCATCCCCAGTTGTTTCAGACGGGGCGAGGATGAGGCAGTTGCTTCCCCGCACTTTTTTGGCTGTCGCTGAGTGCGAGTAGGTTCAATGTGTGACCAGTCTATGGATCGTGGAAAATTTAGACAACCCTTACCCTTTCCAGTTTCCACATGCTGCTGGAACACGTTTTTTGCCTGGTTTCTACATCGGTATCCACGTAACACTAGAGATGCTCTTACACAATGATGGAAACCTCAACATCTGTTTATCTCGATGTGGCGCGAATATCTTTTAAAATAGAAGAGTGGAGCGGTTACTGTTCTCGGTTAGTTGCAACACATTTACAACTCACTTGTAACTAGGTAAAATTATGTTGCAAACCTACTTATAACTGGAGAAAAGTTACATTAAACCCAATCATAACTCATGTCATTGGCGGATCCAGGATTTTGACACAGGGTGGTCCGGCTTCATAAAATTGTCACAACACTAATACTGAAATGTCAACATGATAGCACATAATTGAACAAAAGCTGATAGAGTCTTACAACATATAATAATTCGTAAGGAAGTTTGAATTTTACCTAAAAGAGGGGATACAAAAACTCAAAAGAAGACTAACTTTATTTATCGGGCTTATGCCTTTTCATGGCCATGAAGTCTCAATAATATCATCTTCATCCACTTTCGAGAAGGTCTCTTGCTCAATGAATGTAACTAGGCAATCATCCAAAAGACTATCACCCATCTTATTTCTCAACTTGTTCTTCACAAAACTCATTGCCGAAAAAGCTCTTTCCACATTTGTTGTTGCCACCGGAAGAAGCAAGATCAATTTGAGAAGCAAATACACCAAATTATAAACTATATGCCTCCTTGTTTCCACAAGCTTAACTGAGAGATCAACAAGATTTTCTAGGCCATTAAAGCTTTCATCCTTTCTCATGTCATCAATATAGTTATCAAGTTGTAGCTCAAGATGCATCAAATCTTGGGGTGAAAAATCATCAGGGTAGAACTCAGCAAGCCTACGTACCTTGTGTGCATCAAAAGCAGCAAATGAGTTGGCGGGATTCAAGAGCGACATACAAGAAAGCAATTCCATATTGATCTCATCGAATCGATTATTCAGCTCTTGAATAATTTTATCAACGATCCCAAGATAAACTTCTCTTCTAAAGTGATCATCATTTGTTTGAGTTCGAGAAAACCGTGTTGATCTTCCAAAAGGCACATAGTTATCCTCCATTGTAGGAACTTGAATGCCATGTTTATTACAAAATAATGTGACCTTTTGTAGGAAAGCATCCCACCCATCAGACCTCAACTCTTGCATTCTATCGCCAATTAATCTTCCTTTAAATGCATGTTCAGGATTTTGGTGTGGACCTTTAAGAATATATGCCCTCCGAACTGCATCTAGATCATTTACCGGATAATCAACAATAGGTAGTCTTTCCCCAGGATCTTGTGGCAGCCGGTTAATATCATAAACCGGAGGTGGTGGAGAAAAAGATGGCTCTTCCATCACAACCTCCTCCTGCGTTGATTCTTCAGCTGACTCTTCCATCACAACTTCTTCAATCTGCTCTTCGTTCACAACTTCTTCAATTTGCTCTTCCGCCAAATCAGCCGCTGGGAAAGGAGCCGGAGAAGAAGCATTCTTCTTTGCCGCATGTTTCAAGAAAAGAGAAGCGATGGATCCAGTCCTCTTCATTTTTCAACAATTCTACAATCAATGTGTGCAAATGTGCAATACATCAGGCTCAATAATCAATAAGTTTCAACTTACACACAACATTTAATCAGACTCAATAATCTGTCAAATTGGGGATTGATTCAAAAGACTAGAAGTTGTACCTTGCTGAAATTGGAGTGTGCTGGCCTGGCCTACTCCCTCTCGGCGGGCGGCGGCGCGGGAAGTTGAAGCCTGCAGAAAGCTGCGGCGCCGGGCGTCCGGCGTCGGCCTCCCTGGCTTCCTTGTCCGTCGCTAGGGTTAGGGAAGACGGGGGCGAGCGCCGAGCGGTTGGCGCATCATTGCGTGGCGGCGATGGCGAGCACGGGGAACGGCCGGAGGAACTGCGGTGGTGGCGCACTGGAGAGTGGAGAGTCCAGAGTGGCGGTGGGTCGGTGGCGAACATGAGTGGCGCGACGGTGGGCGGTCACTCGTACGAGTCGAGGAAGAAGGGGAACGACCGAAGGATGGATCGATTCAGTGCGTCAGGAAGACATGCAACTCGTTTTTTTTGGAGCGGACATGGTATCTGGGCCTTATCAGAATCTCAGGGTGGTCCGCGGCCCACCCTAGCCACCCTGTGGATCCGCCAATGGTCTCATGTGACACACTATTCATGATGTAAATCTAACAGGGCGGAAGGTGACAAAGCTCTAAGCTAATTCTCGGTCCACCATGAACTAGCAAAACGGATAGAAGAATTTTTTTTTGGAGGGAAGGATAGAAGAAACTTTATAATTCCTTTTCTGTTTCTGAAACGACAAATTTAGGGTCATTTCTTTTGGGCTTATGGATTCCGCTGGGGAGAAACTGTTGTGGGGAGAAGCTCCTAAAGCTGGTTGGGACACTTCTTTTGGGCTTGTGCAGTTTTGGCTTCTTCGCTGTGTTGATTTATGAGATGTCTGTAACATCCCTAAATTTGATTTCGCGCATAGTAAAAGCGATGATATATTACATATTAGTATAAAAATAGGTAGAAATAAAATAAAAGGTAGATGATAATAATAACATAATGTCGTAGTATAATTTTAGTACATGCCAAAATAAAAGAAATGTCAGTACGGGCTGCTCGGCGACGGTTGGAGGAGCTGGGGCGGCGGTCGGAGGAGCCGGGGATGAGCAGCTGGGGCGTTGGCGGTCGGAGGGATGCGGGACGCCGATCGGGGAAGCTCGGATGCGGGGCGCCGGTCGGAGCAGCTAGAGGATCTAAGGCGGAGGCGCGCCGGCGGGAGGAGCTGGAGCGGAGGCGGATGCGGATGCGCGCCGGCGGCGGACAGTACGCGGGCGGTGGGAATCCTACTTTTGGATGCCATCTCCAACAGAGAGAGGAACGGGTCGGGTGCAGGGACGCGTGTGAGAGAAAAGGAAATGCCCATTATATTTCCCCTCCAGTAGTTTTCCTCCGGTGGCAGTTTCGCGTAAATAGAACGAAAACGAGTGGCAAGGCTGCATACCAGGTTGATCCCTTTGCAGGAAGCTGTCTAGAAACATCTCGCGAGCAGTTTCTCAAAACGTGAAGGGAAGGAATTTGCACTAACGAAAACTCCAATTTAACCTCACTTTTCCTCTCTCGCCTAGCTTTCTCCAGAAGCCTCTCGTTTGAGAGTCGACTCCCGGCGCCCGTCGCTGCCCCTTTCCTTCTCGCTTTCCGGCGGCGCTGCCGGCCGGCGAGTGGATGAAATAGGAGGTAGGCTGCTTCTGTACATAGTAGTAGTAGCTTTAGGTGTAGAGTTTGCCTCTATGGCGTCTGGCTTTATGCTGTATCGAAGCGTTTCGTCGGCGCTGGCGAGCGGCGTCGGTCGATCTGCGATGTGGTGGTTCTTGGCTATGGTGGCGAGGTGCTGCGGGTGGCCAAGAAGGGTGGCATCGGCGTCTTCGTCAATAAGCTCGTCTTCTCGTGCCCTCTGCTGGACATGATCTGCTGCTGCTCCTCAATCTTGCCGTCTTGGAGACGGGCGATTTGGGGCGGATTGGTGGTGGCCTGCTCAAGCTTTTTCCTATCCCCCTTTCTTGGTGTTCTTGCGAGCTGAGAGGCTGGCCTGCGCTGGCGAAGCCGGCTCGACATCCTGCTCAGATCGGGGCGTGCCCCCGCCGATGCTCCATCTTCGACGCCAAAATCTTGCCGTCTACGGCGAGTGGCTAATGCGGCGACTTCAAAGGAATTGAGTTCCCAATCGGTTTGTGCAGGTGAATCAGCGGCTTCCTTGCTCCTCTTCGCCCTCGGGAATCGGTGCTACGACGGCGAGGTCAAGGACGGCGGCGGAAATGGCGATGCGGAAGCTCCCAGGGGTGTGTGCGTGTTTTCTTTTTTCCTTGGAGTGTTTTCTGTAAAAGGGGGACAGCTGGACTGACTCTGGATGGATCCGTTATACGTTGTTGCATATTAATCCAGATACGGTTGATTCAAAAAAAAAGGGAAGGAATTTCGCGGTGAAAAAGGCGGTCGAGTAGCCCGACACTACTTTTGGCTTAAAACGGGACCTCGAAACTGTTTTGGAAGCCAAAGCCCTTAGGGCATGTACAGCAGTATCTAGTCAGCTGTCTGTAAGATGTGCTACGTAACGTAAGATTTCAACTGACGTGAATGAAAGAGAGTTAGGAGAGAGAAGAAGAGTGTCTGCAATTTAGCAGACGGTCTAGATCCTGAAAATCCGCTAGTTCTCGACGGCCTTTATCCCGTTGTACGCTTGGCCGTAGTCAATATGCAGTTACTTCAGCCTCTGATCGTGGAGAGTTACAGATGGCCAAACCAACACGCCATTGTACAGGTAATTTTTCCTGCCATCTACAGGCGACGTGGAGGATTGTTACAGACAGCGGTGTCTGAACCAATGTATATGCCCTTAGCCGGTCGCCCCGCCGTAGCCGCTAGTCGGACATCTATTTTGCGGCCACCCGTGATGCTCGCCTCGCCTCACTCTTTCTCTCAACCCAAACCAGAGCCTCCTCTTCTCCTCCTATCTTGCTACCCACAAAGTTCATGTCGTTCTGATGCCATGGCATGAGCTTCCTCGCCGGCGTAGCCAGCTCATGTCGTTCTGATGCCATGGCACGAGCTTGCTCACCGGCGTAGCCAGCTCATGTCGTTCTGATGCCATGGCACGAGCTTGCTCACCGGCGTAGACCTCGGTAGGCTCCGACATGTCTGTGCACACCGGCGGCGTGGTCCACGCGCTCACGGTAGGCTCAGTCATGTTGTTGCCCACCGGGGTGCACGCTGATGGAGTCTTCTGGCCGGATGGTGTTCTTCCAAAACACAGAATTTTTGATCTGGATCTGCTTGTTTTTTTTTTTGCATTTGCTCCTCCAAAATTCTTCTCTGAAGTGCTTTTCCGAAGGTATTTGCCATCAATTCTACAACGCTTGCTTGGTTTGCAGTACACTGCTTCTCACTGGCTGGAGATTTTGCGCCAAGCTTTGGAACTTTTCTATCTTGCTGCCTTATCCCCCAAAGTCTGTTACGATTGTGCTGGAGCTGATTGCAAGCCCCAAGTTGTCTGTGAAGAACGTAGGGTTGACCAGTTGCAGCAAGCTATGCCATTCTCTGGCTTGCAATCTGCTTCTGAGACGAAGGGGTTGAATCGATACATGATGCCGGAGCAAAGGGGCTGGCAAAGCCGGAACCAAAATCCATCCCCTCCCTCCCTCGATGATAAGTTCATCAATCCCCCTTCCCCCACAACCCTGTATCCTCCACTCGCCTCATCCATCCCCCGCCCTCTTCCCTCCTCCCTGCGCTCCCCTCCGCTTCGGCGATGCGCCCGCCCATGCCGCTCCGCGAGTTTCTCCTCCGTGTCCGCGCCATGGCTGGGCCGGCAGCCGCACGGGCCCGCGCGTGCGCCCGTGCGCGCGCCCGCGCCATGCTCGCGGAGGCGGAGGCGGCATCCGGGGCTGTGGCTTCCTGCGCCGAGGCGCGGGCCCGAGCCGCGCACGCCTACCTCCTCCGGGCGCAGCGGCAGGCGGGAGCGTCTGTCGCTGGGCGTCGCCTGCGCCAGGCCACGGATTCCGCGGCTTCGACTCTGATGCGCGTGGCCTACGGGCAGTCCCCACCGACGGTAACCGTCGAAGCTTGCCATGTCCTAATTTCCGATTGGAATTTATTCCGTTATGCAATTGCGCGCATGCCTTCATCGGTGCTTTGGGGTCCTGAAATTTCTGAAACTGATTTGGGGTTCCTTGTTGGGAGGTGGAGGAAGAGCCGTAGGGTAGAGAGAGATCAATCAGTACAGGCACCACCAGCAGCCCTTCTTCGGTGCCTTGGGGTGCTGAGATTTCTGAAACTGCTGTGGGGTGCTGGCCTACTAGTAGTACTAGGAACGAATATTGATTTTCGACTGCAGAACAAACAGTGTGTGCTGTACTGTATATTGAGGCAGCTGTGGATTTGCTAGGTAATAGACTAGAAGCTGGATCGATGCTATCATCCAGTTCCCTTCTTTCAACCGTACAGTAGAATGTTAAATTCAGAAAATAAACTTACTCAGTCGTAGTAAGTGAAAATTTGTTTCTATCTAGCAGCATTTTATATGGTTAAAGTGTCACACTGAAGTCCTGTGTCTGTTCTCTTGAAATAATAATCTATAGGTATGCTGGGTAATAGGCTAGACCATTTATGTTTAGGCTTCTATGGATATGCTGGGTAATAGGCTAGAACATGGATCGGTGCTATCATCCAGTTCCATAATTTCAACAGTACAGTAAAATGTTAAATTCAGAAAATTAAGTTACTCAGTGGTACTAAGTGGAAATTTGTTTCTATCTAGGTGTCACACTGAAGTTCTCTTCAAATAAGTATCTGTGTTTTCACAGAAACAAGAAGAACCAAGGAACTAAACATTCATGCACCTGTTTAATTATTCTATTTATACACGTGTCCAGGATACGTTGGTAATCTGGGATTCGTATTCTGTTTTGTGCGTTTTGTGTTGGGAACCAATATATTGTACAACGATTCATATGTTTGTAATGTGGGAACTCAGTTTGATCGATGGCTTGCGTTTTGTTTGTAGCGACCATCCTACCGGGAGATGATTAAGAAGATTGAGCAGCATTTGCTCGACATCTACAGCGTGACTTCGATGGTTGACAGGATTAATTTTCTTAACAACATGTTTGACTCGCTCGGTCCATACGGCCTCTCGTACATTCTGGCTCTTCTAGCCCCGGCAGCTCTATATTGCAGGACCCTCATCGTAGATCCAGTAGCTGCATTTTACGAGGCTATTTCCCCGACAGCGCCTGAAACGATTTGTGCTTTTCTTGATATATGTTCGATTGAGGATGAGATTCCTGTGGAAGAGGCTTTAGGTTCTGTATTTTCACTCTGCATCCAAGTTGGTGGACTTGTGGTGTTGTGTGCAGGAGGAGTTGTTCTTTCTCTTTGCATGGACATCGGGTTACTTGGTATGTAATCTTATTTATTTTGTTCTGCCAACTGTTCTATATTGCTGGGTGAGGAAACTGACAACAAAATTGAACGCAGTTCTAGGTATGCCTGGCCAGGAGCAGTACCATGTGATAACTGGGGAATGCTCTGGAGATACGTGGACAAACTCTGGTGAGTCGTATGAGTTGTCGTTGACAAGTCTTTTTTGTTCTTACTGTTTTTGTCTTAAGCAGGGAGGTACTTGTATTTACGTCACAAAAGTTCTGCAGATAGTTGGTTTCTTGAAAATGGGTGTTATATATTGGATCTGTAAAATAGGAACATTCGAGGTACATGAAAGTATATGCCAATTATGACATTGTGAGTGAAGGTTCTTGCATTTCATTTTATTTTTACGCATGACTCACTTGTGGTACCTGCTTGTGCCATCTTCTAGTATGTATTTTGCAGGTTCAGTCGCTCTTGGTTACATATCCCCTTTGGTCGGAAAAGAGAACTATTGCTCATTCTGACAAAGTGTTTGTCATATCTTGTGCTCTCACTAGGTTCATCACCTCTAATGTGTGCAATATATGGCAACGCACCTGAACCAGTTGTGAAGCTTCTACTTGATCGTGGTGCTAATCCAAACATAGCAAGCAAGGAAGGGTATACTGTGCTCCATTTTGTTGCAACAAAGCAAGGTTCTCTCCCTACATATGATTTGTTTCTGAATTTTTTGTTTGTAGCTTTAGGGGTATACTGCTGAATCTTATCTTTGTCATATTTACCCCAAAACTGGTTGCAGTGTCTTTTGCCAGATAGACTTTTTTCGAGAATACTTGATGTATTTTATCCTTGATGTTAATGTGATGCAGTGAGTAATTTTCATGTATTTTATCCAGATCGTTTGGAAATAGCGGATATATTGTTATCCAGAGAGGCCCATGTTGACTCTATGAGCGTATGGGGAACACCACTACATTTGGCGGAATTACTGTTGAAGTATAAGGCAAATGTATTTGTTTCCTTCTTTCCATCTTTAGTATGCTCTTTCTGGTCAATATTTGGTTTGTTTTATAGTCCTTTATGCATGATAAATAATACTCGTGGCCAAGAGGTATTCACTTGGACCCATAAATGTTTGTATTATCTTTGTTTCCCTCAAGGAACCATCCCAATCCCGCCTACTTGGCGGAATGAATGCTATTTCTACCTCCTTGACCAAACTGAGCTAGGAATTATCTTTTATTTGCTAGCGCTAGTCTTGTCTCTGTACATTCTGTTCTTTTGCCATGCATCCTTTGTTCATGTGTCGTTGGTTTCTTCCCTTGCTTAACTGTATTAGATTCTTGATGACTGACAGATCGCAGTCAGACTAAATTCCAGTTTAATCCACTTTCCCTGTGTGACGGGGCTCACTTGTCCTCACCTAGCCCACAGAACTGTTTACTTATTATTCTGATTTCAGAGTGCTGATGCTGGGTAGTTTGCACGCAACTTTACACTAGAAAATATCAAGCATACGTGAGACATATATGAACTTAAATTACTTTGATTTTCTTGCGGTGCTGTTTTATCGTTCATCTGATGCATGTAGAGGTAATAGTTTCTCTCAAGGGCTTTGATGCTGAACAATGAAATTTCCTTCCAGAAAGATAATGGGTGCATACTTTTTATGTCCAATAATTCATTTTGGAAAACAAAGATGATAAAGCATACAATTTTCTTTCTCATCTATAGTTTTGGTTGGAAAACTGAAGAAAATGCGCCAAACGCTGTTTTTATCAGTGTTCTGTATTTCGTCTGCTAATAATTGCATAAAGAGCTGATAATTTACTGTTATCCATTGACTACTGTGTTATTGTTTCTCTACAAGTAATGTGATGTTTGCCTTTTTTTTTCCAGCCTAACAGAGTTGTGCAAATTTTCTATGCACCACTGACTTCACTGAAGTGTGTGGAACTACTTATTAAGGTGCGGTGACTTGTCCCTTTAGAACATCTACTTACAGTAGAGATATCTTGCCAAAGGGACCTGAATTTTTTCTTCATGTCTTTCCTATCATGAGACAAGTTGCAGCACATTGAAACACTATCTTCACAATCCTGTGGTAAATATTTGATGTTTCAGGCTGGTGCTGATGTCAATGCTGGTAGGCCTGTTACTCCATTAGTAGTAGCTGCAAGGGATGGCTTAACTGACTGCATCAAGTGCTTGTTGGAAGCTCATGCTGATCCCAATGTTCCCAATAAAGTGAGTATTTTGTGCTGCTATTTAGGCTACTATTTGTCACTCTAATTAAGTTTCTGAGCTGGCTCTGTGTTCTACTTGCAAAATAACTTCTGATGATATCTAGATTTTGTGGATTATATTATGTATATGTGACTATCTAATAACATGAGTAAATGTAGGCTATCTAAAAAATATACCTAAATGATGCCATATCTTGTTACTTGGCGTTTGTTGAGTTTAAAATATCATTGTTTATTACTAGCCTATTTTATGCGTTTCCCTTCTGTTTATCTGAATTTTTTGTACCTGTGTTACTTTAATCCTCTTTATTAGGAAAAACACAGCAAAGGTTGTTTCTTCGAAAGAGAAAACTATTAGCCTGTTTACGTGTTTAGTGCTACCCTTTTTTTGCGGGTTTAGTGCTACCCTACTACAAACCAATATTTATTTTTAACTGCAGAAGAAACAGTGTGCTGTAGAAGATGGATCTGTGCTATTATCCAGTTTCCTTATTTCAAAGTGGATTTTTTCCTATCTAGGAGCATTTTATGGTTAAAAGTGCCACGCTGAAGTCCTGTGTCATCTCTTCAAATAATGATCTATCTCACTGTACTGAACTTCACATCATCTGTGCTTTCACAGAAACGAGAAAGGAACTAAACATTCATGCACCTGTTTAATTATTCTATCTATAGTCTATACACATGTCCAGAATATGGTTGGTAATCTGGGAACAGATATATTATAAAGTACATGCACTGAATAATCACCCATAATTTCTCATACTTTGGATCTTGTAGATATGCCTGAATGCAATGCTTGTGCCACATTCTTTATTTTGTGTCATTCAGCTTCTCTGTGCTTATTCGGAAACTGACCCCTGATGTGATTGTTAACAGCTTGGTAGAATGCCAGTGGCAATAGCTGCAATCCATGGACGGAAGGAATGTGTTGAGATTCTATTTCCTGTCACATCCCCTGTAGCTAGATTTGCAGAATGGAGCGTTGATGGAATAATGCAACATGTGAAATCTGGGAGTTCAGAAGTATGAATTAAAAATTCCTATTCTACTTACTCTTCCAGTCGGATGGATGTCGATCAGTTTTATACCGATCAAGCTAAAACTGAAATTAGCTTTCTTTGAAAGATTTGTCACTGTCATCATTCCATATTCTATTTGACTGTCAGTTACGCATTTGATTTAGGGTCATTTTCATAAAAGTGAGGAACCGGCTTTGAAAGCGCTAGGGAATGCTGCATTTGTGATAAAGGATTATGCTCATGCATCGGCTCTATACACCAAGGTAAATTCTTTCATCAGATCAGTGGCTACGTATTAGTACAGTAAATACTAGGTTATCTTATCATGTATTGAAATTCGCAATGAAGCAAATAATCATTTTGTTAACAGTGATGTGGATCTGGTTGTTCTACTTGGTAACAGACAGCTTTATTAACATAATTTGAGGTCCTAGTTTTTTTATTTAGAACTATTTGTACCCGTGGATATCTGATTGTTGAGAATCTGCTTTCTATCATATTTGATTAATTTCTACACAAGTATTTTTTGGACAAGGTGTGTTAGTGTAGTCATTTGCAGCCGTCTTGATCTTTTTGTGGTATACCATTTGATGGCTCCAGGCAATGGAGACTGACCCTAAGGATTCAACCTTGTACGCAAAGAGGTGCCTTTGCTGGCTGCATATGGGTGAGAGAGACAAAGCTTTGGATGATGCCAATACCTGCAAACGTATGGGTCTTTATGTATCAAATTGCTGCCCGAAGCAAGTAGCAGCTCTAATACTGGCGGAGGTACGGTTCTGGAAGGTTGCACTGACATTTTATTTTCCATGTGTTCCCTGGCCATGCAATAATGTTTCTGTGCTTAGGACTATGGCCAAGCATGCGATGCTCTTATATCTAGCTTGAAGTTGGATTCTGGAAGCGGCCTGGCTGGTGAAGTATCTAGGTAATCTCGGTTCTTGGCTTGGCAATGTTTGATTGGGTACCTCGAGGTTGTTATATTAATAGATTATTATTGTCATTCAGTTCAGGGCAGTATAATCACTTGTAAGGTATCATCATATGTTTATTGTTGTTTCTCACATGCCTTTGTAATACAGGACATGTTAAACGTTCATCTTTGGTTTTTTCCCTTTCTCATTTATTTTGGTTTTCAGATCACATGTCACCAAGCATAGATGAAGATTATGCAGATGAATCTGTTTTCTTGTTCTTGCTTTTTGCTGAACTTTTCATTAATGACCAGTGATTTAAATTGTATTATATCATATATGCAGGGAGGAGGATAAGTGAATGAAGGTTTAGTTACTGCCCGGACATGTGAAGCGCCCACTGAAGTTGTGGGGGGCTGTGTTTTGTTTCATCCTGCACGATGTACTGTATAGCCTGTCCATATTCTTGTGAAGAAAAGAACAGAAGATGGAGGTACTGATACATAGCACAAAAGAGTAGCTGGAGATATACATAGGATTGATCATGCCTACATGTCACACATATGGTACTGAGCTACGAAATTCATCCATGTATCTAGCATAGTTGCTCACTTGTCACTTTTGGTACGTAGCTGTGAATTTGGGCCAATAGCTGTACCACTCTCTTACACATTGAAACTGAGATTGCTGAGAGTTTCAACTGAGATTGCTGAGATTGTTAGAATTTTAAGCCTGTATATTTTTCTGAATTCTGTGATGTTTTTTTGTAAGATTCAGTACATTTTGTTTGGGAACTTGTGACTGAATTCTTGCTGAAAATTGGGATATTTCACGAAGTTTTAGTTTATTTGTTGAAAGGCCTGTCGGAGAATTCTGAAATTTTCATGATTTGGTTGGAGTTTTGCATCTTCAGTTCCTGAAAAGTTCATCAGCCTTTCCTGGAAACTCCACACACAACTTTCCGGGTCCTTAAGGTTCAGAAAGGTAATCAAAACTAGTATAAAGTGGATTTTCTTTGAGTTTTTTTTTTTGCATGTGTTTCTGAATTAGGAGGAAGAGGGATCGCAGTGTGATGCACGACTCACGGCGTTTGCTTCCGACAACGGGAGGCTTGTCTTGTCTTTTGTTGAAACTGGCCTCTGGATCATTGACGGGAGTATTTCCTGGCTGGTACCAGCTATAACCACTTTGCTTGCTCATGTTCCGTACGTGAAGTTTTGGATTTAGGTTATCTAATTTCTGATTTCGTCCAGTTAGCCAAAGCGATTAATTATAAGGTGGATGTTTTTTATACATTGATTTGCATCACAACGCCAGGTACGATCCCACCAATATAAAACGCATGCATGATTTGCCTCATAGTACGATAAGGAATTTGAGATTTTATATCCAACAGATAGAAGCATATAATTAATTTTGCATCAAACATTCGATACTCCAAGCATATGGTCCAAATATTATAACCTATAAATCATAATCGAATAAGCAAGAACAAGGACGAAACGGTAACAATTAATACGCAGCTGCAAAGATGAGATAATGTCCTAGGGGACGTCTACTCGAATGCCCATTGGTGTTCCGCTCGGACCGCGGCCTCGTCCTCGGGCGTGAAGTCGTTCTCGATGTCGAACGTCTCGCGTATCTGCTCAACCGTGTAGCCCTTGATCATGTCGGCGACGGTCTGGCAGGTGAGGTCGAGGAGCCCCTTGATACACAGATAGTTGGCGGCAAGGATGATTTCGAAAAGAGTGGGCCTATCCACCTTGATGAACTCGGTGTCGAAGCTCTTGAGGTCCTGCTCGCCGGAGGTGGTGGTGGTGTTGTCGGAGCTGGTTCCTGCGGTGGTGGCGGCTGCCGCGGAGTGCTTGTTGCAGTACTCGATGACCTTGGCGAGGATGGGGGCTTTGACGTTGGGTAGCGGGACGCCGTTGTGGACGCAATCGTCCTCGATCATGTGGTGGATGGTCTGCGATATGGCCGCCGCCTCGTGCGTGATCTCGAACCGCTCGCCGTCGGAGCTGATCAGGGCGATCATCTTACTCTTCTCGGCACGACCTCGTCGACGTTGCTCTTCTCGTCCACGACATCGCCGACGTTGCTCTTCTCGCCCACGACATCGCCGACATTGCTCTGTTCGCCCACGACCTCATCGACTTTGGTTTCGTCGGCCGTCGTCGCCGCCATGGTTCCTGCTTGATATCTCTCGTCGAAACACTCGGTCGCGTGTCTAATATAACTTGGAACGCTCGATCTCGATTCGTAAGTTTGGATCGATTTGATGCTGGGCAGCCGATCGCTCCCATATTTAAAGGTTCAGAAAAGGCAAGGGACCGAATCGGGTCGGATACTACTCAAGTTTTGATCGGTCTCTTGACAGAGACAGTCATGATCTCAGAAGAGGCCAACTCGGTTTGCGATAGTCGAGTTTGGAACTCAGAGATTCGATGATACACGTTATGATGCATCCACCATGGATTTGAATTCTTTGACCATAATAATGTGTACTGCTCCTATCGATCACACATACTCCGTACATGGTTAAGTTCAATCGTCACGTACACATTTCGTTATGGTGTTCTGTTGCTTGCTATGTAGTACGTGCCGCGGCGAAGAAGGCGAGGGCGCCGACGAGAGGCGCGTTGGTGTAGGTGGACGGCTCAGCCTGCGCGTAGTTGTCGCGGCTGTCGGAGTACTTGTCGCTCTGGTCGGGGCCGCCCACGATGGCGCCGACGAGCACGTTGCGGTCCGGCTCCGACGAGTGCAGGTACTGGAACCCCTCGTCGCAGCCGATGCGTCCCGGGTGGTCGCGCACCGACGGCATGGAGGCGCCCCGGTGGTGCACGCGCAGCGGGTACCGCGCCCCGAACCCCACCATGTACGACATACCCGCCGGGTTGGCGCCCAGGATGTAGTCCACCTGCTTCTTGGCGAGCGAGACGAGGGTGGAGGGAGTGACCGCCGTGGAGCCGCAGGAGACGGTGGCGCCGCCGAGGTACTTGGCGTAGGCGAGGAGCAGGAAGGCGGTGGATGTCACGTACTGCATGTTGCTGTCGCCTTCCTTGAACAGGAGCCCTCCCGGCGTGTACTGGGACTGAAACCCGCTGGCGCCCAGGACGAGGGAGCAGATGTAGCTGTCGGCGTGCGACTTGTACATGCTTAGGCCGTCCACCCTGTCGTGCAAGAAGAGCTTGGAGAGGAGGACCTTGGTGGCGACGCGCTTGTCGTCCCAGCTGATGGTGTAGTCGTCCTGCTCCGCGCCCAGGTTGTCCCCGTTGGAGCGGATGTACGACATGTACACGCCCTGCGAGGATGGCGACGACGACGACGCCAGGTGCAGCCACGCCGCCGCCCACAGGAGCTCGTCCTGCATACGCATACTACCAGTGTTAATCTAGAGAGACAAAAGGTAATCTAAGGACACGACGAACGGTTGGTTGCGTACATGGAATCCGGAGTAGGAGCAGTAGAAGGGGCACGTCACGGAGCTGAGCGAGTCGCTGTAGGCTCCCCTGTACCGGTCCGCGAAATCAAACACCTGCTGCGCGGCGCGCAGCAGCCTGGACGAGTACGCCGGGTCGCGGGCCCGGAACACGAGGGAGGCCGCGGCGAGCGCGGCGGCGGTCTCGCCGGCGACGTCCGATCCGGGGCTCTGGGGCGTCACCTTGTACGCGGCGCGGGGCGTGTCCATGTCCTCGGGCCGCTCCCAGCACTGGTGGTCCTTGTTCGGGTCCGCGACCTGCACGTACAGCGCGCCCGGCGTCGCCGTCGCCGCCTTGAGCAGGTAGTCGGCGCCCCACCGCACGGCCGCCTCGGCGTCGCCGCGAGAATTAGAAGGCATCGCGTCGCCGAACTCGACGACGCTCCAGGACAGCATGGTGACCGTGAACGCCATGGGCAAGCCGAACTTGACGTTGTCCCCGGCGTCGTAGTACCCTCCAACGAGGTCCACCTGATCCAATCATTCGAATGTGTTAACGATGGACAGGCAAATGTGTGTGCAATTATCTACATGCAAATCTGTGTGATACCGTGCTCACGATGGACACGCATGAGTAGACGTACATTGGAGGCGGAGCCGTCGGAGAGGGCGGAGTCGGCGCGCCAGGCGACGCGCTGGCCCGGCGGCAGCTTCCCGGAGCGCTGCGCCTCGAAGAAGAGGATCGCCTTGTCGAGGGCGTCCGCGTAGTTGAACGCCGCGGCGTTGCGTGCGCCCGCGATCAGGCAGAGGGCGGCGACGGCGATGGAGACGAACAGGTAAGCTCTGGAGGACCTCATCATGCCTAGATCTGTGCTGCAATGACAGATGCCGTGGTGCTTGGTTGAGGAATGAGGAATGGGTATATATAGTGGTCAGTGGGTCGGCGAAAAACGGAGTGTCAGTTATGGCAGTTGATCGTCCGAGATTGGAAGCAACCGAAAAGCGTGGCGTTTGTCGTGGACTCGCAGGGCAGGGAATTAAACCGTCGATACAGGCGATAACTTTTACCGATTTATAGGACGGAATTCACAAGAACACGATGCGTAATGCTCGCCTTGATTTAGTGCTGCATTCTATAAAATGGCATCATCCCCTTCCGTTTTTAAGGTGACAGTGCAGTTTCTGCCGGCGTGAATCGAGAGTCTGGCCGGCCGGCGGCCAGCATGCAAGGCGTATCCATTCCGTTCAGATGCTGGCACCGGATTGCCGTGGATGCCGACGCAGTCTCCCCGGTCCGTGAAAGCAGAGCTTGATTTGCTCGTATATTAACTAGCTTTCCGTGTGTAGCCGTCGTCGCTAATTACGGCCGGTTGACTCACGGAATTCGGGAGCAAAGATGCGCTTTCGGGGACACAAAAGGAATGTTTTTTTTTTGCGAAAAAAAAGTCCTCATAACTTAGAAACTCCAGAAGCAAGTGCACAACCATTTTGGCTCATAAACTCGAAACCATTTCATTCACAACTTCTAAATTTATGTAGTAGAAGTGTAGAACAGTTGAAATGCTCATGTCCATGGTAAGATGCACAACAAAAGTGGATATTTCAGTTTAAGGGCACATGAGCTAGCAGAGCCAAAACTGAATAGACCAATCCTTTATAGTGTAAGCAAGAATGTTCTTCTACGTAAAGATGCACAACAAAAGTGGAGATTTCATTTTAAGGGCACATTAGCTAGCAGAGCCAAAACTTTTTTTTTATAGAAAAGGGGAGCTACCCGGCCTCTGCATCGAAACGATGCACGCGACCTTTATATTGCAGCAAGTTTACGAGTACATATAGCGTTATTACAATTCATGGATCAGTAAAGTTGAATACATAGATAAGCCACTAAAAAATCGGTACTCTAAACATCTATCCTTCTAGAATGCAGCCACCCCAAAGGTTGGCAGAAGATAGCTCGAACGACCGCCGTCAAACGAGCACAGCCTGTAGCCAAACATCCTCACTGGCCAGAAGGTAGGAGAAATGCCCACAAGTGCATCCAGTATAACGCCTTGTGGATGACCTGCAGATAATGAACATGTTGTGTTTTGTTAAACACCACATCATTACGGCAATTCCATATTGCCCATAGAAAAGCTGCAACACCGATACGAATGTATGACTTGGTAATTTTATCTATGCCATTTAACCAGCTACCAAACATATTTGAGACACTAGAAGGAGGGTATATACTGAACGTAAAATGTATAAGCCTCCAAATGTTTCGAGCAAATGGACATGAAATGAAGAGATGTTCGACGGACTCCTCTTGATGACAAAAAACACATATTTTACACCCTGTCCAATTACGTTTTGCTAGATTGTCTTTGGTTAACAACTCTTTTCTACGAAGAAACCATAAAAAAATCTTGATTTTTAACGGGATCTTCAATTTCCACAAGTACTTTCGTAAGTATCTTGTGTGCATTCATGAAATCTGCATACAAGGATTTAACAGAGAACACGCCATTCATTGTCAATCTCCATCTAAAAGAATCTGAATCAGCACTTAATGAAACCCGCATTAGTTTCTCGACCAAGTGCAACCACGATGCTCTCTTATCTCCCAACACCGAACGTCGAAACATTAAGTTAATTGGGGTAACGACCATCACATCATGAACCGAAATGTTCTGGTGTGCAGCAATAGCATACAAGGATGGATATTGTGTTGATAACGGTGTATTACCAAGCCATACATCTCTCCAAAAGCTAGTTTGAGTACCATTTCCCACAACGAAAGATCCTCGTGAGAAGAAATCATCTTTAACCCTCATAATACCTCTCCAAAACGGTGAGTCCGTAGGCTTCCCTTTAAGTTGAGATAGCATTTTATCCCCTAAGTATTTGTTAGTTAAAAGTTCTTGCCACATGCCCTTTTCATTCATTAACTTAAACAACCATTTACTCAAAAGACATTTGTTTTTTATATCTAAAACCTCAATACCAAGCCCACCCTGGTCCTTCGGCCGACATACGATGTTCCACTTGGTTAGGTGATACTTTCGCTTTTTGTTATCGCTTTGCCAAAAGAAACGGGAACGGTAAAAGTCTAATATTTTTCGTACCCCTTTAGGTAGCTCAAAAAAGGATAATAGGAACATTGGCAGGCTTGTCAATACTGAATTAATTAGCACAAGGCGATCTCCGTATGAGAGCATCTTACCCGCCCACGATGCTAATTTCCTCTCGAAACGGTCCTCTATCATTTTCCACTCACGATTGAGTAGTTTCCGATAGTGTATAGGGATGCCTAAAAATTTAAACGGAAGAGCGCCAACTTCACATCCAAATATCTCCCTATATTTATCCTGATCCTCTTTAGCTTTGCCAAAACAAAAAATTTCACTCTTATGAAAATTAATCTTTAGGCCCGGAAGTTGTTCGAAAAAAGCTAGGATCAATTTCATATTCACCGCCTTATCTATATCATGCTCAAGAAATAGAATAGTATCATCAGCATACTGTAGTATGGACACTCCACCCTCTACCAAGTGGGGTACCAATCCACCAACTTGACCATCCTCCTTTGCCCTAGCAATTAGAATAGCCAACATATCAGCTACCAGGTTGAAAAGCATAGGAGAGAGTGGGTCCCCTTGTCTTAGGCCTTTAAGCGTTTGAAAATAATGACCGATGTCATCATTTACACGTATGACTACACTTCCCCCTGCACAAATCTAGCAATCCATTCACACCACTGAGGTGTAAAGCCTTTCATGCGAGCCAAAACTAAATAGACCAATCCTTTATAGAGTGGTCTTCTACGAAAAAATCACATTTTAATCAATATCATCAAAATTCAAGCAATCTTAAAACGATGATCCGGGAAGAAACAACCCGTGGTTCATGGCCAGAACAATGGTTGTAGCACAATCTAATCAGAGTTCAAACTATTTGTTTGACATGTTTTGTGTCTCACGGAATATTCTTTCAGTGAAAGACGATATTTCCATCGATAGCGAGGCGTGTGATGACTTCGTCATTCTAAGACCTGATCCAGGGGTCAAACTATCGGAGGCACTCATGAGGTAGGGTGTGCTTGTTCCCTGCTGTGCTGTTTTACCATACTGCTAGCTAGCTTAGCGTTGTATACTTTCGGCTACTCGTACATCTTGTACTCCTCTCCTATATGAAATAAGAAAAGCAGGCCCCTGCCTTTTCGTAAAAAAAGAGTATACATGGATATATGTTACCGTCGCGATTATCTGTGTTTCTATAAAAACTATGATAATGTGTTTCACCACAGAGAGTAGGACTGAGCAAATTTAATGCAGCACCTTTAGCAAGATAATGATGCCAGAACACCACCAGTGCCAGGTGTCGACGACATATGTTGCCAGGTGCTAGGGAGTCAGCTGTTCAAACATCTGGTGTGTGGATTTGGCCCGACAAGTCTATGAAACGTTTCATTGATTTCGTGTGATAATCAACCAAAAAGATCGGGACAAACTTGCGAGTTTGGCTACCGGAGGCGAAGGGCTAAGTCGGAGGACTTATATGCGTGCATAGTCTCTCCAAAGGAATACGTAGATCTAGGCCAACAACTTGAACGTCAGTAAACAAATCAGAACTCTTTATTTCCTTATTTATAATTGATAGTTACTGCTGATGCCTCTGTCCAGATATCTCTGTTCTTGAAGCTTCATTTTATCTTTTTCTTAGATCACAGATCTAGACTCAGATTTTTAATTCCTCACAAAAACTCGGTTCAATCTTTTTGTTTTATTAGTATAAATTTTATAAACTCTTATTCACCCCCTGCCTTTAGTTGCTGCTTGTTTACCAAATCTTAAGTTTAGAGCATCTCCACCGATGCTCCCAATAGCGTTTCCAATAGGGTTATTGGGAGCACCGGCACGAAAAGTCCCTCCACCGGCCCTTCAAATAGCGGCAAAGTTGCCAGACGGGTCCAATAGCGCGTCTGACAACCCCGTTTCGTGCCTCATCCGTAGGGAGGCAAGTGGGAGTGCCGGCAACCGCGGAAACCGACGCCACGTCAGATCCAGACGGGCGGGTATCAAATGGACCCAACCATATTTCTTTTCTTCCCCACCGTCCCTTCCATGCTCGTCTCCTTCTTTGCCTCTGCTCAATCGTCGGCCCCACCAGCTCCTTTCGATGCTGCTCCAACCTGTGCCACGCTTGCCGCAGCCCTCCCCCGCTCTCCGCCGCCGCCTCCTAGGACCACCTCCTGCGCAAGGTGTTCGTCGCATTGCCAAGGTCGGTTTTTCTAGATTTTTTTGCTTATTTAAATTACATAGTGGTTGTTTAACCTACGTAATTTAATAGATGGATAGCGACGACAAGCTGGAGATGGCCGACGCAATGCTCAACGCCCATGCCACCACAACTGCCGAGGTTGATGAGAAACTCGCGATCATCACATGCCTTGTTGGTTTTTCTAGGCGAGATCAATGCCACTCCTTGGATTGGAGATTCGAAGTCGGGGAAGAGGAAGAATAAAGATCGTAAACAGATGGAGGGTCAATTGATGATGTTCGTGACTACTTCGCCGACGATTCAACACATGGGCCAAACAAAAATTAGCGGCGATTTAGGATGAAAAAGGATCTCTTCATAGATATTCTGATGTGTGTGCGGGAGTATGACGACTACTTCAAGTGCAAGAAAGTCTGCACATGTTTAGTCAGTTTCTCCTCTATTCAGAAATGCACCGATGCGTTGAGGTGTCTTGGATATGGGGCTCCTACACATACAGTGGACGACTACCTACGCATGGCTGAGTCCACATGCATCAAGACCAGGTATCGGTTTTGAATGGAGGTTGTTGCAGTGTTTGGGCCAGCGTATGTAAGACCACCATGGAAATGAAGCTGACACTGCTCGGCTCATGGCACAAAACACAGCTAGAGGATTTCATGTGATGCTTGGAAGCATCGATTGCATGCGTTGGGCATGAAAGAATTCTCCATTCACTTGACACTGAATTTAGAAAGGTCATATCGGAGGGTGCATCGTTGTACTGGAAGCTGTGGCTGATAAGGGTTTGTGGATCTGGCACACTTTCATTGGTATGGCCGAATCTCACAATGACATCAGCTGCAATACTCACCGGTGTTTGCAAGACTTGCTGAAGGCCATGCTCCACCATGCAACTACGAGACCAATGGTCATGTCTATGACAAGGGGTACTACCTAACAGATGACATTTATCCAAAATGGTCTACATTTGTAAAGACAATCTCCAACCCTCTAGGTCAAAACCAATCTCATTTTGTACCAGAACGGGAGGGTGTCAGGAAGGATGTTGAGCGGGCATTTGGTGTGCTCCAATCTCGCTTTGCTATTGTCAGGTACCCTGCTCTAACCTGGTCGAAAGAACAGATGTGAAAGGTGATGATGGCATGTGTTTTCATGCACAACACGATCATCGAGAATGAGCGCGCTACTCCTCCATTCTGTACCAAGCATCTTTTAAACTTTCTCCACCCTTTTGTTTAAAAGAACGAACTTAAACCTCAGGTGACAGGACATAAGGAGTAGAACTAGACATACTGACAAAACAGGAAATTAAACTTGAACTTTTTTTTTTTTTGTGTTTTTCGGTTATAAAAGCAAACAAGATAGAATAAAAATAAACTAAGCAAGACAAAAAACAAAGTAAAGAGAATGGTGACGTGTAACTCCCCTTGTTGTAGCCTCCAATTCCCCGGCAATGGCGCCAGAAAAATTTGCTTGATGACGTGGAACGCACGTTCGCTGGGAAACCCCAAGAGGAAGGTATGATGTAGTCTCACTAGAGGTGACCTGATAATTTGTTGATGAACAAGCTTAGACGCTTGAGTCTTCTTGATATATGCTGGGGAGATCCAAGGGAGCCTCCCCAAGCTTAAGCTTTTCTCTCTTCGTGATCTTCTTATATCATCCTCCTCTCCTAATACTTGAAAACTTTCTTCACACAAAGATAACTCGCAAACTTCATTAGAGGGGTTAGTGCATCAAAATATAAACTCACTTGGTTCTGTAAAAACACATTGCATACTTTAGTTCAAACATTAGCTACTGTTACTAAGCAAGATCGTGATCTCCCCCCGAAGAACGTGAATCTATACTTGCAAAAGAGACAATGCAAAACAAAGACAGAATCTGTCAAAACCAGAACAGTCCGTAAAGACAAATTTTTTTGAGGCACTTCCGATGCTCAAATCAGAAAACGGTTAACTAACGAAAGATAGGTAATAAGTTCAGGCTTCTGCTCAAAAATTTACAGATAAAATTAGTAATCCGTGTTTTTCACGAATTTTTACCGTGAGGTACAGAAATCTGTTTCTGGACATCAAATAAAGCTTTACCACCCTCTTGCATTAGAGGCTTTTCTTGGCATAATAAAAACGAAAATAAAAGATACAAAGGAGTTGTTGCAGAAGTAAACAACCTCCTTGACTCAAGTAAACAAAAAATAACAGCAAATAAAATTGGGTTGTCTCCCAACAAGCGCTTTTCTTTAACACCTTTCAGCTAGGCGCAGTAGCAAAAAGATCAAGTATTATCAAGAGGAGCATTGAAAGAATAAGGGAGTTCTTCAAAAGTGCAGCCAGGTGTATCTAAAGGATCTGAACATGATTCAAGAGCAAATTTTCTAAAGGCCTTTTCAGACTCCCATATGTCAAATGGTGAACGTCCAGTTTTAGAAACTTTGGGTACATGATGCCCCTTTTCGGCTGGAATTGCCTTTGGATTTAAAGAAGAAAAGGTGTTCCCCAAAGTATCAATAATTTCCTCAAGTTTTTCAATTCTCAAGACTTGATCATCCTTACTTTTATTAGTCTCTAACATATTGATTCTTCTATTCATTTTGTCAAAGAAACATTAAACTTAGTAGTGTTGTCAAGAATCTTCTTATCAATTTCACTTACTTTATCATTGTTTGGTAAATTAGTAATCATGCAATCCAGTTTTTTCATGACATTCTCTAAGGTAATTTCAGTTTTAGTATCATTAACAGGAGGAGTTCCAATAAGACTTTCAATAACATTGCGTGCTTCTCCCGCGGGAGTCCCTAAAAAATTTCCTCCTGTTAAGGTATCCAGAACATACCTATACCAACTTGAAATGCCAACATAGAAGTTCCTAAGCAGAATAATATTTGAGTGTTTCTTAATACACCTATGATGAGCATCACTGATTCTATACCAAGCATCTTTTAAACTTTCTCCACCCTTTTGTTTAAAAGAAGAAACTTCAACCTCAGGTGATAGGACATAAGGAGTAGAACTAGACATACTGAAAAAATAGGAAATTAAACTAGAACTAATATTTTTTTGTGTTTTTCAATTATAAAACCAAACAAGATAGAATAAAAATAAACTAAGCAAGACAAAAACAAAGTAAAGAGAATGGTGACGTGTAACTCTCCTTGCTGTAGCCTCCAATTCCCCGGCAACGGCGCCAGAAAAAGTTGCTTGATGACGTGGAATGCACGTTCGCTGGGAAACTCCAAGAGGAAGGTATGATGTAGTCAGCAGCAAAGTTTTCCCTTGATTACAAAACCAAGGTTGTCAGATCTAGTAGGAATTGGAAGAGCTTCAGAAAGGTGTCAGCGGTGCCATTACCCGATCACTGACGTGGACCTGCACACACACAATCAAAGTACTTTGCCCCAACGAAACAGGAAGGTTGTCAATCTCACCGGCTTGATGAATACAAATGATTAAACATATGGTGTAGAATATGATGATGACCACAAAAGTAGCAGCATGAAGTAACGTAGAGCGTGGTGAAAATGGTATTTGTATCAGTGTGGAATAAAGGACCGGGGTCCACAGTTCACTAGTGGTCTCTCCATAAGACAAATAAACATACATGTTGGGTGAACGAATTACATCTGGGCAATTGACAAATTGCAAACGCATGACAATGAAATATATGACAAGCACATGTTCATTGTTATATCTATTGGGCATTACATCAATATACATAGACCGCTTACTAGCTGCATCTATGACTCATAATCCACTCACAAGATAGCTTCCGGGTCTCCCATGAGAATTAAGTTGCAAGCAACAGATTATAGCATTAAGCAAAGTGTGTAATGTAAACAAACGCATTAAACTTAACAGCAGTACCCTTAAGCTAAGCATCGGTTATTTTATCCCTATTGGCAACAGCACATCTACAACCTTAGTTGTTTATGTCTATCAAGCTCAGGCTTCTAGAGGCATGAACCCACTATCTAGCATAAATACTCTCTTTTGAAGTCATTAGCATCTACTTGGCCAAAGCATCTACTAACAACGGAGAGCATGCAAGAACATAGATAAAACATAATATAGATAGATGAACAAACTTGATCATAACTTCACAATTCATCGGATCCCAGCAAACACAACATGTAGCATTACATAAAGATGATCTTGATCATGTTAGACAGCTCACAAGATCTAAACATGATAGCACAAGGTGGAGAGACTACCAACTAGCTACTGCTATGGACCCGTAGTCCCGTGGAGAACTACTCACACTAGTACAGAACGACACATCGAAAACGGGCCAAAAAGTCCATCGGCAACGGAGAAAGGGTCCGTGTCCCCACCTCTGTCACTGATGTGAAGCCTCACAATGGCAACGAAGATTTTGATCGTTTGCAATAAGTTTAGCAACAGGCATAATATATAACCATTGCCTTTAGTCTTTACATCAGATACGGAGATTTGTTTTTGACCGTTTGTAATGAGGGCTAAAGGAAACAAAAAAATGGCGGTGACGCCTGCTGCGCCGTCGACGGAGCCCTGTGGTTCCTGCTTGACGGCCGCCGGTTCTTCACCTTCCTCTTCGCCCAGCTTCATTGCGTGGTCTTCTTCTACCTATTTAGTACTGCACAAAAGTATTGCTCCTGGAGGCGCCGGCTTCAGTGGACCGTGTGGACGGAGCCCCGCTCCTACGTCTTCACGGCAGCCGCATAGTCTCCAGGTTTCCTCCTCGCCCTAAAGGAGATAAAAAAAATCAAAATGTAAACTCCTTCATCTCTATACACAAGACATATGCTTTTTCATCGACATTACAGAAAATATAGAACTAATTACAACTAAAACATAGGCTAAACAATGCCTCATATAGGTAGATTGGACACACAACTTCCAGGGATGGAGCTAGTGAGCCAAGTAGGATGCACAAGATCGGTATTTGTGCATACCACAAGGATCACTAGCGCCACCCTCGAATCACACCGTGTCACCTTATTTTAATCATCGGCATTACAGAAAATATAGAACTAATTACAACTAGAACATAGCCTAAACAATGCCTCATATATAGGTAGATTGGACACACAAATTTCAGGGATGGAGCAAGCGAGCCAAGTCGGATGCACAAGATCGATGTGTATTTGTGCATATCACAAGGATCACTAGTGCCACCCCCGGATCACACGGTGTCACCTAATTTTAATCATCGGCATAACAGAAACAAATCTAAAATCTATGTGTAAACAATGCCTACTATAAACAGAGCAAATCTATGGATAAACAATTAGCTATTTACAACTAGAAAACAGCTAAAATCTATGTGTAAACAATGCCTACTATAAACAGAGCAAATATATGGATAAACAATTAGCTACTTACAACTAGAAAACAACTAAAAATCTATGTGTAAACAATGCCTACTAAAAACAGAGCAAATCTATGGCTAAACAATTAGATACTTACCACAATGCCTAATAAGAACATAGCTAATCATCTGAAATGAGCAAAAAGAAGTGCAAAAAAAAACTATCCTGCTGAACTGGGGTCTTACATTAGGCGAGGCGAACTCGCTTAGCGTCGCCGCCGGCGACGGAGCTAGCGCTGGCCTCCCCTGGCAGCGCCTTGCCCTCGCCGTGGACCAAAGAGAGGGCTATGGCGGCCCGGAGGTCAGACTGGTAGACCGCCTCCTCGGCGCGTTCGACCTGGGTCGAGGCCTCGGAGAGGAGGACCGCCGCCTCCAAATCGGCCTCGCCCTGATGACGCTTGGCGTCATTGCGCTTGAAATCGGCGCGGGAGAGTTGGCAAGCGATCTCCAGATCACGATCCTCCTCCTCTTCCTCTTCCTCTTCCTTGTCATCGGAGGACGAGGACGAGGAGGAGGAAGATGGATGGTTCAGAAAGTGAGGACGGCGGCTGGGGTACATCGCCTGGCGGATCTCGCGGTAGCTGCAATGGCGGCCAAATGAGCGGGTGCGGCCGGAGCCTTCGCCGTGCTCTTCCTACGGACGAGCGCCAAGGGTGCGGGACCGGCCCCCGGGGGCCAGAGCGGCGGCGGCCTGTTCCGCAAGCTCATCCCGCAACACCAGCTGACGCTGCTGCTGCCTGAAGGCCCGAAGGGTGGGGCGGCCACGGCCGCGGCCGCGGCCATGACCGCGGCCGCGATGGCCGAATCTACCAGCGCCGACGGTGGAAGAAATGTGAGAGAGTGGAGAGAGAGGAGACTGTGTGGCGGCTAGGGTTGAAAGTGAGACAGTGAGAGTGAGAGTGAAGGGCATAGTAGGTTCTTATAGGCCACGGCTGTCGGGCTGCTTCTAATGGCAACGGAGATTACGAAATTGTCCGTGTGCGATGATCACACATCGGTAACGGAGGTAAACTAACCTCCGTTGCCCACATATATTCCACTATTCACCCGTTGCCTTTGTTGTGGGCCTGCTTTACGGCCCAGTGCGGGCACGTGGGGGATGTCACGATTCTCCGTCGCCTAACTCCTGCCGTTGCCATAGAGGGGTATCGGATGTGTCGTTCTGTACTAGTGTCACGCATCACTCCGGAGGCAGGCATGGTGATGTAGAGCCCTCCGGTGATGATTTCCCGTCCGGCAAGGTGCCGGGAAGAACTGCAGAAACCCTCCCGAACTAGGGTTGAAGACGACGGCGGCCTCGGAACTTTTCGTGGATTTTTTCTCGGGTATCTAGGGTTTCCCGATTAGATGTAATTTATAGGCGAAAGAGCGGCCTCGGTGGCCAGCCGAGGTGGGGCGGGGCCTAGGTGCGTGGCCCCACCCTGGGCCGCGCCGTAGGCCCGCCGGCCTGCCTGGTGTGCCCCCCCTGCTCCGTCCTCCTGGCTGCTGTTCCGTCTCGGTCCAAAAATAAATCAGTTAAATTGACGTCCGATTCCGAGAATATTTCCAGAATAGATTTTCTGAAACAAAAAGATAGCAGAAAACAGGAACTGGCACTGTGGCATCTTGTTAATAGGTTAGTCCCAGAAAATGCATAAAAATGATATAAAGTGTAAAATAAACATGTGGCAATCAATATATAATAGGCATGGAACATCAAAAATTATAAATATGTTTTGGACGTATCAAATAGCAACTCTCGTAGATGACCTCATGGATGCTCTTCAGGTCAGCGGTCTTATTATAATCTCTGCCAAGGAAGATCCGAACTCAAACGACCATCTCTGACAAACTTGTTTGCTTACTGCAGGCCGAACATGCTACTGCTGTAGATCTCGTGAGGGAGTTGGAGGATCGCTTCACTTGGGTCGAGATGGCCCAAGCGGGGCAGCCCCCAGGCTCGACGTGACTCGATCTTGGATCTCTCGGTCGTCTCCCTCCCTCTCGTTTCTAGTCTTCCACGAGGAAGCACCAGAAGATGAGAGGATGAGGTGCTTGATCTGGGGGAACCGGCTTTCCTCCTGGGTGTTGAAGCTGGAGAACCATGAGAAGATCGGTCAGCGAAGCCCCCAAGCGTATTTTAGAATCTCCATCTATTTGTACCTATGTTCACCTTGTAAGCTCATTGAGCAGGAAAATAACATGGAAATCTCATCAGTACCCATTCTGCATATCTCAATTTACAAGAGTTCATAAGCGGAAATGCTTTTAGTTCCCGGTTAGGATTTCTAACCCTTAGCATACTCTCAAAATTCGGTTTCATGGTGGATAATTGAGTGCACATGAGCCAGGCTGTGGTCGTCAGAGCGGATCTTAACGCTCCTCACAGGGCACCACAACAATCTCATAAAATCTACATTTCCGGGCGCTCGAGTGTTCCAGCCAGGACGTGTTAGAGCGGATCTGTACGCATGTGTCCCGGGAACACCCTCCCCTCGAACGATTCCAGAAGAGATGCTAGCGCATGGGTGAATAACTGCGGGCGTTGGATCTCTCTACAATTACCCCAGGGATATTCACCGTTTGCTCGCGGCTTAAGCGCTTAAGGTGAGCCTGGACTCCCAGACAGGATGAGGCCAGATCAACATTTCGGCGCACCATCCCGTGAGCGTTCTCACCTTAGGCCGTTTTTCTCTCGATCCGATTGTATGCTTAGGAAAATCTGTCTTCCCCGGGAATGTAAAAGCGACCAAATGAAACAGATGGTCATGAAATACTTAACTTTTTTCATGCTTGGAGAAGATTTCCCATGAAGATAAACAAACTTCCCGTGAAGATAAACAGGTCAGAAGGTGAATAAGCCGCGCATGTCTCTTCTATCAACACCTGAAAACCAATCCAATCAAGTGAGACTGTTCTTAGCACCAAAACAAGCCATTTCAGTTGATTAAATCTGGTTTTTCTCCAGGGTTCTTGAGACCTGAACATCTATAACAATCCTCGAGCCCAAACAATGCAGCACTATCGATGCCACTCTGCGTGATTCTGTACTGATGATACGTCCAAAACGTATCTACTTTTCCGAACACTTTTGCTATTGTTTTTCCTCTAATTTGTGTGATTTGAATGCAACTAACACGGACTAACGCTGTTTTCAGCAGAATTGCCTTGGTGTCTCGTTTTTGTGCAGAAAGTCAAAGTTTTAGGAAAATTCCAGAAAAATTCCAGAAATTCTATTTTTCCAGAAGACCCACGGAGCCAGAAGACGAAGCGAGGAGGGTGCACAGGGGCACCACACGCACCCAGGGCGCGGGTGGGCCCTTGCCGCGCCCAGGGGTGGTGTGGCCCCCTGTGTGGCCCCCGCGCTCCCCTTCGGACTACTTAAAGCCTCTGACCTAAAAACTTCGGGGGAATCGACGCTTTTTCCAGAAACCTTCCAGAGCTCCGCCGCCATCGAAAACCCTATTTCGGGGATCAGAAACTCCGTTCTGGCACCCTGCCGGGACGGGGAATTGGAGGAGATCATCGCCATCATCATCACCGCCACCTCTCCATCGACCATCCATGACTCCCCCATCCATGTGTGAGTAATTCCCCGCTGTAGGCTGAGGGGATGGTAGGGATTGGATGAGATCATTCATGTAATAGTTGTGAGATTTGTTAGGGCTTGGTGCCTAGTATCCATCGGTAGTACTTTATGTCATTGTTGCAACTTATTATGCTTAATGCTTGTCACTTAGGGCCCGAGTGCCATGATCTCAGATCTGAACATGTTATTGAATCATGAGAATAATTATTGTTTTGGATCATATCTATAAGTTGTATACACACGTCACTGTCCGGAACCCGAGGCCCCAAAGTGACAGAAATTGGGATAACCGGAGGGGATGGTTGCGACGTGAGGATCACATGTGTTCACGGAGTGTTAATGCTTTGCTCCGGTGCTTTATTAAAAGGAGCACCTTAATTACCAGTAGTTTCCCTTGAGGCCCCGCTGCAAACGGGCTGGTAGGACAAAAGATGTTGTGCAAGTTTCTCATTGCGAGCACGTACGACTAAATACGGAACACATGCTTATGATTGATTATTACTTGGATACCTTATTATTTATCTGCAATTGCCCTATGTATGACTATTTCATGAATTATCTCATCCATGCAGCGCCCGTTCATCCATCCCTATGCCTACAGTATTTTAATCCTGCTGTCTACTGCAATTATTACTGCTGTCTTTATTTTACTGCTGCTATTATTTCACTACTGCTACTGTCATAAAACTGTTGCTACTGATAAACTGTGTCGAGCAAGTCTACTTCCAGGTGCAGCTGAACTGACAAATCATCTGTCAAGGCTTATAAATATTCTTTGGCTCCCCTTGTGTCGAATCAATAAATTTGGGTTTTACTTCCCTCGAAGACTGTTGCGATCCCCTATACTTGTGGGTCATCAAGACTATTTTCTGGCGCCGTTGCCGGGGAGCATAGCTCTATTTATAAGCTCACCAGGGAGTCATACTGCTCGCTGCAATTCATTCATCATGGGTAAACCTCGTGATGATAAGGTTCGTATATTGCCATCCACTACAAGGAGAGGTACAACTCTGAACACTTCTGCTGCTCTTGATTCACCGTCTGTTATAAGTCAACTTGTCACACCACCACATGCACATGCTTCACGTGCTGCTACTTCTGCTGAATCTGAGAATGTTTTTGATGATGCTTCTACTGTGCTTGATGAAAGAGGTTCACTAGGTCCTTTTCTAGATGCTACAATTGCTAAATCTAAACAACTTGAAAATACTGAAACACCTAATGAAACTCCTGTTACACCTGCTTATTCACCTGAAACAAGAGAAACTACTAGTGATGATCTTGAGGAAACTTATGTTGAACTTGATGATGACTTTATTGATGAATGCATGAATTGTGATACCTCTAAAGATGTTAATGCTATTAAAAATCTTCTTCAAAGACGTGCTGTCAACTATAAACTTTCTCCTGATGCTAAATTTGCTACATCTCCCATAAATATAAAAGATAAAGATTATGATTTCTCTGTGGACTTGTCTTTTATAACTATTGCTGAGAAAGAACCTTTTCGAGGAACTGAAAATGAAAGTGCTGTAGAACATATGAACACTCTCTCTACTCTGAGTAGTTTGTTTTCTGATGATATTAAGAAACGCAGTTACTTTGTTACTAAAATTTTCCCTTTCTCATTGAAAGATGAAGCTAAAACTTGGTTTAATGATTTATCTCCTGGATCTATTGAGAGCCCGATGGGTTTAGTCAATGCTTTCTTTCAGAAATATTTTCCTGCTAGTGCTCAACATGTGCTTTACAGAAAATCTTTAACTTTAAGCAAAATGAGGGAGAGAAAATGCCTGAATCTTGGGCAAGGTTTTGTTCTTTACTTAGAGCTCGGCCTGGACATCAAATAGCTAAAAATGAACTTCTTGATATATTTTATAATGGACTAACTGTTGAATCTAGGACATACCTGGATAGTTGTGCTGGTTGTGTTTTCAGGAAAAGAACTCCAGATGAAGCCGAGGAATTATTGGCTAAGATAAGCCAAAATCATGATGATTGGACCCTGCCTGAACCAACTCCGGTACCTACGCCGAGGAAAAGAGGAGTGATTGAATTGAATGATGAAGAAATGAGAGAAGCCAAGAAATCTCTTAAGGAGAAAGGTATTAAATCTGAGGATGTGAAAAATCTTCCACCTATAGAAGAATTGTGTAAGCCAATTCCTCACTCATCTACAGTTGAGGTACACTCTCTCCAACGCTTTGATGATAGAGATATCCCTTATTCTAAACCTCCTGATCAATGCTTAGATGAGTTTGATAATTTCATTGTTAAGCAAAACAATTTCAATTGGAGAATAGAAAATAGCTTCATAAAGAATTCTCATGTCATTAATCATTTGCATGATGTTTTGGAAAGAACTTCTAATGATGTTAAAATACTCATTAAACATTTTCATATGGTTCAAACTCAAATTGAGCAATTGACTAAAGTGCAAAAAGATTTGTTAGGTAATGCTTCTAGAGAAAATGATAAACATGCTTTTGGTATAGCAACTAGAGGTGGTGCTTCCACTCAGGATCCTTTATATCCTGAGGGACATCCTAAAAGAATTGAGCAAGATTCTCAACTAGTTAATGAAACTACTACCCCTTCTAAGAAAAAGAAGAAGAAGAAACATAAACATGTTGAGGAATCTCCTGAACCTATTAAAGACAATGAGCATGTTAATAATCCAAATAGTATATCTATCTCTGATGCTGAAACTGAGAGTGGTAATGAACATGCTAATGATAAAGATAAGAATGATGCTTCTGATAAAGAGGAAAGTGAAGAGGAACCTGAAAAGCATTCTAAAAACAAAAAGTACACTAAAGAAGATTTTCTTGCTAAGAAACATGGTAATGAAAGAGAACCTTGGGTGCAAAAACAAATGCCTTTTCCTACTAAGAAACTTAAATCTAAGGAAGAAGAACATTATAACAAATTTTGTGAATGGATGAAACCTTTGTTTTTGCAAATTCCTTTGACTGATGCTATTAAGTTACCTCCCTATTCAAAGTACATGAAAGATATTGTCTCTAACAAGAGAAAGATTCCTAATGAAGAGATTTCTACCATGCTTGCTAATTATTCTTTCAATGGTAAGGTTCCAAAGAAGCTTGGAGATCCAGGTATACCAACTATTCCTTGCTCAATCAAAAATAACTATGTTAGAACTGCCTTATGTGATTTAGGTGCAGGGGTGAGTGTTATGCCTTTTTCTCTTTACAAGAGACTTTACTTGGAAAAATTGATACCAACTGATATATCTTTGCAAATGGCTGATAAATCTACTGCTGTTCCTGTTGGTATATGTGAAGATGTTCCTGTTCAAGTAACTAATAATTGCTTGATATTAACTGATTTTGTTGTGCTTGAAATGCCTGAAGATGATAATATGTCTATTATTCTTGGAAGACCTTTTCTTAATACTGCAGGGGCTGTTATTGATTGCAACAAAGGGAAAGTGACTTTCCATGTTAATGACAAAGAGCATACTGTTTATTTTCCCAAGAAGCTGGACAAAATATTTGGAGTTAATACAATTACCAATATTAAAAGTATCAAAGTGGGAAGTATTGATTGCCCTATATATGAATCTCATGAAGAACTTCGATATATTATGATTGGATCTATAGCTATACCATTTAAGGTAACATGATTGTTCAATGTGGTTTAATTCTTTTATGTCATATAAAATGTATTTGGTGGCAAGACTTGATCAACCTTGTTAACAAATATGTTTTACATGCATAAAATTGCTAAACAACATATTTTTCTTTCTCACTTTTGTTTTACCTACTGTTTTGCTACTGTAATTTGCAAAGTTAAGTAATGCTTGGTCTTTATAAATTCATTTTGTCTAGTTTTCATTGTTTAAAGTACCCAGAAAATGTCAGAAATAAAAGTTTTCAAAAAAATTGAAAAAATTCTAAGTCCTAGTTTTTAAAGAGGAACGTGGGAGTACCAGAGGATGACCAGGGGGACCCACCAGGCCACCACACGCCCCCACGGCGCGGTGGAGGGCAGGCCGCGCCCTGCCCTGGTGTGGGGTCCACCTGGCCCTCCACTCTCTCATCTCTCTCCCACTCCTTTCTCTCTCCCGACCATACACACCACCATTGCTCAAACTCGTGTTCTTGCTGCTCTTGCTCGAAATTTTTCGATCTACTTGCTCAGCCCATCTTTGCTGCTGAAATTTGGATCAATTGCTCTCCGGTATGTGACTCCTCCGATTATCCAAATAGAATTTTGTTTAGTTGCTTATATCTTTAGCATTTTGGTACTGTAGGTGACATGTTATTAGAGCTTGCATGCTTGTTCTTGTTTAGATTAACTAGTTTTGATGCATGTTTAGTCCCTAGTAAGTCTCCCTAGTGTTTCCTTTGATTTAACCACTCCAAAATTATTTTTATGAGGTTTGTTTAAAATTTCAGAAAAGGAAGATGGATGGAAACCAACTTAACTATGAAGAATTGGAAGTATCAGAGGTCATGGGAGTCAACCGTGAAGACTCTGTGTTTCCCTCTATTTATCCATGCCATGAGTTTATGAATGCTGCAGGAATCTTGCAAGATTTCAACACTCTAATCTCTAATGCAGGGTTGGAATACTTTGTTGCAGATGAACCACATCAATATGTAAAGCTGACTATGTCGTGGTTCAAAGTTTTAGATTTAGTTGGAATTTGCCTACTCCCATGGTTCATTATAATATCTACAATAAAGCTGTAGATTTGTCTCTTCATGATTTTTGTGCAGCTATTAAGGTACCACATGGGGATCTCATGGAGGATTCGAGGTCAACCAAAGCATTTGCAAGACCTTTACTCAGAGATTTGCCAAGGGAAGATTTTACAACCGAGGATGGTAAAATTCGAAACATCCAACTCCCATCTATTCGATATTTTGCCCACTACCTTGGCAAATGTGTTTTAGCTAGGAAGAATGCAAGTAAATTATCTGTTTATGACTTGGCATTTCTTTCTGCTGCCTTAAAACGTGATAGAACTTATAACTTGGGAGCTATGATTGCATTTCGTCTCTCCACTAACCGTGAAAAAGGAGGGGTTTGTGGAGGTCTCATTGCTTCTCGATTATTAGCCATGCATGGTTTAGGACCACATCACTTTGATATTCAGCTCCCATTGAAAGACTTGATCTTAACTCTATGATTAGCCACCAATTTATTTCCCGCTGGTCCACCATTGATAATCTATCTTATGAATTAGTTTTTGTTAAGAAGACCAGGTGGAGAACTAAAACCTATGAACGCATAGTCTGTTTGCCTGCGCCTCTTTTGTTTAACCTTGATGTCAGGCAAGGATGGTCATTCTCGGAGGGAGACCTGGATGCATATATGGAGGAGCATGGCCTTCATGCGGATAGTGAGGGAGGAGGTCCTGAGGAGGACTTCATTCAGCCCTTTGACACGACGAGCTCCTCATACCAGGATCCTGATTATGATCACGCTAGGTATGATCCACCTGGATGGAGTTCTGGGCCATGTGGATGATTAGTCTCCCACTTAGGCCAAAAGCCTAAGCTTGGGGGGAGGTATGCCGACAAGTTCACTCATTTTATCATATTCATATCATGTCGGTACTTTGTATATCCATGTTTTAGTTTGTTTCTTTTCTTTTGTTTCTTGTATCCATTTCATTTTCGCAAAACACCAAAAGACCAAAAATATTTCCTTTATTTCTCTTGCTTTTGAATTTGTAGTGCTAGTTTACTTTATTTTTCGTTTTGGCTTGTTATTCAAAAATCCAAAAAGATTTTGCTTTGTTTGCTTGTTTCTTTCTATGCTTGCTTTAATTCGAAAACCCAAAAATATTTGTTGTTCTTCTGCCGTTTTGTATAGTTGTTTCAGGAGTTCGAAAAATTTCCGTGGTTCCACTTGGACTTGGTTATCATTTCACATCATTCAAGCCACACAAGTGAAAAGCAATAATGACGACTTACGACAATTCGGATGTGGTAAAAGGCTGGTATGAACTCTATTTGTTTTTCATTTTTGTAAATATGCCTACTCATGTGAACATGCTTAGCTATCATGGTAGTGGTTATGTTATTTAATGATTACTTAGTAGTTCATGTCTTCTTATGACCAGTACCAAATTGCTAATAGCGAATAACATGTCATATAGATATTTACATGCATTGTTCTATTCGTAAAACGGTATGGCAGGCTGGTATCCTCCTCTGAATAATTCACTTGATTCGACTTGGCACATGCTCACACATGTTATGACTGAAAAATAAAGTCAATTAAGCCTTGATGATCTATTTTGCCTCAGAGTTTTAGTATCATCTTTATGCCTCCGTTAATTTTATTTTGTCGCAAGCATGATTATGACCGTTATCGCTCTCGTGGTTGTCGCTTCCCAGTCTATTGCTAGCCTTCACTTGTACTGAGCGGGAATGCTGCTCGTGCATCCAAATCCTTTAAACCAAGTTATCCCAAAGAGTCCACCAAAAATCCTATGCATGGTATTTCAAGCCATTCCAAGTAAATTTGCATGTGCTACCTTTAAAACTTTCAAAATATTTCCCTTTTTGTGTCAATGTTTACTAGCTCATGAGGAATTAGTGTGGTTATTCTTTATTCTATTTGTCAAATGGACTTTTACACCTGGACTAGTGGCATATACATCCGCTTATCCAATAACTTGCAAAAAGAGCTGGCAACGGGGTGCCCAGTCCCAATTAATTACAACTTTAACCAATTAATTCTCTTCACACTTTTGCCCTGATTCATCAGTAAGCAATGACAAACAGTGAAATACCTGAATGTGTGTAAACCAAAGAGAAAGAGGGATGATCTGCCTTGCTGGTAGAAATAACGTCCTTCATGGGAGCCGCTCTTAAAAGTCCGTTTGACAGGTAGAATACTGTTCTCACCCGCTACCATTCGTTGACAATTAACAAACACCTCTCAAAACATTTTTACCTCTGTTTTTAAAATAAAAAGCTCTAGCACGTGTTAATCCCTGCTTCCCTCTGCGAAGGGCCAATCTTTTATTTTTATGTTGAGTCACCATCCTTTCTTTGAGCACCTCTTCGAGAGCATAACTGTCGTTCTTAGTGTAATGTGCTTGTCCCAGGATACGATTAATTGAGGTATAACTATGATACTCTTATCTTTGATATTTTTATATCTAGTCTTCACTTGAACTTCAGAGGTGCCTTGGCATTTATGTTTTGCCCTTCAAACAAAGGCAAGCGAGATACCACTTTGTCATATCTTTTTACGAACATTGCAATTCTTGTGATAGTATGCTATGTTATTCATTCTTAGTACTTTGGTATCTTTTCATGATTTGCATAACTACTAGGTGTCATTATTTGCATGGTTCCTATTATGAATTGTCTAAGTAATTGATCATATAGTAGGCATGTATACATCATATGAAGCAAATGTGTTCGTAAAAGTTTCTTTTATCGCACTCAGTTGTTAACTGAATTGCTTGAGGACAAGCAATAAGCTAAGCTTGGGGGGAGTTGATACGTCCAAAACGTATCTACTTTTCCGAACACTTTTGCTATTGTTTTTCCTCTAATTTGTGTGATTTGAATGCAACTAACACGGACTAACGCTGTTTTCAGCAGAATTGCCTTGGTGTCTCGTTTTTGTGCAGAAAGTCAAAGTTTTAGGAAAATTCCAGAAAAATTCCAGAAATTCTATTTTTCCAGAAGACCCACGGAGCCAGAAGACGAAGCGAGGAGGGTGCACAGGGGCACCACACGCACCCAGGGCGCGGGTGGGCCCTTGCCGCGCCCAGGGGTGGTGTGGCCCCCTGTGTGGCCCCCAGCGCTCCCCTTCGGACTACTTAAAGCCTCTGACCTAAAAACTTCGGGGGAATCGACGCTTTTTCCAGAAACCTTCCAGAGCTCCGCCGCCATCGAAAACCCTATTTCGGGGATCAGAAACTCCGTTCTGGCACCCTGCCGGGACGGGGAATTGGAGGAGATCATCGCCATCATCATCACCGCCACCTCTCCATCGACCATCCATGACTCCCCCATCCATGTGTGAGTAATTCCCCGCTGTAGGCTGAGGGGATGGTAGGGATTGGATGAGATCATTCATGTAATAGTTGTGAGATTTGTTAGGGCTTGGTGCCTAGTATCCATCGGTAGTACTTATGTCATTGTTGCAACTTATTATGCTTAATGCTTGTCACTTAGGGCCCGAGTGCCATGATCTCAGATCTGAACATGTTATTGAATCATGAGAATAATTATTGTTTTGGATCATATCTATAAGTTGTATACACACGTCACTGTCCGGAACCCGAGGCCCCAAAGTGACAGAAATTGGGATAACCGGAGGGGATGGTTGCGACGTGAGGATCACATGTGTTCACGGAGTGTTAATGCTTTGCTCCGGTGCTTTATTAAAAGGAGCACCTTAATTACCAGTAGTTTCCCTTGAGGCCCCGCTGCAAACGGGCTGGTAGGACAAAAGATGTTGTGCAAGTTTCTCATTGCGAGCACGTACGACTAAATACGGAACACATGCTTATGATTGATTATTACTTGGATACCTTATTATTTATCTGCAATTGCCCTATGTATGACTATTTCATGAATTATCTCATCCATGCAGCGCCCGTTCATCCATCCCTATGCCTACAGTATTTTAATCCTGCTGTCTACTGCAATTATTACTGCTGTCTTTATTTTACTGCTGCTATTATTTCACTACTGCTACTGTCATAAAACTGTTGCTACTGATAAACTGTGTCGAGCAAGTCTACTTCCAGGTGCAGCTGAACTGACAAATCATCTGTCAAGGCTTATAAATATTCTTTGGCTCCCCTTGTGTCGAATCAATAAATTTGGGTTTTACTTCCCTCGAAGACTGTTGCGATCCCCTATACTTGTGGGTCATCAACTGACCAGCTATCCGCAGGTGTTCTACTAGGCTGGGCGGACCAGTAACCGCGTAGCACTACGCGACCAGGTTAGACCAGCTGTCGCTGTAGCAAGGCATCAATCAGTGTAGTTCGGCGAAATCATCCGTGCTCTCTGTGACCTGGACGGACCAGTAGTCCACATGCGCTCTACCGGTGTTGGGCGGACCAACACCGCGTAGCACTACTTGACCGGGCCGTCGCCCGATCGTCAAATGGTAGTGTAAGCAGGATTTGGTGATGTCTGGGCGGACCTAAACACTCACCTGATAGGCCCCGGGTCGGGGGTTGTTATGGATGGACAACCTCAAGAATCAGGAACTAAAAAGCATGCACACCAATAGATTTTTCTCAAAAACTCTCAACCAGGAAGAAAACTGAGTCCAAAATTAACTTAACTTAGATTACTCGATAGAAGATGATGACCCGATTACATAACTGACTTTAAATAGAGAAAGCCGTGGCGGAACGGATCCAAGACCCACACTCATCATGGTGGCGGAACGGATCTCGGACCCACGCTCATCATGGTGGCGGAACGGATCCTAGACCCACACTCATCAGTGCCGTTCACGGGTAAGGTCCCGGATACAGACTTTTCTCAGGGATACATTTTTTTAACAGAGCGATGTTCCAGGAGTTGGAAATTAATGTACCATCCTTAGTCTCCAATCGCACTGCTCTAGGTCTAGAAACCCGAGCAACACTGTAAGGTCCTTCCCACTTGGGTGACATTTTGTTTCTCCCAGCCATTACCTGCACCTTGCGTAAGACCAAATCGCCAGCATCGAGTACTCGAGGACGCACATTGCGACTGTGATAGCGGCGCAAGGTTTGCTGATAGACCATAATGTCGTCGATGTATGCCTCCACGTTGGTCCCAATCTGCGACCCGAGGCAACCCGCATTCTTCAGTCCGAAGGGCATGGAGATGTAGCAGTAGCAACCGTTCTGTGTGATGAAGGCAGTTTTTTCCTCATCTTCTTTTGCCATCTTGATCTGATGGTACCCGGAAAAAGCATCCAGAAAACATAGCAGATCGCAGCCAGGAGTAGAATCCACAATTTGATCAACCCTGGGCAGAGGATAGGGATCTTTAGGGCAAGCTTTATTGAGGTCAGTGAAGGCGATGCACAGCCTTATGTCATCACTATGAGTTTTAGGCACCACCACTGGATTTGCCAACCATGCAGCTAGTGGTACTTCCCGGATCACCCCTGCCTTCAATAACCTGTTAACCTCGACAAGAATGAACTCACACTTCCTGTCTGATTGTGGTCGGATTCTTTGCTGAATAGGACGAGCATCTGACTTGACAGCCAATTTGTGCTCAATCACCTCCCTGGGTATACCGGAAAGACCTGATGGATCCCAAGCGAACACATCAGAATTCTCCCACAGGAAGGCGATGAGCGCGCTTTCCTATTTATCGGGCAGCCCTGTACCGATAGTGACTGTGATCTTCCCATCACTGGTCAATCAGACCTTCTTGGTAAGATTGGCATCATTGCATTCCAACTTCTGCTTTGGAGCAGCAGGGTTAAGTTTCACGGGTGCACTGACCGAACTGGACCCCTCCGGCTCGTTCACAGATGCTTTGTTCCCGGGCAAGGTGACAGTGACAAAGTGTTCACCACTGTCCCCGGTAGAGGTTGGCCATTCTTGGGGCTGACGGCCATGGCTGCTTTTGCGATTGCATCTACGCAAAAGATGGCGTCCTGGCAATCAGCCTTCACGGTGATTACCCCAGCCTTACTTGGTATCTTCAGCACATTATAGGCATAATGGGATGCCGCCATGAACTTGGCCAAAGCTGGTCGCCCAAGTATGCCATGATACGGCAGCGGAATGTCAGCGATGTCGAAAGTGATATCCTCTACGCGAAAGTTCTCTGACTCTCCAAAGGTAACCGACAAAGTAATTTGCCCCAGCGGGTGCGTAAGTCCCCGGTTAACCCCTTGAAAAGCCCCGGTCGGCTGCAAGCGGTCAAGAGGAATCTGTAGCCTCTCCATGACCTTGACGGAGAGCAAATTCAGCCCTGCTCTACCATCAACCAACATTTTGCTCACAGCCAGATTCTGTATAGTTGGTGATGCGACGAGCGGTAGAACTCCAACCCCTGTAGTGCGATCAGGGTGATCCTTGGAATCAAACGTGATGACCCGGTTTGACCATTTCAAAGGCCGTTGTGTTCCCGGGGCGGGTTCCACTACATTCAGCTCTCGAGACATCCTCTTGAAAGCACTCATGGATGGGAAACCAGAGGCTCCACCGTGAATGCATACACAATTCACGGCAGCTTGGAATGCTCCACCGCCGTTCTCTTCTCCTGCGGGTTCCGCGGCGATGGCTGGCAAGTTATGTCCTGCAAATCCGGCGCGTTTACCACCGCGTCCACCCACGAATCCGCCCCTTCCAGCAAAACGGCCACCACGTCCACCTCGACCTCCTTTGGGGCAGAAGCGGTGGATGTGAGTTGTGTCGCCACATCCAAAACATCCACCATTCTGCCTAGCGATCTCATTGTTCTGGCGTTGGTCTCGGACGAAGCCCTATATCTTGAAGCAATCCTTGATGTCATGCTTGCCAGTGCCATGGAGGGGACACCACACATCTAGTGCCGGGGCAGCCACTTCTTCCACTTTTGCCTTCTTGGGTTCAGGCTCAGCCGCCAGAACCTTAGGAGCTGCAGCGGGTGCTGGTGCCTCCCGCTTCTTAGTTTTGTTTGGCTCGGCCTTGGTGGAAGAAGACTCCACGGGCATGCGACGCCCCTCCTCAGCACGCACACACTTTTCTGTCAGCGCCCACAAGTCCTGAGTGGTCTCTATGTTGTGCGTGCTTAGCTTCTCTCGCATCTTATGGTCCCGAACACTCACATGGAACGACGACAGGATCGCCGCCTCCTTGAGGCCAGGAATGTTGTTGATCTTGGAACAAAAGCGCTGGACATAGTCACGCAGGCTCTCGTTCTCACCCTGCTTCATGCCATGTAGATCATTGATCGTTCTCGGGCGCTTGTAAGCTCCCTAGAAAGCCCCCAGGAACTAATTACACAAATCTATCCAGGACTTGACTGATTGCGCAGGGAGGTAGCATAGCTAGGACAAGGCCTCGTCCTTGAGAGCCAGTGCAAACCAGTTCGCCATGATAGGTTCATCGGCTCCAGCTGCTCGCATCGCCGTGGTGTAGATCTGGAGGAAGTCTCGCGGGTTCGTCTTTCCGCCGAACTTGACCGGCATCTCTGGCCGAAACTTGTGAGGCCAATGGACAACCCACAGTGCAGGCGTGAAGGCTGTGAAACCCGTGCTAACTCCCTCTGTCCAAATCCCTTGCCGAACGACACCGAGTGGATGAGCAGCTAGCGCAAGCTCCCTTCCGGGATCCCTTGAGTCTTGCCCGGGCGGGGCAAAGGATCCCACTGAAATGTGATCTCCAGGATCTGCTGCGTGATGGTGATGAGCATGAGGGGCTCCGCCACGTCGGGGAGGGCGGGGAACCTCCGCTCGCGCCCCTGGTGCAACCATGGAGGGTGCACCACGAGGAGCACCGTGCATCGGCTCTTCCCCGAGAACGTATCCCGGGAACGGAGCAGTCCGGGCGCGGCGCGCAGCCTCTGGCACTTCTGGCCCACCCACAGAAGGAGCGTGGGAGGCCGCTCGGGGGCGACCGTTCAGCTGGGCAAAGGCGAGCAGCTCAGCGATGTGATCTGCCTAGCTCTGGTAGCGTTCAGGATGCTCATGGGCATCTGGAGCGTGCTGGAAGAGAACACGAGCAACAACGATGGCTTTGCATGTGCGACGAACCCCGGACAGAACAGGGCCCGTCATGACGCTGGCGGCTCCGACCACCCCTCCGGGCGGACCGTTTGGTGGGTGCGGGTGGATGGACTCAGCGCGTCGCGGAGGAGGCGGAGGGATTCCTCCAGCACCCTCGGTACCGGCGGCGTCACCAACACCTCCTTGTGGCACCGTGTCGGGGACGCGTGTCGCCTCCGGTTGAGGAGGAGGAGGCACGACACTCGGTGCAGCAGCTCCCTCCTCAGCCTCCGGGACGACCTCTGGAGCAGTCGCCGGCGGAGGGGGAGGCAGAGTGTGATGGCTCGAAGCAGAACTTGGCACCTCGGGAGTGGGAGAATGAGCGCGTCGGGCAGCCCGAGTACACGCAGCTCATGCAACAGCGGTGGTCGAGGCACCTCTCTTCCTCCTTGGCGCCATCATAGTCGGCCTTGACGAAGTTGAAGCATCTCGCTAGATCACGTGCGCCCCCTACCTGGCGCGCCAGATGTCGTGTGCAAAGTCACGAACGAAAGACCCCCTTTTAGATATTCGGGGAGGGGCGCGTAGTAGATCTTGGCAAGCGAATAGGAGATGCGGAAAGTAAAGCACACAAGCAGTTTACCCAGGTTCGAGCCGCTCGGAAGCGTAACACCCTACTCCTGCTTGTCTGGATATAGGGTGGTGGTTTGCGTATCCGGGCTACAGGGTTGAGTTCTCGGGCAATGCCATATCTCAGGTCCGAAGGCAAGACCGAGATCTGATCTTGGCTTCCTGGTGAACTGGAAAGTGATCCTCTTCTCTCGGGGTCTTGATCCTCCTTTTATACACCAAGGGGATACCACATCGACCTGCCAGTCGTACTACCTACCCTCTCCTAGATAAGGACAAGCTCTGGCAACTTTAACCTCCAACCGCGCACATGCTATGTCCCCTTTGCCTTAGTCCTGCGAAGCTTTCGTACCCGGGGTACCAAAGGAAGCTTCGCCTTCACGTCCCGCGATCGTTGGTGTTGATATCTCATGCTGTAGGAGTTCACGGGAACCCCATGTTCCCGGGGTGCGACACAGTGGAGATGCTCTTAGACAACTAGTTATAGCACCGATTGTAGATATGAGGTTCACACCCCCTCTCGTCACTGGAGCAGCAAGCGAAGCATGCGTTGATGGCCGACGGAGACAGAGGAGACGGGAGGGGACAAGGGTATAGGAGGTGGCTATTACGAACGCGACCATTTACTAGTAATAGTATTCCCCGCTTGAATTACCCAAACCATGTACAAGCTTTTCTTGTGTTGAATCAATACGGTATACTCATTGTTTCTTTTTTTATTTTTATGCAACTAAACAAGATTTTATTTTATATATTTGTCTCATTATTTATATATATTGTGCCTTTTCGTCATAATGTTTGCATTTTTATATAAATGTACAACTACATTTATCGAAAAAATGCAGTGAGGGTTCAATATGTATTTTACTTTTTCAACTATATGGTTATTTACAAATGTTCCGCTTTTCTCTACAGCATGGTTGTACTTTTTTGTAGATAAAAGTGCAACCATTATTCTATATGTATTTTCAAGCTTTTGTATGGTTATTTGTAGTTACAATTTTCGGGACACTATAGTTGCACCATTTTGGAAATATGCAACTACATCAGAGATAAAAATGTAATCAGGATTTTATATGTATTTATCTATACTTTTTTGCTTTGTAATTTATATACGTTGCACTTTATTAGAAATGTGCAACTACATAATCGATGAAAGTGCAATCAACGTGCTTTATGTTTTTCATTTTGGCCCCAACATAGCTGCACCTTTTAGAAATGAGAAACCACCTCATGATAAAAGTGCAATCAATGTGCTTATTGTCTAGTTATTTATAGGTGCTCATTTGGCCACACCATAAATGCTTTTTCTTAGAAATGAGAAACTAACTCATCAATAAAATTGCAACCAATGTGCTTATTTTGCCTAGTTATTTGTAGCCGTGTAGGTTGCTCATTTGGCCACACCATCGTTGGTGGAGTCAGCCAAGGACATGGCCACATGGGTATACAAACGTACACTCGTTATTTTTGGAAGAAAATAAAAGTTATGCAAGTACAATATTCACCCATACATTGCCTCCTATAGCCATCCGGCACATGATCCGTGTCCAATACCCTATTGCCCCTCATCTATCCCTCTTGAGCGCTAAGCGACCAATTTTCTCTTCCGATAATGATCCAACCTTCTGTTTGTTCATGCTCCTCTCTTCCTTCTTCTTTCTCGATCCATCGCGCCCTGCCCATCTCGCAATTTTATTGTTTGCTTGTTAATACCAAAGGGTGAATGTTCTACACGTATAGCTTTTCTAAAATAAGGCTATGCTTCTTCGATATTTTGGTGTAACCCGGCGGGTGATAGCAGGGATGGAGTGTCGCAGAGGCGAAACTGAGCCACGACGCCCATTCCAAACTGCACTTCTAGCCAGCCCATCAGTAGATGGCAGCCCATCTTCTCTTCACTTTTCCGCCAATTCGACCACACAGAAGGAAGCAGAACTGTAGAAGGCGCATCAGGTTCCATGGCACCATCCCCTCGATTCCTCCTTCTCGATCGTCATGCGTGCCTGTTCAATACCGTCTGCCCTCCTACTCAATCCCCTTTTCCCCGGCGTCACGATCGGCGATTCCTTGTTGTGCTGTTTCTGCTCCGCCCCTACCTGGCTGCCTGCATCGCTTCATGCCCCTGCCCGGCGCTCCGTTGTCAGGACTCCGATGGTGTCTAAGCAACTAGGAAGGAATTCAAGACAAGTAATTGACTATAAATTGGTAGAAAATAGGGTAAAGAACAGGTAAAGGCTGGAAAAGTAGATACCGGTAAGAAGAACAAGAATAGGAAATTAGGGTTTCATATTGGTCATATCTCGCATCCGCCCATCTCCGGCCTTATATACCGACCGAGAGTATCAGGTTCATTATTACAGAGCTTAAAGGCACCTAGTGCCAAATAGTATCTTAATTAACTTAAGGACTACAATTAAAAGGGAAAATTGCCCGAAAGGGTAACTTTCACTGTGAAGCCTGGGATCTTCATCCGACGGTTGTCATTGCAAGTACTGGAGGAGATGATCCCTGACAATACCGCCCCGAAGACAAGTCTTCAAGGCTTGAAATCTGGAAATGCAGCTTGAATGAATTTGACATCTTCCCAAGTTGCTTCGTCAGGTGTTAAATTTTCCCAATGAACTAGCCACTGATCAACTGGAATGTCATAGTCACATGCTGATCTTGGTATCTGTCTAAACTGTAGGACGTAAGCTGGCGCTGTTTTGATCTTACCCTCAGGAGTCAGAACTGGGAGTGATGGATTTGGAACAGCAGCCGGACCCAAATGCTTCTTGAGTTGGTTTACATGAAATACATCATGTAATTTCGTACCTTCAATAAACTGGAGTTTGTATGCCACATTGCCCACCTTCTGGATCACCCTAAAGGGTCCATAATACTTGGATGTGAGCTTTAAAGCATTTCTGAGCCCCAAGGCAGCTTCCCTATATGGTTGTATTTTCAGATACACAAAGTCACCCACAGCGAACTGCTTGTCCACTCTTTTCATATCAGCGAACTTCTTCATTCTGTTCTGCACCTTGTGGAGGTTTTCTTGCAAAAATGTCATCATATCTTGTTGCTCTTGAAGAGTAATCGTTGTCTGGGCATCAAATTCTGGAGAGATCAGTACTTCACCAATTTGAGGTGGGAATAGCCATATAATGCTTCAAATGGTGATTGCTTGAGAGAGGTGTGATAAGCTATGTTGTACCACCATTATGTCGAAGACAACCAATCCATCCACTTCTTTGGTTCTCAAAATGCCATCCCCTCAAATATTGTTCAAGGCATTGATTAACCCTTTCTGTCTGCCCATCCGACTGTGGGTGATAAGCCGTGCTGAGTTTCAGCTTAACATCCAAGGCTGTAAACAGTTCTTGCCAAAGCTTGCTAGTGAATATTCTGTCTCTGTCTGAAACAATGGCCTGAGGTAACCCATGTAACTTCTGAACATTATTCATGAATGTTTTAGCTACTTGCTGAGTGGTAAAAGGATGAGATAATGGTATGAAATGGGCATATTTAGTGAGCCTATCAACCACTACCAATATAACACCCTTTCCTTTTGACTTGGGCAAACCTTCCACGAAATCCAAACTGATTTCAGACCACTTTACTTTAGGAATGTTAAGTGGGTCAAGCAAACCAGGGTAATGAACATGTTCTCCCTTAGACAATTGGCAAACTGGACATTGAGAAACTTTCTCTGCAACAAACTGTTTTAAGTGAGGCCAGAAGGACAGTTGTTTCAAGCGGTGTAAGGTGACTCTCTGTCCCGAGTGACCACCAATTGGAGAATTGTGAAACGCATGAAACAGTGTGTCACAAAGGTCAGAATTTTCACCTATGACTATTCTGTTTTTGTACCTCAAAATCCCAGAAGACAATGAATACTTCTCATGACTAGCTGGCATTTTGCATCATTTTCATAAGATTTCTCCACATCTTCGACCCATTTTGGCACCACAGCTGATATAGCATAACAAGTGTCCTGATGATAGTGTTCCACTTTTGTTGATAAAGCATCAGCTACTGAATTTTCACATCCCTTTTTATACTCAATGCCATAGTCAAACTCAAGGAGTTTAAGCATAAGCTTGTGTTGCACTCCTTCCAATAGTCTTTGGCTTGTTAAGTACTTTAAACTCTTTTGATCAGTTTTGATAACGAGCTTGTTACCCAAGAAATAGTGTCTCCACTTACGAAGAGCTTCAAGAATGGCCATGGCTTCCTTTTCATATATTGATTGTGCCTGGGCTTGTACTCCCAATGTTTTGCTGTAGTATGCCAGAGGTCGTCCTTTTTGCATTAGGACTGCACCCAGCCCAACATCAGAAGCATCTGTCTGTAGGACAAAAGGTGAATTGAAATCAGGTAATGCCAGCAAAGGTGGAGTCGTCATCACTTCCTTCAGCTTGTTGAAAGCGTGTTCCTGTTCCAATCCCCATTTAAATCCTATTTTTTTCAGAGCTTCATGCAAGGGCTTGCAAATGGTAGCGTAGCCTTTGATGAATCGGCGATAGTAGCCAGCTGCTCCTAGAATTGATCTCAGTTGGGTTGCATTGGTTGGTGTCTTCCACTTTGCAATATCTCGGATTTTTGCCGAATCAGTTTTGACAGCCTCAGCTGTTATTATGTGTCCCAGATACTCTACTTGAGGAGTTGCGAAGGTACATTTGGATATTTTCACCTTCAATTGATGTGATCTCAGCAGTTGTAGCACTACCTTCAGATGTCTGACATGTTCTTCGATATTTTTGCTATACACCAATATATAGTCGAAGAATACTAGGACAAACTGCCGCAGATGCTTTGCAAAAACTGTATTCATCAGTTCTTGAAATGTTGCAGGTGCATTGCTTAAGCCAAAAGGCATTACCAAGTATTCGTAATGACCCGAGTGAGTGTGAAATGCCGTTTTACTGATATCGTCAGGATGCATTCGTATCTGGTGGTACCTAGACCTCAGGTCTAACTTAGTAAATACAGCTGCCCCCCTGCAATTCATCTAGGAGATCTTCTATCACTGGAATTGGGTATTTTTTCTTGATAGTTTGATCATTTACTTGATGAAAATCGGTACAGAGCCTCCACGTTTTATCATTTTTAGTCACTGTGAGGGCTGGTGACGAATAAGGACTGTGACTGTACCTGATCATCTGACTTGCTAACATTTCTTTAATTATCTCTTCTACAATGTTCTTTTGCTTGTGTGGCATGCGGTACGGCCTTATATTTGGTGGAACTGATCCATCTTTCAACGGTATTCTGTGATCACAGTCGCGTTTTGGAGGCAAACCCTTAGGAATCTCAAAGATATCCTGAAAGTCTTGCAGCAGATCTTCAATCACTCGTGGAATGTCGTGCTGATCTTCACTGACTTTTTCATCTGTAGCATATGTTTGGTATAACTGAATCATATACCCTGATGCCCCCTTTTTCAGTATCTTATGACACTGCTTGGCCGATATCATCTGATTCTTGGTTTGTTGCAGATAGTCTGCAAAGGTGTGTTGCACTCCTTCTTTAGTGATGGACATAGTTCTTTTAATCCAATCAAATGTTGTTGGGCTATACTGTTTTAACCAAGAGACTCCCAGAACAACATCATATCCCTTCAGTGTAAGCACCTTGAAATCACTATTGAACTTAACTTTCTGAACACTAAACGGACAGTTTGGTACGACTGCATCAGTTGTTAATGTTCCTCCTCCAGCTATACTGACTTTACGAGCTGTTGTACCTCTGGTTGGTAGGTGCAATTTAATAGCAAACTCTTGATCAATAAATGTTGTTGAACACCCTGAATCCACTAATTCTATGGCTTGCACTCCTCCAATTGTAATTTGCAGAGAAATAATTTCATCAGTAGGCAATCCATTCAGTGATGTTTCTGAAATAGACATATACAGTTCTTTTTCTTTCTCAGCCTGTGGTTCTTCCACGTTATTTTGCAGTTGTTCTGGATCATGGTGTGCTTGAACAACTTCTTCAGGCTCCTCATCTGAATTACCTTGCAACTGTAACACATGTAACAAGCTTTTCATCTCATTACACTTGTGTCCATAAGACCAAGTCTCATGACAATACCAACATTTCTTTTCTTTTGGCTTATCAGCAGCAATTCTAGGTTTGAACTCCCTAGCTATTGCATTTCTGTTCTGAGGAACCGCATTGGCATGTCTATTTGCGATGATATTGACCTGTTTTCTGTTGTTGCACAGATGGGACTGCTCTTGTTTTTTGGCATACCAGTATGCCTCTCGTAAGGAAGCTGGCTTGGGGCACTTCGTGTCATGTTTAATGGAATCTTTTAGCCCACTCAAGAAGCGCAGAAGAAAGAATTCCTCTTGCAAGTAACCGTGATCTCGCTTCATAGTTGTCATCGAGTCTTCGAACTGGTCAATATAATTGTCCACTGAGTTTATTTGTTTCAAATGTTGGCACATTTCCATTGATTCATCAGCACCTGGGCTCGGAAACCTCTCACACAACAAGGTGCAGAACTGTTGCCAACTGATAGACTGGAGATTCAGTATTGAGTTCTTTAACCATGTTTTTGCTTTGCCCCTGATATGAGCATTCGCCCACTTGATCTTGTTATCAGTGGTAATGCCAGCTAACTCAAATACTCCACATTCCAGCAACCATCCTGCAGCATTCTCACCAGAAAAAATTGGCAACTCAATACTTGGTGTTCTGATGTGAGGTTCTTGATTGTGAACACCAAGTATTGAGTAGGGCATCAATTGCTCATATTAGGTACTTATGTATGTCCTTTTTCTGATTATTCAATTGAATTGGGATGCAATTGATGCCCTACTCAAGTTAGCTAATGTAGATGTACAGTGCAACACTCCATTGATTAATTGCTGCAAACATTTTCTTTTCTGATATATGTAGCTGTTTTTGCGTTTTTAGTAACTTTATTATCGGCTGTTTTTGTGTGAACAAAAAAATACATATCATCATGACACTCCATTTAATTATCTATTATAGCTGTTTATATGACCCCGCCGCTTTTGTCATGCACATTTTTGGTTTTTTATATGTAATTAGCCCCCTCTTTTGTTTGGTTCACGCTCCGCCACTGGATAGGGTTCCAGAAATAAGGCTTTGCTTCTTCCTTCGATGCCACCCATAGACAGCATGACTTTTCTAATGGTCTGTAGTAATCGACGGAGAAAATGGCAAACATAATACTATTGCAACAACCAATAGTTGGCCCCAGCATCAGATACGCTGCGGCATAAGTCCAACATGCGCACTACGACCGTCGACATATCAGTGCATATCATGTCGACTGATACCAGCACTACAACCAAAAGCGGCTGCCTCTTATCTCGACTTGTCAGGCCATATCATGGTTGCCTATATAGATGCCACACCTCCATGTTTGCAAACACGTAGATCCCCTGTATACTCTGAACTGTGATTGTGAAGCATATCAGATCAAGAGAGAGAAGCAAGTAGAAGACGAAATGAGGAGGAACACTCTCGTCGCCCTTGTGTCCTGGCTCATGCTGCTCGCGCTCTTCATCACAACCACCACTGCTTCACTGCGTAAGTCACGACGAATTCAGTCCTCCTATTTTCTTCTGAAGCTTGTTTTAGTTGGCCCTGTCATGCTTCCCTGCTGTTGGCATGTTCACATCATTCTTCATTCACGCATTCTAATCCGTTTGCTGAACTTCTTGTGCTCCGTTTCGTTTCAGCGTGCCAGTGCTGCTATATTGCGAACGGGACCTGCGGCCATGCCTGCTGCGGCGACAACTGCTGTCCGCCTACTCCGCCACCGCCATCGGCGCCCTGAAAAAAGATGATCCTCAGGCTTGTTCATCAGTACTATAAAAATAAGGAAGAGATGAATCCTGAGAGAATGATGTTGTACTGCTCACCTGCTCTTCTTTGAGCATGTAACGATCCCTATTGCTTTTCCGATAATAATACATCTCTTGGTTGGCTCCTTCAGGATGACTACTTCATTTAGGTGCTCCATTAAGACTATTCAGTACGGCTTGTCATCTAAACCATTACTTTACAGATAGAAATTCAACAATAAATTAATCTTCATACATAGTACTAGAAATTTTCCTAGGCTAATCTCACAAAAATCTAGGATTCATAGATGGCAATAATGCCTGCCTTCCCTAATTCTAGTCATCCAGAAGTCAACAGTACAGGCTATTTCACAAAGGCACGCTTATCATGCATGCCCAGTTTCAACTTCAGGCCATCATTCTAAGGTACATGAACACCCACAAAGCTAAAATCGACATCCCACAAAAGACCCTACAGCAACTTCCTCCACAAGAGGCAACTGCAGAGCTCTTACTATCATCAATGGCGACAAGAAACCGGCATTCGCCAATAGATGGATCAAGGTAGGTTATCATCCCATGCCCGTCGAAGTCACAGCTCTTTGCATCCTGCTTTTGCTTCTGATAATAGCTGTTGAAAGCAAAGGAAACGTTTCCCTTCTGCCCAATGTTATAGCACGACCCTCCATAATAGAGGGTGGTGCAGTCCGCCATGTCGCAAGCAAGCTTTATGTGATTCGACGCCTCGTCGAGGCTCCGAGCTGGGTTTGCGACGCACCATCGCGATGGCAGATACGGAACCTCCTTAGCATTCTTCAGTACTGGATTGCCTAACCCAAGATTCAACGGGTACTTGGCCTGTCCATCAAATGAGAAGATACCCCAGTGTCGCTCAAAGTTTCCAGGTAGTACACTCTTCTCCTCCTCATCAAGAAGGCCAAAAAGATAGACATCAGCCGGAGGCACACCAGGGCGGAGCGGAGTTCCCTTGTTGCTTACAATGCGGTTGATGAGTCCTTGATTGAATGTCCTCGCCGCAGTCAAGTTTGCACTTGGTGCTCCCTGAGTTGGCCAACCGACCTCACCAATTGCAATAGGTAGTTGCCCGTAGCCGATTTTACTCAGAGCAGAAATTAACGTGTCAAAATTGCCATCAAAAGCATTGTAGTAGACGTTGGAGCCATCTACAAGTGGATGAGTTGATCCTTCGAAGAAGGCATAATCTTCTGGAAAGTCTGAGTTCTGGTAAAGACTGAGGAATGGGTAGATGTTAACCACGAACGGAGCTCCGTTGGAACTGAGATAACTGGCAATCTGTGTCATTATCTGAGTCAGTTCAGTCCTGAATACTCCTTGGGATGGAACAGAAGCACTCTCATATGCGTCAGCGTTGCATGGGACTACTAGCTTCACGTAGTTAGCAAGATTAGCCTTCACCAGTGATTGCTGAATGTTGGTCATTGCTGGAATAATGTACGACTGGAATTGACCCTGGTAGCTTGTCAAAAATGGCTCATTTCCAACAGCAATATATCTGCATTAAATTTACAGATTTATTACTCAACCACACAATAAAGAATTCAGATATAGGCAACTACCCAAGAATACACAGGCCTATTTATTATTGCACATAAAATTTGGCAAGAGGAATTAAAACCATGGAGAGTAGCACATGACAGTAATTACAACACCATCATAACTTGACTGCAAACTTTACTAACTTAAACTAGTAAATCTTCTGAACCTAAACCTGTGATTAGTGAATAATGAACAGTATTCAAGGACAGAAATTGGACAATCCAAATTACTTGAAGGCACTCCAAGTTGAATTTCTGATGACTTCTTCACATTATTGCCATGGTAGCAGCAGATAGAGATTATTAACAGAAAGCTGAGTACAGTTGTTCCAGGATTCCACGGTCTAAACGGAACTTAGATATGACACCGTGTGGCATGTGCTTGTTCAGTTAATCTAATAAGGTAAGATATCAAAAGAGAACTAGTCTTCAAACAGGATAACAAGGATTAGCAAACCTATAATTAGACTAAATCTAAAGCTCAGATAAAACACAACGACTTCAAAAATATTCAGAAATATTCTGCATAACACATAGATGGTTATACCCTTCTACACAGGCAATCTACCTTGATCTCGGACAACTTGACAATGATGTAGTTGCTGAGCATTGAGTTATCATCAGTGTGTTTTAAAGGTACCTCCAACTACATACTCCCTGTCGTCTCTAAAACTCTCATATTTTATCTCACTTTGAACTTTTGACAGATATGGATCATGTTGTACTGACTCAGAATTTACATGTCATCATTAATATCAAATACATAATATTCATGGAAGGTGATTCAGTGGCTGCAAAGCGTCTGCAGCTTAAGGGTCCTTGTCTGTGCTAACGCAAGTGGTTTTGGGTATAGCCTTAGAAAGGACTTAAAGTCAAAACGTACATTACAATAAATCAATAACAATAGACTGCTGTTGCCATTAGTGTACCCTATGACCCTCAAAAGCATATAATATACATACTTTTCAGGAACAATAGGCAGTGCTAGATTTTCAAGGGAAGCCTCTAAATAATAAGAGACTGAGCTTTTAGTAAAAAAGAATCACTGGGCATCTAATTACAAATTGAAGCAAGATTGGCTAAGAGCAGCACGTCAGCATTGCTATTGAAGTAATGAGCTCATGAGCAAATGCAAACAAAGGAAATCAAGGCGGCACCGGATTCCCCTTTCCACTATCGCTAAAGAGATCCCACACGGCCCCGTTTCCAACAGAAATAACCTTATATAATGAACGCACACTACATTGCCCGCTAAACCAACAAGAATCCCCAAACAAGAATCAGTAGTGGTGGATGCTTAAATGCTTCACCGCAAGAGATCTCAATGAAACAACTCACCGGATGTCGACGCCCCCGCGGCCGACGTACTGCGACACGTTCTGCTGGACCCACGCGTCTGCGGCCGCCGGCGACCCCGCGATGCTGGAGAGCTCCCCGTTGGTGACGCCGACCATGACCTGGATGCCGCTACGCGCGAGCGCGCGGAGCACGCCGGCGTCGGCGTCGAAGAGCTTGACCTTCCCGATCCGGTTCTCCCGCAGGAGGTCCACCACCACCTGCGGCGGCGCGCGGTGCGACGACAGGGTGCCCCAGTTCACCCCCACGGCCGCCTCGGCCGCGGCGCATGACAGCGCCAAGACGATGGCCAAGAACGCCGCGCGGGCGGCCATTGGCGGGACCTGAGTAAATCTCCGCGGTGTTTAGCTGATTGCGAGTGGTTTCTTGGATGGAAGATGGGGCTTCAGGTGGGATTTGGGAGCTGGTGGTTGGGAGGAGGACGAAGATGGTGAGTGTGCTGACGCTCTCTGGCGACTAGCTAACTATGTGAGGTCGAAGCTTGGAGAGTGGAAAAGTGCGATTACTCACAGGGAAAGAGTGGATAAGGGTAATTTGGTAAATACAGTGTTGCGAGCTACGAGGGTCGATACTCCGACCGTGGCAGGACTGTGAGAGGCATAGAGCCGTTGGATTGGATAATCGAAGTGTGGGAGCACAATGCACAAATAAATTACATTCAGTCAGATAGACATTTTGAGACAAGTGATGCTTAGTTATTGTACCTAAAATAAAACTCAATGATGTATCCAAGGTCTAATGGCCAGCCTAGACAGACATTTTGAGACAAGTGATGCTTCGTTATCTCCACTAATATTAAAAGACACAGACTGTCAGATCCGGAGCATCTGAGCCGCCCATCCCACCAGAACCAACGACCAGAATCTCTCCAATGACATGTGATGTGCACCTTCTTTTTTCCCAAATTTCGTCAAGAAGAAAAAAGCCCACGTCTCCAGTTAACCGCTCTCTTCCCCGTTCCCCTCCCGAAACAGAGCACACGCCGGGCAAACCGTCTTCGTCGCCGCCGTCCTTCCTCGCGACGCCTCCAGGAGACCGCCGCCCGCCAGTCTTCTTCGTCTGTCGTTCCCCGCACCACCGCTCCGCCGCACACCCGCAAGCCGATTCCACATCCGCTACCTCCCGGACCGCTCGCGCAGGCGGTTCCGGAGGCGAAACCCTTGCCGCCAGAGAAGCAGTCGCACCTGAGCTCTCCTGGCCGCCGCTGTCGCCGGAGCCCGCGGTGGCAGCGGGCCTGGCCGTCAAAGGCGGCAGGAGGGGTCGGCGCGCTCCGACGGGTACGTTCACGCGGAGGGGTGGCGTCATGTGGGCGGCGCGAGGAGGTTGGTCAGGCCACGTGGAGATGCGCGGAGGAGCGGCGGAGCCGGCCGAGGATCTGCAGCGGGCTCGCGTCTAGCGCCTCCCTGGATGCGTTGGTGCGGAGCTGAAGGCGGCGCGGGCTGGGCCCCATTGTGACGGCGGCGTTGTGGAGCCGGCGTTTTTGTCTGACCAGAACGCTGAGTGTGTTGTGCTTGCACTGTGTCGGATGCGGGGAGCAGAGCTCAAGGTGAGACAGATGCTGAGCATCCAAGACGAATCGCTTGTGCCCCCGCCGGTATTATCTGAAGCTGATGCTACTTGTTTTTGCCTATTGTTATGTGCATGTGATGTGCCATTGAATTCAAGTGCTGATTTCATATGGGTGTTGGCAGCTCTTGATGTTGTTCGTCAAGGTGTCGATGTTATGCCGAGCAAACAGCTAAATTCTGTCCTTGATGCTGAACTTGGTCAAGGCTGGTCCTCTAGGCTGAAGAGTTTGATTATGAACCACTGGCTGCAGCGAGTATAGGACAGGTTGGTATGCCCGTGGCAACCCTCTTATATTTTAAAAAACAGCACACCATGTTTATTCATTTGAGGTTCATCAACACTTAAACACCAATGAGGCTTTCTGCTGTCAGGATCGAGGTGTCTTTTGCTTATCTCTTCACTCCTTTTGATCAGGTCCATCGGTCTTGAAGGATGGTTCAGAAGTTGTGATGAAAATACAGTATCCTGGGGTGGCGGACAATATAGAAAGCGATATTAAGAATGTTCGGCTACTCTTGACTTACACAAATCTTATCCCTAAAGGTCTTTTCCTTGATAGAGCTATAAAGGGAAAAAATCACCAGGATGTTTGTGTGTGTCCAAACTCTGTCTCTCAAGATGGTATTTCTTTTGAAAATGAGGTTACAGTCTGTTGTGGCATCTGCAGATGTTGTAACCTATATGTGAAATAAGGCACCAAGTCCCGTTCTTGCTTCATATTCAGCTATAATAAGATTGGAATTTGAAATAGCTGAAGTCATGCAAAAAAGTACTGGTATTCAGTCTTTCTCTTCGCATTTCATGATCTTATGAGCTCTGAATCTAAGAAATACTATTTAAAATCTGACATGTGCTTCCAATATTGTGCTAAAGTATGCTGCTGCTGCCTTCAGGAACATAATCTTTTTGCCGCATAACAAGAACATGATTATTCATGCATGACATATTTAATCAATGCCTTTTATTGAAGCATCAGGTGGGTTTTCATGCCCCGAAGGTCAGAAGAGCAACTTTTTCCTGGCTGACTACTTTTTATACTGGCCTTGCCTTCTTTCACATAGTTTATTTGTTTTGAACTGACACACCATTTACTCATTGTGAGTTGTACGATCAGAAATCTTTGTCTGGTCTACGTCAGGCTTGTTCCTGTTCTTATTGTAGAATATGTGGTTGGTCAACAGGTATGGTCTACTCATTTGAGAGAGGCATAGGAATATAGGATGAATATTATATTTGTGAAGTAAACTTAAATGTAATTGTTTGTGAGATAATGATATTTGATCTCATGCTCTGTTGTTCTTCTTGTAAATTAATTGAAAAAATAATAATGTTTCCGTTAGGCAAGTTCAGCTCAATCAATCGCATGTTTTTGATAATGTTTGTCCAGACTCATTTTCACTGTTGTACATGTCTGTCAAGTAATATATCAGTTTTGATGTGTCTTATGTTCACTCAGGTTCTGATTTGCTTATAGGTAGGTGTCCGCTCTCAGAGAAGAGGTGCCTCTTTATTACATGCCTGATTATGCATGTCTCAGAAATTTAGATATAGTCAGTGCATAATACTCAAGGCTGCAGCAAGAGTTTGAACCAAGGCTCAAAGAATTATCTAACTCAAGAAACTAACCGGTAATCCTACTCATATAGAATTCCACTCATTTATTTTGCTTGCAGGAGCAGCATGTGATTTGTTCGATGGACTCTTACATGTAGAAATAGCTGAGCCCTTGTATGCTGTAGTAGTAAGCTTCGTCTTTGTTTAAATAGCTCCGCTTCTTAAACAATACATAAATAGCTCAGCTGAGCATCTTAATTTTTTCCTCACTGCACTGTTCTTTCCAAACTCATATTGAAACAGCATAGAAGTTTCAGGGCACTAATTCATGCATAGCATTATAGAAGTGTATTGAACATGTTACAATCATCGGTTTACACAAATACTCTCCAAAACAAGTTCTGATTATTTACCAGACTATTGATTTTATTAATGGAAACAAATATTTGTAAATCGTCTCCACAATACATTTTACACTACATCTGTATGTTCATTTTGATAATATATTCTCTGACATGACACGTTATTTGTTATATTTATGTGAATTATCTTGTTATTTAACACGTGCATTGCACGGGCATGATTACTAGTTGTACCTAAAATAAAACTCAATGATGTATCCAAGGTCTAATGGCCAGCCTATCAGAAAAATAACGATGATAACCAGCGAAAGGTTTTACGGAGAAGAAACCAAGTTGCTAATCCGATCTCTTGTGGCAATTTTACTAAAGGGGAGAATGGGAGGAAGCAAGCCATCGTTCGTGCAACTCTTCACATGTTGGGAAGATTTGGGGTTGTTCGGACGTATTCGAACACACGCTTCACATGTCCACGGGTTCTATCCGATGGCGAGATAGGGAAAATCCTATCCACTTGAGCACTCTCCTCACTCAACTCTCTCCTCCTACCTCGTACCCCTTTCCCAATTGAACCTCATCTCTAGCGCTCCCTTCCCTTCTCTAGAACTATCCTTCATTCTCCGTCGGCGTAGACCATGGAGAAAAAGCTCGCGCTAACAGCTAAGAGTGTGGTACGGTATTTTGGTCTAAGCGACGCACCACAAAGATGGTTTGCCACCGAATCCAAAGTTGCCCTCGCAAAGGCTCACCGAGTGCGTCACCGAAGAGTCAACGTTAACCAAGGGCGATCAGCTGCATTTGGGGGCCGCCCTCCAAGGAGCATGTCGCCTGTGCTATTTATGTCTTCCCTGGTGAACATCCGCGACAACGCACCCTCGCATCTGACTTGTTTCTCTCCAGGGGTCACTGATTCGACGACATCCCTAGCTCGTGTGTGGTCGTCCCTCTTCTCCTCTGAGGATTTCAATTCCGGATGTGGCCCATTGAATTCAGAATCCTGAACCCGGACATCGGCCATCACGGTGGCCACAAAGTTTAGGTGGACCTCAGCAGCGCGTATGGGTAAATCGACTCGGCGGTGCTCCAACGGCATCCACGGGCGTTCCCAACGGGTGGTGACCCGGAAGCTCGCAATTTGTTTGGCGAAATGCCCATTGGGAACGAGGTTTCTTTACGAAATTCCTTCATGAATTTGTTTGATGAATTTGCATCGTGGATCATTGTGAATGTGTTTGATCAATCATTGTGAATTTGTTTGCTGAATTTTACATATTGGCCCAAATGAATAATGAGTCAACTGCACCCACGGTCCTAAAAGTTTGATGTTTGGGTCAATTTAGTCCTAAAAGTTTCAGTTTGGACAAATTATTCCTAAAAGTACATTAAGTGTAGCAAACAACGTCCCAAAATGACCAGGCGCACTGACCTCTTCTTCTCGGCCGCTGACGAAGCTAATGAACTATCTGTCATGGCTGCAGAAGAAGGTAACGCGTCATGTCGGAGATAAGTGAGTTAGGCCATAATCTTATGGACATGCACCACTCGTGGCCCACGACGTTCAAAAACTCCCCCGGCCGATAGCCCGCTTCTAAAAGCTCCTCCACCGACCTAGACTTGTCGTGCTGCACCAAGGCTTTCAGAAGATTACCCCGCCACAGACTAAATTAAAGGAAAACTACGAGATCATGACTTCACGTACAAGGCAGGAAGAAAAACTCTAGACGTACAAGGCTCGGACATCCACCAGGGAGTATATATATCGAACCACCCGTCAAGACATCTACGTTCAATTCATGCCGAAGCTTTGTCATAACATTACTCTGTAACCCTAACCTTAAGCCTTAGATACAATCAAAACCCACCGGACGAGCTCAGCTATAACTCCCCGAGGTCAACCTTTGTACTGTTCTTGTAGCCACTCCATGAATAAAGTCTAAGGAATATTCATCTATATCATCTATGACTCAAACCTGTGTTGACCTGCACCGCCCGCCGAACAAATAAACTCCTTCTGATTCTCGGAAGAGATCGTGAAAACTGTCCTTCGACACGTCGAGAAGACGGAAATAATAAGAGAAAGTGGGAAAGAGGAAGAACAAATAGTATGTGAAGCTTATAAAAAGGACCTCTTTGCATAAACATCAACTAACATGGCGGGAAAACTCCCGACATATGCACCCTTGTGAACGTGGCACGTGTCAACGCTGCGACTGGGCATTTTGGGGCGTCGGTTGCTACACTTAAGGTACTTTTAGGACTAATTTGTTCAAAACTGAAACTTTTAGGACTAAATTGATCCAAACGCCAAACTTTTAGGACTGCATGTGCACTTTACTCATGAATAATTGTGAATGTGTGTAATTAATGATTGCCAATTTGTGCTGAGGAATTTCTTGATGAGTGCATGACCAAAGTGATCAACAATGGTAATGATCAACCATGTGAGGATGACATGGCAGCTGAGTTTGAGATTGCACACATGACGTACCTTCAATAAAAGTGGACCGACATACACGCAAAAGGAGGATGCATTGGTGTGTGATGCATGGATGGAGGTGAGATGAAATCCCATTATGGTGTGGAGCAATTGGAAGAGGATATGGGACAACTTCCTACCCTCCCTTCATAATTACAAGGGACCACAGGAAAGCTCACTTTCACATAGGTGAGCTACTATCCAAGATCAATGCAACAATTTTAGTGGAGCCATGATCAAGTGAAGAATATGCCAGACAGTGGCATGGGTATTGAACACATTCGATTGAATGTTATATTTACCACCTATGTTCAAATGTGTCTCCTATATTAGTTGTACCGTATTTTTTCGTTGCCCGTGGATTTGATGCTCTTAAAGATGATGTGCGACAATAAATCATTCACCTTGTCACATTGTTGGACAAAGATCCATATGTGTCCCAAGTGGGAAGAGCTTACCGCATCACTCAAATGGCAAGAAATCATGAATGAAGCTGGTCCAAAAAATAGTGCGCAAACAATGATGGCCAAAGATCTCAATCAAGTCATGTAGGTAAAGACGGTGTGCGGTTCGGCTATGCGGAAGAAATTGGTCGACACAGAATGCGGCCTCATCAACTTCATTGCAAGAATCGTTTGGCGAAATCATTAATGTGAAAGAGGTGTCGAGGAAAAAGAGAGGTGAGTTGAAGATAACGCTTCAAGAGCTACACGAAGATGCAAACATAGAAGGTGGTGATTGAAGATGACCTTTGAGGTAGAACATCTGAACTAAGCCGGAAATGGCCGCAACCGACAAGTTTAGAGAGGAATCGGAGGCAAGGCAAATACCTTGGGATGTTCACCAAGGATGTCAGGATCATGTTAACCAACACAACCCTCATGAACTTGAAGACGAAGGATTGGTATGTATAGGATCTTGTCAAAGGAAGGGCATAGGAAATCTTTTAGAATGTTAAACAGTGAGTAATTACACCATATATGAGAGGCAATTTGCTATGCATAAGGGTTGCTACACACCCATGCGTTATACGGCGATACAAGCTATATATACCCGTTTTAGCTTGTTTTCCTAGTAGAATACGGATTTTTGGTGTACAAAACTGGTTTCGGAATTTTAAAAAAAAAACTTGTTTGGTCTTAATTTTTAGCTTGTTTCCCTAGATGACTTTTCGCTGACTTTTTGCTCAAACTTTAATGAAATTCATAGCGATGGAAAAAAACTGAAAAAAATCAAAACACTTTTTAATAATTCTATCAACTCTACTAGTGACACCCCCGGTTTTTTGACTAATCTGTTTTTACCATTGTACATACGTTTCGGTCAAACTTAGGGCAGGTAGCTACCACATGCACACTAGGTATTTTCCCCACCATATATACGGTACCTTCAGAAAAAAGTAGTGCAAAATTATTTTGCTTGTAAACTCATATTTGTGTATGCTATGGTCGACAACCGTGTGTATGTGTTAGTGAAAAAAATGTTATGGCCAAAAGAATTAGACCTAAACAATCTCTGATGACTGGTGTTAAATGCAAAATGAACTTATGTGGGTGTGTACGCACATGTTTCTTTTATTTGTAATATTTGGGAATTAAATAAATTCAGTGGAGTTGAAAAAAAACTCGATTGTGTTTAGATATTTTAGAAATATCCGTCTATAAAAATAAAGATGCTTCCACCATTATTAGTTTTCCCAAAACTTAAGAAAAATACCTATCGGAATTGCAGTATCAAACCTAGAATGAATGAGCACCACATAATCTTACCTATCAACCAATTTAATACCCGAAGTGCCGTCTCATATCTGCTCGCCGTCATGTCTACATATACCCGAAGTGCTTCGTAGTATTTCCAAGAGTACCAATATACTACGGAACGAGATGTCACTTTGAAATTACGGGAAGAAATGATAGACGAGACCGAGAGTGAGAGGCATCCAGGAAAAATTTAGTACGAGCGGGTACGTCTGCTCGACTAGAAAACCCAAGGCTGGAGTCTCAAGCACCAAGGCTAGACATGATGAATGGACAAACCTCGCGAAGAGTGAGTCTCCCGCATCCGCAAGTTTTCTACCATGTGTGTGTGGTAGGTTTTCTAAGATGTTTTTCCAATAATGCAATGTAAATACATACCGATCTCTACTAGTGTCGTTCCAACTAAATTGTGGATCTGGGGCGGGTTTAAATATAATTATATTAAACCTTTATACTTTCTTAAAATACATTACTCTCGGTGGTTTTAACAAATATATGTAACATTGTTAGCCAACAATATTTTTTCTCATTTGTTTTCCGTTATATAGTTACAACGTATCATTAAAAATATACCGGTTGCACAAAAAGGTTTTTTTCTTTATGAGAATCTTAAAAGATATAAAATCACCTTAAAATGTGAAAAAAGACACATGCCTCCTTGATTGTTTTTGCAATTGATGAATTATATAACATATATGTATATTATTGTGTGGATTTTTCTCTAATTTTAATATTACTAAATATATTGATAGAGATTCCAAAGCATACAACGTAACAAATATCTTAACATGTGTGTAGTGTATGACTATGTAAGAAAATATATAGAAACTTTGGGGGCATATTGAACAGTTTGCATGATCATTTTTTTCAGTACTCAAATGTGTCTTACAAATTATAGTGGTTTTAATAATAAGATGATGCTATCTTGATGATTATACTTGTTACTGAAGTAGCATTGTTTATAGTCATCACCGACAAACTGAAAATATCATGTGTCTACTACTTTTGCACACACAAAATTCAATTATTATAGGCTCTCATCGCAGTGCTCCTATGTATAACATGGTGTATAGAGATGCTTCTATTTGTTTCTCATAAAAGTAAACACTAGAAATATATTAAAACACTTCTAATACAACACGTGTAAGGCATCCATAAAAAGACTAGGAGGAAAACTAAACACCAACTATCTAACTAGTTTGTTCTCACGCTGTACATTGTATTGATCTGTCGTGAACAATTGTTCATGTAAACCGATGTAGACTTCTATTTTATAATTAGTCAATAGTCTCTTATACGTGAGATAATAGTACAAGATCTATAAACGTACTTCAGTATTGGAAGCCCTGTTTGACCAGCCTATGGACCGGCCCTAATCTCTACATCTAAGATGAAGAACTCCGGTAATGTTGAATATTATAGTTCTTTATGGAAGAATCGATTAAACATCTCGAAACAAATGTTGGACATAAAAGAAAAAATGGTATGAACATGTAGTGAAACTTGAACTTGAACTCTGTTGGCCATGCACACACGTCGGTCTTCATCTTCACGACAGTCATTTCCTTCAAAAAGTGATGCCTAAAAGCCAAGACAAGTAACACATCAAAACACCAAAGTGACCATCTGGCATTAGAGAAACAAGTAAGCTTGGCGGGCAAAGATAAAAGAAAATCTACTACTTCTCTTCATAGGTGTACTGGCACACTGGCAGTTTGGATCGCTGTGAAGATTCTTCGATATTGAACTGAAAGTGCTAATTATTCATACTAATATACTTTTACGTCAGTTTCTTGAGTGTTAGGAGAAATAAAGTGGAAAATAAGTTCTCGATAATAACATCAAACTTGTTTATCTATGCAAAGTAGCTTTAGAGCATCTTCACCGGTATCCCCAATAGCCCCCCGAATGGCCTAATATGGTCCAAACAGAAATTTCGGTCCCAGCGGCACCTCCAATCGGTTGGGCCCATCCGTTAAAATGTCCGACATCCCCGTGTCTGCCGCCAACTTCCGGGGTCAGGCCGGGGTTGCCAGACACGCCAGCCAAACAATCTTAGCGAAAGGACAAGAAAATATAAATATGTTGGATTGTTTCCTCTTGGTCACAAAAGTAACATTTCTTATTTTCCATCCAGTTTCTTTTTGCCAAAGGAACCATATAAAAACCTTGATCTTCAGCAGAAGCTTCATTTTCCAAATGTATTTCCATAAAAACCGAGTATGATCATTGGTATACTCCAAATACATGGATTTTACTATAAGCAAAGTATACTCCAAATACATGGATTTTACTATAAGCAAACCGGAAGAGGTAAGCCTCCAAACAAAACTGCCGGGTGTATCCGTCAAATTGATCCCTATCAAACGTTGAACCAGATGCAACCAATGTGTCCATTTGTTCCCAGTTAAAACCTATGTTTAGTTGGCTTTCCGTTAAAACAATAACCACCGAAATTTGTTTTCGTTGTAAAAATATTATAAGGGATGGGTATTGTAGGGAAAGAGGTGTATCACCTAGCCAAAGTTTCCTCCAAAAAACAAGTATTCGTGTCATTCCCAAAAGTAAAAGAGCCTCTACCGAATAAATTTATATTCTATCCACATGGGCCCTTTTCAAAAAGGGGAGTCCGTTACTTTTTTCTTTTTTTTCGGGAGTCCGTTACTTGAGAGAACAGAGTGTAGATATTTATTATGTGGCATGCATGTCCGATAAGTGTTCTATACCATTTCTTAACTCTTGTGATGTGCCACTTTTTTTTTATGTGGAGCTAAAATACAAAACAGCCTGACGTGCCGTACCGTGACCACCAATTCCGAATTAATAGTACTCCCTCCGTTCGGATTTAATTGACACACATTTTGTTACACATGGATGTATCTAGACAACAAACAAGTATAGATACATTCATATTTGGACAAAATCAAGTCAATTAATTTAGAACGGAGGGTGTAGTATATAAAGATACAATTCGCACGAAAATGAAGCCAACGTGCATAGGAGCCTACAGCTCCACAAACTGGATTGCAAAAGGATGAGCAAGCGTCGGCTGGCTCATGTTGCACAGGAGTCACACGAGATACAATCAGTTTGATACTAGCGTTCAAATTTAACCCTAAAAGAAGCAGAACTGAAACTAGCATTCTACAGTTTGAGCTCATTAGGTCATATTTAAAGGGTGAGTGCCGCGAGACGTCAACAAAGGGACACGAACCCATTCCAAATGGAAGAGCCTAATCAGCATTCTTCAATGCCTCTTGGGCTTCCCTGCAACAACAATATTTTGAGATTAAGCAATCGGTGTGATTTCCATACAACTCATTTTCCCATAGATTAATCGTAAAAAAATCAATTTAGGGAACTAAAGCTAGAACCTTGAATCTAAATTCTGACCAGGCTATAAATAACTGAATCCACATGATACTCTTCAGAGACGCTAATAGATAATTTGCACAGGAAGAGACCGAAAAAAAAGTTCGTGCTCCAAAAAGACGTCGATCTATATACAATAAATTATCTGTACTGGACCTATCAAGTTAGCAAATTCATGAAAACATTGAACAATTACCTTAAAGCATTCTTAATATCAACGTTTGTATAGTCTAGCTTCAAGCCATCTTCAAAAGCCTTGCATGCTTTTCCGTAGTCCTGTAAGTAGACACCAGCAGATGATCAAGTCCTTGATCACGAAAAACAGAGTGTAACTATAATTTTTACCTTCAGTAACATATAAGCTGCCCCTTGTCGATAGTATCCTTTAGGCCAATAAGGTCGACCCTTTATGCACCTAGTAGCATCGGAGACAGCATCTTCTCCTCTTCCCATGCGCAAGAAGCAGAAACTCCTATTTGCCAGCAAGACTGCATAATCTTTTACTCGATCTTCAAGTTCCATTGCCTGCAGTACATCATCCACATGCCGCTTTTACTAGGAGGTAGTTGAGTAGTTTGTGTTCAGAATGCTGACGTATAAAACTATAAAAGTACCCACATACATCAGGACACAAATTTCTGTCTGTCTACACCAAGAGCTGATAATCACTCTGCTTACCGTTGACAACCATTGATTTACAAAATAAAAATAACTTGCAACTTCTAAATTCTAGATTAAATTTGTTGACGATTTCAAAAGTTAGCGAAATATATATGAAAAAGGTCAATATCTCGATAAGTACTCATTTACCCAACTGAAATAAAAGACGAAATTCCTTTATGATCGACCGCGAGTCGTCTTATATAGTTCCATGGAGTTAATTGGTGTAGTTTCAGTTTTAGTTAGTTCATAGTACTTGCCTAGAACTATTATCTATACTACATTTTTTTGGTTATAAGCACCCTGCAATATATTTTAAGCAGAAGCACAGTGATATGACCAGCCTGTCCTAGATAAGTGCAACCTCAATTAAAACAAAATTACATTGAAATTCCAGAGGGATACGCATGGCACAACGACTAAGGTGTCCATACATGTTATTGTAAGCTGATCATCTACTACATACTTGGCCCTTCAGGAAGTTCTGTGGATACCCCTTTGGATAGTTAAAACGCTGCTCTTTACTAACACATGCCGTACTAACAGTAATGTAGGGCATTAAGGGTGTGTTTGGTTGGTGCCCAAGCCAACCCTACCTACAATTTGGCTAGCCAGCCAAGGTTAGTTTTGCCGTGCACTAGAGTGGCAAAAGAATGAACTGAAAGTGGGCAAAGAGGCATGTGCATGCCAAAAAATGGCAACCATCCAAACAAAAGGTGAATTATTTGGACATCGCAAAGAAATTGGTAGTGTGAGTTTGGACACAAACCAAATATGTTAAGTGTGGATCTTTTATCCCCACCAGATGGGCTATACCTCTAACTATCCCCGTCAGATCATGCTTTGAGATTCGCATATTTTATGTCTCTACACTATGCAGCATTGACAGAGTGATGAGCCAATTCATATTTATCTTATAATTTATATATATGCATATTAGGTAGTTCTGTGAAATTATGAGTAACTAATAGTTCAGTCTAGATGTGATGACACTGTACAATTGTTTTCATCCAAGGTGTCAAATGAGTATGTGCTCACCAGAACATAAAATTTGTCTTTGACCTCCCTTGTCACTGCGCACTAACCACTCAGCTCTGCCTCCGGCTGTGCTGCCACTTCGTAATCGCCCTGTTTTACTGGAGCATGTGTGCGTGAGCTTCATTCTCGTTCTGGCTTGGCATATATGACAATGCCAGCATCCACTGAAGATAATATGTCTAATTTAAGTGCAGCGATGCACCGTGCTTAATTACATGGTTAGGCAAATGAATCAGATTAGCTTCTAAGCAATAAATTATTCTTTGGCGCGGATAAACTTTAACTCTTGAAGTACCATGGGACACAAAAATAAATACTGGAAAACATAAAACGACTACAAGCACATTCTATAAAAAAAATGAGAACTTTAGTGTGCTTTGATGAGAAATAGAAGGATGCACCAGCGTTATGTTAGTTGAGGAAGTGGAGGAAAACAAGAACCACATATGTATAGCTAAGCCCTGCCGGTGTGAGTTATATAGGATGGGAAGGGGTGCGACACCATGACACATATTATAATTCGAGGTTTAAGACATTTCAACAAAATAGTTACGTAAGTTTTGCACAAAACCGCGATGACATGATAAATGGTGGAACAGCTTCTCTACTAAATATGTAAGATGTCACATAGGTAAGTCCTTTAAGCTCTAAAAGCAACAAAAAAAAACCTAGAAATAGGAGAACTGAACTCACAGCATCTGGAGTATTGGGATTAGCACCAGCATCTAGTAAGCACTTCATGATGTCAGGTAAGCCATTATTCGCTGCCACCATCACGTAAGTGACACCAGTATAGTCAACAAAGTTCACATCAGCGCCAGCCTGCGTAAATGAATTATTATCTGATCATCTGAATTAATGCTTGACATACCATATACACAGACAACATACGAACAGAGAAAATGAAGCTGCCCACAAACTACGATACTTCAGAAAGCTCCATATGAATAAAGATTACTGACCTTAATGAGTAGCGTCACACATTCCTTCTTTCTTTATGGCCATACCCAGTGGGTTAGAATGAAGGTTGAAAACCTTATTAGGCTGTGGAAGTGAAGATGTCAACGTATTATACTTGTAGAAAGAGCAAATGGGAAGAAAAAGAAAGACCATTCATAAGGAAAGAGAGTCAGAGTTACATGTTTCACTTCGCTAGAACTACATATAGTCAAATGTTGAATATATGCGTAGCTTGGTATAGACGGTGAAGCACAAGTACCGCAGACGGCAACCACAATATTCCATTTCATATTCCAATGCAAGATATTTCCAATGGGTGCTACATGACCTAACAGCCTTAACAAATAAGGATTTCCTTAGCACAGAGCCAGGGGGGACCAAGAAACTGGAGCTTACATCTGCATGGTGCTCCAACAAAATCTTCATCATGCCAGCTTCACCTTTTTTAGCGACCATATGCAACGGGGTCCCACGAACAGAATCAAATAGATCCACATCAATTCCTCTTGAGAGCAGCAATTCAACATTTTCATGCTTCCCTGCAAAAGAGGTTCTATAGAATATCAACTGAGGATCAGGCATTAGTTCACTGTTATGAACACCCAGTAAGTCACCAGTGACCCCATCTAGGACAAAGTTTCCAAATGACATAACATTGAGAATACAAATATTTAAACTTTCAATTTTTTTTATTTAGCTATTGGCAGCAAAAATCTTCAATTTAAGAATTATGATCAAACAAGATCTTGTAGAGTCAAACACTTGAATAACACAGAAATGAAAGCTGAACTACTTTACTTTCCAGTCATCAAGTGGTCGAACGGAAACTCGTTTTTGGTTCTTGTTTCATCATGAAATCATTTATATGTGAGCTTTGTTGATGGACAAGTCACATAGGAACATGTGGAAAGATAGGCTTGCAGGTGGTCAAAAGCAAAACCCTCCATACCCAGGGGTAATGAAGGGGGGGATCCTTAGCTGAGATAATCAAGGCGTTGATGCCATAACACATTTAACTGTCTCCTAGAATTTTCCATCTTAATCTCGTTGTTTTCACCTTCCGAGGAAAATTCCCGCAAACACGATTTTATTTTTCTTCTTCCTTAAAACTAGCATCATGCAATAACTCCGATGCAAGATAAAGAGGTCATTTAACTTCCCCAATTGCAGCATGAAACAAAAATAGAAATCCTCTTTTCCATGTGAAATTAACTCCCATCTCGATTCTCTTCCACCTTTCCATCTCCAGCAGAAAAAACATGAGACTGGTTGATATTTTGATTTTATTTTTAAAGAGAAGTCGCCTTCATTCTACAATGTGTGACATAAGAAAGGCTTAGTGGATTGATTGGTTATGGTAACAAAACTTCGAATTGGGAGGGCGATCCTCCCGGTGACCTGACCGCATCGTTTAAGAAGCGACAGATCCTGGCGCTAATCCGCCTTGAAGCCTTGTTCCTTCTTCCTCTTAGCAGAATGGCACAGTCGACTAAAACACAGCTTGTAGGTGTTCTAATTTTATTTGCATTAAAGTGTTTCTCAGGGAAAACCATTTTCGCGTTATACTGAAGGACATCGTTATTTTCTTATCAATTGAGCCCTGGGGGGTGGGGGGCATACCAGCCATTACAGCTCCATGTAGAGCTGAGCCCTTACTTCCAGCAATCGTTGGATCAGCACCGTGATCAAGAAGATATCTTGTAGTAGCAGTTGTCCCAAAGGTTGCAGAAATAATCACTGCAGTTTCACCTGAACACGGAAAACATCAGGTACTGAAAGAAATCACACCCGTCCTCTTGAACACCAAATAAACCGAACCTATATGCTTCGGTACATTAAGCTGGGTGTTCTATTTCTTCGCGATTAAAATAAAGCTTCTAGTTCAAATAAACAAAAATAAATTTCCACCGACCGAATTTCCCAAATTAACTAGCTAGCAGCACCTAAACATCAGGAATATGGGACAGATCGTTACCTCCTATTAAATCCGTATAGAGCTGCCCAAATTGAGACGAAGTGAAGAGAATCGGACCTTCGGTGAGCCGGTTAACGTCGACGCGGATATCTTCGACGAGGTACCTGCAGATGTCCAGATGCCCCTCCATGGCTGCCAGTACCAGCGCGGTTCCAGACGTCGGCTTTCCCCGCGACGGGCGCCATCTCTGGGTACACGATCGCCCCACATTATTACCGTACAGAAACATGGAACCCTAAGGGTGACTGGGTGAGTAGTAGTGTAGTACGACTGTACGAGTGAGCCAGAAGAGGCAGGCAGCTACTGTACCTCTGAGGAGGCGGAGGTTTCCTTCGAGGGCAGCCCGCAGGACCGGGTGGGGAACCTCGTCCATGGCGATCCGGCGAGAAGGCGAGTAGCTAGCGGCAGGCGGCAGTGGTCGTAAGCTTGTAGGGATAATTGATGATAACCCCCCAAGTGCAATTATGTTTGATGATAACCCCTTTTCGTTGTCACTGATATGTGGGGGTTTAAGTGACCCGGGGTTATCATCAAATGCCTCCTCGTAGCGGGGAAGAAGAGGAGACGGCAGTGGGAACAGAGTGAACGAGGTTTTTCTTTTCTTTTGTGAGTGGAAACAGCGGTCCAAGCGTAAAAGAAAAGGCCCAATGAGGCCCGCGCGACCAGTCTTCCATTTCTCCGTCTATTTCTTGTATCGCAGTCATTAGTCAAGCATTTTCTTGCTGTTCATTTGGATTATTTCCTCAGAATACTTCGCTTTTTTCAACCAACAGATGTCCTTTATTTCTTTAAAAAAATCGTTAGAAGAATACTTCAAAGAGCGAACAAAATTCTAGGCGTTGGAGGAACTTCACTGTTTTATGCTCCAACGACTTTACTTGGTCGATGTTTGTAGTGAACATCATTGGTATAAAAATGAGCATTCCTTCACTGAAGCATGAATATTTTTCATGGAAACATGATCACTATGTTACCGTATGTCCGTATCATGTTTTTTTTATGGTCTCACTGTTGTTTGTTGTATTTTTTTTGTATATTCTGAAATTCTAAGAACTTCAGAAATAACAAATAATATTAAATTTAAGTTTTCTTCTGGTTCAACAACATTACTTGGTTTAGGTACACTCATGAACAATTGAACTTTATTTCGAGGATACATGCACATGTTTTCCGTTGAAGTATGGAACATATTTTCACAAGAAAATAAGCATATTTTCATGTGCCATTGTTTATCACACTATCATAGAAAATTGTCAATTTATGTCAACAGAAAGTTCAAGTAGACCACAGCTTTTGTTCACTTAGGTAGGAAAAATTGTTTAATATGATTATCCCAATAAAATTGTTCGCCATTCTTGTGATAAATTTAGTCCTGAAATGTTTTATTGCTGCGACAGAATCTGTTTCACTTATGCTACAATAACTCATGAAAAAAATACAATATCCAAGATGACGTGACAAATAATATGTTGATCTTATATTTCTTGTCTAGTACAAAAATAGGACAATTAATCACTTACCACTGGAACAAAACAAAAGAAAAACAGAAGGAGAAGGAGAAGGAGAAATAGTAAGAAGTCAACGATGCTCATCCGCCCCCTCCGCTCCGAGAAAACACCTTTATCGACCAAAGAGGTTGAATAGACGATGATAAAATATTTATGCGAAAGGTGGCAATTTTTACAAGTTGTATTATTGAGTTTACAAGTATGTGAAGGACTTAGGTAAAGGGATCGCAAACATGAGGATGTATCATGAGGATCGGATAGTTGGCTCTATGCTACGTCCTCATTGGAGAAGGGTAGGACACAAAGTCCAAAGGACTCCAAGCGACTTGGTCATGAAGACCAACATACTTCTCCCTGAATCGGGACACTCGGTCCATGCCCATCCACTAATTAAGTGATATCTTCATATAAAGTAGGCGATCACCGGTCTTCACAAACTCTATGATCCCTTGCAAAGCACCGCGAAGGTTTCCAAATGACTACCTTGTCCACAAGGAGGCGCACAACCTGCAATGAGTAACAACAAATGGCTAGCACTTGCATCTTGAATCCCTCACAAAGAGATCACAAAGATTTGGCTTCACAAATCACCTTGGATCTCACAAATATGGAGTGGAGGTTTAGAAATTAGGTGTTTGATAGAAAGAGTAGAAGGTATGGCTAAGAAAGGCTCTCTCTTTCTTAGAAAAAATTCTCCAAAAGCCTCTCATTTTTCCTTCTAGTGTCTATTTATAGGAAGAAACAGAAATCCGATTGTTACTCGAAAAAAGTAACTAGACCAAAGGTACAAGATGATGAAACTCGGAAGTTCGATCATGTACAAATTTTGAGTTAACGGCGGGAAAACTGATCTCAGAGGTACCATATTAAACTGGCTAGGAGGTACTGGAGAGTATAACTGTCAGTTTCTGCTCCGAAAATATGAGAGAGCAAGAGTACCGACTCAGAATCACCTAGGAGATACCATCTCAAACAGAACACCCTCAAAATTTGAGTTGTACAATAAACTATAAAGCGCTCCTCTCAGAGGTATCAAACGGATTGTTGAACTCGGAAGTGCCGACCATATACAGTAGACTTTCTTGGTTTGATTTTATGATAGGCTGGTGGTTTGACAATATACCAAACTCAGGAGTACAAAGAGAACAGAGACGCGTAAAAAATAGGCCCCCAGCATTCTGTCAAACGCACATGGTTGGAGGTACCGAGATGGAAAATCATTCTAACTTTCCAAGTATGTGTAAAAGATTGAGTTTTGAGATTTTTTAGTGGATTTGGATGGAAAAATTGTGGAATTCATGAGGATCTCTTTTCTATGCATTGTCGAGTGCCCCTCTTTAAAGTATGACATACCTATCACTTAAGGAAATAGATATTACATTTCATAGAAGCCTATACATTTTTCTAACTTTTTGAAGGGGCACCAAAGAAATTTGATCCACTCTTGCATTATGCATGATCCACTTAGCATTGACACGATCCACTTATCATATGCCAAATCACTTTATCATGTCTTAAACTTTATGAACTAAAACTACAAAACTTGCAATGAAGGTTATTAGTTCCCTAATTGCGTTGTCATAAATTTTCCAAAAAACCTTGAGGGATCCAAAATGCACTTTCGCCCCACAAAATTAAACATCCAATTAATATGAAGCATGAAATAGGAAAAGTTGTGGGTGATCACCATCTAGAAAGGAAATCCTATTGTTCCGTGCATGTCTTCCATGTCGGCTGATCGAATAAGGCCCAATATTGTCGGTTGCCCCTCTATGAGAGCGTAAAGGGTTTCTTTGTTTACCGATAAAGCGGTGATCTCCCATGTCAAAGGAAGGAGGAGAAGATACTGCGTTAAATGTGGGAAATGGTCACAACTTCTTACTAAGATATTATCTCTTAGCTACAAAATGAAAAAAATCTTGGTTGATTTCTCCCTCTTTCAACTCAGCAACTACCATATAGTATAGCTAAGACAGTGTACATGCCCTAAGGACCTCGATTCCCTCTATGTCACCAACAAAGGCTTACCATACATACTACTAGATGGCGTTAGTCCTTTGACCTTCCATTCGTAGAGTTACTTGTGCATCATTCGTTATAACTGGACATTGCTCAGACGAGGCAAAAGATTTGCCATTTCATTGACATAGCAAAAAGAGGTGGCCAATTTAGAAGAAAAAACCGGCCGAAAACCATGACCCGGTACACAATTGCTGACATTTGGCAATGCTTGCATTCACATGCCCGTGTAACCAAATTCCATCTCCTTTTTCAGTGGAAAGGGAAGCATACAGGAGAGCCACTTCATCGCTAGGAGAACATCAGTATTCCTCTTTTTTTTGCGGGAAGACCATCAGTGTTCATTGGGGGAAAACAACAAGGCGGTGTTGGAGCACCTCTGCAAAGGTGAATTTTTTTTTTGCAGGTGCACAGGGAATATTAGCTTTGTATTTTAAATATTCTGCAAAATCCATTTAAATTTGAGGGTTCTAAGTTAACTTTCCCTTTTGCATAATAAACATGTCATGTGTACAATATTTCAAATTGCGTCTTTATGTACAAGTTTACATGGTACAGAGTACTCCCCATCCCCTTCCTCTTTAAGCCACCCTAGTCACGCGGCCAACAATTGCTGTGTCTCACAACTGCTATGTCTCGCTGTTACGTGGGTCCTTCCTGTTATGTTAGTGGTGGATTTATTTCCACACGCGTGGTGTCTATTTCCATCCTCCCGATCCATTAAACCCAATGCATCAGGAAAATTAAGAAGTGAGCAGCAAGCGTTCCTCTCCCATCAACTTCCTAGTTCCTCCTCGGTAGAGGTGGTGTCGCTCCCTCCAGAGGCGCCAACACCGCCACTGGCCTCTCCCCCGCGAGATTTAGCCGGCCTCTATGTGTTCAATCTTCATGAAAATCGAGTGAACATGCAACATCAAAACCTCCTTTTCACAATGGATAGATAAGTAATGAAAATTTTGTACATTCTCTGCCCTCACCTATTCATTAACTCTTTCGTTGTTTTTACCATCTGCAGGAGTTTACCAACCGTTCCCGTCTAAAAAGAAACACAAATATTACATCTACGTGGCTATTCTGGAGTATTTAAAATTTGCCAACACACTTCCGCACTAAAACACAGTATTTTGTATGTTCTTAGACGTGAGCACCAACATAAAGAAGCCGCCGAACATAGGAGCCTACAGCTCCGCAAGCCAGATTCTGATACTCGAGTTCTTGCAGAAGGATGAACAAACACAGTCTAGTACAAGTTGCAAAATGACTCGCCCAAGATATAACCAGTTTGACACTTCGTTGATGTTTAACCCTAAGCAGAAGCAGAACTGGAATTAACATTACTATAGTTTGAGCTCATCGGTAATATTTAAAAGGTGAGTGCCGCCAGACGTCAACAAAGGAACACAAACCCATTCCAAACAAAAGAGCGTCTCAACTTCTTTAGCTAATTGACTCCAAGTAGGTCGTGGTTATTTGTAGCGCAATCAGCATTCTTCAATGCCTCTTGGGCTTCCCTGTGAAATAATATTTTGAGAGTAAGCAATCGGTGTGATTTCCAAACAACTCATTTTCCCATAAGATTAATCGTAACAAAAGCATTCAGTTTTGCACTAGTGATGTCACAAAAAAAAATACTCATTCCCAAATAAAAAAAATCAATTTAGGGAACTAGAACCTTGATTCTAAATTCTGACCAGGCTATAAATAACATTGAACTGTTACCTTAAAGCATTCTTAATATCAACATTTGTATGGTCTAGTTTTAAGCCATCTTCAAAAGCCTTGCATGCTTTTCCGTAGTCCTGTTAGTAGACACCCGCAGATGATCAAGTCCATGATCACGAAAAACAGAGTGTAACTATTCTTTTTTACCTTCAGTAACATATAAGCTGCCCCTTGTCGATAGTATCCTTTAGGCCAATGAGGTAGACACTCTATGCACTTAGTAGCATCAGAGACGGCATCTTCTCCTTTTCCCATGCGCAAGAAACAGAAACTCCTATTTGATAGCAAGATTGCATGATCTTTCACTCTATCTTCAAGTTTTATTGCCTGCAGTGCACAATTCACATGCCGCTTTTATGAGGTAGTTGAGAATCTTGTATTTGGAATGCTTACGTACAAAAGTACACACATACATCAGGACATAAATTTCTGCCTGTCCCCACCAAAGAACTGGTAGTCTATCTGCCTACCGTTGATAGCTACAAATTTATAAGTGAAAAAGTAACTCGTAACTTCTGAATGCAAAATTAAATTTGTTTACGATTTCTAATGATGGTAAAATATATATATGGAAAAAGGTCAACACCTCATGAATACTCATTCATCGAACTGAAACAGAGGACAAATTTCCGTTATGATTGACCAAAGTTCCATGGAATTACTTGGTATAATTTTAGTTCTTGTTAGTTCGTAATACTTGCTTGAATAGTCATCTACTACAAAAAAATCTTAATAAACACCATGTACTATATTTTAAGCACAATTACAGGGATATGACTAGCCGATCCTAAATATAAGTACAACTGGAATGAAAATAAAAGGTACATTGAAAATCAAGAGGGACACGCGGATGGCATACATACAGGTACATCGCCCTTCAGCAAGTTATGTGGAGTTGAGATTAGGAATGGATCGGAGTGTTGAAGTTGTGGTAGTTGTATACCTCTTATGATACTTCAAATGTCTTTCATTACAGTGGACTAGAGTAAAAGATCACATCCTAACAGAAGAAATGATGTAATGAAGGACATGTGTGTGTTTGGTTGGTGCATAGGCCACCTACAAACAATTTGGCTAGCTAGCCAAGGTTAGTGTTGTCAACTTGCCATGTACTAGATTGGCAAGCAAATGAATTGAAAGTGGGCAAAGGGGCATGTTCTTGCCAAAAGCTGGCCATCACCCAAACAAAGGTTGGATTATATGGACACTGAAATTGGTTGTTGAGTTCGGACACAAACTAAAAAGTTTATAGTGTGGATCTTTTATCCCCACCCGTTGGGATATACCCCTTTAAGGTTTGCATGTTTTATGTCTACACTATGTAGCGTTGTACTGACCCTGATGAGCCAATTCATATTTAGCTCATACTACACTTATACATATGCATGTCAGAAATTAACTGAAGTAATGAGTAACTAATTGTCGATTCTAGACGTGGTGTCACTGTATAATCGATTTCAATCATGGCATGAAATGGGTGTGTTCTAAAAGCAAGATGACGATTTGAAAACTCTATAAGCACAAACTGACGCTAGATCTAGGGGTGGTGCGTCCCGCAGGGTATAGCAACATACTTCATATATTACACGTATCTTGGTTATTCTGCAAGACCCTCAAATGTCATATATTAGGAATACAGAGTACTATATATCTTCTTAAATATAGGAGCATAAGGAAAACCAAATTATTTTGAAAATAACTCAGGTACTCAAAGAAGGGATATTAAACTACTTTGCATGATAGAAAAGAAGCCATTCGACCATTGAACACACTTGAGGAATTTCTTCCGTACTTGCTACCTAATAACATAAACGTCTTATACTGTTAAATAAAAAATCTATAAGTACCTAACATAAACAGTTTTTGCCTCATTAAGGTAGCAAGAAAAGTAACTTTGGTAAGGTATTAAGATCACCATACTATAGACACAAGTTTTTAGTCCAGAAATAATAAACAGCTTTCAAACAATCAACATGATGCACAATGACTTACACAACTATACAGCGCTGCTGCTCTCATATAGTCCTTTCTCCTAAAAGTTTCTGTAGCCTCTGATTTCACTTTAGCTATTTTCGCTTCCAGTTCCAGTGGATATTTAAACTGGTAAAAAATATTTGTGGTCAGAACAAATATGTCGAATCCACAGACAAGAACTGCATTCGACACTAATAAAAAGCAACAAATCCTCCAACGCTTGAACATAACATTTATTAAGTATTTATGAGTGCCATTAGTATGCATAGGAAGAGCTACAGAACAATGGGACTACTATGGCGATAAATAACGTTAGACAACTACATGGATAGAAGGAATCACTTACTCTTGGGTTCAAATTAAAAATGTTCACATGACAAATGATTCCATCAATACTCCAATCCGGTACAGTTGAAACTGGAGAAGTTAACGGAAATAACATTTCAACAATATCCCTTCTGCCATGAAGAGCAGCAATTTCAATTGCAGTTGTACCGAACTGCAGGAGTAGAACAGTGGTTAATTTTGCATTTAATCATCAGCATAAATATCAACTGCACTTGCGAATAGTTTATATGTTAACTAGTAGAGTACCCATGCAATGCTATGGATCTTTAATAATCATATATACAACATAGCAAAAACATAATGCATCATTTTTGTTCTTCGCCCGCTCCCTCTGTCACACCATGGCTTCGCCTCCTGTCACCATTGTGCTTGTCAGTCAGCGCTGCTAATGTCATGTGTTGCTAATTCTATGGACCTTAAATACACATACTATGACCAGAAAAATACAAAATATCATCTTCATTCTCCCCTGTGCTCTCTCCTCCTGTGGCTTAGATCTGCCACTACTACCTCATCGCTCTGCTTCACTTATGTTTTGTCCGGGTGAGGCAACTATTGATCTTAGATACACACATAAAGCACAATCGTGAGAAGAAAACTATTTTTCTTCAACCTCTCTTCGTCATAATGCCTCCTCTGCTCTGCCTCCGTGTGCTACCACTACGTCATACACTGTTTTGTTGGATGGAGCGTACGATTCTATGGATTCTAAATAGAATGACTGCAAGAAAGCATTACTGTGTCAGCCTCCTTCTCCCTTTATTCTGTATGCCGTCTCGTGGATCTGCTGTCTCGTTGCTCCATGATGCATCGCTCAGCCCTCACGCAACACTGTCTTTTCAATTCAGCAGACATCCATCAAGGTTGGTGGCGTATGGCAGCATTAAGTGTCTCATTGCACTATGGATAATAAGAGAGGGATATATGGTATGCAGATTATATCTCCAATTTAAGTGCAGAAACGAACCATGTTTAAATACATGGTTAAGCAAACGAAGCACAATAATTTATCCTTTGACGTGAGTAAACTTCCACTCTTGAAGTATGATGGGACACAAAAATACTGGAAAACATAAGAAGAATACAAGGACATTTTGTCGTAAAAACGAGAACTCTAACGTTCTTTGAAGAGAGAAAGATCTAGCGTTCTTAGATGAGAGAAAGAAGGATGCATATATAGTAAGATGCACCAGCGCTATTTTTCTTGAAAAACTGGAGGAAAACAAGAAGCACGGATGATATAGCTAAGCCTATAGGATGCGAAGTGGTGTCGACACCAGAAGATATTACAACTGGAAGTTTCAGACATTTCAACAAATGGTTAGTTGGTTGCATAAGCTTTGTACAAAATCAAAATGACATGATAAAGGGAGGAACGGCCTCTCTATTAAATATGTAAGACGAAACTTAGCTAACTCCTCTAAAAACAAAAACCCAAAGCAGAAAAATAGGAGAACATCTGAACTCACAGCATCTGGAGTATTGGGATTAGCACCAGCATCTAGTAAGCACTTCATGATGTCAGGCAAGCCATTATTCGCTGCAACCATCGTGTAAGTGACACCATTATAGTCCATAAAATTAGGATCAGCACCAGCCTGCGTGAATGAATTATTATCTGATCATCTGAATCAGTGCTTGAGATGTCATCTAAGCATAAAACATACGCACAAAGGAAATGAAGCTGCCCACAAACTACACTACCTAAGAAAGCTCCATATGAATAAAGATTACTGACCTTGATGAGTAGACTCACACACTCAAATGATTTTTTCTGTATGGCCATACCCAGTGGGTTAGAATGAAGGTTTAAAACCTTATTAGGCTGTGGAAAGTGGAGATGTCAACTTATTATACTTGTAGAAGGAGCAAATAAAAAATAAAAAAAAGACCATTCATAAGGAAACAGAGTCAGAGTTCTGCAGACAAAGTGAGCTTGTTTCACTTCGAGAATATTATACTGTTGAATATATGTGTAAATTGGTAAAGATGGTGAAGTACAATTACGGCAGACCACAATATTTAGGTTTCAGATTCCAATGCAAGATAGTCCCAAATGGGTGCTACGTAACCTAAAGGCTTTAACAAATAAGGATTTCCTTAATAGAGTCAAGGGGAGAACAAAGAAACTGGTGCTTACATCTGCATGGTGCTCCAACAAAATTTTCACCAAGCCAGGTTCACCTTTACCAGCAGCAATATGCAGCGCAGTCCCATGCACAGAGTGAAATAGGTCCACATCAATTCCTCTTGAAAGCAGCAGTTCAACATTTTCATAATGGCCTGCAAAGGAGGTTTCGTAAAATATCAACTAGGGGACCAGGCATCAGTTTCCTATTACGACAAATATTCAAAATGTCGTAATTTTGCAAATACAAATACTTAAACTTGCAATTTGTATTCAAATATTGGCACTAGGACAAATCATCAGTTTATGAGCAAACAAGACTTAGAGCCCATGCTTACAATGGAAAATCTAACTACTTTTTTTGAGTCCTGAAGTGGTCTAATGGAAACATTAGATCATTTACATGTGAGCTCTGACAATGGACATCATACAGAAACATATGGCAAGATAGACTAATATAGAAAGGATTGGCATGATATAGGTCATGGATGTCAATTACTCAACACTCAATTGTCACAGCCCCAGAAGACAAGATTGAGAGCCATAACAAACACAAGTCCTACATACTCCGCGCGGTTGTGGCGGATTGAGGGCATCTGTGTCTTTGTGCAGGAGAGGGAGTGGCATACCAGCCATTACAGCACCATGTAGAGCTGACCCCTTACTTCCAACAATCGTTGGATCAGCACCGTGATCAAGAAGATATCTTGTAGTAGCAGCTGTCCCAAGCATTGCAGAAATAAACACTGCAGTCCCACCTGAAAACAGCCAGAGTACATCAGGTAGTGAAAGGAACCATATATATATACTAGTCCCGCCATCAACAGAACAATGTTGCAACAATAGACAAGACACTAGATCAGTCACAGTTAAAATTAGCGCTATATGGTGGTTTGATTTGGCTTCCACTTTTTACACATATATAGAGTATACACAAAAACCGAAATAAATTTCTGCCGACAGAATTTCCCAGATACACCTTCTAGTTTGGCCCGAGGCGAAGAGATGCGCGCGCACCTTCATTGTCATTGACGCGGGTGTTGACGTCGACGCGGACATCCTCGACGAGCAGCCTGCAGACGTCGAGCCGCCCGTCCATCGCCGCCAGCACCAGCGCGCGGTTCCAGATGCCGCCTTCGTTCTTCACGACGGTCGCCATCTCTGCCGCACAACCACATTACCGTCAAAAGAACTAAACCCTAGAGGCTGAGGGTGAGTAGTCGGTCGAGGAAGGCTGTGGAGGCGCCGAGGAAAGCAACTACCTTTGAGGACGCGGAGGTTGCCATCGAGGACAGCCCGCATGACTGGGTGGGGAGCACGATCCTTGTCCATGGCGATCGGGTGAGGAGGCGAGGGTTTACAGTCCGGCTGGGCGTGGAGTGCAGCGGACGACCGGACGAGACGACGACTCCCGGCCGGGGAGGGAATGGAAGAAGGGGAGACGAGACGACGACTGCGGTTGGAGGGGAGCGGACGGGGTGGGCGATCCCAACTAACGAAACCCTATTGCTTCCGTGCGTTGTTGGCCCAGTAAGGTCCCCTGCCGTGGGCTGACGCTCTCCGAGAGCTGCCAAATCCTATATATCGCCCAGCAGCGGCGCTAGACGGCCGCGCCGCCTGAAGCGCGCCGCTGCTAGGCCGGCCCATCTAGCGTTTTCTTTTCTTCTCTTTTTTTTTCATTTTCGTTTTCTGTTTCCATTTTTCTTTTTATTCTGTTTTCCTTTTCGTTTTTCTTTCGAAAAATTCAAATTCGAATTAAAAATCAGATTTAAATTTTTTCATTTCGAAAATTGTTCATTTTTGAAAATTGTTCAAATTCAAAATTTATTCATTTTCGAAAATTGTTCAAATTCGAAATTTATTCATATTCGAAAATTATTCAAATTAAATCAGCAAACGAAAAGTAAAAGTAAAAATAAATTCACCTGTTTAAGTGGGCCACGTCATTGAGCCCATTTAGTGGAAGATGCAGGCGGCGCGAGCTGCTTTAAGGCGATATATAACATCTCCCCCGAGAGCTTGTTTTTCTTTTCTTTCAACATCCTTCGTGGGCCTATCGCATAAAGTTGCGCATAGGCATGCAGGCGGACGTCCGCTCCTACTAAATATATGTCCGCCACGTTTCGTGTTTGACCGATTTCCTGAACAATTTTGCTTAGCAGTCTCCTAATTATCAATTAACAAAAGGTGTGGCGGACGTCCGCCCTATCCTGCCGGACCGGCCGCTTGCATGCCTAGTTGCGCACACAAAAGAGAGGGAGGGTGATCGTCGGGAAATCTGTTTTTAACTCGTAGGTGTAGGTGCCAAAAAAGTTCAAACAAAAAATTCGGGTGTACGAGTATGGACATTTTATGTCTGTACAAAAGGTTTCTAAAAAATATTTTTTGTGGCCTATATAAAAAGGACAAATTTCGGTGTTTCAGAATGATATTTTTACAAGACAATTTTTTGTGTTTTTTATATACGCCACAAAAATGTGTTTTTTAAGCGAAACTTTTTTGTGCTGGCATAAAATCCGGATATACACCCTGAATTTTTGTTTGGAATTTCTTAACATTTTAAAATGCATTTTATTATAACGGGACGTATTTAAACATATGAGTCAAAACATCGTGTCTGTGAACCTCTTGTAATAATAAGAGAAATATTTGTCGGTATCAATTCCCTTACCCCTAATTCTTAATTAGAAAGATTTTTTTTCGAGTTTCCAGAATCTAGGCTCTTCTATCTTCGATTTTTTTATTTATTTCATTTCGTTTTCACATTTTCCTCTATGCCTATTCTTTAGATACAGTTTTTGCTTCAATACATAACCTTTTACTTTGTATGAATCTATATTATTCCATCTATTTCTTCCCAAAACTTACAAGGAACTGAAGTCGTGGACTTTTAAGATACACGAGTTACCATGTATACCTCGATATTTGAAGAAACATTGTGATACATTAAAAGTAAGTTACTTTGATATATCCATGACATCAAACCTATGATTTGATCTTAGTAGGTTAGGGTACACTACCCAACCTTTTAACCATCCAACAACATGTTGGTTCTCGGGGGTAAAAAAATGTTAACCCAAAATTTTAGGCCTAAAGGAAATATAGGCTATAACTATATGAGGAGGGTGATTTAGACATTAAAATTATAGTATTATATATTGTTGTTCTAAAGTACAGCAAGCTAGATTATCAAGGCTCTATGCTCAACCAAGCTTGCAATGAGCGGACTTGCTTAACGGAATGTGGAATGTAAACAAAACATTGAAGAGAAATCGGAACATGAAGGCTTGATGTTAAGTCCGGGTACTTAGCAGGGATTATATATGTTTGTTGAGGAAGCTTGATCCAATCGAGGCTAGTACCAATGTCGCCACCTCCATTGGCGTATCCAGTGGGTGGGCCGTGACCCACCCAGATTTTTGAGGAAACAATTGACACCCCCATATACCATGGGCCATTATGTGTTGTGGCCTACCGTCGCTTGTCATTGAGTGGGTCACGTGCGGGCGTCAGGCCCACGTGCTCCTGCATGCGCGTTGCATGAGAAAATATAGTCCATGGGATAGGTTTCGAACCCGGAACCTCCCGCAACGCACGGAGGATACACAATTGGGATAACAACCCTTTGTTGGGAATGTTTCTGTCTAGGTAATAAACATACAGATTAAATACATTCTCCTTTTCTTATAGTTTATTAAGATTTCTTCACTATGTTATTTTTCAAAAACCAGCAAGTGAACAGAGTGGACCGGTGAACCGCACACCAAGACCCTCGCCGGTTCGATCGCCCGTCCAATTTTTTAAACTATGGTTTGTACATATTCTTGTATGTGGACGTGTGACCATGACAACCTGTGAGATTTGTGTTTGTGTGATGGTCGGCCACGTGCCGAGATCTTCCTTCGCCGGCGTGGTTGGCTGAGCCACCGTCTCGCTTAACCCCTCCATGTCGCCTAGTTAGGCGTCGTTGAGAACATACAGAATATGTTTTTTGCCGAGAGCCGAGGGACGTCTCTTGCGGGGTGTTGCGCCACCGGTCTCGCCGGTGCGCGACGACGGAGTTCCATCAGACCACCACATATTGATTGAGTTATCCAATATTTTCATGATAATATGATATATTTATCCACCACAAAATCGACGCAGTTACCCCACTCTCTCATTAATTTTATGTTTATGCTATATTTCATCATGTAAGATTTTAATTATGTTTTTAACTATTTGTATTGGAATCATGCACATATGAAACATACATATTGAATACAATTATGTGAATCGATCGCCTATTTATACTGTTCATTTGGCAAAAAAATCGCGGTGCGACATTTTTATTGCAGTGTGCCCATCCACCAATTTTTTCCTGGATACGTCACTGGTCACCTCCCTTAAGGGCTTTGAAAATGCAAATCCTACCCCCACTCCCGCCTTCACTTCTGGAAACTCTTTCACGTTGAGGTGGGCGAGCTTCGACCTCTGACTCTTCGCATTCTCTTGAAGGTTTTCAAGATGGTTCTAGCTTCCTAAGAGATGTAAAATATATGACACAAGAGTACTAGGTATTTCTCCATCGGCTCAATTAAATATGAGTTATTGCTTGATCTTCCACTAACCTTGTATCTGTTTCTGTTACAGATTGGTCACAAGATTTGCTCATGAAATTTAGGAAGTTAAGCGGCACACTCTATGGTGTAGAAAGAGTGGTACGTGCAAATAAATTTGTGGGTATATATAGAATCTCTAGGAAATATTCCTGTGTTTTGTAATGCTCTATAACCAAACAACTTATATTCAAATTATTGTATATTCAGTTTCGTAAGACTCAATATGCCATGACATTTGCATCATATATGTTTCATATTCTTGACTTTATAGAATCCAAAGTACAAAATAGATCCTAAAAAACTAGCCATTATACAAAATAATGATTCGAATATGTTTTCAAAATTCAAACTAACGACTCGTTGTGTTTTCCAAAACAAATACCCACATTCTACAAGAAACTCTCACAAGTTCAGCCATTTCGAAACACTAGGTCATAAGTAGATATTGGTGGTTCCGACTAGAACCTGGTCACTATTGATCTATGTGAATTGTGTCAACTGTTATATTTCTAGAAGACATTTCGGTGGTTCCGATATGGCACTTAGTGCCTTAAGATTTCAAAGGCTGAGTCTAATATTGGCTATCAGGAGATTTGAGTTATTTTTTTCGAAAATTCCTACATTTCAAGCACGTGACGCAAGAAATTCCTAATGCAAAACTCGCTGATCATGAGAAAACTTTTGGCAGCTGAAAGAGAAGCAAAAGGATAACTCAAAGGCTCTGAAGTTCCGTGCTTCTCTTTAAGAGATGAAACTCAGAGGGTTCAAAACTTGGAGGTAACATTTCTAGAAAAGCATAGAAATAAGAGTACTTTCAAATGTCTCTTTTAATATGGAAACTTGATTCCGAGTTGAACATTAGCAAGTTACCTCAACAACTTCCTAGATGGCTCCCCTTATAATGTGGTTGTTCTAGACTTAATCCGATTCATCACCTATAAAAGATAGTTAATATTCACACTTCAATGCCATATTTTCTTACACATTTTTAGGGGCCACCAACGCTGGTTGTCACGATTGCTTTTAGGCCTAAATACGGTGACATTTGGTGCATACATAATCTCCGAATCATTTTAACATAAATGATCGATACTAACTAAGGGGGCAGGTTGCCGTTTCAATTCCTCCTGCGATGAAATGTGTACGGTGCAACTTTTGCAGAAGACATGCCTCCTTTTAGTGAGGAATACAAATGTTATATACACATACGTGACAAAAGTAATACTCCCTCCGTCCAGAATTAGTTGACATAGATTTTTCTAAATACTGATGTATCTATATAATAAATCACTTCTAAATAATACATCCGTATTTATACATTTGTACGTCAACTAATTCGGAACGGGAGTATAAGCAGGTGCATGGTTTGTGAAGAAGAAAACCACACGAAAATGCACTCAGCAAGCGTAAGCGTAAGCAAAAAAATCTCACCTATATGTGTTGTGCAAATTGTCAAAACACCTTTCAACCACCTTGCCAGCCATGCATGAAAGTACGTTTTGGGTCACATAGACTACACAGTACCCCGTCATGTTACCATTTCTTCAGATTTCGTCTTCAACGCGCCATGCATCGATCAAAGTTGCTCTTTAGCTTGTGTATGACGATGCGATTGAGATTTTCAAAAGTTTGACTTAACTTACGTGACCTTAAGGCACATTTAATCATAACACTTGTGTGTAAATTACTTGACGTTTGCGCTTATTCCCCTATATACGATCATGCATATGGAACTTGATTTGTCGCTTACAGAAAAAATTGTGAAATGACGGTATGCTACATAAAAACAACCGGGGGATCCATATCAAGATCTACAACAATCTCTAGTCTTATTATTTACTAGTTCTGGTCAGGCCACCTCATTCCATAACCAGATTAACACATGCTCATGGCCATCGCTGTCCTTAATCCTGTGGCTGATGTAAAGTGAAGAGACCAAAAGTGACGCTGCGTCTTCTCTTCTTTCTTACGTGTCCACCGTTGCGTCGCCATGTATGCAGGCTACCATGTAGCCACAAGCTAGGCCGGCTGGATATGACAGGAACCAAATCATGGCGTGGACAAATACAGCTGATTTCCATGCTAACTTGACGACAAGCAACACTTAAACCTGAAGCAAGTAATTCTGGTGGCGAAATGACACTTTGGTTCCTTTGTTAGGAGCTTGATTTGTTCTGCTTTGTTTAACTATTATTCGATACCGACTGAAAGAAGTTTGGCACTACAATGCGAACAAATACCCAGAGTTGAAGAACCAGTTGGATTTCGAACGAACCAAACGAAGCCGTGAGATATTCCCTCTTCAAAAGTTATTCAAATTGGCACTGAGAATAGCGCGATCAGATTATCTTTTCTGGTCTGCAGTCAAGGGTACCTAGAAAACAGATGTGCCAATAAAGTGCAACAACTGGAGGGAATCGAACTATCTGATGACCAAATCGCAGGGGACATTTCGCAATAAATTTATTTTGGCTGATTCGTTCACACTAAGCAACTTTATTAAGTGAACATAATATAATGCTAATGCAGAATATAAAAATTTAGGGTTCTTCTTCTGTCGCCGATCAGCAACTACTGAACAGTTCATGTTGTAACGTCAGCTTGGATAGCTACCTTGCCCAGGCACAACTACTAATCTATACTCTTTTGATCAGCAAAGGTTTTTGTCCCACAAGATTAATTTAACTATTGGTGCTTGAGAATGATGTGAGCTGCCCACAATACTTCGGATATTTTGGAGGTCCCTCCAATAATTGTCACCGAAAATATCAGTGCATAATTAAGATCGATTTTTTGCTGGGATATTTATTGGAAGATATCATCTGAGGCTGAGTTTGCAATAGCTAAAGTAATACGTGCAGAAACAATATCCCTGAAAACAGAAAAACATTGGTTACAAAACAGTGAAATAGACAAAAAAAAACTGATTGGAAAAAGGAAATTGACAAATCGTACGCGTTCTTCAAAAGAGATTTTGCACCCAACAAACATATCTTTTGCACAATTTTATAAGTTTAGAATCTGTAAACCAGTGTAGTAAGAATGGTCTATGTTCAAACAGTTTTTTTGACCACCTACACCTTTTGACAGCATATCTCTTGCCTTGCAAATCTTATACACACGATAGGAAAACTATGATGTAAGGTCACAATTGTGCCGAAAGTGAAGCTCTGGTGCTCTAATTTCTCAAACGTGGATAATGTCATGTGCCTCACTTTCACTTCCTTTTAAACGCGGTTCATAACACTTCCACTCGGTTGCATATTTTGCCAAACACCTTCTTGACACGCCAGGAGTGAAGAAAATCAGAATCATCTTTCGACAAAATGGGGAGTTCAATAATAGCAAAGCAAAAATATTCCACGACAAACCAATAACTGGGACTAGCTAGGGCCCTCTCTCGATAAGCTCGGCACTACCAACCCATCAGCTTAGCAAGATATCTTCTCTGTGGTTGCTTGGCCTTGTCTTGTGCTTGGACCAACTGCGTGGAAACTTCTGCCGCACTAGCACCGACCAGAGCGTATCAACCACTAATTCGATATTGAGCTTCAAGAAGGAGAAGCGAATTGGCAACCGAAAGGTAACAGACCGGGAATCCTCCTCCTCTCGCTCCCGTGCTGCTCTCGGGCGGCACCGGGGCGCCCCAACCCTAGCCTCAGGCCACCTCCCCTCCCGCCGACCTCGACCCCGCCGCTGCCACCGGCCTCACTGTAGTGGCGGCGGCCCCCTTCCTCCACAAAGGCGGCGGGGGGGGGGGGGGGGAGCTCGTGGTGGACGCGTTCTTTCCCGTCGGCGCTCCGTCCTCGGGCGCGACGTGGCGGCGGTGCTCGCCCACGCGAGGACGGGCGGCGGTCCCCCTCGGCTCGGGCGCAGCCCTGTGGCGCCGTAGGCGTGCCGGCTCGGTGGCAGTGGTGTGGCGGCCGCACGTGCCCGATCTGGGCTGCGCGGGCCATGCCAGTGCCCTGCGTTTAGGCGGCCTCGCCGTGTGGTCCCGCCAGCGGGCAGGCCAGGACGACATCCTGCGGGGAGCTGCCGGCGCGAGTGCTAGCCAGATCCGGGCCATGCGGGGCCGGTGATGCGGGCGGTGGCCCAGGCCTCACCGGCGCGGTGGGGCTCCACCTGCAGCAGCCGCGCTGGCTGACTGCAGAGGAGAGAAGGTAGGCGGCGGCCTGTGCTCCGGCATGCAGCCAGCCTGATCTGGGCCGTGTGGGCTCGATCTGGGTCTCCCGGGCCCCGATCTAGGCTGCCCGGGCCGCGCTCGACGCGAGGGCTGCTCTGCCTTGTTGGCCGGCGGGAGTAGGGACTCCCCGGTCATTCTTGCCTGGACAGGCACGTCACTGCGGTGGCGGTGCGGCGTTCTCCTCCGCTGCGTATGTTGCTCTCCCGTGGAGAGTGCTCCTGCTCAGGTGCAGGGGCGCTCCCAGACCCTTGACAAGACACACAGCGAGCTGGGCAGGCTCGTTGCACCTTTTCCGGTGTCCTAATGTCCTGCGAGGCCAGCTCCGCTGCTTTGTGCAGCGTTTCGCTCGGCTGGACAGGGCCATGACAGCTTCGGGTCGTCCGCTGCAGAGGAAGGTTGGTGTTCTTGGTCTGGCGTTTGTTGCTGGTGCTCTTAGTAGGGGCTGGAGCACCATGTCTCTCCTCTCCGGGAAGGAGATGGGAAGCAGTGGCCGGGCTCTTCGACCTCTTGGTGGCATCTGGTGTTTGGGATGCTCGGGGCTCCGGTGAAAACTGTGCATGTTGCAGGTGGCGGTGACACCTACGGGTGCCATTTTTCTTCGTGAAGGCGCCACCTTGAAGTTCCACTCCCTATTGGATTCCACCTCCGCCTCTACCTGACTTGTTCTCGGTGTGGCTTGCCTATGTTGGCAGTGTGTGTAGAATCCACATGACCTAGTCGTTCTTTACGGTCGAGCTCTATGTTGGAGGATTGGGTTTTGGCGAAAGCTTTGTAGGTCTTTGGACTCTACCGGCGACGACGACGCTCTTCGGTGCCGTTTCCCTCCTTGGAGGCGTCGTTCTGAAACCCCCTCTTGGGATTCTCGAGTCCTGCTTGTGTGCGTGCTCGAGCGTTGGGTGGCGATGTGGGCGAGGATGGTCTGAAGGTGGCATTGCTTCCGTGCAACAGAAGACAAGACAATTCGCCTTCGACTAGATCAAGACTTAGTTGCTTTTGTTCCTTCTCCTTTGTAGTCTTCTATTGTCTTTGTGCTTGTCTTGTAAGCTGGCATCCCAGCGCATGAGTGTAAACTGTGTAAGCTGTAACTCTTAGCCGGTTGTTGGCTTTGTTAATTTAAAACTGGGCTCATTTCGAGCCTTCCGTCTAAAAGCTTCAAGAAGGAGCACCAGCCATCTCGGTCGTTTGATACAGTGCTCGGCTTGTCAATTATTCAGTAGCCAATGCACTGTGATTGGCTGATTTGTCGCTTGTTCCATTTGGCCAACCTTCCTCTCTCTAGAGTCTAGAGGCTTCTTTGCTGCTTCCCTCTGCTCTCTGCCTGCCTATAAAAGGCCAGAGTGTCTTCTCACTCATAAGAGGCGGGGGCTCACTCATCTCTTTCATTTGTCACATTGCACAAAAGCAAACGCACTCTTCAAGTAGCTGGTCTGACAGTGTACTGTCAAATCTAGAGATTGTGTGAGATTTCTTGCACGTTGCAAGATGGTTAAGGTATGTTACTAATTAAGGCACCGCTTGTCTTGTTCTAGGACTAGCTAGTCTTCAGTTTGCTCGATTTTGTTCATCGATCTGAATATGTTTCCCTATTTGTTGCAGCAAAAGATTGTTCTCAAGTTGGCACTGGATGACGAGAGGAAGAGGAGGAAAGCCTTCAAGGCCGCTGTTGGCATGGCAGGTACGATACGAACAGGCCACTGATCAAATTTAATCCATAATTCGTCGTGTGCTGTCTTCTTCTTAATTATAACAACAAGTGCGTGCCTGCTGAATCCTGCAGGCGTGACGTCCGCGACGATGGAGGGGGACAAGATAATCATCCTCGGGGACGGCGTCGACCCGATCACGCTGACGACGATGCTCCGCCGCGGCCTGGGCTACGCCGAGCTCCTCAGCGTCTCATCCGGTAACGACAAGAAGAAGGACGGCTACGGCGCATATGAGTACGGCGGCGAAAAGAAGGACAGCTACGGCGCCTATGGGTACGGCGGCGAAAAGAAGAAGGACGGCTATGGATACGGCGGAGCGGATGGTGGCGGCAGCGGCATGAGCTTCGGCGGCAAGGAGGGTGGTAGCTCCAAGGGCGGCAGCGGCGGCGGTCGTGGAGGCGGCTACCCTCAGAACGCGGTGGCGCCGGTCCCGTACCCTGCGTACCAGCAGTACAACGCCATGCCGCCGTCCTACAAATCAGTTAATCTGTTTACTCACGCGGACGGCAACAAAAGTAAAGCGCTACATCTATTAAATGAAATATAGATCTATGCTTACAAATCAGTTAATCTGTTTACTCACGCTGTTGAGAGGAGCAGGCCATACCTTACTCTCCCGGCGGCTAGCAGAACAGAGTGGTGAAGGGAATTGGTCGATATTATCCGGTTCGGCTAGCATTAGTGCATTGCCGTTGCAGTCTGCGCATTCTCTAGCCCCGGTGCAGTAGCTCCCGCTTGCGCACGGTCCGGGGAAGGGTCCGACCACTTTGGGTCTATAGTACGTAGCCTTTATCTGCATTTCTGCAAGAGACTATTTACAGGACTTGAACCCGTGACCTCGTGGTCACAAGGCAGCAGCTTTACCGCTGCGCATTCTCCATGAAGACGAAGAAAAATGATGTCTTTGTTGTTGTCTACCACATCCACTTCTCTAACGCTGTTAGGCGCAAGTTCGTCAATTTCGAACGGGCCGACGTACATCAGGACGCCGGCCACACCTAGGATTTTTTTTAGAATCAATAAAATTTATGATAATCTAAGGTAAAATTCTAATGTAATCACAAAAATCATTTACCAGTTAGTGATCCATCAGGAGAGCAAAAATATCCGTCATCCTAAAATTCATATGAATAGTACATAAAGCTTTTCTTTTAAAAATTGAAGCAAATACGATAGATAGTCTACTTATACCAATTCATAGTTTACCTTGGACAAAACAGATGCACTGGCCCAACGGCGCTACGACACCACCAAATGGGAAAGAAATGTGCTCTGGCAATCCCGGCTTCTAGATTGAATCAAAACTTCCTTTCAAATTCAAGAGCGGTGAAAGGAAACTAATCGATCAATCTGGGAGTGATACGCTAGGTTCTGGTCATATTTATTTTCTCTCTTCGTTTTATTATTAGCAACGGATGAAAGGTTCCTACGACGCTAGATGAATGAATGGTTCCTATATCATGAATGTTTCTGGCCACTCGAAGTGATACATGAATGAATGGTTCTGGCAACTCGAATTGATACATGAATGAGCGGTTAATTGTACTCTGCATAATTTCAGCATTTTTTGCCGTAATAAATTTGTTGACAGACAATTACATCTAGAAAACGTCAAATGTGCATCAGTTAGGTTAGGACATCGGTTGTTTACATATGTAATCAATCATCATTAATTGATTTCCATCAATATAATGTAAGTTGTCTTCAGATACATCTCAGTGTCCGCTTCTTATGGTGCAAGCAATTTGTAGTTCGTGAGACTGAGTGTTGACACCGACTACTGTTGTGTTATAGAATCAAAAAAAATGGAACTGCATGCTGGCACGATAAATGGAACCCACAAACACATGTATTTAGAAGAAGTAATACGAAAATAGTAACTTGATACAAGTATCTTCCTCTGAAACACAACAAGAGGCAACAACTCGATGCGAGTGAAAGTAGATACACAACTCTCCCTCTTTTCTGATATCTAGCAAAAATCTTTATCTGACACACAACTCTCCCAGGAAAGTGAGTAGATGGCTCTCGTTAAACATATACAGGGAAGAAAAAGGCATACGCATACTTATTTGATGAATAAGTAGAGTACAGTTAATCTATGATTCAGCTTAACAATTTCAGTGATAAGACCAACTATTGACTACAAATATAGAGTTTGCTTTATGCACAGGGCCGAATCTTTGGCCTTCGCGAGCCTGCCAGCATCCTCACGGCTGGAGATTCCAGCAGCGATCAGAGAGATGCACGCCTTCGTGAGAACGAAGATGGTCGATACCAAGAAGTTTGTGGCGAGCAATGAAGAAAAAATACCTGAAAAAATAATGCAGGACATATGTGAGCCGCTAGATAGAATCAAGTGCAAACAATATATGTACGTAATTACACCTGTAGTAATTTTGTGGAAAACAAATCAAGCTCTTATGATCCCATTGACATGTGAAAACTTGAAAAATTTAAAGTGTTGTACGAACACCATTAGGTGGATTAATATGTCTCAACATTTAGATCACAGGTGCATAAATCCATATCAGTAATGCGTATGCACATGAGAGTTCAGAAAAAAATACATGGCCATAAAGGATATCACTTGTTTGTTTTTGTGACTGACAGACATCAACATTCCATGTACAGGAAAGCTTAGAAAAATCTCCACTAATAATGAACATTGAGGGGTCCAAGTAAATGATTCTTCTGTCTTAAATACCTTTGATATGAAGAAACATTCTTAAGTTTTTCTCAGCAATAAAGGCATCAAGAAAATATATTTATTAGCGTTGAGAAAAAATCAAAGCTCACTAAACAAAAACTGAAGACCAACCCGGTATGCATCCTTCTTCTGCTGGCGGCGTTGCCTCTGTAGCTATTCTGCTTTTTTTTTCAGGCACCAATGGAGCGTACCGCCTTGTCCAGTCTGTTGTTTTTGACCTCTTTGAATCTGAGGATTGCAATGGTTTGTTAGGTGTCAGCAGATCACGGAGAAGATTCGCCAGTTTGATGCTCCATATGCGATAGACTATTTCTGAACAAAATAGACAAATATGCAAATTGCAGGCAATTGTCAACAATTTAGAATATGCAGGAAAACAAATTGAGGTAACCAAATTGTGAATTAAAACAGCTGGAGTTTAACTCGAACGGTAATGAAAACAATTGCATAGTCAACTATTAAAAAGCATATTTATAGTAGAAGATCACATTACACACCTGTAACTCTTCATGAATCAATACAAACACCTTATGCATCAATGAATACCCGTTTCATCCCTGCAACACATCCATGTACACAATGTTTTTTGTGCTTTTTCCCATGTCATCAATGTCTTTATTTGGCTTGGCCAAAATCCGAGTGGTTTGCCTTGACACACCCCTGGACAGCGCAACATAAAGCTGGCCATGCGAGAACACCGGCTCCGGGAGGTAAATACCAACATTTGGAATAGTTTGACCCTGTGCTTTGTTAATGGTCATGGCAAAACTCAACCGGATCGGAAATTGTTTCCTCTTGAACTTGAAAGGAAGTGAAATGTCCTCTGAGGGCGACAAAGGGATCCTCGGTATGAACACTCTCCATTCAGCATGTTGTCCACCAACAATCTCGCATCAATTGCATTATCTTGGAATGCTCTAATCATCAATCTTGTTCCATTGCACAACCCGTTGTGAGGGTCGAGATTTCGGAGAAGAATGACAGGACAATTAACTTTGAGTTTCAATATATGCGGGGGCAAACCATTTGGAGTGATGGAGTTTAGATAGTCAATTGTGTAGTTCTTGTGTGCATCATCCTCGACGGAGTCAAAGCTATAATATATCTTTTCTCGGCCAGGAAACCTATCGATCATCTTTTTATTCAGATCGTCCACGTATTCATTCTTGGTTGAAAGAATGGCACGTGAGCTCATGTAAGCCGCCGATGTGGCATTCTCATGAAGCAACGGGAAGATATCTTCGATAAGCTTATTGACTGGTTCTTCAGTGGGAGCATAAGGAATAACAATGTCATCTGGAAGACGCACGTAATCAGCACCGATCGTCTCTTCTGTCCCTTCACCAATTCTCAAGAGGTAACTGGAGAACCACGGGTCGGTCTGTGCCCTCATATTACGCTTGAGGCGTATCTTCCTAACCTTCTCCCACAAATAAGATCTTTGTACCGTTGCGTCAGTTATCTGCGCTCTCGTCCCACGGGTCACCACGGGAAGGACCTGTCTAAAATCTCCTCCAAACACCAGGACCTTCCCACCAAATGGCAAATCACATTCCATGATATCCTGTAGGGACCTGTCAAGTGTCTCCACTGTTTGACGCTTTGTCATGGCAACTTCATCCCAGATTATCAAAGATGCCCTAGCAAGCAGCTTTGCGGTATCACTCTCCTTGGTGAAATTGCACGTGCTGCTGTCGGTGAGCCTAATTGGAATTTTGAACCGGAGTGGGCGGTGCGTCCACCAGGCATGATCGATGCTGCTATACCAGAGGTTGCAGTTGCAATAGCTATTTTCGCCAAGGAACGAACCTTAGCAAGGAGGGCCTTGTATAGGTACGTCTTTCCCATGCCACCCGGACCATCGACAAAGAAAATCTGGCTCTTGTTGTTGACGACATGAGAGAGGATTTCATCAAAACTAGCACGCTGCTCTGTGTTAAGAGTTGTAAACAAATTCACGTCGGCTTTGTCGAAAATGACCGACAACTCATCTTGAACCTCTCTATAGTCACCGCTAGAACACTCGTCAACAACAAGATCCAAATCCGGGAGGCCATAACTTTTTATATCCTTCCCCATGGAGTGCACCAGATCCCTAATGTCTCTAAGGGTGGTTACGACGGTAGTCCTCAGACATTGCCTCAAGGTGCTTCTCCCACAATGATCGGATTTGGGTCACCTCGCAAAACACCAGAATGGTTGCGAAAAGCCTTCTTAGAGCATATGGCATCTGGAAAGTAGCAGACTCAGTCAAGTAGTCATCAAGGGACTTGTCAGTCTCTATCAGACCTCTTTGCTCACACGATTCTCTAAAATTATAGCACCGCTGGCCATGCACAGTTCTCAAATCCTCAAATGATGTTGCACCTCTGACATGATGCAAGAGCACTCTCAAAAGGTACCTCTCACCTTCAGCAGGATTCGCATACACAATTCTTCCAACCTGCCCCCGCCCCCTTAGTTTTCTTCGCTGCCACTTCTTGGTACCCTTAATCCACCTATAGAACTCCGGGAACTCTTTGTACAAGATGTCCTCGCGCAAGAGTCCACCTGGTTCATCTTGAAATATTCAGTGAGCATGGTACTAGAAGAAGAGGCTTGCTGACGACATCCTGTAGACTATCGCCCTCTTTGAATGCAATAGTCTGCATATTTTCCAAATGGAGCTGAAGTTGGAGAACAGAAGGAGAGATACCGAACATTGGAAAAGCACAAATCATGTAGACCGCCTCTTGTGGCCCCACAAATCTAGCATCTATGTACTATTTAATCTCATTGATTACTCCACCATCTACATCAGCTGCTGGGTCGACTGAGAATGACGCACGATCATGTCCTTTATAGATATACTTGAATAAATACTTAACTGCCTTGATGCTAGAGCAAGCTTCAACATTGATGTGACAATTGTACCGCATAAGCAGACCAGGGTTGTATGGGACAACCCATCTATTATCCAGTTCAGCTCCTCTGACCTTCACTACAGGACCATCTCGTCTCCTCCTGTAGATAGGATATGAGTCCTTTCCTTGCTGCGTAGCATCACAGAACTGCCGAGGATAACGAAATCGGCATTCACCATCTATCATGCAAGGACTGTGTTTCCGAAGAGCACCACAAGGACCGTGTAGCATATGCTTCACCACCAGAGCATGCAATACAGGGTACCTATCCATGTCAGGGATTTCTGCTGATATCACCTTGTCATACTCGTCTGGGTTTGTTAGCTTGCTGTCCGAGCGCATGATCAGAAGCATGTGTTCATGTGGCAGCCCCCTCTTTTGAAACTCAGTAACATGGACATATGAAGCAACCTCACCAAAGTACTTCTTTGGATCAAAAGATCTTTCATACTACGCAATTTGGCCCTATAAACTCTCGCCACAAGGTCTGGACGGTCTTGCGGTGTCTGCCCGGGTTCAAGCCTGGATGTAATCTCCTCCCAGTGCGGGTTGCAAGTCATGGTGATGAAATAATCAGGCTTCCCATACCGCTGGACTAACGCCATCGCATCAAGAAATCTTCGCTGCATGTCTCGGTCACCACCTGGAAAAGTCCGTGGTAGCACAATTCTCTTGCCAACCTGAGAACCACGTGTCTCGCCCGCATCCATGACAACAACACCCTAACAAACAGATGAATCAAAACTTCAGTAGTTGGTAAACGGAAAAGGTTTCTTGTTGGAAGGCTAGTCGATGAACCTTTTTATTCAATATAGAACGTTTTGATACCTGGTATAGATCGGCACGAATGAGTTTCTGATTCTCAGGCTTAGAGTAGAAATCAAGTCTCATGGTCTCCATCTTGATATACATGTCAACAGCCCATTGCTGGAAGCCGCGTGCACCAAATAATATAATGTTAAAAAGGTGTTTTCTGCATTGTAGTTTGAAACAATAGTACTCCCTTGCGCTGACAAATTTTCTAGACTTTCCAGCATCGTCACCATCCTCCTGGTCCTCTTCACCATCTAGGACATAATTCAAAAAAGAACTCATCAGCAATGATCAATGAATAAAAAGGTGAACACGTTAGAAGCATCAGGACAATTACCTGCTGCATCATCCGTGTTTGATACATCATGTACATTTGAAGTACGATCTTGAACTGGGAAGTCCTCACCCTCGGTCCCATCCTCGTTGTTCTCTTCAACAGCCGGAGCCTCTCCGTCATACGGCATCCAACGGTTCCATCCAGTTTCCCCTCCCGGAAAGAATAATGGATACGCCAAAGGATCATAGCAACCATAGTAAGCTCTGATGTATATGGGACGATCACCTTTGCCATGCAAGACAACTTGCCTATCAAAAGTGTTTAATGGATCGCTCCCTTCTACCCACATCACAGCCACCTGGGAAGCTGTGGGAGCATTGTACCTTCGCTGGTCCAGCCTTATATCCGTGTTCAATGAAATCTTATATTCTTCTATATTAGGAACAGAGCCCATGCTCTTAAAAACTTGCACATACGGGTTGTCCTTTAGTATCTCTAGAATCTTCCGTATGAGATTTATATCAAGATCCGGAGACCGCTTTGCTCTATGTTCCAAGGTTTCATCAGTATCATAGATGTAGAGCTGCAGATGCCTAGGACCTTGACCACCGGGCACCAGATCATCTGCCTTAAAGTACAATGCCTCGTGTGCACAGAAGGTATATACACCGGTTCTCGCCGCGTTGCTGACCCTAGGATCAAGGGTAACCGCAAGGCTTGTGAAAGAGAAGTGGCTGTTGAAGTACCTTATGTGCTTTCTAAAATATTTTGCATCATCATCAACCTGACTTGTAAACAACCGGCGCAACTCCGCAGGAACTTCAGGGGTAACTATCTTGACCCTTCCTTTTCTGCAACAGAACGCGGGACCCTCAAACTGGATCCTACTTGCACCACAGTGTTTGCAATCTGGTACTGATCTCAAAACATGATGCTTGGTTGGTAGATTGTGGTACTCGTAGTCATAAGGATCAACATTCTGTGTACTTTCTGGAGCAACACCACTTGTCACTCTCCACGAATCGAACCCATCTCCTGCCAAGATATAATAGATCAAGGTCAAAAATAGATGCGCAAAAATTGATAACAGAAGAATACATCTATATCAATAATTTTATATCGAAATAATTTACCTTGGCCACGGTAAATCCTAGACTCATCATCATCACCATCATCAAATATCGAGTGTCCGCTTCTTATGGTGCAAGCAATTTGTAGTTCGTGAGACTGAGTGTTGACACCGACTACTGTTGTGTTATAGAATCAAAAAAAATGGAACTGCATGCTGGCACGATAAATGGAACCCACAAACACATGTATTTAGAAGAAGTAATACGAAAATAGTAACTTGATACAAGTATCTTCCTCTGAAACACAACAAGAGGCAACAACTCGATGCGAGTGAAAGTAGATACACAACTCTCCCTCTTTTCTGATATCTAGCAAAAATCTTTATCTGACACACAACTCTCCCAGGAAAGTGAGTAGATGGCTCTCGTTAAACATATACAGGGAAGAAAAAGGCATACGCATACTTATTTGATGAATAAGTAGAGTACAGTTAATCTATGATTCAGCTTAACAATTTCAGTGATAAGACCAACTATTGACTACAAATATAGAGTTTGCTTTATGCACAGGGCCGAATCTTTGGCCTTCGCGAGCCTGCCGGCATCCTCACGGCTGGAGATTCCAGCAGCGATCAGAGAGATGCACGCCTTCGTGAGAATGAAGATGGTCGATACCAAGAAGTTTGTGGCGAGCAATGAAGAAAAAATACCTGAAAAAATAATGCAGGACATATGTGAGCCGCTAGATAGAATCAAGTGCAAACAATATATGTACGTAATTACACCTGTAGTAATTTTGTGGAAAACAAATCAAGCTCTTATGATCCCATTGACATGTGAAAACTTGAAAAATTTAAAGTGTTGTACGAACACCATTAGGTGGATTAATATGTCTCAACATTTAGATCACAGGTGCATAAATCCATATCAGTAATGCGTATGCACATGAGAGTTCAGAAAAAAATACATGGCCATAAAGGATATCACTTGTTTGTTTTTGTGACTGACAGACATCAACATTCCATGTACAGGAAAGCTTAGAAAAATCTCCACTAATAATGAACATTGAGGGGTCCAAGTAAATGATTCTTCTGTCTTAAATACCTTTGATATGAAGAAACATTCTTAAGTTTTTCTCAGCAATAAAGGCATCAAGAAAATATATTTATTAGCGTTGAGAAAAAATCAAAGCTCACTAAACAAAAACTGAAGACCAACCCGGTATGCATCCTTCTTCTGCTGGCGGCGTTGCCTCTGTAGCTATTCTGCTTTTTTTTTCAGGCACCAATGGAGCGTACCGCCTTGTCCAGTCTGTTGTTTTTGACCTCTTTGAATCTGAGGATTGCAATGGTTTGTTAGGTGTCAGCAGATCACGGAGAAGATTCGCCAGTTTGATGATCCATATGCGATAGACTATTTCTGAACAAAATAGACAAATATGCAAATTGCAGGCAATTGTCAACAATTTAGAATATGCAGGAAAACAAATTGAGGTAACCAAATTGTGAATTAAAACAGCTGGAGTTTAACTCGAACGGTAATGAAAACAATTGCATAGTCAACTATTAAAAAGCATATTTATAGTAGAAGATCACATTACACACCTGTAACTCTTCATGAATCAATACAAACACCTTATGCATCAATGAATACCCGTTTCATCCCTGCAACACATCCATGTACACAATGTTTTTTGTGCTTTTTCCCATGTCATCAATGTCTTTATTTGGCTTGGCCAAAATCCGAGTGGTTTGCCTTGACACACCCCTGGACAGCGCAACATAAAGCTGGCCATGCGAGAACACCGGCTCCGGGAGGTAAATACCAACATTTGGAATAGTTTGACCCTGTGCTTTGTTAATGGTCATGGCAAAACTCAACCGGATCGGAAATTGTTTCCTCTTGAACTTGAAAGGAAGTGAAATGTCCTCTGAGGGCGACAAAGGGATCCTCGGTATGAACACTCTCCATTCAGCATGTTGTCCACCAACAATCTCGCATCAATTGCATTATCTTGGAATGCTCTAATCATCAATCTTGTTCCATTGCACAACCCGTTGTGAGGGTCGAGATTTCGGAGAAGAATGACAGGACAATTAACTTTGAGTTTCAATATATGCGGGGGCAAACCATTTGGAGTGATGGAGTTTAGATAGTCAATTGTGTAGTTCTTGTGTGCATCATCCTCGACGGAGTCAAAGCTATAATATATCTTTTCTCGGCCAGGAAACCTATCGATCATCTTTTTATTCAGATCGTCCACGTATTCATTCTTGGTTGAAAGAATGGCACGTGAGCTCATGTAAGCCGCCGATGTGGCATTCTCATGAAGCAACGGGAAGATATCTTCGATAAGCTTATTGACTGGTTCTTTAGTGGGAGCATAAGGAATAACAATGTCATCTGGAAGACGCACGTAATCAGCACCGATCGTCTCTTCTGTCCCTTCACCAATTCTCAAGAGGTAACTGGAGAACCACGGGTCGGTCTGTGCCCTCATATTACGCTTGAGGCGTATCTTCCTAACCTTCTCCCACAAATAAGATCTTTGTACCGTGCGTCAGTTATCTGCGCTCTCGTCCCACGGGTCACCACGGGAAGGACCTGTCTAAAATCTCCTCCAAACACCAGGACCTTCCCACCAAATGGCAAATCACATTCCATGATGTCCTGTAGGGACCTGTCAAGTGTCTCCACTGTTTGACGCTTTGTCATGGCAACTTCGTCCCAGATTATCAAAGATGCCCTAGCAAGCAGCTTGCGGTACCACTCTCCTTGGTGAAATTGCACGTGCTGCTGTCGGTGAGCCTAATTGGAATTTTGAACCGGAGTGGGCGGTGCGTCCACCAGGCATGATCGATGCTGCTATACCAGAGGTTGCAGTTGCAATAGCTATTTTCGCCAAGGAACGAACCTTAGCAAGGAGGGCCTTGTATAGGTACGTCTTTCCCGTGCCACCCGGACCATCGACAAAGAAAATCTGGCTCTTGTTGTTGACGACATGAGAGAGGATTTCATCAAAACCAGCACGCTGCTCTGTGTTAAGAGTTGTAAACAAATTTACGTCGGCTTTGTCGAAAATGACCGACAACTCATCTTGAACCTCTCTATAGTCACCGCTAGAACACTCGTCATCAACAAGATCCAAATCCGGGAGGCCATAACTTTTTATATCCTTCCCCATGGAGTGCACCAGATCCCTAATGTCTCTAAGGGTGGTTACGACGGTAGTCCTCAGACATTGCCTCAAGGTGCTTCTCCCACAATGATCGGATTTGGGTCACCTCGCAAAACACCAGAATGGTTGCGAAAAGCCTTCTTAGAGCATATGGCATCTGGAAAGTAGCAGACTCGGTCAAGCAGTCATCAAGGGACTTGTCAGTCTCTATCAGACCTCTTTGCTCACACGATTCTCTAAAATAGCACCGCTGGCCATGCACAGTTCTCAAATCCTCAAATGATGTTGCACCTCTGACATGATGCAAGAGCACCTCAAAAGTACCTCTCACCTTCAGCAGGATTCGCATACACAATTCTTCCAACCTGCCCCCGCCCCCTTAGTTTTCTTCGCTGCCACTTCTTGGTACCCTTAATCCACCTATAGAACTCCGGGAACTCTTTGTACAAGATGTTCCTCGCGCAAGAGTCCACCTGGTTCATCTTGAAATATTCAGTGAGCATGGTACTAGAAGAAGAGGCTGCTGACGACATCCTGTAGACTATCGCCCTCTTTGAATGCAATAGTCTGCATATTTTCCAAATGGAGCTGAAGTTGGAGAACAGAAGGAGAGATACCGAACATTGGAAAAGCACAAATCCTGTAGACCGCCTCTTGTGGCCCCACAAATCTAGCATCTATGTACTATTTAATCTCATTGATTACTCCACCATCTACATCAGCTGCTGGGTCGACTGAGAATGACGCACGATCATGTCCTTTATAGATATACTTGAATAAATACTTAACTGCCTTGATGCTAGAGCAAGCTTCAACATTGATGTGACAATTGTACCGCATAAGCAGACCAGGGTTGTATGGGACAACCCATCTATTATCCAGTTCAGCTCCTCTGACCTTCACTACAGGACCATCTCGTCTCCTCCTGTAGATAGGATATGAGTCCTTTCCTTGCTGCGTAGCATCACAGAACTGCCGAGGATAACGAAATCGGCATTCACCATCTATCATGCAAGGACTGTGTTTCCGAAGAGCACCACAAGGACCGTGTAGCATATGCTTCACCACCAGAGCATGCAATACAGGGTACCTATCCATGTCAGGGATTTCTGCTGATATCACCTTGTCATACTCGTCTGGGTTTGTTAGCTTGCTGTCCGAGCGCATGATCAGAAGCATGTGTTCATGTGGCAGCCCCCTCTTTTGAAACTCAGTAACATGGACATATGAAGCAACCTCACCAAAGTACTTCTTTGGATCAAAAGATCTTTCATACTACGCAATTTGGCCCTATAAACTCTCGCCACAAGGTCTGGACGGTCTTGCGGTGTCTGCCCGGGTTCAAGCCTGGATGTAATCTCCTCCCAGTGCGGGTTGCAAGTCATGGTGATGAAATAATCAGGCTTCCCATACCGCTGGACTAACGCCATCGCATCAAGAAATCTTCGCTGCATGTCTCGGTCACCACCTGGAAAAGTCCGTGGTAGCACAATTCTCTTGCCAACCTGAGAACCACGTGTCTCGCCCGCATCCATGACAACAACACCCTAACAAACAGATGAATCAAAACTTCAGTAGTTGGTAAACGGAAAAGGTTTCTTGTTGGAAGGCTAGTCGATGAACCTTTTTATTCAATATAGAACGTTTTGATACCTGGTATAGATCGGCACGAATGAGTTTCTGATTCTCAGGCTTAGAGTAGAAATCAAGTCTCATGGTCTCCATCTTGATATACATGTCAACAGCCCATTGCTGGAAGCCGCGTGCACCAAATAATATAATGTTAAAAAGGTGTTTTCTGCACTGTAGTTTGAAACAATAGTACTCCCTTGCGCTGACAAATTTTCTAGACTTTCCAGCATCGTCACCATCCTCCTGGTCCTCTTCACCATCTAGGACATAATTCAAAAAAGAACTCATCAGCAATGATCAATGAATAAAAAGGTGAACACGTTAGAAGCATCAGGACAATTACCTGCTGCATCATCCGTGTTTGATACATCATGTACATTTGAAGTACGATCTTGAACTGGGAAGTCCTCACCCTCGGTCCCATCCTCGTTGTTCTCTTCAACAGCCGGAGCCTCTCCGTCATACGGCATCCAACGGTTCCATCCAGTTTCCCCTCCCGGAAAGAATAATGGATACGCCAAAGGATCATAGCAACCATAGTAAGCTCTGATGTATATGGGACGATCACCTTTGCCATGCAAGACAACTTGCCTATCAAAAGTGTTTAATGGATCGCTCCCTTCTACCCACATCACAGCCACCTGGGAAGCTGTGGGAGCATTGTACCTTCGCTGGTCCAGCCTTATATCCGTGTTCAATGAAATCTTATATTCTTCTATATTAGGAACAGAGCCCATGCTCTTAAAAACTTGCACATACGGGTTGTCCTTTAGTATCTCTAGAATCTTCCGTATGAGATTTATATCAAGATCCGGAGACCGCTTTGCTCTATGTTCCAAGGTTTCATCAGTATCATAGATGTAGAGCTGCAGATGCCTAGGACCTTGACCACCGGGCACCAGATCATCTGCCTTAAAGTACAATGCCTCGTGTGCACAGAAGGTATATACACCGGTTCTCGCCGCGTTGCTGACCCTAGGATCAAGGGTAACCGCAAGGCTTGTGAAAGAGAAGTGGCTGTTGAAGTACCTTATGTGCTTTCTAAAATATTTTGCATCATCATCAACCTGACTTGTAAACAACCGGCGCAACTCCGCAGGAACTTCAGGGGTAACTATCTTGACCCTTCCTTTTCTGCAACAGAACGCGGGACCCTCAAACTGGATCCTACTTGCACCACAGTGTTTGCAATCTGGTACTGATCTCAAAACATGATGCTTGGTTGGTAGATTGTGGTACTCGTAGTCATAAGGATCAACATTCTGTGTACTTTCTGGAGCAACACCACTTGTCACTCTCCACGAATCGAACCCATCTCCTGCCAAGATATAATAGATCAAGGTCAAAAATAGATGCGCAAAAATTGATAACAGAAGAATACATCTATATCAATAATTTTATATCGAAATAATTTACCTTGGCCACGGTAAATCCTAGACTCATCATCATCACCATCATCAAATATCGAGTGTCCGCTTCTTATGGTGCAAGCAATTTGTAGTTCGTGAGACTGAGTGTTGACACCGACTACTGTTGTGTTATAGAATCAAAAAAAATGGAACTGCATGCTGGCACGATAAATGGAACCCACAAACACATGTATTTAGAAGAAGTAATACGAAAATAGTAACTTGATACAAGTATCTTCCTCTGAAACACAACAAGAGGCAACAACTCGATGCGAGTGAAAGTAGATACACAACTCTCCCTCTTTTCTGATATCTAGCAAAAATCTTTATCTGACACACAACTCTCCCAGGAAAGTGAGTAGATGGCTCTCGTTAAACATATACAGGGAAGAAAAAGGCATACGCATACTTATTTGATGAATAAGTAGAGTACAGTTAATCTATGATTCAGCTTAACAATTTCAGTGATAAGACCAACTATTGACTACAAATATAGAGTTTGCTTTATGCACAGGGCCGAATCTTTGGCCTTCGCGAGCCTGCCGGCATCCTCACGGCTGGAGATTCCAGCAGCGATCAGAGAGATGCACGCCTTCGTGAGAACGAAGATGGTCGATACCAAGAAGTTTGTGGCGAGCAATGAAGAAAAAATACCTGAAAAAATAATGCAGGACATATGTGAGCCGCTAGATAGAATCAAGTGCAAACAATATATGTACGTAATTACACCTGTAGTAATTTTGTGGAAAACAAATCAAGCTCTTATGATCCCATTGACATGTGAAAACTTGAAAAATTTAAAGTGTTGTACGAACACCATTAGGTGGATTAATATGTCTCAACATTTAGATCACAGGTGCATAAATCCATATCAGTAATGCGTATGCACATGAGAGTTCAGAAAAAAATACATGGCCATAAAGGATATCACTTGTTTGTTTTTGTGACTGACAGACATCAACATTCCATGTACAGGAAAGCTTAGAAAAATCTCCACTAATAATGAACATTGAGGGGTCCATGTACTTGGTCACCTAAATGCTGCTACCAGAAAAACAAACAGCCTGATGGTTACTTATGTGAATAACCCAAGCATATATGGTATTTGGATCTTTGTAAGGTACTGGCTGGCTGCTCCAAAATTACAGGTTGCAGCAAAATAGTGTAACTTGTAAACCTGGAGTGACCAGAACAGGACATGTCTCATTAGCTGTGTAGCCTGAAGATTTATGAAGTTGTACTTCCAAAGACAGAACAAAATATAAGCTACAGGTTCTCTGAATATTGGTTGCCCAGTGCAACAAAATTATGGTACAGAGGTACAATTAGTACTATAATAAAAAAATGAGGATACAAGCCTTTATTTGTTTCCTGAAAGTTTCAGATGGTACAGGTTCAGTTTAAAACTTATTTGGACAGCAAGATTTACCTTCAATTTAGATCTGCAAGCAAGGCATACACGTACAGAGCAAGCTATAGCAGATTTTCAGTTCGAAAGCCTAACACTGATGTATGCATATCGATGGAAGTAAAACCATTCGAAGATGATTATAGGTAAATGTGTATCAAATAAATGAAACGACAACCAATAACGTAATGCATCTTAGGCTCCAAAAAAAGGTACTCCATTTTACCTTCCAATGCAGCATAGTGTTCAGTTGGCTCAAAAATCCCCGTAACATTTGTTGCCGAACTCTGGCTTCCCTCCACAGATCCAATAACACCCTTCTGTTTGTGATCAATAGTAACCCTACTTACACCTGCAAATAATTTATGTAGGCACACATGAAATAAAAAAGCAGCAAGCATAGTCTATTATTAGAAACTGAATCAAATCGGCTATTTGTACCATTTGTTTGTACAGAAGTCGGCGATATATGAGACTCTTCCACAGAATTAACACCGATATGTTTTCCAGCCATTTTTTCTTCGCGGGCAATGCGTAGCAGCTGTAAAGAAGTCGCCTTTTGTTGAGGCGTCAATCTACCAGATGATATGATACTCTGTCGAATTTGATTATAAGATGAGCCAGGACGGATCTCCATGTTGGATATCCCTGCAGGAGTAAATGAGAAATTCCAAGAAGATGTCCAAATTACTCAAAAACGATCCGCTCCAATAAGAAAAACAGATGAAATTCCAAGAAGATATATAGAATGAGTTATTGTTGATCCTGAATTTAAAAAAAAAATTGGCATCCATGTTTAAAATTCCTCTCAGTTTTTTACATGTGTGGTGTGCAAGCTTTAAGATGGTACTCCAGAATTCGGACAACAAAGAATGGTAGACAACTCACCCTCTGTTTCAGCTGCTGCCACAGTGTGTTCATATATTCCATCCAGAAAACAGTAATTATTTATTTCAACAATACCTAATGAGTTATTCTCTGATCGACTTTGCATGGCAGGAGTGCTTGGTGAGGACATATTCATGATCAAAGAAGGAGAAGATGTTTCTGCTACGAATTTTCCTTTCGTGTTATCACGGTTCCGTTGCAACACAATACCCCTCTTTTCGGCTGGCATATTTGAGTAGTGTTCCCTAGATCGCTGCCGTTTCTTCTCAGATGCAGTGCTCTCATCTGGCTCCACAAAGCTTTGTTCGGCTGGCATAATGGTACCAACCCATAATTGTCAGACAAATGTTGTTTGAGTTTACTGAAAACAGCCGAAAAAACACATTGTATAATATTACCTGACATTTGGGAGCAACTCGAGGTTTGAGTTTCAGTTGCATGGAGTCTGCTTATATGGTTTCGCATAGATGAGTCAGTGGCGATGACCGTCGGTGTGTAGTTCTCCGTTGTCGTTGTTCGCTGATAAGTATCATTTCTATGAAGCCAGCTAATGTCGTCGTTTTGTTTGTGTTTTTGGCTTCCTGTGTAGATTGAGATAACAAAAACTGAGTACTGATGCATTCATATTAAAGGTGAAATAAAAAATGAGTTTTGATGCATATATAAAAAAATGTGTAGGTGAACTGCATACCTAGTGCATTTGGAGATCGCCTCTGCTGAGTAATGCACGACTGTTCTGACCCCATCTGCATCACCCCTACAGTGTTGGTAGAGACAAATGATTATACTGGTAGTGCCTCCATATGAATGGCACATAGTAATAAAAAAACATCTTTACCAGGTGAAACCCTTTGTGAGGATTATCCAGGCATTTCGACATTCTCGCTGCACCGCGCTGCTTCTCGAGGTATTCAGCTCTCTCCTCTTCCGTCATTCTGGCATACCTCCCTTGCCCACTCGCTTGACATGTAGTTGAATTTTCAGAGACTTTTGCAGCCTTCTTTTGTTGTCTCCTCTCACGATGCTTCTCCAGGTACTCGGCCCTTTTCTCAGGCGTCATCCGGCATACCATCCATTACGACTTGGTGGTTTTTTTCCGAGATTATCACCATTCGTGGCATTTGCATCTGTTCTTGTAGATGTGTTGGTTATGTCCTCAAAAGGAGTGCGGTTGGGTTCGGACATTGTGTATATTTGCTCTCTACAGCCTGCAAAATTAAGTTGTAATAAGGAATACAAATATATCCACTCAAGTGATGCAGAACAGAAAATTCAGGCCTATATTATTTACCTATCAATTTCCATGCAACTATAGAAGTAAAACATACTTTCAATTTTACCTCTCCTCGATAGGCCTTAGGTACTAAATTAGAACAGGAATGCAGTGCATTGTATTTTTTAGCAGTAACTAAATGTACAGAACGATATATTAAAGATGAATATTGATACCATTGTTATATACACAGAAAAATAGAATGACATGACTACTTTAAAGTGAAACATCATTCCTGAGCTTACAACATTGGTTCCTTGTTTAGTTCAGTTTAGAGGGTAGAATCATTTTACTTCGATCTTCCACTGTATGTACCCAATGTTTAGTTAAAATATGGCATACTTGATTATCGAGAAATTAGGAGCTTTGCAAGCTGAAATAGAGAGAAGTAAAGATAAATGTATCTTAGTTTCATATGTTTATGACATATCCAGAATAAGAAAATACCGACTATGTACTTGTCATAGTAGAAGCAGAAATTAAAACACATGACGACAACCGTGTTTCAAACCATTTATTTACATTAAAACACATGACGACGTGTTTCAAACCATTTACAGCTGGGTGATAGTAGACAAATAAAAAGTAGTTGAAATGGAGAGGCGATACTACAAATGAACCAGAAGCAACCTGATGTATTCTCTTGTTCTCTGACAGGGATTCTTATTCCGTCCAGCAAGTTGAAGCACTAACGTAACAATCAGAGATAGCAGAAGTTAAAATTAAGAGACATGTGTGTCTGTAGCTATCAAAAAATTGCTCGTAACAATAGTTTTGGGGAATTGCCGTCTGAGTCTGCTAACTGTCTTAAAATGAGATGGGATATGTATGCATAATTTTGCAGCTCCATCTCAATCAGACTTCCAAAGCTTCTGCAACAATTTCGTACCCAAAAAAGTAGGAAAGCAAGGGGTTCGATCATTGCATAGGGCCGGATAAGAACCAAACATGCTGCTATGATGTCTTATATTCAACGTGGAGACAGGAGTACAGATAGCGTACTAAACAGACATTGAAATAGTGAGGAGACAGGAGTACAGTTCTAACCTGGGAGAGAATTTGACGGTGCGGCGGCGGCAACGTGGGCGGCGGTGCGGGAGCTGCAGAGGCGCGCTGGTGGGTCGGCGGCCGAAGATGGAGCTGCGGAGGCCTGTCGTCGGTGGATTGGCGGCGGTGCGGGAGCGACCGTGGCTCGACGGTGGGTGTGCCCCCAGTGCTGGAGCGGCTCTTCTTTTGGTTGGAGCGGAGGCTGCGGCGGCGGCGGCGGCGTTGGTAGGGTCGATGGGCGGCAACGTGGGCGGCGGATTGATTCCTTGAACCGCGTTCGTCCGTCGTCGCCGATTTGTTCGCTTCTCCGGCGGCGGAGTAGTCGTGGATGGATAGATGGCAGTGGCGGCGGCAGAACGGCGGGCGGTGGTGCGGGGAACGGCGGGCGGCGGTTTCCTTGAGTCGCGAGGATGGACGGCGGCGAGGAAGACGGGCTGCTCCGTCTGCTCTGTTTTCGGGATGGGAATCGTGGAGGAGACGGTTTCCTTTTTCGGTGCGGTGCGCTTTTTTCTTTTTCAAAAATCGTGTGCACATCAGACATCATTGGAGAGATCGTGGTCGTTGGTTCGGGTGCGATGAGCGGCTCAGATCCTCCGGATCTGACAGACTCTCTCTTTTAATATTAGTGGAGATAAAAAGAGCGAGTGTGTCAGATCCGGACAATCTGGAGCGTTCATGTATCTAAATCTAGCGACCCACGTCCTCCCAATATTGTATGATGTGCACCACGAACAGAACACCTGAAAAAACTGAAGCTAACCACCCATCGCACGAGCCCACGACTGGATCCCCGCCGTCCTCCCGCGCCTCCATCCTCGCCCATCGTTTTCTCACCCCCATCGCGCCGGCTGCACTCCCCTTCCAGCATGCTCTACTCCATTGCTTCGAACCCAGAACACGGCGGCGTGCAGTAGATGACCACATCGCTAGGCCGACAAAAGCAGAGAAGCGGAGGCGGCGGCGAGGCGGGGATCCGCTGATTACGTTCGCCTGGACGCCATCCGCTAATTACGTTCGGAAATAATTCCGCACGCCCAGACGCCAACAAAACGCACGGCCGCACGCCCTAGCCGCACCCGCGAAGGCGCTGTCGAGCACCAGCTCCGTCACACCGCCGTCTGCGCCCCATAGTTGCCGTCGCCGTCCTCCGCCCATCGTCGCTCGCCCCGACCGTCATCCTCCGCATCCTCACATCGCCACCAGCAGCCCGCCAGTCCGCTTGCATAGTTCCCATCGAGGACGCGCGCCGTTGAGGACCTCGGACACACCTCCGTCCTCGCAACGTCGTCTCGCGCCCCCATCCGTGCTGAACAAGTCCCGGCCACCGGTCACCGGAGAGCCTCTACGCCGGGCATACACCTTGCAATCAGGCCATGCTTCTCCGCTGCGTACAGTCGTACTGACATTTTCCAGGTACGTATCGTTCAACTCAACTGCTGCCAATATGGTCCTTAAAGATCATCTTGGAGATATCACTTTTTTGGCTTGTCGTCAGCTTCTCCACTGTGTGGATCCTTGAGGCGGAACTGGAAGCATGCAATTGTGTTATGCAGAACAGGGTATGAAAGCAACAATTGAGTTAAGCAGAACATGATCTTGAATTGGTGCTTGTCGTCAGCTTCTCCACTGTTCATGAATGTGGATCCAATCCATCACAATGACCAAAAAACGGGACATGACCTGACATTGACATGTTGTTTGATGGTTCTGCTATATGATTCAAATGTCCGTGTATTATGCTACTGCACGCATGGTTCAGTTCGGATCAGAGGAGATGGACAAATTCATTTCTTTGGAAAACTCCAGGTTTCAGTTCGGTAAGATATGTAAGATTGAATACCAGTTAGGAGATTACAGGAATAGTATTCTTAAGCGCCAGGATGCGGTCGGTGCTGAGAAGAATGGACGCCAAGCTGTTGGAGAAACAAGGTTATATATGAATCATATTCTTTCATTCGTAGTAGTAGAATATAAAAAGCTCCCCTCTGATCTTATTTTACTGAAAAAAAATGCATCCTGAATATGTGCCGCCGGAGATTTTTGGTCAAATTATTTTATTGAAGAAAATGCGTCCTGGATATTCATAGAAAATCTTATGTTACACTCATCGTGGATATTTCATTTATAAATGTGAATATTTCCAAATTATTTTTCATGCAAAAAATCTTGGGTACAAAATAGTATGGTCGATGTGATTTTAATATTTATTGCCACTCGAATTTATTTGGGATTGATGGATGCGTGCATTGCACGTGCTTAATTACTAGTGGTAGCAAATTTGTCAGACGGAACCAATATCATGTCCCACACTCACACCACGGCCCCAGTACATAGGGAGAGGAGGGGGAGTGCCAAACAGACGCGGCAACGGCCGCCACATCTTATACAGGTGGCCGGTGCGGTTAGCGACTCAAAAGATCGGTCAACTTAATCAATTGACTTCGTCAACTCGCAAGTCAGATTAATTTATTGTGTGGGGGTTCCCAGCGCATTGCACCTTCGTCGTCCCTAGCTACACGTCGCCTGAGTTTAATGGGGACGCGTGGGGAACCGTCGTCGTTGAATGGCGCGCCCCAGCTTTATAAACGCGACGCCCACATGCCCTCCTCAGCATTTTGCCTTTCTGTGTTCGCCTGCTACACCCTCTCTCTATTCACCTACTCGCGTCCGCTCAACCTCGACCAACTACAAAGCCGTCGACAGCGGTAGCGGTGGCGAAGTCCGGTACAAGAGCTGCATCCAAATCAAGGAGGCGAGGGTGCATCCAAGCGGAGGTTATCAAATTTTGTGGTTTCCATGACCATGTCACTGCCCAGCCAATTAGTGGCATTGGCGTCAAGGAATTGGCACGTCTTCTTCCCTCATTCACATTGCCTCCTATGTATTGTTCCTATATGTATTTGAATGTATTGTGCTCTCATAGGTCTTGCAAGCATTGGAAACATTGAAGGTTCAACATGGGAAGGCCTTTACTTTGACCCATTGCTACAAAGTACTGAAAGATCAACAAAAGTGGAAGGACCTCTATGCGTCACTCAAGAAAAATGGTGGAACGGCCACCGGAAATGGGGCGGGGACCCATCGACAAGTGAGAAAGAGAAGAGGCCAAGGGGAGGATGTGAGGACCCCTCGTACCGAAGCCCAAGATGTCTACGTTATGTAAAATAGATCACGATCCCAATGATCAGTGCATCGCAATCACATAACCAACATGGTATCAAGAGTTACATCATTCAAGTCGTACGAATAATAGTCTTACAACACAAAGTGGTCACATGACCAAGTCTGCAATTCGTCGTCACGCAGGACGGAATTAACTACGATACAGCGGAAGCTCGTGGCTAGCGTCGGCCCTCGTCTCCAACGGACGCAATCCCACATAGCAGTTGACCGGTGACACTCAGTTGGCGTAGTCGTCGGCATACTCCTCCTCTTCAGCGTAGCCCTCCTCGTTGTAATCTGGACGTTTGAATATCCAGGGACACAGCCATATGAGTACAATTACGTACTCGCAATACCACCTCAAGACTTAAGTTTTCATGGTAATGCAATAAATCATTTTCGAAAACTGGGATAGCTTCTATATAATGCTATAGAGTTTAGTTTTTGCAAGCGATGCTTTTGGGCATAGAGATTACAACATCTCTATATCCTTGTTAAACCAAACTTTTAAAGATAGAATTCTCTCTTGTAGAAATAACATGTACTATTCCCACATTATTGTAAAACATTTTGTAAATCATTTCAAAGACATTAGGATAGGGATACCCCTTTTTCCTTTCCACGGGATCAGCCTGGGTTGTCTCCCCGAGACCAACCATCTTCTCCCAAAATCCGTACCTCCCAGGTACCTTCTTGATGCCTCCTTGATTTCCACCGAGAAAACCACTTCTCTTTTGAAAACATAAAAGATTACAACATCTCTATATCCTTGTTAAACAAAACATTTAGAGATAGAATTCTCTCTTGTAGGAATAGCATGTAATATTTCCACATTTTTGTAAAACACTTTGTAAAACTTTTTAAAGACACTAGGATGGGGATACCCCTTTTTCCTTTCCACGAGATCAGACTGGGTTGTCTCCCCGAGACCAACCCTCTTCTCCCAAATCCGTACCTCCCAGGTACCTTTCTGATGCCTCCTTGTTTCCACCGAGAAAACCATTTAGAAAACATAAAAATTGCCCATACACCTAGATCGGTGGTCTTTCCAACCGTCCATGACCGCGGACACGGCTATTCGAATAGTTTTACACTCTGCAGAGGTGGTGCACTTTCACCACACCAAACGGTCATCCGCCGTGTTCAGCCATGGTCCGCCATACGACAGTATGCGAGGGTTCGGATAACCTGATCAAAGCTTTCCACTAATCCACCCTAGTACAGAGGACTCCCGATAGGTTTATTCCCCCCGGCACCGTGTGCTCCACTAGACCCCTGGTCTCTCTCGGGACGCCACACCGCCACGGCAGGGGACCCAACGTAATCGTACGGCTGCGGGTCACTCCGCTTGTGTATTGCCTCGTACAGATGACAACCCGGCTTCGAGGGCCCCACCCTTATAGAGTATGAGCTCCTCCGCACTAAAATGGACAAGCTTCCGGCTAAGCCCTACCCATCTCAGGTAATGTGGTTGCACGGGTCAATTGTTCGGGCGGCCGCTAGGGCAGTACTTTGTTTTTTTTTTCAAAACATCTCCACCTCCGACTGCTCCCAGCAGCTCGGGTTTTCGTAAACTCACCGAATGCTCCCAGCACTTCGGGTTTTCACAAACATCTCCATTTGCTCCCAGCAACATGGGTTTTATAAAACACTTTCTCGCCGATCGCTCTCAGCGACTCGGGTTTTCCTTTAAAAACATTTCATCAAATCCAGGTTCCCATCCTATAGTTTTGAGGTAAGAGTATAAGGATATACTATTAGAAATATATAATTTTCTTGATAACGCCTCCAGTAGAAGGCTTCTCAAGTAAAGACTTATTTTTATAAAACCTATTATATACTAGTAGATAGATCTTTGGCCAAACAATAATTTTGTAAAAATAATTTTTGGGTGGCAAAATGCCACATAAAAGATAAAACATGCATTATTTTATTTTGAAAAACAAGACATGCTTTGTACAAATAATAGGAGTTCAATAGAATGTTGAGGTGGCTTGCCTTGCTCAGCAAATTTTTCCTGGTCTTGTTCTTCCTCGTAGGTGGGTTCAGCTCCCACGTACTGCCCCTCCTCTTGCGGTTCTATCGTACCGGAAAATTAAACGCAACTACCGTTAAGTTCTAAGTAGCGGGTTGACAACAATCTAAAGTACTTAAACAAAACAGCAAGCATTCATTACATAAACATCCTCTGGATAAAACATCTACCACAACCCTAAACACCAACAATTAAAAACAATCCATTAAAATATAACTTTTTAATAGAGGCAAAGTTGCTGTTTTGGGGAAAAAGGCACAAGTCCTAAAATAATGTTCCAAAAATTAAATCCTTCTACCACAGTACTCTTAGTAGTGATACAAAGCTATAGGAATTGGATTTGCATCAAAACATAACACCAAACAAGAATTAAAAATTCTACAATAGCTTATGGCCTCAAAACCAAAATAATTAAAACTCCAGTTCTAGTAATCTCCTGCATGTAAGGTTAATTTCTAAGGCAAGGTACTGATTTTATCTTTCTGTAGAAATTGGATTCACTCCAAATGGACACTCCTAGCTCAAGCTATCTTAAAAAGAGTGGAAAATATACTTTTTAATAGATTTAAAACTCAGCACAAAATATAAAATATTTTTGGACCAAACCAGCTCTGCATGTTCCAGAAAATACAAGGGCATCTAACAAAATTTACCCTAAATAATTTTCACGCATAGATTGGACAGAAACTAATTAAAATGAACACAAACAATAAACAGAAACAAGAAAATAGTAAATCTAGGAAATAAAAACGACAGTGGGCTGCGCATGGGCTGGATCTAGCCGCGGCTCGCACGGATCTGGGCTAGGCCGGCCCAACAACGCGCGCAGCGTGACACACGCGCGGCAACGGTCCATGGCCGGCCGGTTTTCAAACGCGGCCGTAGATCGACAGATCGACGGCCCTCAGGCGTCGTCTCCAACGCGACGGCCGCGCGGACGGGCCCGTGGCGGAGAGAAGGTGGCGGTGGCGGTTTACTCACCTAGGGCTTGCGGGTGGTGGCAGGGGTGGCTGGAGTCGACGGAGAAGACGTCGGCGAGCACGGCGACGCCCTCAAGCACCGCATGCAGCGCCGGAATCCATGGCTGCGATGGCGGCGAGTTTCTTCGGGTCGACGACGGCGCGGCGTTCACGGCGGCTCTGGGCAAAAGAAGAGGGGAGGGGTTAGCTCATGCCAGGGGGAGTTCGGCGAGCCGAAAATGGCGGAGGAAAGGGGAGGGAAACGACGGCTTCGGCCGTGGCTCGCCGGCGACGACCTCGGCTTCCTCCGGCGTTCCCGAGCAGCAGGGGTCACGTGGATGGGCTGGGCTTCGCGGGAAGGTGGTGGGGTGAGGTGTGAGGTCTGTGGGAGGGCAAAGAGCGAATGGGGCGGTCGGGGTCGGGTGAGGGACGAAGTTCACCCTTTCTAGGGTTTTCGGACAAGGGGGCGAGCTGGGGTGACGTGGGGCGCGAGCAGAGGCTAGCTGGGGCGGTGGAGGAGCGGGCAGGGGCCAGGGGGGTCGGGTGACGAAGCATGGCCAGTGAGGAGAGGGGGGGGCGATGCTCCATTGGGGCACGGTGGAGAAGGAGGGTGGTGAGTGGAGAAGAGAGGTGGTGGGGGGAATGACAGGTGGGTCCTAGCTGACTAGGACCTTCTCTGTCCAGAGGAGAGAGGGATGGATGATGGAGAGAGAGAGGGGGTCAGTTTAGCTAGTTTTAGGGTTTTTAGACTAACACTAATAGAATTACTAATCCTACTAACAAGTCTAGACTAAACCAACACAAGGAGCTAAACACCAACATGAGGGTGATGACCTAAATGAGGTGATACAAAAGCTTTTAAGTCTAAAAGAAAGAAGAAAGAATTTTGAAAACTAAGCAAATTGAGAAAAATGACCAAATGGTCACTGTTTTGAGTAGCCCTAAACACAAGGATGGTTTTATGCTCAAACAAGTTTTAAAAGGGGCAAACAATGCATAAACTAAAAGTAGAATGTTCAAGGAGCAAGACGGTCAAGGTGCATTTCAAAAACAACACCAGAGATGCTTAATCTAGGGCTCTAGATTAGCTATGTTTTAACAAACATGAAGATCAAGCCACTAAATTTAAAACTAAAAGAATTCATAAAAGTGATACTAATAGGATTTCAAACAAAGCTAGTGGCCTAAGAAACCAATCATGAGCTCAAGCAAGAGTTGTCTAAAGTAAAACAAAAGTTTTTGCTATTTCTGAAAATTTTAACTTAACACCACAATTCCAAGTCTAGAAAAATTGGGGTGTTATAGAGGACCAACTCCAAGGCCGAGCTGAAGCGCGACGCATCAACAATGGCGTTGCAAGAGACATTGAGTGGGTTCCTAACCCAAAAGGACAAGTCATGTAAGAAGAGAGAGAGAGAGAGAGAGAGAGAGAGAGAGACATCCAAGCAATTCTTCGAATTGCAAAATATCGAAGAAGCTCGAGATCGAGCAGGAAAATGTCCGAACAAGAGCCAAGGAAACTGATGTGAAGGAAAACATATTGAGCTCGCTTTACACCTTGAGAAGGTCCGGATCATGGACATGGATCTCTCCACCTTGATCCCAACAAAGGATCCATACTAGCAAATGTACTATATGGACCGAGAATGATCACATCTCGATCGTTTTTACAATGTTGTATGCCGGTATTGAACAACGACCGAGATGGCCGGAAGTAGGTGTGATGCTTTTTGGGTTGGATGTATGCCAGCAAGGAAATATTCTTTTTATGCTATTTATTTGCTAGCCATGCTACCTATTTGATTGAATGTGCAAAATGATAAAAGCAAAGTTCGGATAGGGCGGACCAAATGGGTCTCCGAGTAGGATTACAGTTTGTGCATTAAGCAGTCTGTGCATGCATGTCGGCGTCGGCAAGACGTTGTATGCGTCTGCGTACTAGTCTCCGAGTAGGATTACAGTTTGACACCGAATAGGTTAGCTAGTCTCTCGTCGTGCGTGTATAAAGCTAGACCCAGTAACCCAGATATCTGAAGCAGAATAAATAAAGACAAGTTATTACGAGGCGCGAACCACGCAGGGAACAAACCTATGGCAACGGCGATGGCTCCGACACCACACCGGCGATCGAGCACTGATCCTATCGCCCCCACCAGCAACGACGGCGTACTGCCGCTGGACCTGATCCACGACATCTTGCTGCGTGTCCCCGCCAAGCCCATCTGCCGTTTCCGCGCCGTCTGCAGGTCATGGCGGTCCATGCTGTGCCACTCGGACTTCATCGCCGCCGCCCGCAACCCTGGACCGCTCCTCGCCGCCGCAGTGACCGAATACTCTTACTGGTCCTACCAGCAGGTGATGATCCTGGACACAGAGTCCGGCGATGAAGTCAAGCGGCACTCTCGCACCTCCTCTCAGCATCCCATCAGTCTTGATCGTGCAGTCTGTGTCATCGGCCTGGACCAGCGTATCCGCCTGCTGGACCCTGCTACCGGCGCTATTTCCGTCTTGCCCGACCAAGCGCCTATAGAGGGGGACACCAGTTGGTGTACGATTGGGCGTGCCGCCTCCACAGGAGAGCACAAGGTGCTCTTCATGGCTACAACAACTATGATGTCAGGCGAGCATTATGTCAGCAAGGTCCTCACCTCGATAACATTGACGACGACTGGAGGGAGACCGGAGGCCCTCCATTGAAGGTGGTGACATCGGACATAGGTGTCGCTCCTGTCGTCAATGGGGTCGCCTACATGTTCGAACACATCGAATCAGCTTGTGTGGCGGCGCACCAGATGATCTTGGAGTTCGACTTCGACTGCGAGGCGTGGCGACCGGCTTCCCTCCGAGGCCCCCTAAACCTCATAGGAGGATGCCAAGATCGCGGCAGCCTGCAGGAAGGCCTAAGCTTAGGTGAGTTGCAAGACCACCTAGTCCTAGGATACGACGACGGCCACACCGCCCTAGAGCTATGGTTCCTGTTGGACTCGGAACAGTCTATCTGGTCCAAGCGGTACACCATCACCATGCCTCACCACCAAAACTCCTTATACTGCAACGAGTACTTTCAGGAGCCATTGGCGGTGCTGGATGATGGAAGGATCCTCATGTGGATGCGGACCAAGAAGATCAATTCGTACGACAACTCATACACGTTTTTGCGGATCTACAACCCAACAACCAAGACTTTCACGGACGGGACAAGAGTGGGCAACTGCAACCGTGTCACCGTGTTCACATGGAGCTTGCTGCACTCTGGCAAAGGTGCATTAGACAGGGTAGCAAGACTAGCAGTAATCAGTAAAGCCAGACAAGAATCTTCGAACAAGGTCATCTGAACCGTGGATCTGTTTTGAAAAACTTCCTGTACTTGAAATACATTAGAGTCAACGAGCACCATGCCCCAATGAGTTGCTACGGCCGAAAGCGAGGAATACCGCCAAATGAATATCTTCTAATTAACATATCTGATTTGTTTTTGGATAAACATCGATCGATAGTGTCAAACAGTGTTGGATGAGCATATCTTCTACTAATTAACATTTGCACTATGTTGCGGCCCGTACATTTTCGCTAATGCCACGATCACCTTCCGCCTGCTTTAATATATGAACAGGTTGATTGTTTGTAGACAACCTTATGGTGGAGCTTGAACTGTCAGCATAGCGAAAATGTGTTTGGATGACTGGTTCAGGACTCACAAGTACGTAGTCACTAATTAGTAGACCTGGTTGCTATGACCAAAGCACTACACGGGAACATAGTCCTGATTCTATAAAATAATTAAATTTTGTAAATGACATACATGAATCTCAAGAATGAAGTTATTAATTTCATGCTCAACCATCGAATCCAAAAAGGTGTACTTCCTTTACACTTGATGTAGGATTTACCTATTAATATGATACGGTTGGCTCGACTCGTTCGAGCTCGTTTAAACAACATGTTAGCTCAGCTCGGTTCGTTAGCACAACGACTTCATATGTGAAACTCGGTTTGGCTCGGTAAGCTCGCGAGTAGCTCCTGAGAAGCTCTTTTAACTCATTTTGAGAACATACGAAAAAAGAGTAATTCTCCTATATATCAAATGTAATCTAAATCAAATGCTATGTGTTTATCCAAATATAAATAAATAAATAAATGGTGAGAGATAATGACTACAATACTATTTTAGATTTCAAAAATAGTTATGTTTTAATATATTAAATGATATTGAACGCCATTAAGGATGAGTTTTGCTTCCAAATTCACAGAAGCGGGCCAAGTGATTTCACTTCCGTACACATATACTCGAACGAGTATGCTGCACGGTAGTGCATGCTACACGAGACCACAGCATGCCAAAAAAGTTCGGCCGCGCCAAAGAATGTTCCTACTACGCACGCCACACTATGTGGTTGTCCAAAGTGGTTTCTTGACGGTAATATGTACCATCGAGTAGACTTTGACGTGGGCAGACCAAAGTCAAGAAAGAGCACCATTTTTTTTACCGTGGGACGACAACCGTCAAGAAAGAACGACCATTCTTGATGGCAGCACGATCCTAGAACGTAACGACCCTAATTCTTGACGAAAGTCGCTTCCTCGTGAAGAACATTTTGTCCCGTCAAGAAAAACCTGTTTTTTTTACGAAGGGAAATTGAAGAAATAACTGATGAGTACTGAATTCATCTTCTTCTTTTGATGGCTAACATCTGGATTATAGGTCTAAGGAATATTAATAAAAATCTATGTAACAACGAGCACGACCATATTTGTTAGTACCAGGAGAAATATCTGTTGGATTGAAGAAAATTCTTGTCACCATAGAAGCAAAGTATTGGATTGAAGGAAGCGTAACTATGCTGCTTCCTAAACTGGAAGCGAGATTCGTTATTGTTGGAAACAATGTGTGCTTAACAAGGAAGCAAACCGCATTTGACGGCAAAATATATTTTGCTGGATTGATTACCTTACCTTTAAAACCGGATTAGTTCTGTACTGTCAGTACAATTATTCTGTTTCCTAAAAATGAGTAATTAGTATCCGTAGTGGTATTAGAAATCCTGTACTTTGTGCCAATTTCTGGCCCACGTTTTGTTCAATCAGATGCTTCTAGTGTTTCCAATCCAATGGCCACAAAGACTTCCGACAGTATATATATACGTGGGTGGGTCTTCGAAGAATATTTACAATTTACAACCCCCTCGAACATCTCTGCTTAGCACGCGGTGGTTAGGGTTTAGCAGAAGTACGATGTCGGCGCCGTGGTGGGATGACGACTACAATGGCCGGACGCCAGAGTACCGCGCTTATATTGGCAACCTCTCCTGGCGCACCGACGAGCAATTACTCCAGGACGCCTTCGCCAACTACGACCCCATCGACGTCCGGGTGAGTGGGTTTCTGTCCTCTGTTCGTTTCTCTGGCATGTTTATTTACTACGATTTGGATGGATCTGCGCATGTTTCCTTCTAGGTTTAGATCAGTTCAGCCGCATTGCTGTTTTGTTTACGTCGGTCAGATCCGTCGTAGCTCGAGTGCCTCCACCTCTCTGTTCCCTTGTGTCACCAACACTGATTAATTTTGAACAAGTTTATGTTTGCTCAATAGTACTATGATGCTTTTCTCTGTTATAATTGCTGGAAGATATATTGATATTGTCGATGGATCTGTACGGGTTTCCTCGTCTTAAGTTTTAGTTTCACTGCACCATCTTGTTTGTTCTTCCTTTACCCCTAATCCGTGGTGGGGCACCTGCTCGATCTCTTTGTTTCTCTTATATCAACACTGATTTTTCATGGACTAAGATTTCAGTTAATTATCCCTCATTTACCATGGTCAGGCAAATTTATACGTTTTCCTGTCCCCTGTTACTGGTACTGATCCTGTTTCCAAATAATAAAGGATGATCCAAGATGGTTCCACTTGATGAAAACGAGTTGGTTCCTCTTGAGATTTGTTTGTGGCATGCCTGTTTGTCTGAGATAATGATACTTTGCCCAAGGTCTGTTTCAGTTCTGTGAAATCAGCATGCATGTGTCTAAGTATGCCGTACGTGTTATGATTAATTTTTCCAGATCATCGACGATCATGAGACGGGAAGATCTCGCGGGTTCGGTTTTGTGAGCTTCAAGGACAACGAGTCGATGAGCCAGGCCATCCAAGACATGAATGGACAGGAGCTGGACGGCCGCAACATCACCGTCAACCAGGCCAACAGCCGCCGCCGCCGCAGGAATTGATCGACAACAGTTAGGAGGTCGGCGGCCAGGCTGTTTAGCCACTAGCTTATCAACTTATCACAAGTCCCGTGTGGCCGTGTGGTCGTTTAGTTTGTGATCGTGTAATGGAACCTGCCGAGTGCCGACTGTCTGTGTTGCTCGTCCTTATAATTGTCGAACATCCTATTATAGTTTATTAATCAACTGCATTGTTGAATTGGTAGATGTTGATTATGTCCTTTGTTTCTGTTCGGATGCACTTGGATTTCTGATAATGTGTTTCCATTATATCATCTGTATGCCAGCTTCACAAATTACTGTTTCAGGTGTTACATCACAAAACTTGAGCCATATATGTGGCTAGTTATTGGCGTTAGTAAAGTTCCATTCGATAAGTTTTCTAGCAAGGCAGTGATTCATATTTGAACTAACTTGTGGCGATTCTTTGCTGCGCATTAAGTTTGGCATCAGTCAATAGCTATGAGTCGCTGTAAGTTCTGTAAGTGACTGACAGCAGCTTTACAAGACATCCACACGATTTCTCTACGATTAACAATGGAGATAAACTTGTGTTCAGTATAAAGTGCTGATCTCAGCATTTTTTTGTGGTAAGGACTACTGGTATCCCCGGAAGAAAGAGACCTCCGTGCACGCCTCAAGCGGAAAGTTTTAAGCCTTGCGGTGGTCGAAAACGCATCACACGGATCCCTGTTTTCTTGAACCATGCTGCGAGGGAAAAAGAAAATGAAATTGACTAGCAACCTCATGCATTGGTTTGTTTTCCGGTTGCCACAGATCGCTCCATTTATTGAGAGAAAAAGGAGGTCGCTGGGAAACTGCAATTTATTTTCTAGTGTGGAAAAAAGAGACTTGGTGCTAAAAACTAGGCAAGTTAAGACTGAGCGGTTGCCGTTATATTCTCTAGAGAGAAAAAAGAGGGCAACAAAATTTAGGGAAGTAAGACTAGCCATAGTGGGGAGTAATTTCAACTAGTAACATACACATATTACTAGACTATGTTACTACCCTCATAGTGCAAAGTAACATAGAGGTGGTGTCATATATGGTCTCATTTATTACTCTATAGACTCATTTTCTCTTGAAAAGTGTGATGTTACTAGTGTTACAAGTAACTAGCTAAGTTACTCTATTTACATCTCTCCTCATTAATTACATGCCACGTAGGATTTTTTATTTAGGTGGCATCTATGTTACTAGTGAAGTTCCTCCCACTATGGGTAGTCTAAAGACTACGACCCTTGTGGCTTCTGGCTTTGCGTGTTTCCAAGTTTCTTCCTTGCTGTGTGCAACGCCAGATGGTGGCATCTACTCTCTCCGTTTTTAAATATAAGATGTTTTAGATCCCTCACATTTTGAATAGGTGCGGACTCAAATGAGTGAACATACACACTAAAACGTGTCTAAATACATATGAATGTGGAACAAAGCTAAAACATCTTGTATTGTGTGGCAATATCTCGCCGAAGTTTGGTTCGTACTCCCTCCGTTCGGAAATAGATGTCTTGCATTTGTCTAGATTCGGATGTAGGTAGGCATGTTTTAGTGTACACATACATCCAAATTTAAACAAATAGAAGACATCTATTTTCGAATGGAGGGAGTACTTGGTAATATTGGTTGAGCAAGCATCGTATTTTCAACGTCACGGGAACAGGAAGACGGTATTTGTGCTCCGCCACAGACAGTCCAAAGTTCCATGAAGGCTAACCACGTCATCCTCATTTACGAGCACTGGTAAGACCCTTAGACAAACCGTGGCCAGAACGTGGCCTGTGTTGTGCGAGGAAATGCCCGTCAACAAAGTTGAGCCAAACACGCCTTCACGGAGGCCATCCGATGGGTATGGTGCAGTCGACATCTCGGACATGAAAAAACTGTAACCAAACCAGAGTTCGCCTCAGAGATCACACCGCAAAAAATATAAACAGTTTCAGTCTCGGTATATTACAAACCATTCGGCAACATATTGTACAACATTATCAATTGTTCTAGCACAAGAATCACAGATCCAGTCATGCCACCCATGCCACAGATTGGCTTCTTGGAGAATGAGGTGGACTTGGGCACCTGGGTACGGGGAAGATGCACCGGGACCCCTTCTTCCACAATCTGGTCGAGCATCGCGCGTTTCCAGGAATTCATAAGGACCTGAAAAGTCATGACCCAACACATACCATCAATGCATGTTTGTGTTAAATGACTGGAAAAAGGAGTCGTAGCAAATATTGGAAGTTGAACATGATCAACAAGACAACAACTGCAAGATCTGGATATGTGGATGTTGGGACTCATATATATGTGCTGCATGAAGGGACCTCATATGTGCATCTTGAGACTCAATAATTTTCAGCAAGCAATCAAGCAGACATTATTTTGCCATGTCACACATACATGGATTGACAGGCAAGAAGGAAAAATAGATTACTTCATCCAAACAGCTTGCTGATGCTTCCAAGATCGAAAGGTAAAGGTCCAAAACTAAGGCATCCTACACGAGCTTCCGCCCAGTCCAGCCAACTAATATGACTGAAAATTCGCTTCTTCGCTAGCACACACGGACCGATGGAATCTGAAGCGCATATGTATGCAGAATATCCATCCTCGTGTACATGCATGGGCCAGGTAGAAAACTCCATCCGTCCAACTTAGTTCACTTTTGTTATATTCAAAAAAAGTGTCAATGCAGGGTTAATTATAGATGGGTGCTTTTGATCCAGGGTGGCTTCATTATTTCTATGGAGAAAATGGAAAATAAAAACTGCACGAGCCGAGTCAAGACGTGACGGATAGATTACCTGTTGGATCGAAAGAAGAGTTCGCCGGTGATGGCCGAGGACGGAGCGACTGCTGTGTGACCTGGTGACCGCCAGCACCTCGCTAGCGTCAAACTCAAAGGCCTGGAAAAAGAGCATTGGGATGCCAAAATAAAATATCTCTAATATGGAGCTTTACAAGGCAAAAAAAAGGTGACAACAACAAAATCAGTCACATCACACATCACAGCAGTTGAGCAAATTTTATCAGCAACAAACATCAATTCTTGTTATTACTTATTCTCACTATGGATGCAACCAAAATAAGAAACTCCAATGACCTGAGCAAAAATATAAACATTTCTACGATGCAAGTGGGTTTATATGAGAAGTAGAGCATTTGAGTAACTATAGAAACATGTCTGTAGAGGTAACTTCATGTGCTAATAATAATACTTTCTATAAAACTTCCATCACTAAAGTGAACCACAAGTTGATGAATTGTCATGACGAATAAAAAGGTATATATAAAGGAGCACGTGTTGAGCGATTTTACATAGCAAACAGAATCAAACTCAGAAATAAGCGATTAGAGCAAAACATGTTAAACTGGATTGGAACTATGAACAATACACATATTACGACCAAGCATTTTTCAGAATTCTCATGTTAGTGGACACCAAAGCGTTAACCAAGTACATAACAGAGATGATATTGACACTACCCTTATCTGTATCAAGAGCAGAGCAATGTGTTTACTTGATTCTAACAATGTGCATGTTGAGAAAATTAAGAAGATATGCATAAAACTTAATCTGGATTCATATCACACAATGAAGATGTCGAAATAATGCACCTAGTTTTTCACATCGAAGCTGACTTTGTTCTTCAACTTGTCAAGATGTATCACTTATCAACCATATGAATCTAGATGAGCTAAGCACAATCATCATGTATGTATATCACATTAAATTAAACTGTAATAATCAGAACAACTACACTAACAGAGAGATAGTTAGTAACCTAAACAGAGTAAATGGCCCATATTAAATGCTGAGCTCTCACCAAAGTTGAGCACATCATCATCGGTTCGATGGCCTGAGTTGGAGACAACCGACAGGCACAACGTCCATATGTCCTCAGAGAAAAATGGGGACAACATAGGAAAAAAAAGGCACGTACAACTCACCGGGACGGAAGCCAGGCCATCCAGGACATGAACGGACAGGAGCTGGACGGCCGCAACATCACCGTCAACCAGGCCAACAACCGCCGCCGCCGCAGGAATTGATCGACAACAGTTAGGAGGTCGGCTGGCAGGCCGTTTAGCCACTAGCTTATCAACTTATCGCAAGTCCCGTGTGGTCGTTTAGTTTGTGATCGTGTAATGGAACCCGCCGACTGTCTGTGTTGCTCGACCTTATGATTGTCGAACATCCTATTATAGTTTATTAATCAACTGCATTGTTGAATGGAAGATGTTGATTATGTCCTTTGTTCCTGTTCGGATGCACTTGGATTTCTGATAATGTGTTTCCATTATATCATCTGTATGCCAGCTTCACAAATTGTTTACTGTTCCAGGTGTTACATCACAAAAACTTGAGCCATATATGTGGCTAGTTATTGGCGTTAGTAAAGTTCCATTCGATAAGTTTTCTAGCAAGGCAGTGATTCATATTTGAACTAACTTGTGGCAATTCTTTGCTGCGCATTAAGTTTGGGGCAGTGCTGGGCGTCCTCCGGAGGATCGGAGCTTCCTATCCTCCGGGTCCCCTGGACGACACGTGTCCCAGTTTTTCTCACAATTCCTGCAATTGCTGCGATGGTGCAAAAGATGGTCCGCGGTAGCACAATTTTTCTTCTATTGTAGCAAAAAAAACGTTTCAACCGGATTCGACCAAAAAAGGCAAAAAAGCCCGGACGGACATAGAACTCGCCGGAGACCTCGCCGGAAAACTTGTAGCAAAAAATTATGCTACTGTAGCAAAACAAAATTACGCTATTGCAGCAAAACCGACCTCGTCTAAGGCATCGACGAACTTCTCATTGGAGACATCATAGCAAAAACTTTGTACAATTGTAGCAAAACCACATAATTATTGTAGCAAAAAAAATGTTACATTGCATAATCGTAGCAAAAAAAATCTTCTGGCAAGGTCCTCCGAGATGCAAAACAGCAGAACAATTGTAGCAAATTTTTTTTTATTGTGACGCAAAAAGAATTTCGGTGAGGTCCTCCTTGTAGCACCACCGGTAGTCGGATGTCCTTGGTAGCACCACCGGCCGCCCCTTGCAGCACCACTGGTAGGTCTGCTCCAGCTCGCGGCCCCGCCATCTGCAGCCTACGAATCGCAGCAGCAGAGAAACGGAAAGGCCGGCAGCAGCAAAGTCCGTTGCAGCAGCACGACTCGCCGATGCAAGCATGGCCGTGGTCGCCGGTGTGCCCATGCGACGGAGAGCCGTTGAGGGAGCACCACCGCTCGTCGCTGGGAGCATCTCCTCCGGCGGTCCCGCCGCTGCTAGCACGACCTCCCGCCGCTCGGAGCAACCCCTCCCGTCGCTGGCAGCACCAACGCTCATCGTTCGCAGCAGCGGCGGCCACGATTTGAAGCGCCACCGCTCGCCACGGCGCCGTCGACCATGGCGGCACAGCCTTTCCGGCGCGGGGCTTCATCTTCCTCTGCCTTTCGCCGACCACATGCAAGCGTCGAGTAGGTGCTCCCGTACCAAGCACCGTCACAGAGGAGGAAACCAATATGCCGCCGGGGAGTGCGCAGAGGACGTGGAATCGCAGGTGCGGCGGTGACCATGGTAGGAGAGAGGTAGGGGCGGGTGGGAAGGAGGCAGAGGATAGGGAAGGCAGCGGCATACACGAAAGGAAGGGGATCGATCGGGAGGGGATAAGACCAGAGGTGGTGGGCCTCACACGTGTCACTATCATGGGCATGTGGCACGCTATGGAGCCGGAGGATGCGAACGACGCGATCCTCCGGAGGCGTGGAAGCGTTTTCCTTAAGTTTGGCATCAGTCAATAGCTATGAGTCGCTGTAAGTTCTGTAAGTGACTGACAACAACTTGTACATGACATCCACACGATTTCTCTACGATTAACAATGGAGATAAACTTGTGTTAGCATAAAGTCCTGATCTCAGCATTTTTTGGTGGTAAGGACTACTGGTACTATGTTGTTCATTTTTTTGCCCTTATGCCATGTCATAGCCCATATATAGGGACATTCAGTTGTTTCTCTTATTCTTGGTAAACTCTGAATTTGTGTGACAAACAAACAAATTTGGAGCATAATTATGAGTTCATCGCATAGTATTTTTGCAGCTTCAGAGTTGCATTATCTTTGCTGCGCATTAAGTTTGGCATTAGTCAATAGCTATGAGTCGCTGTAAGTTCTGTAAGTGACTGACAACAGCTTGTACATGACATCCACACGATTTCTCTACGATTAACAATGGAGATAAACTTGTGTTCAATATAAAGTGCTGATCTCAGCATTTTTTTGGTGGTAAGGACTACTGGTACTATTTTGTTCATTTTTTTTGCCCTTATGCCATGTCATAGCCCATATATAGGGACATTCAGCTGTTTCTCTTATTCTTGGTAAACTCTGAATTTGTGTGACAAACAAACAAATTTGGAGCATAATTATGAGTTCATAGCATAGTATTTGTGCTGCTTCAGAGTTGCATTATTCAGTCTTCGGGTTGGCTTTATACAAAAAGATACAGTAGGTCAAATGTAAAATTTGCCCCTTCTGGATACGACCCTCTTGGTCAATGGCTAAAACCTTTTTAAGAAAACTTCACGCGACTTCACTGAATGATAAGACGATCGCCAGCTAGTACATGAATAAGAAAAGTAGGAGGATCAAGAAACCAGAACTCCCAATGCATCCTGAATAGTACCATAGCAAACAAGCATGTGTGTGGCTCCGTTGGCTTCTCGTGGACAATATTGAATGGTCGCCACGAAGCTAGTAGCTGTCGGCAGTCGTCGATGATCACCGCACCTGTATTCCGAAGGATACAGTGTTGTTTTGATGTGATCCAAATTCATATAAAGATAGAGGCAAACCTGGCAAGGCCACATAACCCGGCAGGTTCTTAATTTGGCAAAGTAAGCCGGCGTTGCAGGAAAAGCCGCTCAGAAGCCCAAGTCAATTCAAGCAATACAAAGGAGGCAAGTCCAAAGTCAACTCGGAAGGACAAAAGGCGACTTTCCGAAGGAGCCGAAGAAGGACACTTGGGTCTGGGTTCAGTACGAAACCGACCTAGATTTCCTAGTTTAGGAATAGAATTCGACTTAGACTATGAATTGTAATCCTTGTAAAAGGCCAATACTTGTACGGGAAGTCCAGCCGCCTCATATATATGTGAGAGGTGATGGCCGATTGAAATTAAGCAAACAATCGACATATCAATCCAAACCCTACTTTTTACCCTCCAGCAACCCTTGTTCATGCTTCCGTTGTTCGGCGACTTCGTTTAGACTTCACCGGATATCGACAACCGAGAACCCGGAGCGGCCAAGTCCGGCCGGGTCTCACCTGATCGTCCGGCTTCCTCCGACGGGGCTTGTCCCGAGGGGCTGGGGCGTCCGGGTCTCAAAAGAGCCGGCTTGCTGTCTTGCGTATCGCGCTGTAAGCCGGCCTCCCGCGGGGCGAGTTGCGGAGTATCTCCCCCGCACCGCGGGTACACGAGGACGTGTTCGTGTGACGCGTTTCTAACGCAACACACTTTTTGGCGACTCCGCTGGGGACGATTCGATCTAAAAATTGGATAGCAATGACCAATTCCAAGACCGACGCTGCCAGCATCAGCACCGACAACATCATCAAGCCAACTCTCGAGAAGTTGTCGGAAGAACAACGCCAAGGTCTGGAGGCGTGGAAAGAAAAGAGAAAGCAGGAGTTCGAGGCACTGCGACTCAAGCGGGAACAAGAAGACCAAGAGCTGTACTTGGCCAGCTTCAAGGTAGATCGGCAAGGTGTAATCTCGCCGATCAAGGAGCCGGAGTTTGTACCTCTGGAATCAACATCGCCAACCCGCTGTAAGCAAACCCTCTTTTCTCCTGAACAAATAGCCGAAATTCAATATCATGTTTCGCAAGGCACCGCCAATGTTTATGATCTTATGCTAGATAGCGAAAAGGCTAAGAAAAACACGCTCCAGGCCAGCTATCGGAAACAACCGATAGGTCAACTAGGGAACTTGTACCTACGCTACCATGTCCAACTCCGATCCAGAGCATGCCTAACCCGGCAATACAGCCGGGTCACGTGCGGCTCCCGGGTCACGAGTCACTGCCGAATCAAAATTCGGCTCCTTGGGTGCAAGCCGGCCCTTCGACCAGCTCTTCTCTTGTGACAGCTCAATCGGCCGTTATGGACGATTCGCTAGCCGAGTTCAGGAGGAAGTTGGACCAAATAGCTTTTGATAAACTCGGGGTAATGCCAAAACATAGAACTTACATCAAACCGTACCCCGATTACTTCGATCTGCAACCTTATCCCCCAGGTTACCGGGTTCCTGAATTTTCTAAGTTCAATGGGGTAGATAATAAGTCAACATGGGAACATATTAGTCAGTACTTGGCTCAATTAGGTGAAGCTAATCATGATCATATTAAAGTTCGCTTGTTCTCATTATCTTTAACTGGCATTGCATTTTCCTGGTTTTCGGCTTTGGCTCCTAATTCTATACACACATGGTTTCACTTGGAGCAAAAGTTTCACGAGCACTTCTTTGCCGGGGAAATAGAACTAAAGTTATCACATCTTACATCGGTTAAGCAAAAGCATGATGAATCGGTATCCGATTATGTCAAAAGATTCAGAAACACCAGAAACCGATGCTATAGTCTGGCGATAACTGAGAGGGATATGGCTGACCTGGTTTTCAATGGCCTGAGAACTTATCTAAAAGAACGGTTAGAAGGGCATGAATTCTTGTCTGTTGGCCAGGTCCAAGAAAGAGCTCTGGCTCAGGAAAGCCGGGTTAATGAGTCCAAAGACTCACATCGGATGAGCAGGAGCCGGCTTAACACTGTTGAAAACAGTGCCGACTCAGGCGATGAAGCCGATGTCTATTCTGCCGAGTTTGTTTGGCCCAGCAAGGCCAAACCCTATATGTGTGATGATTTGAAGCCGATTCGCAAGAATCGGGATGAAGAAGTTAAATGCAGCTTTGACGTAGGCAAGTGTGATAGAATATTTGATGCCTTGTTAAAGGATAAAGTGATAAGAATTAACCATGTCATACCATCGCCTGAAGAATTAAGGCGGCGGGCTTATTGTAAATATCACAATTCTTTCTCTCATGCTACTAATGATTGCAATGTTTTCCGTAAACAGATCCAATCGGCCCTCAATGACGGACGATTGAGTTTTGCTGGCATGGCAATTGATACACAGCCGTTCCCCATGAACGCGCTAGACCTGGAGGGGAAGAAGGTTCTACTTCGGCCAGAGGCGGCCGAAGCCGCTAACAAATCTAATGTTGTTATTGGTGAGCCCAGGAACAACGAAGGAAACAGCAGGTCGCCTGGAAGGAGAGTGACCATAAGCCGCAACCCGGGGGTGAGGAGGTTATCAAGATCACCGTCAGCAACACCACGCTCGGGGGCAACGCCAAGAGCCGGCTAGACCGCCACCAAGATTTATCAAACCGCGAAACCCGGAAGTCGGTCAGTGGAAAGTTAACACGGTTAATGCCAAATACAAGCAGATAAAGCCGACTTTCGACATGCTGTTGAACAAGTACGTGCGCCAAGCCGGAGTAAGATCACGCCAATGGCAGCATGGAAAGCGACCAAGATCACCATCTACAGAAGGAGGTAGTCGGCATAAGCCGACAGGCGAGTCCAAGCGCCGGGTGACCCGGCCATCTATGCAAAGCCGGCTCACATACCCCGGCGACTCATCATACTGGCAGGTCAAGGCGCAAGGTGTTAAGGCGGATGAACCTAAGTCCGGGTTATCTTCAGGTGACTCGATTATTGTTGGTACCCATGTGTTGAAACTAAAAGACCCGGTTATTGAGCCGGCAAACAAAGGGCCGATGCATGTTATCGCGCCTAAGGCGGCAGCAAATGATCATGAAGCCAGTTCCAGTCAAGCCGCAGCAGCTCAACCCCGGGATCCAAAATACATCCAGCCAAAGTGGTGCCCACGCGGCATAACAAAGACGCAGAAGCGGAAGTTGCAGAGAGCCAGGAACCGTGAGAAGGCGGAAGAAAGGCAGAGCAGTCAAGGGATGCTATCTTCAATTAAGCACCCAATGGCACCTTCCCAGATTTGGATCCCAAGGCCAGTTATCATGGCGGCTTCTTCGACGATCGTACCAGCTTCTACTATCAACGATGAGACAGAGCCGGCAATCACACCGGCTGTCACTTATTCTTCATGGGCTGATGAAGTGGAGGCAGCGGATTGGCAATGGGTGAGCCGGTGATACAAGACCCGGCCATGAAGCGATTGGCAATCTCAGACCCGGCCTCCGATGAGCCGACAAATCGAGACCTCGCTATGGAAGAGCCAGCTGGAGACCCGGCAATGTCGGAACCAGCAGTGGAGGAGTCAGGCGATTAACGGATGAAGACTTGTTGGATTATGAAGAATCGCCGGCTCGAATGATATGGATATTAATATGGTATACTATCTGCCTGCGGAATTCCGCGCTGCTGAGGAAGAAGGCGAGGTCGCACAAATTGACTTCGGACCCAAGAACGCTGTCTTTGAGAAACCTGGAGAGCCGGTTAAACATTTGAAGCCTTTGTATGTCAGAGGTCATATTGATGGGAAGCCGGTCACCAGGATGATGGTTGACGGTGGTGCTGTAGTAAATCTGATGCCGTATTCTGTCTTCAAGAAACTACAATTAGACGATGGCGACTTGATGAAGACAAATATGGTGCTAAACGGGTTCGAAGGAGGAGAAGGAGTAGAAGCCAAGGGGTTATAAGTTTGGAACTCACAGTGGGGAGCAAGACCTTGGCTACTGCCTTTTTCGTTGCTGAGGTGCAGGGAAATTACAACGTACTGTTGGGACGAGACTGGCTTCATGCAAATCAGTGTGTTCCATCTACTATGCATCAGCAGCTTGTGCAATGGGTGGACGATGAAGTTGAGATTGTCCATGCAGACGACTCGGCATGCATTGCTTTAGCCGAGTCCATTGTTGATTGGCAGCATTCTAATGTTACATGCCTATCTGGGCGTGATTTATCCGGGTTCGATTTCCTGAGTGCTACCAGGGACGGATTCGTGCCAGTTTCTCTAAAGCCGATTGAGGGGAATCGGCTGCGAATCAAGTAGATGGATCCTAGCGATGAATGGCTGCAGAAGCGTCTGGACAAGTATCGGGCCGAGAGGAACGATATGTGTGAAGCGATTGAAGAACCAGACGACATGGACAAGTTGGGACAGGGCTTTACGTCGGCCGACCCACTCGAGGAAGTGGATTTAGGGGATGGCACAATACCAAGGCCGACGTTTGTAAGCCGGAATTTGGAACCCGATTACAAGTTCAAGTTAATCGCGCTAGTCAGAGAATACGTGGACTGCTTTGCCTGGGAGTACCACGAAATGCCCGGGTTAAGCCGAGAGCTCGTTGAGCATCGGTTGCCCATAAAAGCCGGCTTTAGACCTCACAAACAGCCGGCTCGCAAATTTAATCCGATCATATATGATCGGATCAAGGAGGAGATTGGCCGGCTTCTGAAAGCAAATTTTATCCGGCCTTGCAAATATGCTGATTGGCTCTCAAACATCGTGCCGGTAGAGAAGAAGGGATCCGGCAAGATCAGGGCATGCATAGACTTCAGAGACTTAAACAGAGCCACGCCTAAAGATGAATATCCTATGCCAATAGCCGACATGCTTATCAATGATGCCTCAGGTCACAAGGTAATAAGCTTTCTGGATGGCAACGCGGGGTATAACCAAATATTCATGGCCGAAGAAGACTCGGCCAAAACAGCGTTTCGCTGCCCCGGGTTTGTTGGTTTGTTTGAATGGACAGTGATGACCTTTGGGTTGAAGAATGCTGGAGCTACATACCAAAGGGCGATGAACTTAATATTTCATGATCTTCTAGGAGTCGTGCTGGAAGTCTACATCGATGACGTGGTGGTTAAGTCGGACGGCGAGTCAAATCATTTGGCCGACTTGCGGCTTGCGTTTGAGAGGATGAGAAAGTATGGGCTTAAGATGAACCCTTTGAAATGTGCCTTTGGTGTGTCGGCTGGGAGATTCCTTGGCTTTATCATACATGAGCATGGCATAGAGATAGACCCGGCTAAGATTGAGGCGATCAGAAATTACAGGCGCCGGGTTGCAAAAAGGAGATGCAAAAGTTTCTAGGCAAGGTAAATTATTTGAGAAGATTTATTACTAACTTGTCTGGAAAGGTTGATGCATTTACTCAGATCCTTCGGCTGAAGAACGATGATGAGTTTACTGGGGGCAAAGCAGCAAGAGGCATTCGACAGGATAAAATCTGCTATCCACTCCTCCGGTTCTGAGAAAGCCGGCTCATGGTCAGCCGTTCCGGCTCTATATTGCTGCAGAGGAGAAAGTAGTTGGAGCCGCCTTAACCCAAGAAGCCGAAGGACAAGAGTACGTTATCACCTATCTGAGTAGGCGTTTGCTGGATGCCGAGTTAAGGTACGCTTTGTGGAGAGGTTATGCTTGTCTCTTTATTTTGCCTGCACCAAGTTACGCCATTATTTGCTGTCCAGTGAATGCAAGGTTTTCAGTCAGACCGATGTTCTCAAACACATGATACAAAAGCCGATTCTGAGTGGTCGAATCGGCAAGTGGGCATATGGATTAATTGAATATGATTTGGCCTATGAACCTCAAATCCATGAAAGGCCAGATTGTAGCTGATTTCATCGTTGAACATCGGATTGACATGGAACAAGAAGCCGGCTTAAACATTGTGTCGGCTGTACCGTGGAAGCTTTTTTTGACGGCTCAGTTTGCAGCAGTGGACAGGGAGTCGGCGTTGTGTATATTTCACCACACGGTACTGTTTATGAGGCCTCTTGTCGTCTTGAATATTTTTGTACTAACAATGAAGCCGAATACGAAGCACTTCTATTCGGGCTAGAAGTTTTGATTGACGCAGGGGCGACTCATGTTGAGGCATATGGAGATTCGCTGCTTATTGTCCAGCAGTGGCCAAGATCTTTCAGTGCAATAGCGGATCACTCAATATATACCTTGACAGATGCCTGGATATTATCTCAAAACTGGATTACTTCAACATATCTCATGTGTCCAGGCAGGACAATTGGCTCGCCAATGAGTTAGCACAGCAAGCATCAGGTTATCATGTTAGCAGGGGCATATTCTTCATAGCAGAAGAACCGATGTCAAAAGTTGCTAACTCAAAGGTCGAGGGAAAGACGGTTTAGCTAAGCCGGCTCTGGAGGAAGGTTCTATCGAGACCCGGTCAGAAGATGAGACCCGGCCTGGAGAATCTGCAACCCGGCCAAAGGAGGTCGGTGTAACCCGGCTGGATGAATCTGGCGTAACCCGGGATTCTGATTGGAGAATACCTATTAGTTCTTACTTACAAGACCCGAGTCAGAAACAGACAGGGCGTTCGGCGGCTAGCGCTCAAGTACACGTTGGTGGACAATACTTTATATCGCCGAACAGTTGATGGTCTTCTTCTAAAGTGCTTGAACGAAGACGAGGCCAGAGTCGCCATGGGAGAGGTGCATGATGGTTTGTGCGGAACACATCAGTCGGCCCACAAAATGAAGTGGATGCTCAGGAGAGCCGGGTTTTATTGGCCGACGATGATCAATGACTGCTTCAGATACTACAAAGGATGCGAAGCTTGCCAGAAGTTTGGAGATATTCAGTTGGTGCCGGCTTCACCTCTTAATCCTATCATAAAACCGTGGCCTTTCAGGGGTTGGGCGCTTGACTTCATTGGTATGATCCACCCGGCTTCATCTAAGGGGCATCGGTTCGTATTGGTTGCCACTGATTATTTCACCAAGTGGTCTGAAGCAGTACCTCTAAAAACATGACCCACAAGGAGGTAATTCAATTCATAACAGAGCATATTGTTCACAGATTCGGCATACCACAGACTCTTACTACAGATCAAGGAACTTCCTTCATGGCAAAGGAGGTTAAACAGTTTGCCGAGTCATTAGGGATCAAGATGCTCAGTTCTTCTCCATATTATGCTCAAGCCAACGGACAAGCCGAGTCAAGCAATAAAATCCTGGTCAAGTTGATCAAGAAAAGGTACAAGAACACCCAAGGCGGTGGCATGAGGTGCTGTCCGAAGCGTTGTGGGCTCATAGAATTCGAGGCACGGAGCCACTAAAGTGACCCCATTTGAGCTCGTATACGGGCAAGAGGCCGTTTTACCAGTGGAAGTGAATCTGGCCGCCTTGAGGTTTGCTAGGCAAAATGATTTGTCGGCTGAGGACTACCGCAGTTTGATGATGGACAGCCTAGAAGAGGTAGCTGACAAGCGTGAGATGGCCTTGAAAGACATTGAGAAGGAGAAGTTGCGGGTGGCAAAAACTTACAACAAGAGAGTCCGGCTTAAGGATTTTCAAATCAACGACTTGGTCTGGAAAGTTATATTGCCAGTTGGCTCTAGGAGCCGGAAGTTCGGCAAATGGTCCCCAACTTGGGAAGGGCCACTTCGAGTCGTGAGGATAGCACCCGGCAATTCTTATCTGGTGGAGACATTGGAGGGCAGCATGCTTCCTCGAGCTATCAATGGGAAATACCTGAAGAAATTCCACCCGAGCGTGTGGCAAACTGCTTGAGTCGCGCGTATGGCCGATATACATATATCGCCCTTAGTGCATGGCCGATGAGCTTAAGCATCGTCCTTAGATAAAAACTTCTGCATTGAATATTTTCTAGTACGCAAGCTCTACTAGAAAACAGGGGGGCATGTGTTAGCACCCGTTTTTGGCAGGTTAGATCAAAGCTTGAAGATTTGATCTAGGAAGGATTGGCGACCTAGAAGGAGCGACTCAAAGAGAGCTAACCCGGCAAAACATGTAACCCGGCAGATAGGTGAGTCGCAGCTGGCGTAAGCCGCGGGCAAACCCGGCAAGGCCACATAACCCGAGGTTCTTAATTTGGCAAAGTAAGCCGGCGTTGCAGGAAAAGCCGCCCAGAAGCCCAAGTCAATTCAAGCAATACAAAGGAGGCAAGTCCAAAGTCAACTCGGAAGGACAAAAGGCGACTTTCCGAAGGAGCCAGAGAAGGACACTTGGGTCCGGGTTCAGTACGAAACCGACCTAGACTTGCCTAGTTTAGGAATAGAATTCGACTTAGACTATGAATTGTAATCCTTGTAAGTCCAATACTTGTACGGGAAGTCCAGCCGCCTCTATATATGTGAGAGGTGATGGCCGATTCAAATTAAGCAAACAATCGACATATCAATCCAAACCCTACTTTTTACCCTCCATCAACCCTTGTTCATACTTCCGTTGTTCAGCGACTTCGTTTAGATTTCACCGGATATCGACAACCGAGAACCCGGAGCGGCCAAGTCCGACCGGGTCTCACCTGATCGTCGCCGGCTTCCTCCGACGGGGCTTGTCCCGAGGGGCTGGGGCGTCCGGGTCTCAAAAGAGCCAGCTTGATGTCTTGCGTATCGCGCTGTAAGCCGGCCTCCCGTGGGGCGAGTTGCGGAGTATCTCCCCCAGCACCGCGGGTACACGAGGACGTGTTCGTGTGACGTTTTTCTAAAGCAACACACTTTGTGGATTCATATTTTGCTGCCTATTTGGATAAGAGGAGATCTCTCACAGGTTATGTGTTCACACTTGGTGGTTGTACCGTGAGTTGGAGGGCAACGTTGCGGTTCGTTGTTGCCCAGTCTACCACTGAAACAGAGTACATGGCTATTGCTGAAGCATGTAAAGAATCGGTTTGGATGAAATGTTTGTTTACTAAGCTTTGTGGAGATGATACTTGCATTAACCTGTTTTGTGACAGTTAGAGTGCTATTTACCTTACTAAGAATAAGATGTTCCATGAGAGAACAAAACACATTGAAGTCAAATACCATTATGTGTGTGATGTTGCACAAGGTAAGCTGAAGGTATACAAGATAAGCACTCATGATAATCCTTCTGATATGATGACAAAGCCAGTTCATGTTGCTAAGTTTGAGTTTTGATCAGGCTTAGCTGGTATCACTGTCTAGTCCAAGAGGCTATTTGGCGTCGAAGGTATTTTTGTTTGTTGTTTCAGGGTGAAGTTCTCGTTCATGTTACAAGATGGAATTTGTCTCAACGTGGAGTGTTGTTTTGATGTGATCCAAATTCATATAAAGATAGAGGCTAACTTCGAAGCGAAGCGGAGGCCTGTCGCCGGGAGGCTTGGGCCGTACGCATCGTTGTCGTGTCGGACTGCAGTCGACTTAGAGTTTTACCACCATATATACATCTTATAAGCCGTCGGTTGGGATAAGTCGCATGTTGTAAATCTCCGGCGTTTGTAAACTCACCCGATATAGTGAAGTATTGCTGGCTGGCGCCCGTGGTTTTTCTCCTCCATTGTTGGAGGGGTTTTCCATGTTAAATCTCGTGTCCCCGTTGGTTGATCTTCCGCTTTCTTCATCGTTTCTTTGCTATCGTTTGTAACAGAGCACACCACCACGCAGCCGGAGCGACGCCAATGCCAGCGACCCGGGGCCACCGCCCCGGCCTCCAGAAGCTCCCGCGCGAGACACGACATAGAGACACCTGCTCGCTTTGGGGACAGGGCCCACCACCACCCGCGGTAGTGGTGGCGTGGGTTGGCGGCGGTGAGAGGTCCGGCTCTGCGGCGCTAGGGTTCGCTCCCGAGTCGTCCAGCCGAGCGACGCGAGAGCCTCTTCCCCGTTAAAAATGAAATTAATAGATTATAAATGAGCTAATAACACCGCCCATACATAAACTTGTTCAGCACGTACAAACTCATACAACAAAATGTAAATTTGGGGTCAAATGGTTCAAGAACTCGTCGTGTGGTGCAAATTCGTCCAAAATGGTCCGAGAGTGGCATGTGGCATTGCTGTTTTTACGGAAACACCCTGTATTCATCCCATTCACAGCCGTGTCCTTCCACTGATTCCTGGCCCGCGCTTTATTCAATCCGATGCTTTAGTGCTTCTAATTTAATACTAGCCACAAGGACTTCCGACAGTATATATAGAGGTCGGTCGGTCTTGGTCCAACAAAGACTCTTGGAAGAATAGAACAACACCCTCGAACGGACTCAGCTTCAGTGACTTGTGCACTACAAGTCACCGAGAGATTTGCGTCAATCTCGTCCCTCCGTTTTAGATCCAACGAACCAGATTCACTCAAATCTGAATCTCAAAAATAAAATAATTCAGAAAAATTTGAAAATTTTCCAGTAAATTATAAATGCTTCGTTTTGTATTCTCTGAAAGTTTCAATCTATTTCGAGTGATGGTTTGCGTATAAATAGCGTTTTTATGTTCTAATCTCAAAAAGCTATGTATTCGCAAACCATTGGTCCAAATCGGACAATATTTTCACTGAATAGCTAGCAAAACATTTATGATTTACTGGAATTTTTTCGATTTTTTCTGAATTGTTTTATTTTTGAGATTCAGATTTGGATGAATCTGGTTCGTTGGATCTAAAACGGAGGGACGAGATTGACGCAAGTCTCTCGGTGACTTGTAGTGCACAAGTCACTGAAGCTGAGTCCCCCTCGAACATATCTGCTTAGCAGAAGTGCGCGGTGGTTAGGGCATCTCCAGCCGTTCGGCCCCCCCAGGCCAAAAAACGGCGCCTTTTTGGACGGCCTGGGGAGCGCCGGCGCAATTCGACGCCCTGGGTTCGGCGATTTCCTACCCGTGACCAAACCCAGGATTGGGCCGAAAAAATTCAAAAAAAAACAGTTAGGCGAAATTCATCAAACATAAGCGAAATTCGTTAAACTTAGGCGAAATTCATACTATATAGGCGAATTTCGCATTGTTCATTACATAATATAAGCCGAAAACTTAAACATAAACTAAAACACGGCGATCTACATGCCCAGCCGGCTATAGAACGCCGTGTAGTCGCCGCCGTCGTCGTCGTCGCTCGGTGGCGCGCCACCGCCAAAGTGGCTCGGACCGGCCTCGTTGTTGTTGGCGCCGCCGCCGAACCACGCGCCGTCGTCGTCGCTGTCGTCGAGGACGATCACCTCGCCGCTCGCCTGACGAGGGGGAGTAGGAGGCCGGCGTGCGGCGGCGCGACGGCGGTTGGCCGCTGCCTCGTCGAGCGCAATCTCCTCCTGGGCGTGCTGGTTGCGCGACCATTCGAAGATGAACTCATCCGAGCACTCCTCGGCGGCGACCATGGGCGGCGCGGCGTCCTGCATGGAGGCGGTGACGGCGTTCTGCTCGCCGGGGAATTCCTCGTCGTCGTCCGGCGCCTCCGCCTTGATGGCCGCCCGGACGTACTCCGGTGGCGCCACCCACTCCACCGCCGCCTTCTTCTTCTTGGAGGTGGCGCCGCCGGTGCCAGGCTCCTTCTTGGGCCTGACGAGGCGAAGGTGGCCTCGGGGCGGCGACGGTGCGCGGCGCGGCTCGTTGATGCGAATCCCGCCGCTGGGCCTTCTTGGCGGCGACCGGACGCAGCGCCCGGAGTTGAGGACGACGCCGCGCGGCGTGTCCTCCGGCTCGGGCTTGACCCGAGCGAGCGCCGCCATGTGCGGGGACCCGCTGGAGAGCGGGCCAGAGGAAGACGACGAAGAAGCCGTCCCCATCCTCCTGGGCAGCCAGGAGGTGAAGCGGCGTCGAGGCGTCGGCGCCTGCCGCGGCGGCATGGTGAGCCGGGGCTGGTTCCCGGCGTGGATGTGCTCGAGGACGTACGCGAGGGTACGCCCTCGAGCGCTCCACCACTGCTTCCGCCCCCGGCGTTCTTCCGGCCGGCGACGGGGCCGTTGTCGTTGGTGTCCTCCAGCTCGCGGCGGTGGCGCTCGAGGAAGTACGCCGTCCAGAAGGCGGCGTTCGCCGGATCCCAGCGCGGGTCCGCCGCCTGCTCTTCGGAGAGCCCGGTGAGGACATCCTGTATCGCGTAGACGCGATCCGCTCCTTCTGGCGGCGGCGGAACGTGGACGCCTCCGGCGCTCAGGCGCCATTCGTCGGGGACCCGCATGTCCGGCGGCGTAGGGTACTCGGCCTCGTACAACATGCGGGCCTCCTCCGGATGCAGGAAACGCCGGCCGAATCCGTTCGCCGCAGCTTCATCTCCGGGGTATCGCTCGGCCATTGCTCTTGCTCGGGGGAAGGAGAGAGATGGAGAGATGGGGAATGGTGCGCCTTGCCACGGCGAGATGCGGGGAATAAATAGGCGCAGAGGGAGGCGAGACGGTGGCGCATCATTACTCCGGCGCGTGGCAATCGACTGGACGCGTCGGCCGCCGCTGAACGGCGCGGCAGTCCACGGCCATTACTCCGGCAGGCTTTTGACCAGCGCGGGAGCCGAGGAGATGATGACGAAGCGTTTTTCCGCCCGTGATTCCGTGCCATTTCGCCAATCCCACTGACAGCTCTGGCCCACATTCCGTTTCGCGCCATTTCGCCCCCCAGGCCGAACCCGGTGAGCTGGGTTTGGCCTGAGAGCGCCGGCGCAATTTTCCGCCGATCCGGCGCTATTTGGGCTCCTGGGGAGCCGACTGGGTGGAAAACGGCGCTCCCAGGCCATTTCGGCGGTTTTTAGGGCCCTGGGGGGGGCGCTGGGGGAGGCGGCTAGAGATGCCCTTAGGGACTTAGGGTTGAGCAGAAGTGCGATGTCGGCGCCGTGGTGGGATGACCGGACGTCGTCGGTAGAGTACCGCGCTCATGTTGGCAACCTCTCCTGGCGCACCGACGAGAGCTCACTCAAGGACGCCTTCGCCAACTACGACCCGATCTACGCCCAGGTGAGTGGCTTCCAGTTCTCTGTTTCTTGCTGCATCTCCTTTATTTACTTTGGATTTGGATGGAGCTGCTCTTGTTTCCTCCTAGGTTTAGATCGAGTTCAGCTGCATTGTTTTTGTTTTTGTCAGATCCGTTGTGTCACGTGCTCCATCTGTCTGCTCCCTTGTCACCAACACTGATTAATTTTAGAATCAACTATTCAGCAGCCCCAGATCCAGATGGTTGACGCAAGTTTATGTTTTCTCGAGAGTGCTAGTATGATGCTTTCTTTCCTCTGTTAATTGCTGGAAGATTTATTGATATTGTCGATGGATCTGTCCGTGTTTCCTCGTCGTTTTAAGTTTCGATCTCTTCATCTCTCTGTTCCCTTATCCCCAACACTGATTTTTCAAGGACTCGCATCTCAATTATATACCCCACAACATGGACCATGGTCCATGCCCACACAAATTTACACCTTTTCATGTCCCCTATATTTCTAGATCTCATTTCCCCTGTAACTAGTAAGGATAGTGTTTCCAAATAATAATTGGCGATCTACACTGTATGACAAAAGCGATTCAAAGCTTCCTTTAGCTGGTTCTACACATAGTGGAGAACCGATTCATAGTGTCAGCTGGAAGAAGGAACTCTCATCTTGGTTCGGCTCATACCACTAAAATACCAATTCATTCCTGACACATAGAGAAACAGTTGGATAGAGATATAGATAGATATGGAGAAGAGACTGAAAAAATGGACAATGTGGGTCCAATATTTCTGTGATGGAATCGGATGCACACTGCAGTCAAACTATACCAGTTCAAAGAGATCACCTTTTCTGCTTTGAACCACACCAACAGTGTGGCTGGTATTCTTCCACTATAAACCAAGATAGTTCCTCTAGAGAGTTGTTTTTAGCATGCCCTTTTTTCGTATTTGTCTAAGATAACTAGATGACGCCCCGCCCGTTGCTGCGGATACTTGTAAGAAATTTGTTATAATTAGGTCTAAGAATTATGTGGTAAAATTAAGATTGTAAATTACATACATGTGGACAATAAAATGTATGAAGACAACACTAACAAAAATACAATAGTTGAGGTCATGATAACATAGCCAATACAATCTGTTGAATGTGAGATGGAGCATACATAGGAAAGAAAATCAACCTGATTTTTTATTTTACTTTGCTTGCCACAATGTGAATGCCTGACTGAACCGAAAATGAGCATATCACGTATCTGAATCGATCGATTGACCATTCCACAAATAGTGCAAGCTCAACCTTTCAAATTTGTGCATATCCGTAATTTGCTAGAATCAAGTGGTAATGATTATCTTGGATATTACATCAATGAGAATTCTCTAGCAGAAACTAAATATGTATCGATCAAACCATTTGTACCCCTATGGAGGCAAAAAAATACACTTGATGGCTTAAAGATGTTAAAAAAGAGATATGCCGCTTGTAATCCTGATTGTGAGTTTGTGACTCGTGTTGAGAAGGTAATATACATATAAACTTTGTATGTACAACACACAAACGTCGATTACGTTGTCCAGGAAATAAATGAAATGTTAAATATCATTGAGCAATCTGACTGTACAAACCCGAATAATAGCACTATAGCCGCTCCTTTCTAGTTTTGCTAATTTAGATCAAAGCATCAACTCAGGTAAAGCCCCTAGCCAAGTCTGTACCAAAGAGAACCGATCTGCATCAGCAACAGAACACGTTCATACGCTATAATTGTGATACTGCAACGTGAATCTGGGATTAACATGCATGCATAAGATAGAACGGTGTAGTTGAGAGGTTCAGATCACCAGATCGGGTCATGTTGGAGCCACTGACGGTGATTTGGTCACCTACAAGTGCTCGCTGGGCTTCAGCAGCCGGGGCTCCTCCATCTTCTAGGATCTTGTTGGGGGTTGTGGTAGTGGGTTCGCTGTTCATGTGCGGCTGCTTGGGACCAAAGCTCTGCGGACATGATCGGAGACGGACATGGAGGCCAGGAGAGAAGGAGAAGGGTGAAGAGATACGTGAACCCCTGTGTGTCGAGTGCTATAGCCATGTATATATTCTGTGAAGAGGATAGTGGAGGAGATGAAGAGGAAGAGATTCGGTGGAGAAGATGGAAAGGACCCATTAATCACTCATGCCTTTGTTGTGTGAACTTAGTGGAGCATAATTAGCTCATCAGTTTTTTTGACGTGATATTTTGTACTGACTTTCGGCTGTAAAATGGTAAATAAGAAAAATAAAAAATGATGACATGGCATACTGCTGATGTGGATAGGCTGCATGTTGAGAGAAATAGGTAGTGGGGATGAACTATTTAGTTATATAGGATGATTTTGCCCAAGTCTGTTCCGGTTCTGTAATTATTTGTGAAACATCCATGTGTCTATAAGTATGTCCCACGTGTCCCTTCGGGGACATCCGATAAGTATGTCCCACGTGTTATGATTTTTCTTCAGATCATCATCGACCAGGAGACAGGCGGATCCTGTGGGTTTGGCTTTGTCAACTTCAAGGACAACGAGTCGTTGAGCGACGCCATCCAGGAAACGGAGAGAACGTGGACGGCCGCAACATCACCGTCAACAAGGCCAACGACCGCCCTCGCCGCTCTAGGAGATGAACAACAACAGCTAGGAGGTCTGCCATTTAGTGTCTAGCCTATCAACTCCGGTGTGGTCGTTTAGTTTGTGTCCGTGGTATGGAAGTCTGTGTTGCACGTCCTTATGATTGTTGAACATCCTATTATCGTTTAACGAACTGCAGTGTTTAACTGGAAGATGTGGATTATGTCCTTTGTTTGCTGTTCGGATGCACTAGGATTTCTGATAATGTGTTTCCGCTATATCATCTGCATGTCAGCTTCACAACTTGTCCTGTTCCAGGTGTTCATCACAAAAACTTAAGCTAAATATGTGCCTAGTTATACAATTTTCTAGCCAAGGCAGTGCTAGCTTCATACTTGAACAAACTTGTGGTGATTCTTTGCTGTGCATTAAGTTTAGCATCAGTCAATTGTTATGTCGCGTGCAGCCATGTTTTTTTCTGACCGTTTGGTTTCAGAGGAAGCGTTGTGAAGCTCTGTTGCCATCGTGGACATGTCTTTCTGTTTCATGGTGAAGTCATACTGCGGAGAATGACATGGAGGCCCAGATTTGAAGACTAGTAATGTGGTTCGAGTCTTGGTGGCGATGAGGAATTTGCTTGGTGATTCGTATCTTGGAGCAGCGGCAAAGGCAAGTGGGGGCGATAGCACAGGAGAAGTTCACTGTCTAAACTTTCAGGGTGAAAACCCAAGGTCTGGACTTAATTGTGCCTGACAACGGCCTTGTTGAAGGCATTGTTTTTGCTAGTTTGGATTTTCTTCAGGGTGAAAACCTATGATCTATGATCAGGGCGATGACGGCGCTTTAGCACTGTTCCCTTCTTGGAGACGTCGCTTTTGGAGAAGCTATACTTCTGGTACTGTTTTGGTGGTGTTAGGTCTGCTGCTACAAGGAAGATCATTGTAGCGGGACTTTTCTTTTCTGACATTCTTCTTCTTTTTCTGGGTTGTGTGCATCCGTGTTGTCGCTAGGGCAATGCGTTGTTGCAGAGGCTGGGTATAATTGGTATCTTCACGATATTAATATATGCTCTTTATCTAAAAATAAGTGCAGTATTTAAACAAAAGGCACCGCGTGCCCAGCTTTAAATTAATAAAGCCACATAACGGCAGAGTTACAAGACTGCTGGTGCTACCAGCTTAACAAGGTAGCTTACAAAGGGCCTCACAGGCACGAATACCAACAAGTTTAAGATCGAAATAAACAACAAAACACCCTCCAGACTTGAAAGATTAAGGCGTTGAGACAACTGGTGCGAGGTTAGCCGACGAGTGCGTAGACGCATAGGTAGCCTGGAGATGCTTGATCACCTCGTCGACCATTGGCAGCAACTTAGTTTTGATGAGTGGCCGCCACTGCTGCAAGGAAAGCAGAGATTTAAACAACACATCAGCAGGTTGACGAGGAAAGTTTGCTTCAATGTAGTACTTGTTGCGGGTAGTCCAAAGAGCCCAACAGAGCACTGCAAAGAGAATCCAAAGGACTTTCCTGGTTTTCCAGCGAAAGTATTAAAGATTAAAAAGACATCCGTAAGAGAAGACGGTGCCCACTGAACCCCCAACATCTCACGAACCCCACTCCACACAAACTTAGCCAGCACACACTCAAAAAGATGTGGTTGACAGACTCAACCTGCCCACATAGGGCACAAGAGCCGTTCGAGGGGCCCTGTCTCTTTGCAATCTGTTCCCTCGAAGGCAGACGACCTCTAGCAAGCTGCCATAAGAAAATTTTGATCTTCAGGGGGAGAGATACCGCCCAAATGTCTTTAGCAGCCAGCAGCTGGTTACCTTGACACAGCTTATTATACAGAGACTTGGTGGAAAAGCAGGCAGAAGTTTCAAGGGACCAGGACACACTGTCCCTGCCCTCCTCCGGCTCCACCGCCTCAACCTCGACTTGCAGCCCCTGCCATTGTCTAAGTTCCTCAGGCCCAAAGGCCCTACGGAACCGCAGTCTCCAACCATCTCCTGTATGCGCCTGAGCCACCAGAATGTCAGGCTCGGTACATGTGGTGAACAACCTGTGGAATCTATCTTTTAGGGGGCCCTCCCCTATCCACCAGTCTGACCAGAAGGAGATTGATGTACCCGATTTCAAGTGAAATGAGCACCCAGCTTAAAAAAGTTCTTGATCTTGTGAATGTCGTGCCAGAACTGAGAACCACCCAAAGGGGCGGAAGTGAACAGGTGCTGGACATCATATTTAGCTCGAATAATCCTTATCCAGATGTTGTTATCTTCTTCGTCCGCCGTAAGCAGGCGCCAAATCCATTTACACATGAGTGCAATGTTCGTGTTTTTGGAATTCATAATGCCAAGGCCACCCTGGTCCTTAGGAAGGCATAGATGTTCCCATTTCACCATGTGATACTTACGTTTATTGCCAGCACCTTCCCAAAAGAATCTCTCTCGATGCTTATCAAAACCAGCGTGGGTTCCATCACCAAGGAGGAAAAGACCCATCGCAAAGAGGGGGAGGCTGGAATGACAAGCATCCGTGAGAGTAAGCCGTGCCGCAGACGACATCAACTTCCCCTGCCAAGGGTCAGTTTTATGGCCTACTTTACCCACAAGAGGTTCCCAATCGACAAGGCCCAATCTATGATCACTCATGGGGAAACCTAAGTACGTAAAGGGGAACGTGCTCACCGCACAGTTGAGCACATCAACCATTCTGGCCTGTTCCACCAGGGAACACCCCATAACTATAATTTCACTCTTATGGAAGTTAATTTTAAGCCCTGGCAGAAGCTCAAAACAAATCAACAGAAATTTAAGATTAGCCAACGCCTGATCAGACTTCTAAATCATGATCATAGTTTCATCAGCGTACTGCAGGTGTGTGACCCCTCCTAGAATAAGGTGGGGCATCACCCCTTGGATGTGTCCAGCTACACTAGCTTTTAGGAGCAAAGCATCCAGGGCATCAACAACAAAATCAAAGAGGAGAGGGGAACTGGGTCCCCCTGTCTAACTCCTCGCTTATTTCTAAAATAGGGCCAACTTCACCGTTGATGGAGATCGCAGTTTGGCCACCCGTGACCAGCTGCATAATCCTATGGATCACTCCAATGTCAAACCCTTTTTGGAGGAGCACTTCCTTCAAAAAAGGCCAATTCACCCTATCATAAGCTTTTTCAAAATCTAACTTGAGAAGAATAGCTTCCTCCCCACGAGCTCTGATCTCATGGATGATCTCATGGAGAGCAAGAGCTCCATCCACAATGAGCCTGCCTTTAATAAACGCAGTCTGCGTTGGGGAGATGACCTGGTGCGCTACCGGGTCAAGTCTAGAGGCATAGGCCTTGGAGATGAGCTTGAACAGCACATTAATCAAAGCAATGGGTCTAAATTGCTTGACGGAATCTGCGGCAGGCACCTTCGGAATAAGTGTAAGGAGCCCAAAATTCAGTCTGGAGATATCCACTCGACCTAGAGCAAATCCATTCAGGATCTGCAGAATTAAGTCTTTTGCAAACGGCCAACAGGCTTTAAAGAAAGCTACAGGCAACCCATCTGATCCAGGCGCTGTAGCTGTCTTGGTATCTTTGAGCCCTGACTCTAATTCCTCCAGGACCTGGCTAACTCCTCATTTTCTCTGTCCGAGACCTGTCTCTCAGGGGGTCAAAGATTTGGAGCCAGCTTAAGGAATTTTGTCTCCTCCGTGCCCATCAGATCTATGTAAAATTGATAAATATGGGCTTGGAGATCCTCTGGCCTGATTATCTCACCCTGCTCACCAATAAGGCGAACAATGGCACATTTACGTCTGCGGCCATTCGCCACAGCATGAAAATAGGCTGTATTGGCATCACCTTTAAGTACCCAGTTCAGGCGTTGAACAAAGTGACCGTGGCCAATTAACATTGTTATTATTTTTGTCACGGTATTGCTCTGATAGTCTGGTACTCGGGTGTTTTTGTCATCAGAACTGACACCAGCTTATACATGTTGTTCAGTGTTCAGGCGATTTCTCTAGTATTAACAAGCTGTGTTCACGCAGCTTATGTATGCTGCCCCGTTGTTTGTGGGAGAAATGGAGATAAAGTTGCAAAGTACAAAGTGCTGATCTCAGCATTTTTTGGTGCTAAAAACTAGCTGTTTCTCTTATTCTTGGTGAACTCTGAATTTGTGTGACAAACGGATATATTTGGAGCATAATTATGAGTTCATAGCATAGCGTTGTTTTGCTGGTTCAGAGTTGCATTACTCAGTCTTTAGCTGGCTTTATACGAAAAGATACAGTAGGTCTTATGAAAAATGTAACATTTGCCCCTTCTGGATACTAGCCTCTTGGTCAATGGCTGAAACCTTTTTAAAAAAAACTTCACGCGACTTTATTGAGTAATAAGACGATCGCCAGCTAGTACATGAATAAGAAAATCAGGAGGATCAACAAAAAAGAAAATCAGGAGGATCAACAAACCAGAACTCCCAATGCACCCTAACTAGCACCGTAGCGAACGTGTGCGGCTCCGCTGGCTTCTCGTGTACGCCATACCTCATCTGTACTCCGAAGGATGCAGTACAGCTTCAACCACCTCCATAGATCAGACTCCACCATTAAGGATTGGCATCGGACGTGCTCTACAAATTGCAATCCAGAGAGCAAGGCCATCGACGCTACGTCAACCGTGTGTGCATTCGAAACACCACACGCTGCACCAAAAAATTCCAGAACACGCGAAAAACTTGCATTTCATTTTCATTAAGATCACGTTAATTCCAAAGAAGCAGCAAGCAGAAGAGATTGGAGACTTTAGGCCGATTAGTTTGGTGCACAGTTTTGCAAAACTCTTTACTAAAATCCTTTCCAATCGACTCCGGCCAAAGATGGAAACGATCGTCAGCACCAATCAATCCGTGTTCATCAAGGGAAGGATCTTGCATGATAATTTCGTGCTGGTGCGGCAGATGGCTAGAAGAATCAATGGAAGAAGGGAAGCAGGTGTGCTTCTCAAGTTGGATATCTCCCGGGCATTCGACTCCCTCTCTTGGGCATTCTTGTTTGAGGTTTTGAGAGCCCTAAGTTTCCCGGAGATTTTCTTGCGATGGCTGGCGATTTGTTTCAGATCTGCCAGCACCAGGGTATCGGTCAATGATGTCCCTGGGAGGAGGATTGCACACGCTCGAGGCCTACGGCAGGGAGATCCGCTATCCCCCCAACTTTTTGTACTCGCGATGGAAGTTGTAACCCTGCTGGTTCTGAAAGCTTCGGAACACGGTCTCCTAGCTCCGATTGGGCGCGCAACACCGGTGCAGAGGCTTTCAATTTACGCAGACGATGTGGTCATCTTCATCAAGCCTGACGTCGCTGATCTTGTCGCCGTCAGAGAGCTGCTATCAGTCTTTGGACGGGGAACGGGTCTGCAGGTGAATTACAGGAAGACGTCGGTGACCCTAATCCGGAGTGCGGAGGCAGAAAAGGCATCGGTTAAGGAGATTCTACAATGCCCAATTGCTGAATTTCCGATCAAATAATTGGGTCTGCAACTAGCGCTTAAACCTCTCACGAAGAACCAGTGGCAACCAATGTTGGAGGCGGCATGCAATATCGCGCCGGCGTGGCAACGTGGGATGATCGCGCATCCGGGGCGTCTCGCGCTTATCAAGGCGGTGATGACTGCACGTCCGATTCACCACCTGCTTGTGGCGGATGCGCCATGCTGGCTTTTGGAGGAATTCGAGAAGTCCCTGCGGGGCTTTTTCTGATCTGCAAAGGATAGGGCAACCGGAGGTCAGTGCCTGGTGGCCTGGGACAACATCTGCACACCGCAGGAATTTGGAGGCTTGGGGATTAAAGATTTGCGCTTGCAGGGTTTAGCCCTCCGAACAAGATGGGAGTGGCTCAGGAGAACCGAGCCTAGCAGACCTTGGCAGGGGCTACCGCCATTAAAGGATACCAAAGCCAAAGCGGTTTTCGACAGCCTTGTGCGCATCACAGTTGGAGATGGACAGAGGACCTTGTTCTGGAGCGATCGCTGGATCAATGGCAAGGCAGCAAAGGACTGGGCGCCGGGGCTGGTCAGGACGGTGGACACGAGGGTGCGGAATTCTCGGCATAAGGGACTCATGAGAACAGCTGGCTCCTGGACATCCCGGGAACGCTAGTGTACAGAGGGGTGTGCGAGGTTCTTGCACTATGGTTAGCCATCAGAGGAGTGGATCGCGATCTGGAAGCACAGGACGTTTTCGGCTGGCCCTGGGCGCGCTCCAACAAGTACACAACCAGCTCCACTTATGCGATGCTGTTACAAGGAAGAACCAGGTTTCAGCCTGCGGAACTGATTTGGAAGAATATAGCGACGCCAAAAAGCAAACTCTTTGTGTGGCTTGCGGTGCAACACCGGATCTGGACTTCTGACCGTCGAGCGAGGCATGGACTTCAGGAGCATACTAGTGCCTGTTTTGTATGTCTGCAGGAGGAGGACACGGCAGAACATATTCTGGTGCAGTGTGTTCATGCCAGGGAGGTTTGGTTCCGTGCGGGCAGTGTGTTGGGCATCAACCTTGCTCCACTTGCCACGGATACTCTGCAGGATTGGTGGCTGCATGTGAGAGGAAGGTGTGCTAGTTCAGAGAGGAAGCTACTCGATGCCCTGATCTGCACTGGTTGCCATGCACTATGGAAAAACAGGAATGCGTGGTGCTTCAACAACCCTAGGCGTCAGTTCTCTGCAGCAAGGCTTGCAGAACTGATCATAGAGGAGTTCATTTTGCTGCGTTCTATAAGCAGGCAATAGGAGGGTGTTCCATAGATGTCGCGAGAGAGTAGGCTAGTTGTTTTCGGTGTGGAGTTTTTCCTGGTTCTGGATTTCGATTCGGAGACTGTCTTGTAATTAAAATTTTGCCTTCTATAAAATTACGGTACGCAATTGCGTACTCTCTAAAAAAAAATTCATTAAGATTGGAAGAGGTGTTTAATTACAGGACTTGAATTACACACATGGCATTGCCATGCCCGCTACAACAGAAAGAAACTATGTTATTCCTCGCTGTCTCCCGCCTCTGTTTGCTAGTCTTCGTTACTTCAGCTCCTCCTATATGTTCTTAACAACGACATGCGGAAGGTGACTCGCATTCTCAAAATGCAACCACATGCGCCACATGCCAACAGTGACAGCAGTGTTGAACTTCTTTCTGTCAGCAGTGGGGATAGCGACGGCAGCCTCAGTCCACCATTCCTGGATCGGTAGGTCCTGCGCTGGGGTCAGATGCTGCAGATTGATCTTCCGAAGGATGTCAAACCAGACTTGGCGCGAGTATGGGTAGGAGGTTATCAAATGCTGCATGGTCTCGGGATCTCGCGCACAAAGAGGACAGGATGGTTGGTGCTGTAACCCTCGGTGAACTAGTCTGTCAGATGTCCAACAGCGATCATTGATCGCCAGCCAGGCATGCATCTTCTCGGTCAGCGGGGCATAGGAAGACCAGATTTCATTAGTCCCCATCGCAAACTCCTGTCCATGGAACACGGTGTTGTGTGTCGAACGGGCAGAGAAACAGCCATTAGTCGTGAATTTCCAGGTGAGTTGATCTGGCTCTTTTGGGTTCAGCTGAACTAGGGAGATCAGCTGCCAAAGGTTGCAATACTGAATCATAGCCAGTACTGTGAGCTATCCTTTGATGTCTCTTACTCATCAACTTTCGTGTACGGCTTCTGCCAAAGAGCGTCGCGCAGATCCCTTGGCCACAAAAGGCATCAGGTCCGGGGCAAAGTACTCCACGCTGCTCCGTTCAGCCAGTTATCCTTCCAGAAGTGATCTTCTTGCCATCTACCATCGTGCATCGAACTGCCGCCCCAAAAAAACTCCTCTGTTTGCCGAGAGACTGACCCCTAGATCACTCCACGGTCTGTCTCCGGTGGTGTGTGAAAGCCAACACCATCGGGCTCGCAGTACCAGAATCATGAGTTTCAGATTGTGCAAGCCGAGTCCACCATAAGGCTTTGGCCGACAGACAAGACCCAGGCCATCTGAGAGTGACCGTTCTATGTGTCTTCCTTTCTTTCCAAAAGAAATGTCGGCAGAGCTTGCGAAGCGCCTTGAAAACCCAGGGGGGAGGTCCAGGGAGAGCATGTGATGAACTGTTGTTGATTCCAAAACAGAGGAAGTGAGAATCAGCCGTCCACCCTTCCTCAGCAGCCTAGCCTTCCATGTTGGAATATGCCTTGCAATCGCTAGCTGCTCCATGCCCTCCTGGTCTGAGGATTCCACACCATTGGCTTTGAGCTTGAATATGTACTTATTCTTCCTCCTGTAGCTCGCATGCTGGTGAAAAAAAATGTTATTTGCTGCACCCTCAGGTAACTACGAGGTACGGGAGTGCTGCCTCTCGATCGTTCATTCCAGATATGCGAGCCCAAGGATTTAAAGCTTCAGAGCCTTCTCAGCCAGGTTTCAGCCGTACACAGTTGTCTCTGATCCATCGCCATAGCGAGTTGAAAGACCACCTCTGCCGCCATCAGGAGTTGAGGTTTGATGTTCCCAACTTGCCTTTGACTCCACCGATTCAAAGCTCTAGCAGTTACCCGAAGGCGGGTACTGATATCTGCCAGGCGATCGCCCGTAGCCGCTATACTGTGCCAAGCTTCCTGTACTACTTCCTCAAACCCGGGAGCTTTATCCAAAACTGTTGAAAGTGAAAACGCTTCGCCGTCTGCAAGATCGTGCTCGTGGACATAATAATTGGGCAATTGATCAGAGCGGGACAAGGAGTGCTCTGGAGGAGGGAGTTGGGGCGAGAAGGGGTTATCCGGAGACACACAGTTTCAGGATAAGCAGGCTAGACTCGAAGTATGCAAAAACTAGGCACCACTTTTTGAGCCAATCTAAAACTTCAACTGAGATAGTTATGTTGCCTTACCGCAGACAAGCTGATCTAAAAATTTAACATGTGTATGTTTGTTTGCAATCTACTAATATTTGTTGCGTACATCAACACATAAGTAGCATCACTTATAAAACAATTAAGATTTGATACATAATGCAATGCATTCTAGAGACATAGTATGCATAGTCATTTATTGCCATACAGTTTATTGTACATGAGATTAAAAACATAGAACCAAACATAAATTTATTACAAAACAATAAAGTGCTAACTTATTGTTCAAAATGAAAATAACAAGACAAACTCAATTATTGCTTTCTCCACAAATATGATAAGTGAAGAATCTTATAGATCGGCCATGTTCCTTCCTTTGTTATAGGTCCATGGAAGATGTATGAGCCAGAACCAGTTCCTTGTAATCACTAGCCAATTTTAACCTCTGTTTTGTCTTTCCTAATTCTGCTCTAAGTACCTACACCTAATGGTATAGTTTTACTTCATCAGATGAAATAATATCATCGAAAGATTCTACGCCCTTTCTTTTTTTGGTTACCAATGAGACGATCCTCTTCATCTAGTCGAATATGGATAGTCCCATTATTACTACTAGTCACCTCATGATAGTCTACTTCATTTCTAATGTACTTTCACCTTGTCCCATCAGTATACAAGGTTGAAGTTTGAGCCATTTTCCTTCTTCTACATGGCTAATGCTTTCTCCCTCAGCTGCAAGTCACATCGTCCGCTCTAGTAGATGGTGTGACTTACAGCTGATGGAGAAAGCATTAGCCATGTACAAGAAGGAAAATGTCTCAAACTTCAATCTTGTATACTGGTGGGACAAGGTAAAAGTACATTAAAATGGAGTAGGACATACCATGAGGTGACTAGTAGGGATAATGGCACTATCCATATTCGAATAGAAGAAGAGGACCATGCAAAAGATCAAATAAAGGCAAGGACGTAGAATCTTTGCTGATATAATTTCATCCGATGAAGTAAAATTGTACCATGAAGCACAGGTACTAAGAGCAGAATTAGTAAAGATAAGGCAGAGATCAAATTTGTCTACCGACTACAACGAATTGGTTATGTCTGATACATCTTCCATGGACTCGGATCAAAGGAAGGAACAAGACCAAGCTATAAAATTCTTTGCTAGTCAGCTTTTTGGAGAAAGCAATAATTTAGTTTTTCTTGTTATTTTCATTTTGCACAATAAGTTATCACTTTATTGTTTTGAAATAAATTTATGTTTGGCTCTACGACTTTTTTTATAAATTTTGAACAATAAATTGTATGGCAATAAATGACTATGCATAGCATCTCTCTAGATTGCATTGCATTATAGATCAAATATTAATTCTTTCATATGCAGGTTCTACATTTGTGTTGATGCAGTTAACAAATATTAGCTAATTACAAACAAACAAAATCTGACAAGACATATGCACATGTGAAATTTTTAGACCAGATTGTAGCAAGAAGGTAACGGAAATATCTCGGTTAAAATTTTGCTTTTGGAAAAAAAATTGGTTACTGATTAAGCGCTCAGTGTTGCAGACAGGGCGCTAAGCTGATGACTACATTTTGTGGTATTAATTTTTTTCACTTAAGCGTTACCATTGTGGATGCACTTAGTGTGATGCCCTTATATGCCCATGTGGCATGATGAAAGCCTCGGGCAGTCCCAGTTGCATGCCTACTCGCAAGGTAAGGTTTGCTCCTACAAAGCAATTTGGGACACATATTCTCCATCTTTACGACATTATACACATTTGACTTAAGTCAAAGGCGCAAATTTAGAAAGACTGGACATAACTCATTTGTACAAATTATATTATCTTAGCTGATTGTTTGCCTTATGCTACTAATTGTTTGATACAAGTATGTTGCAACATAAAATGAACACTTCATATTTGTTGGAAATTTCACATATTTGGATATGTCATTCTTATTCCATTCTTCAAATGACGCATAAAAGAAATTAGAGCAAGCTTTCTTAGTCCTCAACCATAGTAAAATAGAAAATCATTCCATTCAAATCCGAAGTGGCACTTAAATCAGAGTTCTTTGAGCAAGTTGTTTCTATCTTGTCCCAATACTTATTTCTGCCTCAATGGATCCAGCACCATTGACTTCCAAGCTCTATGATCAAAATATAACATCCACATCTTGTCTATACTCAAATTATGATCACTTCAATTTCTAGGAGTCAAGGTTAAGCCTATATACAATAAGTTAAAACACAAATAAATCCAATCGAATGTGGTTGATTCAATTAGAATTCAGCTTATTAAACAGTTGGGTCAATCAAATAAGTATCCAACTTAAACCAATAGATGACCCAGAGGAACCCCGTTAAAGGTACAATGGTTAGTATTCTTGATATTGGTATCATCAATTATACTTCTTACAACATCAAAATTATGTATTGTTCACTAACAGATGCAACTACTTGAAGAGGAAACAGTGTATGAACAATCTATTCATTCATGTATTAAAAGAACACTTCACGTGTTGTTTACAGAAGCATTTGCAGCAGTCAGGCATTTGTTACATTGACAAGGGAAGAAGCATTATTTGCTTACTTCTCTTGTGCTTTCTCTCTTCCTTGTTTAGTCTCATGCATAAATAAAGAAGTACAGCACTACATGCAAACAAGAAAGCAAGTCCTATGAATTTGAAATAAAAAGCAACGAACGTGAATACCAGTAAAGCAAGTAACACTAGTTTCCATATGACGAGCAAGCCGTCAACCCTGCACCAACAAACATCAAATACTTGTTAAGTGGCCATGCAAGCGATTTGGTAACCATGGTGCAAATAGAAGATATTTTGCCTTTTCTGTGTGTGTGTGTGAAACATGTAGATATAATAACAGCCAATACTACACTAGAATTTTTGGAGAAGAGGCTGGTATCAATTAATATCATGCTCACACTAAAAGTTAAGCCAATAGGGCCTGTTCCGAGGAGGTGGCCGTTGGGGATTTAGTTCAACCTTGATCATTTTGCCGCTGTGGCTGATGTATAGCAGTGGTTAATGATGGAATTTTCATCTCGTTTAGTCACATAACAAGGACACACAGAATAAGAAAAGAGACAAATTGACGATGTAGTTGAGTAACAACGCGACACTGTCTAGAAATGAAGGAAGAAACTATGGTAAACTATCTAACAGAACAGTGATCAGATTTGCCTGCCCAACATGGCCAGAGTAATTTATCCTTAACCCGGAGAAATGGAAGATCGGAACGATCAGGGAAGGAGAAGGACCTGCAGACCAGATCTGAGAAGAAACTGACCATGTCAGGGTTACGGCTTTGCTTACCATGAGTAACTGGAGGTTGCGGCGGAGGTGGAGGAGAAGAAGGATGAGGCTGCCCATGCGTGCCTGGATCGCGCCTGATAATCCTTCAACTGATCCACCAAGGGTTGCTGCTGCAGCTCCTGGTCAACCTCCGCTCCTCGCGCCATCCGGCGACGGCGGTGGTGCGGATGAGATGTGCAACTATCGATCTCCTCTACACGGGCTTTCTTTTGAAACTGGATCCATCTCTAGTATTGAGAACAATAAAAATTGGGCTTTGGGCTCATTTCCTTCTTGGCGGCTCCTCTTCTCTGTCGACTTGGGTAACGGCAAAAAGATTTCTCGTTCTTTGCTGCGATGACCCTAGCAGATAAATAAACTATTTTCCACCAATTCTTAAACAAAATATCCAGTAGCTGATGTTGTATTCGGTTGCGGATATATATGATCACGGATTCGGAACGGAAATGGAGCAGATTCGTAATCGGATTGGTACGCGCAATTTACATCATCAACCCACAAAACTAAAACTAATCGTTCTACAACTTAATAACCTAACAAAGTTGTATTCCATAGTCTCCATAATGATCATTTAAGTGAGTTGTGTTCAACGGATGAACTACACAAGTCACTAACTACGAATTGTGCTCTATTAGTTTAGACATTTCGGTAGAAAATCGGATAATCCTAATTAATTTTCGGATAATTCATATTCGGATGCTATTTCTCATACCATATCCTATACCGTATCCGGGTGTTCAGTTCAGAATTGGATATCCTTATCCGTCGGATTCTTTGAAACCGGATATCGATTCTTTAAAACGGATTCGGCGGTGGATTCGGTGCGGAAATTATCCTATCCATTTACACCCCTAGTTGTATGGCATAAACTCTAAGGCGCACTTGTCAATTTTTGCATGTATGGTTAGGGTTCTAACATATGGGGTCCCCACATGCCACGTCGGCAAATAAACATGTCTACCAATTCAAGTAAATACACACATCGACCAGTTCTAGTGACCGTCGTTGGGCGCCTGAATTTTATTCAAGGACCGTAACTTACACATTCCCTGATGGAGACCAAGGGGAGATAGGACGACAAGTTTGATAACCGCCGATCCAATTTACTCTAATGTTTTTGTTTGGATGTAGGAAAAACGAAATTGAATTGGACTAGGAATACCAAATCCAAAATGGAAAGGAAATGGCTTCCAATTCAAATACCGTTGTTTGGGTGTGCTTGGTATTTGGTGTTGCAATCAAAGGGTAGCACCCAATTCCATTTCCTGTTTCGATGTATAAACCATGGAATTAGACATTTTGTTGAGTTTGTACAATATAAACTTGTCTATATGTATGAAAAAAAGAATATGTACATTTGAGTGTTTATATATCATTTATCGCACATAATAACATTAAAATATTTCAAATAAGTTCACAACAACAACACAAGTAGGAATACTTTTCCGATTACATGTTTTTAATACAGATAACCATAAATTGATGGAAATAGAGAATAGTAGTTGCATTATAGGGTGAGCAAATCAGAAAGAAAAGATGAAGAAAGAATGCTGCCACTAAATCTTGAGTTCAGACATCCCTCTTCAACTTCAGATAGTAATTCACTGGGTCTGTCAAAAATAATGGAGGAAATTCTTAAGCATAATGCTCTATATATCTGTGAGAGAACACCACTATGTTGGCCAGGGAATTCACCACCATCGCCGTGCTTGCTGTTTTCGGCCACGATGGTCGACAGTGCGATGAATGCCAAGTGTTGTTTGCAACTACTATCAGGCTGACAACCTAATGCAAGCAGGCATTCTGAAGCCTTTACCCTTGTCATTCATGGTCGGACAACAGGCCAGGCCACCAACCAAACAAATCCACTTTCAGGCCAACCTGGCCAGGCAAGAAACACAAGCTTCCCCCGGACACACTTTATTTTGCTGAGTAGGATAGAAACCAAATAAGCCCAAGAAAGCTTTGCTCTAATTTTCTTGTATGAAGAATGAAAGAAAACATATTGAGAAATGCTAATATATCCTTCCCCACCCTCTCCCCTCGCTACAGTAGAGAGCGGCGGAAAAGGCGTCCTCGTGCCCTCCTCCTCCCGCCGGTGAATCTGTCGCTCCCCTCCGCCTCCGGCCGCCGTTTCGGCACCGTGAGGTGGGGGGGGAGCTCTGGTTCTCGCTGGTGGGTGTAGATAGGTCGTAGTTGTAGGTGTGTGTGCCCGGGCGGCGCTGTCGAAGACGGCGACGATGGCGTCGCGGTTTAGGGCTTGGTGCTTCCCCTCCTGTCCCCGTTCCGGCCTCACCGGGGAGGAAGTGAAGCTGGTTCGGGTGCTCTCCTCTGCCTCTGCTACTCCGGCCGGCCGTGGTGGCGAGGGGGCTAGTTTGCAGAGGTGGGTGTCCCGCTTTTGGTGCTGTGGGTGCTGGTGGTTTTCTCCGGCGTTGCTGCTCTGGCCGACCGTGGCGGCGAGGGGAGGAGCGGCGTCTGGAGGTGGTCGGGTGCTGGCGGTGGTGGACCTGGTCGTCGGCGTTTCGGCTGGTGGTTGGGCGGAGTCGGGGAGCTGGCGCTGTGGCCGAGCTCGTTCAGCGCGTCTCAGTTCCGTGGCTCGGCGGCGGACGGCTCCTACGGTCGACTACATGCTGTGGCGGCGCTCTCTCCCCGGCGGCAAGCGGTACAGCGACTTCGCCGGCGACTAGGTGGCTTGGGGTGCGACGAGGATCTGATTGCGCTTCTTCCTGGTGGCTAAGGGTGCTTCGTGCACTTTTTCAGGGTCCTTTTGTATTTTCGGTTTCTTTTCTGGGCCTGTTTGTAAAGTGTGGAGCCTCCTGTTTAATGTATCAGATCCTTCCTCAAAAAAAAAATTGAGAAATGCTAAATTTCCAACAAATATGAAGTGTTCAGTATATGGTTTGTAATGTCGTGAAGATAGTTCCGAGGCCATATATGCTCCCAATGCCTTGCAAGAGCAAACATTCGCCTGTGAGGCTGGCATGCAAACGATATAATGGAAACACATTCTCACAAAGCATAGTGCACCTGAACAGCAAACACCAGATATAATCGACAATTTCCATTTCAACAATGCAGCTGATTAAATGATAATATGATGTTCAACACAACGAAGCATAGTGGAAACACATTCTCACAAAGCATAGTGCACCCGAACAGCAAACACCAGATATAATCGACAATTTCCATTTCAACAATGCAGCTGATTAAACGATAATATGATGTTCAACACAACCATAAGGACGAGCAACATAGATAGCCGAACAGGTTCCAACACAACCATATATCAGGACGCGCAACAAAGATACTCTAACAGGTTCCATTTCACAGCCACAAACTAAACGCTCACACGAGACTGATGATAAGTTGATAGGCTGGAAGCTAAATTGCCAGGCGGCCAACCAACTAGCTGTTGTTGTTCATTCCCTCCAACGGTGGGGGCGGTCATTGGCCTTGTCGACGGTGATGTTGCGTCCGCCCAGCTCCTGTCCTTTCATGCCCTGGATGGCATCGTTCATCGACTTGTTGTCCTCGAAGTTGACAAACCCGAACCCATGCGATCTGCCAGTCTCCCTGTCGGTGACGACCTGAAAAAAAAATCATACCACACATGACATACTTAGACACATGGAAATTTCACAGAATAAGAGATCTCAAACATTTTTCTTTTGAAAAAGAAAAGAACAGAGCGCCCTGATTCATTTCATCAAAAATGGAAATAAAAAAGTTTGCAGACAGCATTAGCAGGTTTCTTATGAAAGGATGCAGCCAATTTTTGGCACGTTAGATGGAATAATTTCTTAGATGTATTACCCTATCCCAGGGATAGGGACCCTTTTGATGGGTCAGTGGAATCTTTATGCCCATCACCCATCATCATTATTTGGAAATAAGATCTGTACTAGTAACAGGGAACATGAAAAGTACAAATTTTTGTGGCCATGGCCCATGAGGGGCCAGCTTAATATATACTCCCTCCGTTTTCAAATATAAGATGTTTTATGTGTTACACATGTTGTCTCCACGCACACTAAAATGAGTGAACATGCACATGAAACATATCTACATACATTTGTGTGCATGTGAATGTGGACAAAAGGTAAAACATCTTATATTTAGGAAGGGAGGGAGTAAATGATAGTGGTCCTTTAAAAATCAGTGTTGGGGATAAGGAAACAGACCAGAGATCGAGTAGGTGACCCACCACGGATTAGTGTAACCGAATAAAAAAATGGTGCAGCCAAACTGAAACCAAAACCTAGAGGACACGCGTGCAGATACATCTACAAGACCACAATATCCACATTTTCTGTTTCAGCAAGTTACAGAAAACATCATACCACTATCAAGCAAGTGTAAATTTGTAGAACCAGCTGGGGCTGTGAATATTTGATTGAGATCTTAGTCCTCCGAAAATCAGTGTTGGCGACACAGATCTAGCACGTGCCACGACGGATCTAATGTGAACAAAAATAACGCAGCTAAACTGGATCTAAACCTAGAAACAACCGAGGAAACATGCACACACAGGTCCCATCCAAATCGAAAACAAAACAGAGGACAGTCAACCCATTGTATCGAGCAGGCAATCGGGCGATCGAAACCCACTCACCTCGGCGCTGCGCGGGCCGTAGTTGGCGAAGGCGTCCTTGAGCGAGCGCTCGTCGGTGCCCCAGGAGAGGTTGCCGACATGGACGCGGTTCTCAGCCGCCGACCGGTCCTTGGGGTCGGAATCCCACCACGGCGCCGACATCGTACACTTCTACTTAAACCCTAACCACGGAGAGGAATGGAGGGTTCGAGAACTGTTCCGAAGAGAAAATGGGAGGCTTCGAGAGTGCTCCTTTTCTTGAAGACCAACCCACCTGTATATATGGGAGTAGCAGCAATGCTCGAGTCCACCCAGGTCTCAGCTGTAGCTAATTTTATTTAAATAATACACGAAAATTATTTAATTCCAGAAATATTACGCGTTTTAATTTTTTTGCAGAAGTAGGATCCCATCGTCTTTGCCAAAGACGACTTTGGCCTGTCGTCCTTGCTGATGATGAGAGGGCCCACACGGCCACGCGAGGCACGGGTGAGCAGCTGGGCTGTTACAAGTGGCGTGTATGTACAGATACACGCCACTAGTAATATTACCAGTGGCGTGTATTTGTGTACGCACGCCACTAGTCGTCTTCATCAAAGACGACAAGCCACCTGTCGTCTTCGCCAAGGACGACAAGTCACCTGTCATCTTCGCCAAGGACGACGGGATCCTATTTTTGCAAAAAACAAAATCACGTGTTATTTCCGGAATTAATTATTTTGTGTGTATTATTTTAAAAAAATTAGCTCAGCTGTAACACCACGAGGAACTGGGCTTAGAGTTCGTGGGCCGTGGACCCGTGGTGGACCAACTGGAGCAACTGGCGGCATCGGAGGGCACAAAGAACTTCGGCTTCTTAATACACTAGAACATAGGAAAGAAATTTCTACTCCCTCCGTTTCTAAATATAAGATGTTTTAGCTATCCAACATGTTGTCTACATGCACACTAATATGAGTGCACATACACACTAAAATATGTCTACATACATCTAGATATATGTGAATGTAGACAAATGCTAAAACATCTTATATTTAGGAACGGAGGGAGTATCTCCTAATAAATTGTGTAAACCCATTTATGCAATAGATCTTGTTTATTGTTTAAAAGGTTTCAAAAATTCTTTTAAAGTTCTATAATTTCCCATTTTGATTCTTTGAACTCCAAAAGATGCAATAAAATACGATATGTATATGATGACATGTTAACATCCAAATTTGAAAAGTTGGGATGTTACATCTCTATTCTATTCCTTGTTGTTTCGTTGAATGTATAAAGAAATTATTATCGCATTAAATATCTAATTGTTCTTCGGTTGGTTCATTGTAATCTTCGTTGCAGCTCTTTTTTAGCAGATTGAACTTGTTTTGATGTGTAATTTTGTTGAAATTGTTCGTGTCTCTTTAGTTTCGCCTAAACATCATGGATTAATCTCAGGCCAAGGCATGATTTGGGACATATTCAGTGTTAACATAAATCATCATGAAATCCGCAAAGACCGGAATTGGGGATACATTAAGTTTTAGTTGTAATCATTATCAAATCTATACTTATTATGAAAAAAAACCACTAACATGCATTAATTATTTTTCTACCTCAACATGCAAGCTATCCACGTCATCCATTGTCTTAGAAAATTTCCACTCATATTCATTAATTTAAGTATATTGTACATGCAATCTATCCACATCAACAACCACAAATCGTGGGGATCATTGATGGTGGAGTTAAAAAACATAAAGGAAATCCTCCTCTCCCGAGAGCCAAGATGTTTTCTACTCCCTCCGTTCATAAAAGGATGTCTCAATCTTTTCTAAATTTGCATGTATCCACAAAGTATGTCTAGATACATGCAAATTTAGAAAAGATTGAGACATCCTTTTGTGAACGGAGGGAGTATGAAGTTTGGGAACAAATTGGGTAACATGAAGAAGTATAAAACAATAAGCTTCCTCATCGATTTCCATTAAATCTAAACATGCAAATAATAAATGCATGCTTAGAATTCTTAGGGCCTCTTTGGATTGCAGGATTTTCAAAACGTAGGAATAGGAAAAACACATGATTGAGATGTCATGCACTTCAGTTCCTACAGGATTTCAAAACACATGAATTTCGTAAGAGATGCATTTGGATGTGTACAGGAAACAAACACAGGAACTTTGCAGGATTGAGGAGAGAGAGTAGAGAGAGATAGACTGTGAGTGCATTGGACTTCTTAAAGGAAAAATAAAAAGAGGTTTGAGCTCATGTTGAGATTCCTTTGGAAAGGGGAGCATAGGAATAGATTCCTTAGGAATTTGATGGTGCCAATCCTATGATCCAAATGCATTCCATAGGAAAAAATTCATATGGATTGGAATCCTCTAAAATTCCTACAAAATTCCTCCAATCCAAAGAGGCCCTTAGTGTTTTTTTTTTATGTGAGGGCGATTCCAACACGCCGACCAAAAAGGACACGAAATATGTTTGCTTTTTGTCCCTTTGGGTCGCGAGGCGGACACCAAATGTCCGCCCCTTTCCACCGGCCCACACAGTCACCCAAGGCCTGGCGACACATTTTCATAGCTTTTTTGGAATTAAAATATAGGGCTCCAGATTACAATAGTTACACAAAAAAGAAAAAATATAGAAGATAACCCTAGTAGATCTAGTTTGACGGTCGTGAGAAGCCTACGCGTCGTCGTCGACGATGAGGTCAATGAACGGCAGAGGCGTCTAGAGATGGGACGGCGGTGCGCGGGCCAGTGCCGTAGGTGGCTCCTCTGTTGGCTCTGGCTCCGGCTGCTCTAGCCTTCCCACCATGGCTCCTGCTCCTGCTCATGGGGCTGCTCCTACTCCTGCGCCTGGGCCTCCATTACGGAGTTGTGGAGCACCTGAGCGAGGTCGCCCCAACGCCTTATCTCGTCGACGGCAGCGGTGTGGATGGATTCCTCCATGACCTGTCGGACCACGGGTTCGTACTCCGGTTCGTCGTCATCCTCCTCCCCCTCCTCCATCACCACGGGCCGCGGAGGTGGAGCACGAGGTGCACGGGAGTGTGGCTATGGTTGTGGAGCTTTGGCCACGCAGGTGCGGCGGTGGAGCTTGGCAGGTGTGGAGCTCCATACCCCATGCGCGTGGAGGCGGTGCAGGAACCTTTGGGGGCTCTGAAGCATGCGAGAAACACGACCGACGGCGGATGTTGTGCTCATCATGGAACCACGTGTCCCAATGCGTGGAGTCCTCGTCGAACACAGGGTCGTCGAGGTACTCCTCCGGGAGCGCGACGCACCGTTGGATCTCCAACACCCATGCACGGCCGCTTGCCGGAACGGCCGACACCGGAATCCGTGTGGATTCAAGTGCCAGTGGTCTGGAAGGTGCATGTTTGCCACAACACGGTGTTCTCCCAGTACCACTGAGACTCGTCGATTAGGACGTAGTGGCGCTCCAGGGGCGTCACTACAGCCCCCGGTGGCGAAATCGAGAACGTGGATGGCGTGGCAGCCGCGCGTCGTCAGCCCGACGATGAGCCAGCCTCGTGGTCGTTCTTCCCCTTCTCGATCCACTTGAATGACATTGCATCGATGGGGCTAGGTTTTCTATTGGCGGAGGGGGAGCAGAGTGGGATTGGGGAGTGGAGTGGGCGTCCCTATACGCACGCGTGGCATTTAAAAGGACCCATGAGGGAGATGAGGGGGCGGTTGGGTCGCTGCCACGCTGGACCTAGGCGGACACTGAATGGACGCTCTGTTTGTCCGTCTCCTATCTGTGAGGATGCAAACCCGGCTCAAATTTGGGCCAAAAGTGGGTGACGGCGGACACGAAACGAACAGGGGACCCAAATACGTCGGCGAGTTGGGCCGTGGTTTTTGCCCGCGCGGACAGAAGCTGAGGCGGGCGGAACAAATGGGTCGGTGCGTTGGAGTTTCCCTTAGGACATGTCTCATTTGGTAAACCATCAGAGTTTTAACCAATACACTATGATGTCCGGTGAATCACCATACTCTTACAACAAATACAGCCCCAGGGTTCACCCCCTCTCCACCTGTGTCACAGTACATGGGTGTTGGGTTACATCAAAATCAGTACTCGAGACATTAGGGCGTGTTTGGTTCAGATCAGCAAGTGGAATGTAATGTAATGGTTTTCTCGTGTTTGTTTCGAAAGGAGTAATATAATGGTTTCCCAAAAGGGAATATTCGTAGTAGATGCGGAATGGGCCCGTTCCACCTAATCCAGTTTTGCAAAACACGTGCGGACGTGCCCAAGAAATATAACAATGTTAATGGTGGGACCAACATTTTTACACCCACAAATCATAGTAACCGATTTTACTTATACCCAAAAAATGCTCCTAGAATGTATAAACCTTTATTTTTAAATGACCTCATATTTGCACAAACCTGGAGAAAATCTTCAGATAGGAAATTTAGTATGTTCCGTCTAACCTTTTTTTTTCTCGAAATCTCTTTCTTAAGAGAACTCCTATCATCAGTTCCTTAACAGCTTGTTTGGCTATCGCTGGGAAGGGGATTGGGAATTCAACGCCTCTTCCCCATCCCCGTTTTAATTACCAGGGTCCCCCAGGTAATAGATTAGTGGGAGTTTCACGTATGAATTCCCTTGCCTCTTCCCTCACTAATTCCCCTTCCCTCCAACCAATCAAAGAAATAAAATTCTCTATAGCCTAAAACTCCCATTCCCTATGTTTATTTCCCACCAACCAAACGTGCTGAGCATAACTATGGATACGTTCTCTAGTATTCATACTGCACCAGACATGCTGTTACAGCACCATGTATGAAAGCTACAGCGCCATCAGTTGTAATCATTTATCAAAGCCAAAACTATCATACTAGTAATCCAAGAAGATCAAAGTTGAAAGAGATAGGCAGTTCAACTCATTACTCCATTATAACAGTACACACTCGCTAGGACATTACATAAGAATTGAAGCGGTCTGACATGTAGTCATCGAGTTCCTACTAGTTAAATGACTAATCCGTGGGCATGTCAGCATAATTCAGTCTGCGAGCTCGACATTTTGAAGCAAACAATACAAGATAGAATAACCGTATGATAGTAGTGCAGCTTAGATACAATGAAATTGCCAGGTCTGTAGCAGGGGCGAAACCAGCTTAGTAGGGCATTGGGGTCATTTTGCACTAATTAGCCATTCTTTCACTAATTTTCTACAAAATTGCTTAGAGATTCCATCAAGTCGTTGGGGTCATTTGACCCCACAAAATGTGCCTAGCTCCGCCCCTGGTCTGTAGTAAACATCTCCGAGACGTCACTAATTCGAGCAAGTGGCACACCACCAAATTAAAAGAAAAATAAGGTAGCTCCATATGGCAACTTATGTTGCATCTGAATACCCCAAAGTGCAAAGCCTGGTCCCTGGATAAGGTTGTCATGTTAGTTGCAAGGAAAATATGAAAAAAACTTCACTGCAGGAAACAAATGAATAGCATTTGACGTGAAATCATATTGCATAGTCATTAGGGACTTGAATGCATATTGGGGGTTCATGCATGAATATTTCTGCTATACCAATCAATATGCATGCACTTCTAACTCCTAAAGCTTGAAGGTGTTTACATTTTTCATGTACACTATAACACATAACAAGTGAATAAAACCTGAATGGAAAATGAGGAAACAATCAGCTAGAAAGCAATTAATCTATTCTCATTCTGTATGTAAGACTGATGAAATTATTAACAGAAGATGCACGTAGCAACATAGAGCTCTTGTGTGGTATGGAGCGCGATAAGATAATTCAGTAATAATAAGATTTCTAGACACACATTCATGTTTTTTTAGGGCAGACACACATTCATCTATGCTGTACAATTTGGATAAACAAATAAATAGAATCCGAAGCATCATTTACTTGTCCAAGGACAGCATCACCAACTGATCTCTGCTACTTATTACTACCAGTTCAGCTCCAATACTATATTTTTTTTTTGGATAATCTATACTGACGAAAGTTGATATAGAAAAGCGATAAATCAACATCACATGTACAACAAACATACCATATTAGCATATATAATGGGACAATCACCTCATGCATTCACTTTCAGCACCACCGTCTCGATCACCAACTATGCTGCCTACAAGCAAAAGATATCCCATAAACTGAACAAATTCATGGAAGAGCTCAATGAGAAGGCAAAACAACCCTTTGTGACACAGGTACGAACAGGGAAATTAGTGAAATCACAGCTACTGCTAAGGACACGGTAGAGTGAAAATAATCATCTACCTATTATAATGAATTCATGTTAGGACTGTCTAGCTGTTCAGAGGAAATGTATTCTAGAACTATTCCTGAGAGGATTCGTTAAGTAATGCCAAATGGGTCAAGGAAATGAGCCCAAAGTGAGAAACTTAACGCAGTTGTTGCCCACTTGCGAGTTTCCAATCATTAGAAAGCTCTTGCTGAATACCAATACATTGGACAAGTGGAGTCATGGCGGGCAGAGACGAGGGATAATCTGTAATGTACTAATGTAGAAATTTCTGTAGGGATAATAGGTCCTGCTAGAAAGGCAGCCTCTTCGCATTTCAAAAAGATTTATGAACTGCGTGGACTCAAGCTGGAGCACGTAGTCGCCGAAAAACGTGGTTAGAAAAATAGCATTGGTGTCCTCATCATACCCCTGCATCATAACTGCATCTTGCCCCAAGGTCGGTCCAGGTGAAAAGAGCCCGTCTAGTTGAATGGTCTTGTGCAGCTCCCATCCAAGAACACCGTTGCGGTTAGATTTCCTCTCCCATAATTGGATGCTCTTGCTTACATATTCTGACTTGGACAAAATGGCAAGGCCGAGGCCACCATGCTCTGTCCGTAGGACGAAGAAGGACCAGTAGTAGTCGGCCTGGTGAGCGTCCGCCGGCTTCTCGGTCACCGCAAGGCTCTGGCTTTCGAAATCAAACTCGAGGATGGCACCTCCAGAAAGGACCCAACAAAATGCATCCCTAACCAGGACCCTGGGGATCGCAATACACAAGGTATATATAGTCTCTACTGAGACTATTTCCCCCCACAGACCAGACTCCGACTGGTAGAGGCAAGCAAACTTGCGTGTGCCGTCAGAACCCCCGCCCACCAAGGCCAATCTAAATGGGGTGAAGCGGCAGTCACCGTGCACATGCCCGTCGTCTTGGGCTTGGGCGCACATCACCGCGGCGTTCTGGACGAACCTCCCCTGTTCCTTGCTGAACCCCGGCGGAAACGCGATGCGGCGCTGGTGGCCGGTGAGTGGATCCCACACGAGGGCCTCGCGCCGCTTCAGGGAGACGAGGAGGGCGAGGCCGTGGCGGCAGCCGAGGAACTCCCAGCCCTCGCCGCGGCTCCACGGCGAGGAGAAGCGCGCGGGCGGGACGCGGTCTGTCGTGGTGGGGTTGAAGACGGCCGGATCGTCCGTGCGGAACTCTTTGTCGAAGAAGCCGAGCAGCGGCGGTGGCTCGTTCGGGCGGTGGTGGTGCTTGCGGAAGCGGCGGAGGAAGCGGGGGTCGGAGAGGAGGCGCCGCCAGCGCGTGGACACGAGGGATGCGCGCGGGAGGGAGGAGGGCTGCGGAGGGAGGCGCAGGAGGATCAGGAATGCGTCGTCCAGCGGGGCGGCTCATTCCGGCGAGGCTAGGGTTCGGAGGTCTGGCTGCGTCAAGTGAAGTGGAGTGGAGTGGCCACGGACACGACCCACGGTCACCCGGAGAAAGCCCGTTCGGCTCACTCCGCTCCCTGAGGGCGTGGGCTGCCAGCCCATTCCAGGCAAATGGTGCCCGTTGCTTTTTTTTTATTGCAAGTGGTGACATGTTTTTGTACGATTTTTGCTGCAAGCAAATTAATATTTGTTGCATGCTTTTTTTTTAACTAGAAAGACATGTTCGAAATGTCACAAACATTTTTCACAAATTTTACATGTTCAATAAACATGTTTTTGCAAAAGGATGTGCATTCTAGATAATGTTAATGTTACATTGATTGGACGATTGGACGCACAAGATTTCCCACAACAACACATCGGATGATTTGTTAGCCAGTGGATTCTCCCCTGGATCAGCTAGCTAACGTGACCGCAGTTATTTACTCCTAGATACCGGAAAATGTCAGTGATTCCCAAGCTCACTTGCACTTCATTTTGGAAAAAAAAAACATATTTTTAGATCTCAAAAATTCTGAAATGTTGTATGCAAGTACACATACACATTATGTGCATACACTAAAGTTTTATCAATAAAATTTTGTATTTTGGGATACACAAAAGGAGAAATAAATGAGAGAAAACCTACTATTTTCCCTTTTCTGTGTCCACAATTTTGTTATTTTTCTGCAACTCGGAATACAATTTTTTTGCACATACAAAGACAATAGGTGTATGTATCCAACGGAAGATTTGATTTTTTCAAAATCAAATTTAAATTTTCATTTTTTTCTTGCATATGAGCACGATGCTCGTGTACGTGCTCGTGTGCCACAAATATGCATTCCCATACCATATTTTTACAAGAAAATATCAGGTGGAAACCAACTTTCGGTGGAAAAAAGGTGAAAACCAAAAAAAATCATGTTTAAAAGTTCGAAAAAATTCTAAACAAAAAGGTGTAATGTTGGCAAGGTAGAATTCTATAGGCGAGTAAATTTTCAAGTTAAAATTCGAAATTGTTTAGGAGCTACAGAAATGAAAATTCAGCGATGAATAGTAGTTGCAAACGTTACTATTCATTTTTCAATTTGTCATTTTTATAGCTCCTAAATTTTTTGAGTTTCAACTTGCAAATTGCAAGCTTATAGAACTCTACCTTCCTAACATAAAGCATTTTTTTTCGAATTTAAAATAAACATGATTTGTTCGTGGCTTTCAATGGTTTGCACTGAAAGTTGGTTTCCACGGATACTTTCTCATATTTTTACAAACTTAGACTAGATTTGTTTTTTTAGCAAAAAAATCCTAGACTAGATACCGTAGCATTGGCAAGATTCACCCTAAGTTCTTATCAGGCCAATGGGCCAAAATGGCGGCTAGTTCAGTTCAGTGTGAAGCCTGGCCCAATAAAAACCAGGTCGGGCCGGATGGGCCATGCTTGATATGAACAGATCCATCTCCATGTGCACATTCGGGAACATCACTTTTTCCGGAAGAACAAAACAAACACGACCTCTCCAATTTCCGGAAGAGAAACCCAACCCAACCTCCGATTCCCCAATCACCATCGCTCCTCCGCCGCCGCCATCCATGGCGTCCGCCGCCGCCGCCGCCGCCCACCTCCGCCTCCTCTCCTCCTCGTCCCTCTCCAGGCCGCTCCTCTCCAAGCCCCACCTCCTCACCCTCTCCCGCCCCGTCTCCTTCCAGCGCCTCACCGCCAGGTCCTCCCCCTCCCCGACCCCCTCCACCACCTCCTCCCCCTCCCCCTCCGCCCCCGTCGACCCGGCGCAGCTCCCCCCCGCGCTCCGCGACATCATCGCGCTGTTCCAGTCCGTGCCCGACGAGCGCACCCGCTACAAGCAGCTCCTCGCCTACGCCGCCCGGCTGCCGGCCATGGACCCGGCGCTCAAGACCGAGGCCAACCGCGTCCGGGGCTGCGTCTCCCAGGTCTGGGTCCACGCCGCGCAGGAGGCGGACGCGCCCGGCTGCGTCAGGTTCCAGGCCGACTCCGACGCGCAGCTCACCAAGGGCCTCGCCGCGCTGCTCGTGCTCGGCCTCTCCGGCGCGCCCGCCAGGGACGTGGCCATGGTCCCGGTCGAGTTCATCGAGATGCTCGGGATCAGGCAGAGCCTCTCGCCCTCCAGGAACAGCGGCCTGCTCAACATGATCAACCTCATGAAGCTCAAGGCACTGGAAATCGCTGCGGGGGACAAGGAGGCGACTGGCAGCCACGAAATCCGTCAGGAGTTGCTGAAACGCCGCCTGCCGTGGAGAAGGTAGAGCCTCAGTTTGAGGCTTTTGGTGCGCAAGAGCGCGAGAGTTCAGAGGCGGAGAGGCCTGAGGAGGAACAATTCGAGGAGGAACCAGCTGCTGTGGAAGGAAATACTACCCTTGGAGGTGGCAGGATGGAGAGGATAAGGCATAATTTGGAATTGGGGCTTTCACCAGTAGAGCTAAACGTTGAGGACATCTCGCATCAACACAAGGGGCATGCCGGGGTAGCAGGTAGCGACGGAGAGACACATTTCAATGTGCGTGTTGTGTCAAAGGAGTTTGAGGGGAAGAGCATGCTCAAGAGACACAGGGCTGTGTATGATCTCCTCCAGGATGAGCTCAAGACTGGGCTGCACGCGCTATCTATCGATGCAAAGACACCATCCGAAGTCTAGGTATCGAATTATAGTGTGATGCCGTCCATGAGGTTCATTTTTGCCACATTGTAAATTTCACTAGAATAGTGCTTCTCATTTGCTGAGAACTCTCTTTTACAATTCACGATGGCTTGAAGATATGTCACATATGATATTTGTTGTGCCACCAGCGGAAGGTGGTATTCCGGAAATACTAAAACAGAATTTGAATTCTTCAGTGATACACTTTTGTGATGCTAATATTAGTGACTTCAATGGTTGTCTTCACCACCCAAGCAAGGCCTATTAGTCTTTTCAGAAGTCAGACAATGTAAAATTTGACCAAGTTTATTGAAAAAATGACCAACATATACTTTGATTTGGTATTGTAGATGTTGATGTTTTTTTCTAAAAAACTAAGTTAAATTTTACATTGTTTGACTTTTGAAAAAATTTATGGGCCTTACTTTTAGGAACAGAGGAAGTACATAACATATACATTGCTTGATTATACTTCTTTGAGGTCTATTGAGTAGTACTATGTAATTCCGAAGCATCTACCAATCCAGCGTCTCAGCTAAGTTCCTTGGATTCAGCTTGTCTTCCTGTATACATACAGTAGCCTGAAAAGCATATGTATCGGTACCCAAGCTGTAGCAGATTGATCAACTTAGATAAAATTTCAGTCAGAAATTTAAAATTAACTAAAGTATATATCCTCACTGGTGGTTATCTGAATTATAGAACTTAAATATTCACATAACACTGTGGACACTGCTACCTCCAACAAGTGCCTTCATGCAAATCTTTAGTCGAGTCACAAGTTACATTTCTTTGATTTGGACTATGTGGAAATTGTACACAATGGTAACTAACTTTAGAGCTTTTACAGTTAAGAACTCAGAACCACCAATTGAAAGCTGGTTGGTTGCTGGTTCAGAGTGAATGTAGTTTTTAAAGAACCGTGTAATCTTTCTCCTCAGCACAACCTTGCGGCATCATTGGAATTCCGCTTCCACCTTTGAGCCCAATGTTCGTGTGAGTGGATCTGCCAGACTATCTCGGACTATTGCAATTCCACTAATATTCAGTCAGCATTTGCTTATTAAATTGTGTTAAAGCTTATTGCTGATAGTATTGTGTAGGGAGAACACGTTAGACTGTTCAGATTCTAATACTGCCTGTATTTACCAGTTCTTGTGCAGTTGTGCTTTTCATGGAAGTTGATTGCCAGTTGTGCTAGGCATCAAAATTATTTTTAGTATCTGTTCACTGAAAGTATAGATATTTTCTCCTATAGTTCTGGCATACTTACTGAAGCAGCAATATGACAGGTCAACGTCCCAGGGCCCAGCGTGTGGTTATCACGCAAGATGTTGCTCGAAATCTGGAACATCAGTAAGATTGCCTTTCCGTTGTCACACATTTTCATCTCGTTTCACAAGCACATTGGTACTGTACTCCACTTGCCTAGTTCCTTACATTTCCCATATACAAACAGTCGGGCATATCTTGAAGACATAATTAACGTCGATCAACAAGTCTGGAAGTACCAGATTAATAACTTAAAATCCTCGATCCATGGTAAATAGGGATCGATCGATCACATGGCACCTAAACGATTGACTCGATGTGCCTCCATCGGAGAAGTCAATCAACGGAACTGGACGTTGGACGAGTAGCTGGTGCCGCCCCTCCAGTTATCCCTGATGACATTGGTTGCCTCGAGCGTCTTGCCGAACTCGCTGGTGATGCGCAGGGACAAGGCCCCCGCAGCGCGTCCTGGTGTCGAGCCGCCAGACGGATCCCCAGGAGCGGTACATGGGCTCCCATCGCCCTGTGGGGCGGCCATTCCTGGAGCGCATGACGTCCATCTTCACCACGGTGCCGTCCCGGTTGGCGTACTGCACCAGCACCGGGAGGTAGTTGGGGTTGGCGCCCGGCAGGACGTAGAAGCTCACCTTGAGTCCCGGAAGTTGCAGGGCACCCTCCTGAACTGCATGGGGATGATGCCCGCTTGCCGGAGCTGGTCGTTCCGGCCTGGCATCGCCATGGCGCCGAACGCCGTGCCGCTCAGGTCAAAGTGGAACTGGGCCACGGGGTAGTAGTTCATGTCGGTGATCACCACCGTCTTGGTCTGGCCGGAGCAGGCCGGGTGGTTGGATCTCGTGCATCGTATCTGAAACACACCGATCGGTCGATTCAGGAAAATTAAGGTCAACGTCCCTATGTACTCCTACTTGCAAATTTAACATGGCAGTATGGCAGGGCCTTCACTAGTTAACATGGGTCGGAATCGGTTTGTGTTTGACCAGGCTAACTAAATGATCAGCATCGACTAGTTAACTGACTGTCGGCACCTTGCGTGGTTAGAGTACCTGGTAGCAGGTGCCGCAGCCCGCACCGCCCTGGAAGAGAGGCTCGTTGCCGCAGGAAGTCATGGCGGAGAACGGGTACTGGTTCACGTTCTTGAAGCCGCAAGCACCACCTGCAAGGAGGTCGACCGGCATTATTACTGCTGAGTTGATAGGCATGCAAGAACGACATTGCGCCGCCATCGCATATATATGAGCGTACCGTTGTCGTCGGGGCCGGCGCCTGTGGGCCGGCCGTACCAGGTGGCCACTGCGTCGACCCAGCCGATGTTGTACAATCTAGCGGCGGAGGTGCCGTAGTTGACTGCAGAACGGACGGACGGGACAAGCATGGAGAGGAGCACCACAAGGGCAACGGCGTTGGTGGTGACACTGGCCATATTGGCACACTACGGTTCGATGAACTCCTTAGACTTTGTACGATGTGTACTTGCTGGAGTGGTTACTACTCCTGTTTGTGTTTTGCTGGCGACATTGCAGGGGCATTTATAGGCAGGCCAACAGGCTAAAAATGACGAGTTCCGTCGGCGCCAGTTGCAGTTGCACCCGACGACCAAGTGTATATGGCGTGTTCAGACTTTTAGAGCTACAACTACAAGGTAACATGGCTACGGAGGGAATCATGGAGGAATGGAGGTTTCGGTATAAGTGTGTACGACTACAATCACATCTTCGACGAATATGAAATAAAATCACATCTGCAAGTGATCATCGAGTAATCGCTAATGATTATGGTACGCTAGGGAAAATTCTATCCAATGATCATTGAGTAACCGAAATCAGATCATGGTGTTCATCGCAGAAAGTCAGGACGCTGTTGTGCATTCAGATCTGGCCTCACGCTATATATATTAATTCAAATGATACTATGTGCTTAATAGGTGTATATTTTAATTCAAGTGTACCGAGTGTTCAGACTTCAGAGCTACATCTACAAGGTAACATGGCACAGGTTCGTCTTATTTGTCTACTTGTCTCTCGAAAGAGTTTTCTTTGTTTGTTTGCTCGAGATCAACGGTTAGAGGAGTTAGACCATCAGTAGGGAATCATGGACGAATGGAGGTTCCGCTTTTAGTGCGTAACTATAAAATCACATCTTGGAGGTGGTCATCGAGTAACCGCTAATGATTTGAGTACGGGTGGTGGTGTCTGGTGTGGGAAGGCTTTGATTGCAGAAAGTCAGACCATCGGTGTGCCTTAAGATCAAGCCCTAGGATATATATTTGGTTTGATTCAAATGATACTATGGGTTAATAGGTGTACATACAACAGTTTCCATTGATAAGTAGATAGAAAAATGTATTAATAAAAGGGCATGTCTATTCATCAGTCAGCTGAGTATATTTTTAAACCTTTACTGTAGGGGAAACCCTTGCAGCCCAACTTTATTGAAAACATATATACATGACTATGTACAGGAGAGAAAAACCTACCTATCTAATATTATCTCTACTATATAATATGTCTTCAGATGATGGTCCGTTTTTCACTTTCCGGTTTTATCCTTACATTGCTAGGATAATTACATGGTATGCCACCGCCCCTGAAATTTGTGACAATTATCCCGAAGTCCCTACCATCATCCCCGCGCGTGGCCGTTCCCGTTCGATGCTCACAACGACTGCCACGGCGAACCACTGCAGCGCGCCGCCCGCAACGCCCCACCCCCAGCGAGCCGCCCTGGATACCTACCCAGCGCGCGGCCTCCGTCCACGTCTCATCTCCCACCCCAGCATGTCGCCCCTGCACAGTTGGAGGAGATGGGGAAGCGCCCGCATCTGGATCCTCAGGTCAGCTCCGCTTGGCGCTTCCGGTCTCGTCCACCTTGCTTAGGTCGGCGAGGAGACGCGGAGTCTGACGATCTGGAAAGGTGGTCGTCCTTCGCACTGTGCAGGAGCTGGATACACGAGCTGGCCTCATCTCCTGTTTCGTCTACATACGGTCACCGGTGGAGCAGTCGCACGGGCACTGGCCGACACACCTGGAGCGTCGCGGAAGACGGTCTGCTTATCTGCAGACTGCAGCTTCCCATGGCACTAAGGAAACTCCTATGAAAAAAGGCAGAGTTGGTGGTTTTGTCTGTCCCAAACAAAAAACTATCAACGCCATGTACCTAAACAACTGTAATCAATTGTGAGTTCTGAATCCTTCTGAATTTCCTGCTGCTACGCTTGTGAAGATCCTGAACATAGTATGTCCGATGCACTGAAGCTGCAACCCCTGATGCGTGTTCGTCTCTGCTTTTTTAATGCTTCCTGAACGTGGTATGTGAGATGCATTGAGCTGCAACACGGATCATGTCGCCGGCCGGCCGCTTCCTCATTGTTATATTGTGATCCAAATTCAATTGAGGAGGCTATCTTCTGAGAGCGGAGCGAGGCCCGTCGCCGGATCGTTGCCACCGACTATTTATATACCTTGTAAGCCGCCGGCTAGGGTTTTATCGCGTCTATTCGATAACCCACGGCGTTTGTAAACACTCACCGAAATAGTGAAGTTGTTTGCTGGCTGGCGCCCGTGGTTTTTCCTCTTGTGTGTTGCAAGGGTTTTCCACGTTAAATCTCGTGTCCTCTGCAGTGTTTACTTATCGTTCTTCGTTATTGTTCATCTCGTATTATAACACTCATTTTGTGATTTTTGTTGGTGCATGCTCGTTATCTTAAGATAATAGAAATAAATAACTGTATCTACCAAAAGTAAGTGTTGAAAAATTCGTATTTCTTTACAGAGGTCAGCTGATCAACAAAAATTCAAAACCTGCGGCAACTTGGTCATGTCTCCATGAAGCTTCAGTCTCCAGGTCGCGATTTATATTTATAGAATGTATAAATGTCGTGAAATTAGTTGCAGCATACATGATCTTTATCATGACCAATATTCGGAACCTGATATAGCTGAGTCGGGAACAGGAACTAAGAACTGTTGTAAGTTATGAGCATGTCTGTGGTTATAAGAGCAGAATTTAATTCACAGATAGGCACGAAAATGGGAAATTACTATTTACCCCTTTTTGATTTTTTTTACACAAGTCATTCTTATAGGCATGTTCATGTCGATCAACCAAATTCGAAACTTCATATAGCTTAGAGTCCAAGACAGGAGATCCATATTTATTTCAAGTAATGTATGGGATAACTTTATGTTACATAGATCTTATTTTTAAATAATATAGTTATTTTGGTTCATGGACAGATGTACGGAGAAAAAGGGAAGGTTATTTTCTATATTTTTCTTAGATGGCATGTTCAATGCTAATTAACAAAAAATCCCGTTTTTCATCCCCGTTGCAGCGCACGGGTAATTTGCTAGTTATAATTAAGTTGTCTAGCCAAAAATATCAAAAGGCTCACCGGAGCCCCCCAATGAATTTGTAGATAATTCCATACCGTGAACTGAAAGCACATGTAAATAAGAGATGTTGCCAGTCCTACAGGAAAGATGAATGACACAAGATGCAGCAGTGATTCTTAGTGACATTCCAGTGTCTGTGCAACATGATGTCCTTGGTGTTCACCCTGTCATGTAAAGATTAACCATGCAAGAACCTGATGGTTAGACATACACTTGCTCTTCCAAATCCATCTTGATGGTGGGTGATTAAGGATTGAACTGATGTGTTGCAGGTAAGGATATATCTAGTGCTACCACGGCCAAGATGTTCCCATGCTACCGTTTAAAAAAACAATTTTAAATGTTTTAAAGAAATTTACGAAGAAGTGTAAATGTTGACAAGAAATGTGTGTACAATCTCCAAAATTTCAGATCCAAAATCGAAATACACACTGAGGAACTTGTAGGCACATTTATTGTGAGCATTCACGCCTTTTCGTAGAATATTTTGAAAAGAATTAAATTGACATTTTTGAATTGGGACCACGGTAGCACCTAAGAGAATGGTAGCACTCGGTATATCCTCTTGCCTTAGAGCATCTCCATCGGCGCTCCCAATAGGCTATTGGGGGCGCCAACACGAAATCATCCCGATCGGCGCTACCAATAGCCCAAAGGTTGCCGGATGGGCCAAATACAGCGCCTCGGCAACCCCGCTTCACGCCCTGTTCCTAGGGAGGCAAGCGAGAGCGCCGGCAACCGCGGAAACTTTTGCCACATCGGATGCTGACAGGCGGGCCCGACGTGTCAGCGACTGAAAGATGTTGGCAGATTTATTGTGGCCGGTATGTCCGTTTTAATGACGTAGCGGCTCCCTAGGTGGGCGCAGATGACGCGACGCATCGAGCGCAACAATGGCTCCCCAGGCAGTGTCTCACACGTGCGTCGGCGTCAATACGTGGCAGACGAGACGGTGCTTGGCGTTAATGCGGCGCCATCCTCTTCCGTTCCCTGCTGGCTTTAAACAGCGCGACGCGCCTTTCGTCTCCACACAAAACTCTCCTCTCCCACCAAGTCTACCATGCCTGGCCACCGCAAGCCTCGATCATCGATGACCGAAGGTGACCTTGCCCGCCGCCATGCATTGGTCGCGGACCGTCAGGCTCGGCGCCTCCTGAATGAGGAGCGGCAGATGGGCGAGGCGAGATGCAGCGCGAGGAGCAGGCGTGGAATGGGGCTCAGGAGCAACGCCGCCTCCTGGACAAGGAGAGAAGTTGGGCGAGAGGTGGCGTCGCGAGATGTAGCGCGAGGAGTAGGCCTTCCTCGTGCGGCGCCCCGAGCAGGCCAGCTCGTCCCTAGTGCCACCACCTACGGCCGCATACCCTCTGTCGTCGTATGCGGACGGCGAGGCCAGCTCCTCCCCGCATGCCTTCACCGATACTCACGGCCGAGGAGGCGGAGAACCACGTCCGCCACAACATCCCAGAGCCAGACGGCGTTTAGCTTCCTGAGGGTGGGCGCTGAATGTCTTCAAGGTGCCGGTGGCGCCGCGGCTCAGTGGCAAGGCCCGCCTCGACTACATCATGTGGCAGTGAGGGACTTCCCGTGGGCGCGCGTTGACCCCTTCTACTCCATCTCGGCGCCGCACTGGCACGCCGTGGTGGACGTGTAGTACGTGGCGCACCACGGCAGCTTCTTACTCCCTGGCAGCATGCGGTCGCCACCTAGGGAGTGGTTCACGTCAGACGTTGAGCGGGCCTGTTCTGATGAGGACGAGCTATGGCGTCCCTTACCACTGGCACCGACACAGGAACCTGCCCAGCATCGGCACAGGCATCGAAGGAGGGGGCGCAGGATGAGGACAACGGCGACGACTGGCCAGAGCCGGAAAGGGAGGAAATGCAGGCCGCCATCGAGACCTCCCTCCGCCGCCGCTAGAACAAACCCTACCACACCCGGTGGCGAAACCAGAAGCCTCAGCTCAGGCTATGCACGTTCCTCAAGGCCGCCGCCGCCAATAGCAGATGACACTTCCGGCGATCACTGAGGCAGGCAAGTTCCTCGACGTGGGCGACGAACCAGCGGCATCCAAGTTTCCCATGCCGTCGCCGCCGGGAAGCACCGTTAGATCTAGGGTTTAGTTATAGGTTTTCGTTTAATTTTTTTTAAGTTTGTTAAATGTCGTTTGTCAAATTTCGTTTAAGTTTGTTAAATGTCCTTCGAATTTCAATAAAATATCACCGGTTCGTCCATATTCGAGATTCAAAAAGATTTTCGAAAAAACCTATTGGGAGCGGCTCCCCCTAGCCGCTCTCAATAGCGTGGCAACGTGTGCCGACGCTCCCAATAGCACTTGTACGACACCGTTGTCGGACACTGTATTGTCGTTGACGTATCGTTACTTCACATTTTTATAAAAGTGTAACTATGGTGTGACTAAAAGTGCAACATATAGGGGAGAAGGGAAAGAAAGAAAGAGAGGCGGCGGCCTAGGGTTTCAACCCTAGCCGTCGCCGCCGGCGCCATCTGCATCTTCATCGTCGCCTTCGTCTAAGAATTGACGGGTCCTCGCCTCTTCTAGTTGCCGGTCTGGCACACTAGGAGGGGTGGGGACCTCGGACCTGCACAGGGCGCTATACAAAGGTCCATAATGTTAGAGCTTGGTTTTGGTTGTTATCTTCTTCGTCAATAGAGATGGCATCGTCTGCAGTAAGTGATCTTCCGCGCTTCGTTCGACGGCGAGATCTCCTCCCCGACGTCAATGATGGCTTTGGAAGATTAAGTTTGTCTAGGTATGGTTCTTCGGATTTTGCTTCGCCAGATCAATCTTGGATTGTTTCTCAGGGTTGCCGCGAGGAGGATTGTCCTCGCAATATCTATCCCGGCTACTACGTCTTCGGTAATGGTGATTCGTTCTCTCGGCTCCCAACGACGTCGACAAAGTGGTTCGGTTATATGTCCCTGGAATATCAGTGGTGGTGCTCCTCCCGATGTTGCTTGATTAATTTAATGACTGCGTGCGTGCACAAAGCCTTGGCATTGCGGCTCAAAATTAAAAGGAGAAAACCTTCGTTGGTATTCACAGGTCTGTGGTTTGGTGTTTTCGGCGTTGTTCTACGGCTGCCTTCGGAAAAGTACAAGATTGTGTCATGAAACAAGAAAGGGCTTGAAGATCTCATAGATTTGCTCGTCTCTTTTAGTTTTGTTTTTGTAATCGATTTAATCGTGTACTCTTAATTTGCTGGTTTAATATATATGGTAAAATTCAAAAAAAAAGTGCAACATATAAATAACCAAACTAACAAGTAAAAATTATATAAGCCCATTGTTGCATTTTCTAGATGAGCTAGTTGCACATTTATAGAAACCTTGATACTCACAGTCATGTAGAGGCTCGATAATACAACCCATCATATTGGGCATATATATTGTTACCGTACACCTCTTACCTAGCTCTATATATTTTCCGTGTACACACCCACGTTGCCACATTCTTGAAGACAACAAAATTCACGCGACGCCTAGAAATACCAGATTAAAAACTTAAAATCCTCGATCCGATCCATCGTAAATAGGGATCGATCGATCACATCACATCACATCACATCGAAACGATAAAACTCGATGGGCCTCCATCGGAGAAGTCAATCAACGGAACTGGACGTTGGACGAGTAGGCTGTGCCGCCCCTCCAGTTATCGCCGATGACATTGGTTGCCACGAGCGTCTTGCCGGACTCGCTGGTGATGCGCAGGGACAAGGCCCCCCGCAGCGCGTCGCCGGTGTCGAGCCGCCAGACGGATCCCCAGGAGCGGTACATGGGCTCCCATCGCCCTGTGGGGCGGCCATTCCTGGAGCGCATGACGTCCATCTTCACCACGGTGCCGTCCCGGTTGGCGTACTGCACCAGCACCGGGAGGTAGCTGGGGTTGGCGCCCGGCAGGATGTAGAAGCTCACCTTCAGTCCCCGGTAGTTGCAGGGCACCCTCCTGAACTGCATGTCGATGATGCCCGCATGCCGGAGCTGGTCGTTCCGGCCTGGCATCGCCATGGCGCCGAACGCCGTGCCGCTCAGGTCGAAATGGAACTGCGCCACGGGGTAGTAGTTCATGTCGGTGATCACCACCGTCTTGGTCTGGCCGGAGCAGGCCGGGTGGTTGGATCTCGTGCATCGTATCTGAAACACCCGATCCATGGAGGAAAAGGTCAGCGTCCCGATGGAAAGTATATACTCCTACTTGCAAATTTAACATCTTAGTACTACGGCAGGGCCGTCACTAGTTAACATATATGGATCGAAATCTGTTTGAGTTTGACCAAACTAACTGACACTGTTGATAGGCACCATGTGTGGTTAGAGTACCTGGTAGCAGGTGCCGCAGCCGGCGCCGCCCTGGAAGAGAGGCTCGTTGCCGCAGGACGTCATGGCGGAGAACGGGTACTGGTTCACGTTCTTGAAGCCGCAAGCACCACCTGCAAATAGATCGACCGGCATTATTACTGCTGAGTCGATAGGCATGCAAGAACGACATTGCGCCGCCATCGCATATATATGAGCGTACCGTTGTCTTCGGGGCCGGCGCCGGTGGGCGGGCCGTACCAGGTGGCCTTGGCGGCGACCCAGCCGATGTTGTACAATCTAGCGGCGGAGGTGCCGTAGTTGACTGCAGAACGGACGGACGGGACGAGCATGGAGAGGAGTGCCACAAGCGCAATGGCATTGGTGGTGACACCGGCCATATTGGCACTAGCTAGGGTTCTATGAACCACCTTAGACTTGTACGATATGTACTTGCTGGAGTGGTTGCTACTCCTGCTTGTGTTTTGATGGCGAACATTGCCGGGGCATTTATAGGCAAGGCCAACAGGACGCCAGTTGCAGTTGCACCCGACGACCAAGTGTCAAGTGTGTATGGCGTGTTCAGACTGTTAGAGCTACAACTACAAGGTAACATGGCTATGGAGGGAATCATGGAGGAATGGAGGTTAATGTGTAAGTGCCTACAACTATAAAACCACATCTTCGACGAATATGAAATAAAATCACATCTGGAAGTGATCATCGAGTAACCGCTAATGATTGTGGTACACAAGCTGACAAGCGAAAATTCTATCCAATGATCATCTAGTAAACCGGAATCGGATCATGGGGTTCATTGCAGAAAGTCAGACCACTGTTGCGCCTTAAGATCTAGCCTCACGCTAATATATTTTAATTCAAATGATGCGATGTGCTTAATAGGTGCATATTTTAATTCAAGTGTACGGTGTTCAGACTTCAGAGCTACAAGGTAACATGGCTACGGAGGGAATCATGGAGGAATGCAGGTTACGGTGTAAGTGTGTACGACTATACAATCACATCTTCGACCAATATGAAATAAGATCACATCTGGAAGGGATCATCGAGTAACAGCTAATGATTCTGGTGCTCAAGCGAAAATTATATCCAATGATCATCTTGTAACCGGAATCACATCATGGGTTTCATTGCAGAAAGTCAGACCACTGTTGTGCCTTCAGATCTAGCCTCATGTTATATATTTTCATTCAAATGATGCTATGTGCTTAATAGGTGTATATTTTAATTCAAGTGTACGGTGTTCAGACTTCAGAGCTACTAAAAGGTAGCATGGCTATGGAGAGAATCACGGACGAATGGAGGCTCCGGTTTAAGCGCGTACAACTATAAAATCACATCTTGGATGTGATCATCGAGTAACCGCTAATGATTTGAGTACGGGTGGTGGTGTGGGGAGGCTTTGATTGCAGAAAGTCAGACGATCAGTGTGCCTTAAGATCAAGCCCCAGGATATGTATTTTGTTCGATTCAAATGATACTCTGAGCTTAATAGGTGTACATGCAACAGTTTACACTGATAAGTAGATTAAAAAAAAGTATAATGGCAGGGCATATTTATTCCTCAGTCGACTGATATTTTGTTGACGTATTTTGCATAGCGATTATCATTTAGGATTCGTAATCCTAACCTTGCGCAAGTTGTCCATGTGATTGCTCCTCTTTTGGCGTACCCCAGTTCGTTATTTGGTTGTACGACGCACAAGACTCGAACGAGAAAATCTATAGATGAGCCAGCTACTGGTGTTAATATATGAGATATATGCATGGTTGGTCACTGAACTTGGCCGAGATGAATACTTTGGTCACTGAAGTTGCAAGATGTTGCCCGCGGGTCACTCAACTTGGTAGAGATGAGTAAACTGGTCATAATCGTGAAGTGGCTTATTGACTGAGCCGTTGACCGCATACTTTGACCCTTTTTTTTTTGCTAAAACAACCCTATGAAGTCACAATCGTGAAGGGTCACTCAACAGTAAAAATAAATAGGTTAATTTTATTTTGTGATTTCATATGGTTGTTTTAGCAAAAAAAAAGGGGTCAAAGTATGCGGTCAACGGCCCAATCAGTGTGCCACTTCACGATTGTGGCCAGTTTACTCATCTCTGCCAAGTTGAGTGACCCGCGGGCAACATCTTGCAACTTCAGTGACCAAAGTACTCATCTCGACCAAGTTCAGTGACCAACCATGCATATATCTCTTGAGCCTAAGCTTATGTGCAACAAAAACACAACCCCGGATAGATACGAAATTTGTGTAAGATCATAGTAATTTAATTTTTCGAAAACAGTAAATCACGCTTGGCCACACTTTTATCAACGAGATATGCTTATGCATTACTAACTATATGAAAGCAGAGCGAAATAGCGAGCTGAGAGCGCTCGCGTTACTGTTCCTATAAACAGTAAGCTGTTTTTGCAAGAAAACCCCTCCCAAAACTAGATATTATCCCGCAGTCCACATTTCCTCGCTACGTTGGACCTACTTGCAATTATAGGACACTCCAAGGATTTTTTAGCAAAACCGTCCTCACAACCCCCTCCCGCGCGAGCCGGCGCTCGCCGCCGCCGCCGACGCGCGGCCCCGCCATTCCGCACCTCCCCGCTCAAATCGGAGCCCACAGCGGGGTTCGCCGTCGCGTCCTCTACCTTATCGCTGAGCATCACGTGCCGAGACGGCCGGATTCGCCGCCGTCGTGTTCTTCTTCGCCGCCTCCGCCCGACGGTTGCCGCCGTCGATCCCCGCATTTCCGGCGACCGTTTGGTCCCAGCTCTGCCACCATCTGGGTCGCCGTACGGCCGCGCGTAAGCGTGCTGCCCCGCTTGCTCTCCTTCGACCGCTGCGTGGTCGACATGCCCGCTGCTGCAGCGGCCATTGATGACGTCATTCCATGACGTCATCTGGGGCCCTCTGTCATTTTTTTCCTGTAGACAGTTTTCATAATTAGTAAAATCCTGCCGTGTGGGCCCCACTGTCAGATTTTTCATATTTACAGAAGATATCAAAATTTGTAAAAATCGTATCTTCTGCTCTGCAATTCAAAATATCGCAAACAATATATCAACATTTTCAGGAAAATGTATTTTCCCGAACAATTCTTTCTCGCAAAAAAAAACTAAAAATAAGTTTTCAACAGTTCATAATTGCAAAAAACGCTGAAATTCGTAAAAAAATCTGTTAATTGGTGAATCAAAATAACACAACTAATATATCATAATTTGCAGGAAAATGTATTTTCCCGGATAATTCTTTCTCACCAACAAAAATTCAATACTTCTAATAAATTTCAAAACAGATAACTAATATATCATAATTTGCAGGAAAATGTATTTACCCTAAATCCTGACGTGTGGGCCCCACTGTCAGATTTTTCATATTTATAAAAGATATCAAATTTTTTAAAATTCGTACCTTCTGCTCTGCAATTCAAAATATCGCAAACAATATATCAAAATTTTGAGGAAAATGTGTTTTCCCGAACAATTCTTTCTCGCAAAAAAGACAAAAAAAATCAACATTTCATAATTGCAAAAAACGCTGAAATTCGTACCCAAAAAATCTGTTGATCGGTGAATCAAAATAACACAACTAATATATCATAATTTGCAGGAAAATGTATTTTCCCGGATAATTCTTTCTCACCAACAAACATTCAATACTTCTAATAAATTTCAAAACAGACAACTAATATATCATAATTTGCAGGAAACTGTATTTACCCGGATAATTCTTTCTCACCAACAAACTTTCAATATTTCTAATAAATTTCAAACTAGATTTCAAAAAAGTTTTTCCTGAATTTTCCCCAACAAAGATTTTCGCAACAAGTATTTCACACCAAGGAATACTCAACAATACGAAAATATTATTTCCCCAAAACTATTCAATAATATTCACGAAAGTTTCAAATACATTTCATACATGTCTCTCCGATTTTCTTTTCCCGAACAAATTTTGCTGCGTTGACTCGATTCAAATTGCGTAGACAGCTACATACATATCCAGACCACTACAGCCGGCACGGCGTGCTACAAATTTCGAATTTATGAAATTTTCGAACTTTCCATACAAAAGTTGCACCGAATAACCATTGTACACAAAAGTAAAACTAACAAATTTTAAAATTTAAGAAATTATTGAACTTCCCACATGAACTACCAAATGTTCAATTTATTTAAAATTTGTTGGGTTAGTTTTCCAGATAATTCTTCTATTTTCTCACTGAAGAAAAAAATTCCAAACGGATTTCAAAATTTTAGATCGCATCGGGCACCGCGTGTCACCGCGCTAAAATTTCCAACAATATTATCCATTGTGAATTCAAAAAAAAAAATACTCGATCTCCTCCGTGATAATTTCTAGCCGATAATACTCCGCACGACAAATTCCGGCAAATTTCAACACTTTGAATCCCAACGGGTGCGGCGTGTCGCCGCGCCAAACTATATAAAAAGTCCTCACAAAAAATCAACGCTGACTATGTATGGCAAAACATAAAACATATTTGAACAATTCTAAATGGTAAATATTTGGATGCAATATAAATGAACTTTCCCGAATTGTCGACTCCAATCCAAAAAATATGCATTAGCACTAACTACGTACTTAAATTAAATATTATTTGGAAAATAGAAACATATTTGAACATTTCAAATTACTAAAATATTGGAGATACTCCAAAACATATCGACATGCTCAGAAAAATAAATGATACTAATTAATGCCAAAATACAAACATATTTAAACAATTCAAATTAGCTAATATTTGTACACAATCTAAGTGGACTTCATCTAATTATGGATTTGAATTTAATAAATGCTCCCAAAATACATATTCTCTGATTATGGAGCTATCTTACAAATTTATAAAAAAAAATACAAACTAACAAAAGTGCGGCGTGACGCCGCGCGAAATTCCACTAGTTTCTATAAAAGTGCAACCAGACCAACAACAATGAGCTCGTTGCACATTTCTAGAAAGTTTAACTATGGTATAGTGAAATATGTACAACATTATAGATAAACCACACAAAACGATGGAAAATACATATATAATCTTAGCTGCATTTTTCGCAATAAGTTAGTTGCACATTTCCGAAAAGACTACTCCTTCCGTTCTAAATTATAAGATGTTTTGGATATTTTGGTATGGACTATAGACGTATTGAAATGAGTGAATCTAAACACTAAAACGCGTCTATATACATCCCCGAATCAGAAAAAACTAAAACATCTTATATTTCGGAATGGAGGTAGTATATAACTAGCGTGGCGAGCAATGTAACCTACAAATAATCAGACAAAAAATAACAAAATAAATATAGAATCCTTGGTTGCAATTTTAACGATAAGGTAGTTGGACATTTAAGAGAAAAAAAAGTGCACCTATTGTGATGAAAACATCAACCTATATCAATAATCATACAAATCAATTGTAAAAAAACATGTAGACCAGTGGTTGGATTTTTATTAACTTTTATTAAACAAGAATATGGAACATGGAAATAAAAAAAACCGGACAAAGGCTCACACAAGCCCCACCGTTCACAACGAGGAAAGGCGCTGGTCGCCCGGCATGGGCTTCCAAGTTCCAAGCACTACAACAAGGCCCTTTATGGGTCACCCCGTCCGTGTAGCCATGTTTATTCCTATTAGGGCACCTCCAACGGTCCTCCGTATACGGACATCAAAATCGGACAGATTTTGTCCGTTTGAGACGGACCGCGGACAAGAAATAGCACTTTATCCGTTTGGGTTTGAAGGTGACCCCAACAGACCACCGCATATTTTCCTCACCTGTCCAATTTTCTTTATTTCAGCTAGGTAGCATAGTTGACCACGGCTCTGTTTCAGCTAGCTATGTCAAAACTCACAACTGAAATCGATCGGTGCAGTACTAGTACACGAGCAGCTCTATGGGGAGCTCGCTGCATGCTCTAGCGAGTCGGAGAAGAGCGCCGGCCTCGTGGAGCCGCGCGACGCCACTCCACGCCGGCGTGTCCTGGCGGAAACATCAGCCGTGGGCAGCAGCAACCCTTTCCCTAGCCGGAAGCCGCCGTGCTTGCCTTCCTCGCCACACGCCGACCGATGCAAGCTGTGCGCGCCGCTGAGCGCCACGGCCATCTCGCGGGGCTGCTCGCGCCGCCTAGCAGCACCACGGCCATCTCGCGGGGCTTTGCGCGCCGCCGAGCGCCACAGCCATCTCGCGGAGCTGTGCGCGCCGCCGAGCGCCACGGCCATCTCGCGGGGCTGCTCGCGCCGCCGAGCAGCGCCACGGCCATCTCGCGGGGCTTTGCGCGCCGCCGAGCGCCACGACCATCTCGCGGGGCTGCTCGCGCCGCCGAGCGCCACGGCCATCTCGCGGGGCTGCTCGCGCCGCCGAGCAGCGCCACGACCATCGCGCGGGGCTGCTCGCGCCGCCGAGCGCCGCCACGGCCATCTCGCGGGGCTTTTCGCGCCGCCGAGCGCCGCCACGGCCATCTCGCGGGGCTTTTCGCGCCGCCGAGCGCCGCCACGCGCCGCCGAGCGCCACGGCCATCTCGCGGGGCTGTGCGCGCCGCCGAGCGCAACGGCCATCTCGCGGGGTTGTGGCCAAGCAGCACCACGGTCGAGCTGCCCCACGGCCATCTTGGGACGGCGGTGTGGAGAGATAGAGGAGAGAGGGCGTGGTAGGTGGGAAGGGGAGAAGAAACAGTTTTGTTTCGCTGTCATCTGGGCCACACCGGACACGGGAGGAGGACAAAGTGGACAGCCGGACAACATTTTCTGTCCGCTCTCGTCCCAAATCTGGACCAAATTTGGGACAGATTTGGGCAAAAAATATGTCCGCCCCGGACAATTGTCCACATGCGGGCTACCGTTGGAGGCCTGCTTTGTCCGTTCGGACAGTTTCGGACAACGATTGTCCATATGCGGGGCACCGTTGGAGGTGCCCTTAAAGCAGCAATATAGTTTTGCCAGTTTTTCCTTGAAAACAAGTCTATCTTTTGCAATGACAGTGGCGCCAAATATACAAAGGAAAGAACTCCCCCCACCAACACACCAATTTTCAAGCCTGGGATTATGTGTTCAAACTTGCTTTACATGGCACCATATAATAGGGGTCAATGGGAAACAGTACGGGGCAACAATGAGCATAGTACTACGACTTAGATGGAGCTGACCGAGCCACGTCAACTGAAATCTCTGTCTAAACAAAATAGTCACTGGACTGGGGCAGCTTTTTCCTGCCTCGATCAGCAACATCTCCCACCCAAGATTATACACACACGGGCAAATATAACCGTAGCTAGGAAAGAAGTCCATATAACCCCCACAACTATCACAGTTTGGACGCTTCACCCCCTCAACTCTAAACTAGCACACTTAACCCCCTCAACTCCTCAAAACCGGATAAATGGCCCCCTGACCCTTCTTAAGTTGTTTTAAGAGCGGTTTTGCAACCTCCCATCGTTAAGCTGTCAGCTAGCTAGTCTTCAGTTGACCGATCGTTGGGCTATTTCCTTACGTCTTTTTCTCCACCGAGAGCTACCCGAGTTATGGAGACGTCAACAGCAAAACAACCTCCACGTCAGCAAAACCACTCTCCAAAACAGCTTAGCAGTGGTCAGGGGGACATTTATCTGGTTTTCAGAAGTTAAGGGGGTCAAGTGTGCTAGTTTAGAGTTGAGGGGGTGGAGCGTCTAAAACGTGAAAGTTGTGGGGGGTATGTAGACTTCTTTCCCGTAGCTAGACTTGGGCCAACGCAGCATGCAGCAAATCATTTGTACATTTCACCTCTTCACTGGAAACCTGCAGGTTTTCAGTCAGCATTAACAGAACAGAGGGAAAAATATTAACACAAAGCATATGAGCACATAATAAAATGGAGATTCTGCATGATGAAATTACCATTAAAATTAAAAAAATTCCACTGACTAAATAACACTACAAAAACAAATTTTGACAATCTGACAATAACAAACAAATCCATCACAAGAAAAAACTGCGGATGTCTGACTTCAATAGTACAGTTCCAGTTTACTGTAGATAGCATATAAGAAGAAGGGTCAACACGACACCTTGCTGAAACAAGGTTTCCAGTTTTAATTTGGTACACTTAAGATCTTGTTAGCTCCCTGAACTTGAAAATTACACCCCTGAACTCCCAAAAATATGCCTCGATTTTCACAATCAGTTCTCGTCCAATATAACATGCTGACAGACATGATGCGCTGACTATCAGTGACAGCCCCACCCTACTGATCCTGAATAGTGGGCGAATAGCAGCCGCAGCTCACATAGTACATGTGTGCTGAGCTGACAGTGCTGCTCTCAATTCAAGAACCTACCTTCCTGCATGTTGTTCCTCACAGAAGCTGCAAGTCTTGGAGAGTTGGAGGTGTTTGACAAAGGATCGATGGAAGATAAGAGGAGGACCAGAAGCAGGTGGGATGGCAAAATGAGAAAGACAGAGTAGCGTAACCACAGCTAGAACAAGAAAAGAAAGCTCTCATCGAGTAACGGAATCAGCTCATTGTTTTTTTTCTGACATGAAATCAGACAATGGGGTCGATTGCAGAAAGTCAGACCACTGTTGTGCATTCAAATCTTGGAGGTGGTCATCGAGTAACCGCTAATGGTTTTAGTACGGCCGTACGGGTGGTGGTGTCTGAAACACCGATCGATGGAGGAAATGGTCAACGTCCCGAACTCCCGATGTCTACTTGCCAATTAACATGGAAGTATAGCAGGGCCGTCACTAGATCAGTTTGAGTTTGACCAAAATAACTAAATGGTTGCAGAACAGAAAGTCAGACCATCGGTGTGCCTTCGGCAGCTAGCACAGATTCTCTGACTTTTCCCTGACTTTGAGTCACTGAAAAAGGACCCCATCAGACGCAGGACCCCGTGTCCATGACCCAAAGTCAGGCCTGGGTAAGTCAAAGAATCTACACTGGGTTTTGTTGGTCATCTTCCGGTCTTGCCGGAGCGGCACATGCACGCCTCCCTTCGGATATGTCTTCTCTCTCCGGTGTTGTTGAAGCTGACGAACAAGCTTGTGGCAGACTTGGCTGATGCGACAGGTTTTGAGTCATCTTGGTGCTGTTGCGGCGAAGCGAAGTCATTTGATCGTGAGTGCGATGGATGATGCACGATGACGCCACTTGCTCTGGTGGTTTGCTTTTCTTTTTTGCGTCTTTAGCCGGCCTTCCCGGCGCTTTGTATGTCTAGTGGTGCTCTTGTCGTTGTAAAGGTTTTTGTCCGGTTACCCTCCAATAAGCCAAGCAGTTCGGGTCATCTTTGTGCCATCTTCTTCTATCAATGAATATAGCAGTTTTCATGTTGTCATTCAAAAAAAAAGATACTCTGTGCCGAATCGGTGTACAAACAACTATTTACACGGATAAGTAGATAGGAAGAAAGTACATTATTTATCATTTGTAATCGTAAGCTACCAAGTTGCCCGTATGCTTGGTCCTCTATTGTTGGCAGGGTGTAATTTCATCCCAAGTGGATTGGGATGGTAGAGGATTTCGTGAAATCCTTCTTTTCAGCCAATCGGTTCAAATCACCACAAATATTTTCCACTCCATTATTTTAGTATGGTGTGTATTGTTTTTACTTACGCAGAAATGAGGTGGTTTGTGAGGAATATCTTGAAATTATCCCATCGAGAACCGACTTGGTAAAGGGACTATTGGGGATTTTTCGGAATAATCTCACCAATCCCTTAGAAGAAAATAATGCCATATTGGGTTATTAACTTACTGTTCATTATTTGGCTGTACCCACCCACAAGACTCGAACAAGAAAGTCTCTAGATGAGACATCTACTGGTGTTAATAATAGCCTAATGTCCAACAAAAAAAAACCAAATTTGTGTAAGATCATACCAATTTAATTTGCAGAAAACAACAAATTACATTGGTTACACTTTTATCGATGAGGTGTAGCTATACATTTCTATAAAAGTGTAACTATTGTGTGGGAAAAGATGCAGCCTATAAGTAACTAGACCAACAAAAAGGAAAATATGTATAAACTCATTGTTGCATTTTTGCAGGAGGTAGTTGCACATTTGTAGACAGTGCAACTATGATGTAGTGAAAAGGGTGCAACAAATATAAGTAACCACACAAAACCAACAACAAAAATGTACTCCCTCCGTATCAAAATATAAGTCGCACTAGTCACTTACCACACACATGTATGAATCTTGCACTAAAACATGTCTACATACATGTGTGTGGTAAGTGACTAGTGCGACTTATATTTTGACACGGAGGGAGTAATATAATTCTAGTTACACTTTCTCGATAAGTTAGATGCACATTACCAACAATGTAACCAATAAACAACTAGACAAAAAATTACAAAATACATTAGCTTTATCAATAAGTTAGTTGCACTTTTTAAAGTGCAACTATTGTGACGAAAACTATAACCTAAATAGGATTAAACAAATCAATTAGAAAAAAGATAGTGGGCTTTGAATTGATTTCTATGAACCTTTACGAAAGCGCTCTTTCTCGAACGTGCGAAGCGCTCGCACGATCTGTCTACGCCCGCGACGCGTCGTGGTCCCTCCATCCTCCTATTCCTTTTTCCTACGACTCGATCGTTTTACTCATTGCATGCACCATGCAGCATGGTCCTCTCTCCGTCCTCCATTTCATGCATGCGCTTAGCTATATCTAATCTATGCATGCACTAGATTATTTCGTAATCTTGCCGCCTAATCCATGCATGCGCTTAGCTATGCCTAATCCAAGCATGCACGTAGCTGTCTCACTTTTCCCTTTTTCTCACGTTGAGCATGCACTAGATTTTTCTCTCTTTTTTCATCTGGCGCATGCAAAAAAATCTAGTATAATATTTTTGAAAATTAAAAATATTTGACTTTAAAAAAATAACTAGTATAATTTTTCTATTCCCTTTATGCGGTAGAATATTTATATTTCGCTATTCCCTTTTTTTGGGCAATTACAAGAATAAAGAAAAAGGCAAATTTTCTTCAATTCTCTTTTTGGGCAGTGAAATTTTAGGGTAAAAAAAATGGGTGGGAGGTAGAAAGCCCACTTCCTACTAGTTCAAAAAATTGGAAGAAAAATGAACTGTCACTTTCTACTAGTTATATATTTTATTACTACAGCAAAAATAGTAGTTTCTTCTAAAACTGGTTTAATAAACCTCAAACATGTCGACACAGATTGCTTTAGAGCCTCTTATAATACCAAAAAAATAAAAGATGAACTAGTTTTTTGCCTACAAAAGAATACCAAGTATAATTTTTTAATTTCCTTTTTGGGAAAATGGTTTTTTAGGGTAAATAAAAATGGGTGGAGAATAGGAAAAGTCCACTTTCAACTAGTACAATAAATTATAATAGAAAAGAACTACCACTTTCTACTAGTATAAATTAGTTCTACGATTGGTAACTTGTTATCTATGTACTTGGTATCATCATGTACTAGTTTTAGGTTGGCAATTCGTACTCTAGATGCTTGGTAACACTTTAGCTAGTTATAGGATCGGTAACTTGCTTGCTATGTCTCATTCATGGTCTCATTCATGTACTAGTTTTTAGATTGTAACTCGTGCTCTAGATACTCGGTAATACTTTAGTTAGTCCTAATATCGATAATTTGCTTGCTTGGTACTTGGTATCATCGTGTATTAGTATTTAGGTTGGTAACGCGTGATCTAGATGCTTGGTAACACTTTAGTTTATTCTAGGATCGGTAACTTGCTTTGTAGGTATTTGATACCATCATGTACTAGTTTTTAGGTTGGGAATTCGTGGGCTAGATGTTTGGTATTTGATAACACTTTAGCTAGTTTTAGGATCGGTAATTCATTTGATATGTGATTGGTATCATTATGTACTAGTTTTCAGGTTGGTAATTCGTGCGCTAGATGTTTGATAACACTTTAGTTAGTCCTAAGATCGGTAACTCGCTGGCTATGTGGTTGGTATCATCGTGTACTAGTTTTTTAAGTTGGTAATTCGTGCACTATATGCTTGGTAACACTTCAGTTTAGTTCTAGGATCGGTAACTTGCTTGCTATGTGCTTGGTATCATCATCTACTAGTTTTTAGGTTGGTAATCGGTGCGTTAGATGCCTGATAATACTTTAGTTAGTACTAGGATCGGTAACTTGCTTATTATGTACTTGGTATGACCATGTACTTTTTTAGATTGGTAACTCGTGATCTGGATGCTTAGTAACACTTTATTTAGCTCTAGGATAGCTATCACGCTTTGCTATGCGCTTGGTATCATCATCTACTAATTTTTATGTTGGTAATTCATGTGTTATATGCTTGGTAATACGTAAGTTAGTTCTAAGATCTCGTCATGACCGGTTTTATTGGTGAAAGAGAATCTTAAATCACATGTATTGTTTGAGAGACAAAACTTTTTGAATGCATGTTCTAGTGTATGCATGCAACATTTTTCGCAAATAGCTCACCAGGACATTCAAAAAGCTACCAAAAGTGTCGAATATCATGCGAGTGATTCTAATCCAACAAAGATGTCAAAAAAAAGTCACTATAAATTTTGAGGTTGGTAACTCTTATTTTTTACCCTTGCTAACTCACGTAGAGTGGGGTTGGTAACTTTTAGCCCGAAAAAAAAAGTTGTCAAAACATGTCAACATGGGATCTAGTTTTGAAGATCTCGTCGCGACCAATTTAATGGTGAAAACGGATTTTCAGTTTGATTTGTCATTTAAAAGATAAAACATTTTAAAATTTCAAATCTAGAGAGAATCTGGATGACATCAGCATTTTTCGTGTGGTAGTGCATGCATGCACCGATCATTCATTTCATACATACGAGAAGGAAAATTAGGAAGGAGAATAGCATGCATCCCGAAACTTTACTTTTTGAGCGTTAGCTATTTATTGAACGTGCGATAGCTAGCCTCGCCCTTTACAACCAAGACACATGGAAGATAGAAAAGAACAAATTTTTTCTAAACGGTTACTCCCTTTGGTTTTTTTTTTTACTTTCCCTTTGTTCCATATTAGTACTAAATCAGCGACAACTAAAACTAAAAAGAAGAAGTAACATAACGGAGGATCCCGAACGAGCCCTACCGGCGACGAGGAAAGCCATTCGTCACCCTGCTTGGTTTCCCATGGCTTCAGCGGTCAGCACTACAGCAAGGCCCTTTATCTCATTACGGTGGTAACAATGATACCAAGATCGCTCTGTCACCCTGTCCATGAAAATGTACAGTTTGACAACTTTTTCTTTAAAACAGAATACCTTGTGGCGCCAAAAATACAAAACGTTGACAGTACAAAGTATAGAACTGCCCCACCAACGCACTGATTTTGAAGCCTGGGATTTATGTTCTGAAACTTGTTTTACATGGCACCATATAATAGGGGTCAATGTGAAATAGTGATGAGACAACAATGAGCATAGCACGACGACTTGGACGGAGCTGACCGAGCCACATCAACTGAAACCTCAGTCTAAACAAAATAGACACTGGACTGGGGCAGCTTTTTCCTGCCTCATTCGCCAACATCTCCCACCCAATATTATACACACACGGGCAAATATATCCGGAGCCAGACTCGCTTGCGACCATGCAGCATGCAGCAAATCATTTGTACATTTCACCTCGTCACTCAAAACCTGCAGGTTTTCAGTTAGCGTTAACAGAACATAGGGAAACAATATTAACATAAAGCATAGGAAAACGTTATAAATGGAGATTCTGCAAAATTAAAAATTCTTCCACTGTCTAAATAACAGTACAAAACGAACTTTCAAAATCTGACAATAGCAAACAAGCCCATCCCAAGAAAAGACTGAGATGTCTGATTATAAAAGTACACTTCTAGTTTATTGTAAATAGCATAAAAGAAAAGGATCAACACAACACCTGGTTGAAACAAGGTTTCCTGTTTACTTTGGTACACTTGAGATTTTGTCAGCTCACTGAACTTGGAAATTACATCCTGAACTCCCTAAAATATGCCTTGATTTGCACAATTAGTTCTAGGTCCAATATAACATGCTGACAGACATGATGCGCTGACTATCAGTGACAGCCCCACCCTATTGATCCTGAATAGTCGACGAATAGCAGCTGCAGCTCACATGGTACATGTCTGTTGAGCTGACAGTGCTGCTCTCACTTCAAGAACCTACCTTCCTGCATGTTGTTCCTCACAGAAGCTGCAAGTCTTGGAGAGTTGGAGGTGTTTGATAAAGGATGGAAGGTAAGAGGAGGACCAGAAGTAGGTGGGATGGCAAAATGAGAAATACAGACTAACGTAACCACAGGTAGAACAAGAAAAGAACGGTCTCATCGGGTAACAGAATCAGCTCACTGGGTTTTTTTTATGTGATATCAGACAATGGGGTTGATTGCACAAAGTCAGACCACTTTTGTGCATTCAAATTTGGAGGTGATCATCGAGTAACCACTAATGGTTTTAGTACGGCCGTACGGGTGGTGATGTCTGAAACACTGATCGATCGAGGAAAAGGTCAACGTCCTGAACTCCTGATGTCTACTTGCCAATTAACATGGCAGTATAGCAGGGCCGTCACTAGATTGGTTTGAGTTTGACCAAACTAACTAAATAGTTGCAGAAAGTGACCATCAGCGTGCCTTAAGATCAAGCCCCACGCTATATATTTTGTTTGATTCAAATCAAACAACCATTTAGATAGGAAGGAAGTATAATAACATGGTCATGTCTATTACTCAGTCGACTATGATTTTGTGCACGTGTTTCTTAGATAGGAAGAAGTATAATAAAATGGAGATTCTACATGATGAAACTACCATAAAAATTAAAAAATCTTCCACTGTCTAAATAACACAACAAAACAAATTGTGACAATCTGACAATAACAAACAAGTCCATCCCAAGAAAAGACTGACGATGTCTGACTTCAAAAGTACAGTTCTAGTTTATTGTAAATAGCATAAAAGAAGAAGGTTCACCATGACACCTGGCTGAAACAAGGTTTCCAGTTTTAATTTGGTACACTTACGATTCTGCTAGCGCCCTGAACTTGAAAATTACATCCTGAGAGCATCTCCAACCACAATGGTCAAATTTGGCCCCTAAGACGTGTCCGGGCGTGTCCACTTTTAAGTTTCAACCCTCAAAAGTATGTATCTCCCAAATTGTCCGGTCACTTGCATGTGATTGGTGCAGAAGAAGTGAAAGGAACAAAACAAATAATAAAGAAAAGGATAAAGTGGTCCGCGTCCTATGTGGCACACTGTCCGGGCATGCCCGGACACCCACATCTAACCCCAAACTCCCCCCACATATGGGTTGAGTTCGGGGATTGCTCGCAGCCCGGACAAATTAAACCGTTTTGGGGACCATGGTTTGGTAGCTATTTTTGCTACCTTTCTTGTCCGGGCATGCCCAGGCTGTCCGTCCGGACAAAATAAACCAGTTTGGGATCCCGGTTGGAGATGCTCTGAACACCTAAAATTTGCCTCAATTTGCACAATCAGGCCTGGGTCCAATATAACATGCTGACAGAGTGACAGACATGATGCGCTGACTATCAGTGACAGCCCCGCCCTACTGATATTGAATAGTCCATGAATAGCAGCCGCAACATAGTACATGTGTGCTGAGCTGACAGTGCTGCCCTCAATTCAAGAACCTACCTTCCTACATATTCTTCCTCACAGAAACTGCAAGTCTTGGAGGTGTTTGATAATGGATGGAAAATAAGAGGAGGACCAGAAGCAGGTGAGATGGCAAAATGAGAAAGACAGAGTAACGTAGCCACAGCTAGAACAAGAAAAGAAAGTTTCACAAGGGAGAGGGTGTTATAACTCTGGCAGAACATCAGAATTGGATAGAAAACATTGCGATATACTAGCAAACAAACTCAAACAGCAACATCAAGAATGCTGTAGATAAATGGTCTGCTGAACCAAGGTTCAGCTGGACCAAAGAATCTCACTGTACAAACGTCTTTGAGATTCACATATGCGAGCAATATATAATACACCGACCAATCCCTCTTCCTTTCCTCATCGTAAAACTGCGAATAACATGTGTTTTCACTGTTAAAAGATATGACTTTGAAAATTTTGTAGCCTATTTGTCTGCGTATTCTGATTGTCCGTATTCTTTTCATTGGTGCTGCTGAACCCAAGATCACACAAAAAGACCTCTCAGCGTTGAAACACCTATCACCTCATGAACACGGATTGGATTTCACGCAGTTACTCCCTCCATTCCCAAACAGATATCCTGATAGAATGCCAGTTCACGTTTGATGTGGTCCATATTGAAATATCTAAAACATCTTATATTTGATACGGATGGAGTAATAAATAAAAGAAGCCTTTTAGTAACAGAGGTTACAGAGCATACCTATCGTCCTAATATCTCTATTATTATCGCTTCCGAAACAGGTTTTAACTGTTAGACTCGTAAAAGCTCCAACGAAAAAAATCACATCGGTTAATATGTTGTTGTAGATAATATATGTCCTAACAATAAAGACGGACCCACAAAATTCTAGTGAAGATTACATGATCAATCTTTTATGGTGCATAATATGCAGTTTGTTATCTACACAGAAATGATTAAGATGTGTAACCTATAAAGTTTAGATCATTTCAATGACCTGACTCAGCAAGCTGTCAATAATAGTAGATGAGCAGAAGAGGAGAATACATTACAGAAATACCAAACACAGGATAAATCAATGACCTGATCACAATGCCATTTCAGCTTGCAGTGCAGCAAGCTCATCCTCCTCAGCTGATGCCTTCTGCGGAGCAGGGCGAATTGGTTGCTTGTTGGCTGGGACCTGCACCGGATGATAAGGTGTAGCTGCAACAGGCTCCAGTAGTTGAGACTCCAATTCTGCTCCCTCCAATTCTTCAAGCTCCGCTTCCAATTCATCCTGTCAAAATTTCAGTGCAGTCAGTATAAAGTGCATCAGAGAAGAAAGTCTAAACCTTGATTACAAATCCTAAATGGCTAGTGAGTTACCTCATCAAAATCAGCAGATGCTCCAATAGGAGCTGACAAAGCATCTTGTATTTGTTTCATGTTTTCAGTTTGTTCGTTAATTTCGTCCATAGTCTTATCGACATCATCGATATTTCTGCAGTGACAAGGAAAATAGTCATCTTGCAACTTCATGTCCAGATAATATTAGTCACGCAAAACCGGAAATTAAAATAGACTAGTAACACTCACGTTGCTTTTTGCATCGCTTTCATAGCTTTAGCTCCAGTCCTCAATGCATCAACAGTCTCTGTCGTAGCTTTAGCAGCTTCTAACATGATCATCTATATAACAAGATTGACATTGTAAAATGCATGGCATGGAACAAACAGAAAAGATATGCAAACTTGGAACTAGCAAGTAACCTGATCATGGATTCTCAACTGAAAATTCCCAAGCTGCTCAATTTGCTGCTCGTACATTTTTTTCCTCTTCAATGATTGGATAGCAGCTGATGAAAACACAGTGATTCAATAGGTATACAATTGGTGCAGTACGTAAAAGGAAAACCATTATAAGATTTGCTTAACTGAAAAGAAACAGTGGACAGAATAAAAATGATCAAGTAATATTTAACTATTCCTAAGGGCTTTAAGTACGGTCATGGTCAAGATTGCTTGCCATAAAACATTATGCAACACATGCATATTACGTATAAGCACTGCAGTAATATGAGGCTGTGTACAGAAGAATTTGAAAGTTTGGGAATGTTTGATTCACATTCCAGATGTCACTTTGGGAACTGAATGCATAGTGCCTCTAATCAATAAACGAGGAGGAGGAGGTGGGGGGTAGGGTGATTAACCGTACCTCTTTTATTCTTTGCTTTTGAGAACTCCTTGGCCTTCTCAAGCTCACCAGCTGCCTTTTTCTCTAGCACTTTCTCTTTCTTCTCCAGCATATCGAGAGTCTAGATACATAGAGGAAGATTTAGAACTTCTAATATTTCGTAGCATAGGCATAAAAGAGTGTCAAATATGTAACTCTAGGATAATTGTCCACTAGGTCAGCAGATAATGAGCCTCCTCCCTCCTTAAGAGGCTAAGAGCTTGAAGTTTGCAACTTATGAACTTTAGAAGAAGACACAATGAAAGGAAAAAAATGCATCATTGATCATACAAAGCTTGTACATCATATAAACTTCTTTTTTCGAGATTGACATCATATAAACTTGGATGACGCTGGAGCATTCCTAAGCAGAAATTTGCTCATAAACTATTATTTTTGCAGAAAATCCTGGATAGAAAATGAAAGAGCTAGCTGATCAAGACCTGCCAGCGCAATACAAAATGGCAGCAAGACATAAGAAAAGGGTTCATCTTAATGATACAATCTAACCAGATCAACGCAATGAGGAATGGAACAGAGGCATCTCGCACAAGCAGCAGCAGCAGCAGGTATTCAAAACAAAAAGAAGAGTTTCAAGCAGCTCACCTCATTTAACTTATCCAAAGTGGCCAGCGCGCCGGCATTGGCCTCCTCCTTGGGCTTGCCGAATAACCTGTTGAACATTGTGGCACCCCCGATTCGGACTCGAAACCTGCTGGACGAGGGAGAATAAGAGGTGTCTTCATTCACCGGACAATTAAGGGAAGCTCTAAATATCTAGTAGAGCGTTAGCAGCGTGTCGGGCCATGAAACACGAGCTTGCCGCACATCCAAGAGCAGCTAAATACGGCAATCTAGATGCCAAACCTGCCACCGGAACCAGCGTACATAGATACAGGACCCACGAGTCACTTGCACGCAGAGTAATAATACTCATTATTCGCGAGAAACGAAGGAGATAACTTCCAGCCGTGATTTTGCGACTACAATCGTGATCGGCGCAGCTAAACCAAAACGACTCAGCACCAACCGCGCGCGGAACCGGAAGCGGCTCGCCCCACGGGGACGATCCGAGGAGAGACCAGCCGCCTGCCTAGCCGCGATGAACTGGCGCAAAGGGAGAGATCGATGGGCACCGGACGGGGAGAGGGGTCGCGGATCTAGCGAGAGGCGGGACCGGGGCGCTTACCGGGATTCGTGCCGGCGTTTGGCGGCGGCGGCGTCGGCGTCGGGGTCGAGATTGGGGGAGGAGTGTGGCTGTTCCGGTGGATTTGGTTGCGGATGCGGGGGGGTGGGTTGGGATTCTGCGTAGGTTTCTGGTTGGGGGAGAGGAAGGAGGAGGCAAAACGAGTCGAGTCGGTCGGAGGCCACGGCGACAGGGACGGCCGCGTGCGTGCGTACACCACACGGACAGATGGAAGACTCGGCTAAGCAAACGAAACGGGAATACACGCACTCTACGACGCCTTTTTAATTGAGGAGAAAACACAGTTTGATTGGAGAGATTGGGAGGGCCCGAGCTAGGTGTCCTCTCAAACAAAAGGTACTTGTTCTTATCTTAGTGATCTGTTCATAGCTGCACCTAGATGTTTCCAATTTATCTTATGCATGTAATGATGTTGCAGGGTCTTATTAATACTATGAGGGATCAGGATCAAAACTTTCAGCAGTTTTGAGGTGATGCCTTGAAGGACCAGTTGTGGATGATTGCAAGGAGTGACACTGTTGTGAGGTATGAGAAGAACATGGAGTACATGAAGACTCTTAACCCTAATGCTCATGCTTGGCTAACAAATTTGGATCATAAAACTTGGGTTAGAGCTTTCCAAAGTGGGACATCCTGTTGAAGAATAACTGTGAAGTCTTCAACAAGTAAGCAATCCTCACTATGTATTTCATTTTGTAAAGTGCCTTGTTATGTCTATTGGTTCTTTTTACAATTATAGGTCTTCCACTGTTAGTTCATTCTGTTGTACATTAGCTTCAAATTCTGGAGCAGACTAAGGAGGCACAACATGGTATGCTTTGCTCCAACATCTAAGCTAATCACAGCTGCTACTGAAAAATAAGTCACAGAAGAATATTAAAGTAAAAGATGAGAATTGTAAACATACCTGACACAAATAAGATCAACTAAAACTGCATTTGTAAATCTATGGCTATATTAGCATTTCACATCGGGCAACAAAATCAGGACATCCAAATACAAGCAGGACACTGGAAGCCAGCAAACATGCTGAAATGTGCTATGTACAACCGTGTCGAGAACGAGTTTCCTGAACTAGACAAACTTGCTTCAAAAAGAATTAACTACACAAACACAAGAACAAATAATAGGAACCATCGCCGTCGCCAAGCCATTCTCAGAATCCAGGCGAGTATTGCACTCTTCCACAATGGATAATGATATCAAACTGAACACCAAAACTACATATTAGAGAAGCTGATGCCGAAGCTGCTGGTTTTCCCTTCTCAGTTGCTGCACTTCCTTTGTCAGGCCTTCCAGCTTCTCCAGGACCAAGTTCATAACGCCAGACGTTTCCATCTGCTTGTTGCAGAAAGGCTCATTAGTTAAATATACATGCATCAAACCCAACTAGTACAACTGAAAAGATGAAACACTCAAAAGCACAGATTAGGTATAAAAGCATGAAGACAACTGAAGCTGAACACATGATAGCTGCTGAATCACAAGTTCAGACAAGGCATCCTGATCCTGGTAGCTAAACAATAATATCAAATAAGTTTTCCATGCCATGAGCTGAACTAATGGCAGCACATAAACACCAAAGAATAGCAAGCTGCATCTTTTTTTAAGAAAACCCCGGCTGTGCCCAGTTTTCTCCAAACTTACAAATTATAAGACCCTCCTCATCAAGGCTCTTATCTATCCTCACAAACATGCTTCCTCACAGGCTCACACACTAAAAGGACAGACCCAGTGCATAGAGGCTCCCACACAAGGTGGGGTCTGGGGAGGGATTATAGGAACCTAGTCTTTCCCCTGCAAAGTGCAATGCAGAGAGGCTGGTTCGAACCCAGGACCTCTTGGCACAAGTGGAGAGGACCTCACCACTGCACCAAGGCCTGCACCAAGTGCAATGCAGACAGGCTCACACACTATTTCTCCAAAAAACTATCTTGGTTTAGGTTCAGAGAGAGAACCACCCTCGTACAGTTTAGTCCAAATGCAACTGATAGAACGACAGACAGTGAGCATATCACTCGCATAGCAAATTAGTAATATAGCATAAATGAGTCCGGACATGGTATGGACCTGGCCTGCCACCAGCTGGCCGAGTTTCCAGATACACTATCATTTAGTTCGCCCAGCTCATGAAAAGTATCCCTGTCATGCCAGCAACTCTAGGTAAAGTATGTCTAAACTCCAAACGTTAGTCCTTTAACTACCATCCAGTGGGTAAGAACCTGTTTGGCTAACTGCATTTAAGGGATACTGAGATGATAACAAGAGCTGCATGTGGTTGCCAAGTTATCATGTCGAACACTGATGCTTTGAATTGCATTTACCAACAGCAAGATATCATGAGAGTATGAGACTGGACCACTAGAAGGTGTACAAAGGCATCATATCTCCAAGTAAAGACTAACTAACTTATTAACTTCACAGCATATGCCCAAATCGGCGCCACAAGCATTTTGGGGCCTTTTGGCATCGATGCCCTCCATTGCCCAGCTGATGCCACAATTTTTTTTGAGGGAACCAGGGCAAGTACCTGCTCTGATGCCCAAACTATACAGCCAATAAAATAACATATTTGTACAACTGCCAAGGCTAGCTCCCTTCCTATCTCAACTGCTCAAAATTTCAGCAAAGAAAACAACATTAGAAGATCGAGCAAAACAACCGATCAATGGATGAAGCCCGTCATTGTAAGGAAAGACGCTTGGAAGAGCGGATCGAGTCAGAAATCCATCGTCGCTTCGCTCGTGATGCTCATCCTTGTCCAGGCGGCATGGCCGACGGCCTCAACCTACTCCACTTAGGACTATGTGGACACCGCTCCTGGATCCTCCCAGGACCATGTGGGAGGCCGCACCTCGGGTTCGCCCAGGAACTCGCCGGACGCTGCGCCCTATCGCCACTCGAGGCCACGGTCAGTCTCCGCCCCGAACCTCACCCGACGCCGTCCTATGGCTTAATCCAGGACGAAACCGGACAGAGTGCCTTGTCTCTGCCTAGGATAAAGCCAGATGGAGCGGCCCGTCAACACTCGACGCTTAATCGGGAAGAAATTGGGGGAAGAAGTAGACGATTTTCCGATCTCGTTGGGAGAAGAAAGGGGATTTTTCTACGTGAAAAAAGCCTGCGCGGTCCCTAGAGGCTGGAGTTACTAGACTTCACATGCTAGCCCACTGATTATTCTGTGCACCACACAATCAAAGAAAACAATATTCTCCAGCAAGTCAACCATGATGACAGATATATAGATGTAGGTGTTTGCAATTGTAACAGGACAGAACAAGGCCACAAGGAAGTTACACAAAAGAGAGCCTAGAATTTTTTTACCTCCTGCATGTGAAACTGTCTTAGAAGTTCAATGTGGAGATTTCTCACATCCTCATGTATAGACTTGTGAACAGACCCTAGAGACTCCTCGAGCATTCGCTGAACATACTGAAGGGAGAAGGAAGAAGCTCCCTGTTGATCAGCTGACGAACCAGAGATTGGCAATTGCGGTGGCACTACACCCTGATAAAAATGCAAATGGTCGCTCCATTAGTAAAATAGTGGTGCTCACATTTTTAAGCCAAACAATTAACAAGTAATTCTTACATTGCTTGCCAGAAGGCTTCCTGACGATGAGGTTGCTGGTGCCTCCTGTCTTGATAACAGACTAGTGAGCAGTTCATCTTTTGTTTCTGCTCCTGTCTTCTTTGATTTTGGGGAACCAAAGGCTGAAGCTAATCCTTCACTAAAAACAGAGGATGTGCTTAATCTATCAGTAAAAGTTGAGGGTTTCCATTGCGAACTGGATTGTGCTGCCCCGGGCAAATCAGATTTCACTGATGGCACAGTCTTGGAGACAAAGGATGTGGAAACTGAGCTCTGTAGGCTAGCAGATGATGTATCTAGGGAAGACTGCACATTGCTCAAGATGCCCTTGTTTTGTAAGTTCATTAAAATATTACTTGTCAGAGAACCTTTCATTGCGAGACTGGTGGACGGAGCTGAATCTTGTAAACCTGCAAACGCCAAGCTTCCAGTTTGAAAGGCTGATTGCCCAAAGCGTGAGACTTGTTGACGATGTGTTAGCCTGTCTGGCAATGCTTTTTCAGTTGATGATTCCGGTGACGAGATAGATGGTTCACTCTTCCATGGTGGCATGGGCGTAGTACTTGCAGATGAGGCTCCATCCTGCAGGAAAAATGGCTGGATTAGTCATCCTGCCATGACAGAGACAGATGATCTGTCAGAACAATAATATATAGGTTTCCTACACAGAAACCAAAATAAATCCAAACCTGTCTCGAAATGGAATTAGACCTCCAATCCGAGATTGGATGTGGTTCACTATTCCCTTCCATATACTGGAACTTCCTAGTTGCTGACAACTTCTTATCTCCAGATTTATCATCTTTTTTTGTTTCATCGCTGCCATGTTCATCCCACCAGCTGTTGCTGGATGGTGTGAAAGGCTGAACATCAACAAGTGGAGAAAATACATCCATATCATCCTTTATATTGAAGTTGCCACGAGGAGCCTGTAGCTTTGATAATGGTCCACCAGACAATGGACGGGCCCTATATGGCGTTTCCTCTACAGTAGAAGAGTTTGAAGTAGAAAGAAATCCACTTGTGTTCCCTGTCAAAGAAGAGCGGAGACTCGGAATGCCTGCTCCAGATGGAAAAGTTGAAGGTGTTGTTGAAGGCAAAGGATCTGGCATAAGAATAGAATCTTCACTAGTCCCCCCCAGAAGGGCAACTTCCGAAGAGCTGTTCTCCTTAACAATGACAGGCTTCGACCGTTGCCAGCATAAACTTGTCACAGCCTGACAAGCAATGTATATTAGAAAATGTTAAGGAACTCAAAAAAGCAGATATAACATAACTTGTTAGACAGGTTTACATCAAAGACCATGTCAGTTCTTTTACTGTTTATAGGAAGTTATCAGGTTGACACAATAAATACTAAGCAAAGTGCACAAAATTCTGTACAAGCAATAACTCATTGTAAAATGTATGAATATCACTAATATAATTCCAACATTGAGCACACAAGAGCAAAATCATGAGTTAATTTGCAAAACATGTTTTAAAGATTTGAATACAAGATGAGAGTTAGAAATAACATTTAAGCATGGACTAAGCATTAGCCAGAAAACTAACTTGTTTCACTAAGAATAGGCTAACTTGTGCCACAAAAAAATACGCTAACTTGTTTAACTAAAAATTGGCTAACTTGTATCACGAAAATTGGCTAACTTGTTTCACCAAAAATTGGCTAGCTTGTTCAATGTAAGTTTAGTATTTCATTTAACCAGCAACAATTCCCCATCCCTCGACAAAAAACAGTTCCATCTCCTTGTGCAGGTTTCAGTTTTCAAGGGAATAAACCATTTATTTTCATAGTATGATGCCATATAGTAGGATTTAGATTGATTAGTGATGTAATATTGAAACTGAAAATACAGAACGTTGCAACAAGAGGCAGCGCTTCTGTCGATCAGCTATGCTGAACTACTAGAAATATTGAATTTATATTATTGGCATACTTTTATTTAAGTGGAAGTGTTGAGCCAATATGTGCACATATTTACTATACAAACCACCAGAGAACAGAACTATTCTAAGACAACAAATATTTGCAAAGGGAACGGAAGATGTAAGGTTCCCCACCTCTGAGCTATTGTATGCACGAAGAATTGTCAATGGCTGGGGTTTCCCCCGAACATCATAGAATACCACACGCCCACTATTTGTGCCAGCTGCCAACATGGTGCCATCATCATTGTATGCCAATGATGAGAAAGGGGCATCATGAGGAATAGTGTGTGTTACTCTTCTTGATCCAGAATCGAAAGTGTACAGCTTCTTGTCCAGGCCAACTGAAGCAATTATCTACAAGAATTAAATATGATACACATTATTTATGGCAAGTCAAAAATCAAACATAAAACACCACGCGTAATACTGAAATAAACCTTGTCACTGGAGGGTGAAATACAAACACCGCTTGTGGGTGCAGAATGTTGCTTCAGCCATGAGACCTGCACAAGGCATTGGTCAATTCAAGAATAGCACTGAAGAAAGCAGTAATGAAACTGGCCAGCACATCAGGTGATAGACAACAAGGACGGTTCACATAACTGATCACATTTTTAATATTAATCATGTGAAGCAGCATATCATGCGTAGATTAAAGGTTCTCTCACAATTATTTTGACACGATTTCAACTTCTAGCAGCACAAAAGAAAGACTAGTCACATATCTCAGATCAATCAGATAAATTAATCCACTATATCAAGTATTTTTAGTAATGCCAATAAACGAGTATTTTTACTAATGGACAGACTGTGAAGCAAGCTGAAGATGAAATGTACATTCATTGTTCTTAAGGGAAGAAGATTCAAGTGTAAGAAAGGAAAATGATTTGTAATGCACATTGCCAGCAAGCATAAATGCAAAGTTTAAAGGGCTATTGAAGCTCAACTTTCCTTTTTCACCTATAGAATTTGCTATTGTCAATGGTGCATTCTACTTGTATTTAATATAATAACAAAATGTCATAAGGAGAACGCTAGAATAACAAGTTAAATTTAGCTAGCTCCCAGGCAATATTGGTACCTTTGGAATCCTCGCAGTTGTATCCCAAAGATGCACAGAACCATCATCTCCTGCTGTTGCCAATATATGCCTACTATTACGTGAATAATCGAGCACTCTCAAAACCTGGCCTTACAGAAAAATACAATAGAACTAATGAAGTCAGAAGAGAAATTTGCAGAATTCCAGTAAAGTTATAACCTACTGTGAGGCACTATCATTTGCAAAAAATAAAATATATAGAACAATCAATTTACCTGTCCATTTGGATCACTAAGTTCAGCAGCACGTGCTCCAGAAGCAAGATTGTGAAGAATCAGATCGCCCTTCATGCTGATTGATGCCAAATGTTCATCTTTGCAATTGTACATTACACCAGTAATGGTGTCAGTGTGACCACTCAGCCATTTGATACATCTCTTCCGCTGCAAATCCCATATCCTAACAATATGGCCACTCCCACCAGAACAAAGATATCGGGAACCTTTATTGCTAAAACTGATGGAATATATTGATTCCTGCCAAGAAAATACAATTTGACATATTCAGCCACAGCTTATAAATAGGAAATAAATATTCAAGATGCTTTCAGCACATTGTTTAGTTGTCTAGTAGTTAAAAGCTGGTACATGTCAGGGGGTATGTGAAATAAGTGAAAGCCCCATTACCATATGTTCAAATTAGAGAGGCCTTTCAGAGCAACATAAGCCATTTTTGCAAAAGGGCAACAGAGTTTAAAGAAGTAACAGGCTTTTAAATTTATCTTTTGGGTATAATAGACAAAAACGATACTATAAATGTAGGGAAATTTATGGCAATGTCACAAGTCCCTCCTGGAACTCTAATTGTGCAATTGATTTTCGGCTAATAATAAGAATGACAGTTATGTCAGTTCATTTCATATTTTGCCATTGACATCACTTTTTGGCCATTACCATAAATAACTGGTGGAAGACTGGCATTTTCATGAGTAGCCAAAAAGCAATGGCACAATCAGTATTCCACAAGAGACTAGTAATTTCCCTAAAAAGTATGAGTGTAAGTCTGGTTGTTGTGTTGCTGCAAGAGCAAACAATATTAGGCACACCATTTGATTGTGTTAATAAACTGTTCATTTCTCATTTGAAGCAAAGACAAGATACCTACGCAACAACATTAACGGACAGCGAACTGAAACTGCAGGCCTGTGAGCCTGTCATACAAATGGATAACAAACAAAACTGGAACTACTACACTAACTACCAACAAAATGTTGCGCGAAAATGACTTACCGGTCTACCACACATATGTCTGTGGGGTAAAAGACGTGAGCACAAAATCATAAATGCACTGTTACCTCTATGTCATCCCCACGATCAACAGTTGATGTTGGTAGCTGTCCTACAGTTTGACCCTTTTTATGCCATAATGAGATCCTTTTATCATCCCCGGCACTTGCTACAATAAGATCTGCAGGTTTAACAAACAAATGAGTTGGTGTTATTACTTAAGTAGCTTCATTATGCAATTATATTTATGGAACCATCGTTTTAAGATAATGAGTTTAACCATCTTGTAAGAAAACCTCAGTTCAGGAAACACATCGTTAGACTCAAGAGTGACTTAGCAGGCATTGAAATAAAATAAATCTAAAAAACACAAAAACATCATCATGATTTTAATATATCCCCCCCCCCCCCCCCCCCCCCCCCCCCGGGTAATATGCATTATGTATACTTAATTGAGGCAGAAAGAAGGACCACTGCCTCAACATCCTCTAGAACATGAAAATTAAGTAACATTGTTCACGGCAAGAATGGAATTAACCTTTTAGTTTGATTGCTCAAGGTTGTAATACAAGTAAGGCCACATGACTTAAAAAGATAATAACTTGCCAAATCAACATGGTAAAAAGGAATAGTTCTCCAAAGGAGCGGATAATATATACTATTTCAAGGACATAGGTTACAGGAGCCATTATAAGAATTGCATCGCTAAGGAACCAGCAACCATGAAGACGACCCAAATTCACGTGCATATAAATGCAAAACGCAAGGACTGTGGAGCAAGAGGAAGTGAAATGAAACTGCAGACTAGATCGTCACTAGAACAGAGAAAAATGTTTTACAGAGTTACTATAACCATGCATCAAAAGGGAGCAGATAGAAATGGAACATGTATTTGAATATAATAATATTCGAAGTTTCGAACACAGCTCTGAGGTTGCGTGTATCATGAGGTGCCACAGTGCTGTTTCTTCGACTGTTATTGTCTTTGAGCAAGCAGAGCTCAGAGGTCTTACAAGCTACAAAATCACTGTCGGTAAACAGCATAGATCCATCCACAGATGTTGATAAATTCGAAAGACCTCTTGATTATTTCGATTCACATAGGGTTGGTAAGCACAGCAACATCAGCTACATTTTGGTCCTACGTCTCATGGATGGGAAAATCAGCAGATAACTTAGGTACCGTGGAAAAATTGAGAACTATGTGAGAATGCCAGAGGCTGATTGTACATGGCAGTCTTACAAGTCACAGTACATTCTACCGGCAGAGGCCCGCTCCATAGTGGAACAAAAATTCTAGAAAGTAGGCTGCCCATTCGGAAACACAGTCACAAAATGGCCGGGGCATCTGGCGGCCAGACACGAACGCACCTAGGGACGAGCAAGAGGAACTAAAAACATAAGACAACGACGACCGGATCGAGGCTCTAGTGCGCACATGGATATCCTCGAGTGAGCGATGCAGAGCAAAGGGAATCGGGTAGATCTGAGAGCGAGGGCAGAGAGAGCTGGGGGAGGGAGGGAGTGGGTGACTGACTGGTGTGGTTCCACTTGACGGCGTTGACGGGGTGGCCGGGCGCGGGGGCGTAGGCGAGGACGCAGGGGTCGCCGGACTGCACCGTGACGTCGAACAGCTTCACCGTGTCGCCGCCGCACGTCGCGAGCAGCGGCGCCGCCGGATCCACGAACCCCATCGGATCCGGGTCCGTGCTGGGCGGGGGATGGCGGCGACTGGCGGATTCCGTTAGGGTTTCAGCTCGCGTGGGGGTTTGGCGTTGGTGGTAGGGTGGGTGCGGCTGCGGCTGCGGCGGAGGAGGAGGAGGAAGAAATTTGAAATTGGAATGGTTTTTGCTGGGCTGAACTGAACTGGACTGAACCGGTTGGTGACGTCGGGGAGGGGAGATCTGGCCGGCCGGTTGCAGTCACGTTGGTGTGCATTCCAAGGTTCCCTGCCGGCCAGTTCCTTTCGCTTCGGCTTCTATTTTACTTTTTGTCTAATTCCTACTCCCTCCGCTCCAAATTACTTGACTGTCAAGTAATTTGGAGCGGAGAGAGTAGTTACTTGAATTATGTAATGAGATGAGAACTTGTATGTGACAAGATGGTTAGGAGTGTACTTTTTGTCCAATTCCTAGTTGTTTGAATTATGTAATGAGATGAGAACTTGCCTGTGACAAGATGGTTAGGAGGGTAGTTGTAGCTCACTAGAGTTTAAACCCTAGGTTTGACACTGGTGTTTCTCATTTCGGCGGAATATTTTTCAGTGGAAGGCGACGTTCCCGTCAATAGCGAGGCGCCTGTGGTAATCCAATTCATGTCGATAAGTAGAAAGTTTATACTCTCCTCTCATCAATAGACATCTTGTTGGATAGTACTCAACATGATTGTCACCAAATATTAAAACTCTGAAATTGAGCAATTGTTTCATTTTAATATTCTTTTGAAATCTCAATCTACATTCTACGAGGGGTAGATCTATCGCACATACGCGGACACATACATTACAACTCCTTTTGCCATGTTTTGCTTATATAGTAGAATGCTTTTGGGCATGCTATTGGTTGATCAACTCAACCTCGTTATTGTGCTCTAAACCTGAGAACAATCTTAAGAGCATACATGTCTCAATACATTATTAGGCTAAATGTCAGAAAAGATCGACTAACACGAACAATGTTTGCATGCGTAGAGTCAAGCCTTTTTTAATAATTAATGCAACCCACATCTTCGACTCTTTCATATCCTCTGATACTAAGAAATGTAGGCATGTAGTTTAAGATTAAAGTGCTTAACCCGTCGCTATGCTTAGTAGTTTAGTACCCAATGCTGGAATATTTAAATTATTATTATTATTCAATTATCACGTATACACGATATTTTTAGAGTCCTTATCTAAAGATTTTAGCTGGTGTTGAGAAATATGAGAAAAGATGCCTAGAAGAAAAGGTGGAGAGATAAAGTTGATGTGTCCATCTTAGCATTTGATTTTATAGATGTTAGAGATACATATGCTCTAGTGATTTTCTTTTATATTTCTGCAATTCTATCTAACATGGAATAGCTAGAGCAGCAAAAACAGCACACTACCTTGAAAGTCTGTTTTTGCCTTTTTTATCATCGATCGTCTAGAAGGCTAAAGGAATGGAGCGAATATCTTTTCTGGTGTGTTGTTGTTTTTTGTTGTTTCTCTTATCACTTCAAAAAGTTGATCGTTGTTTTGTATCTCAAAGGTGCCAGATTGAGTTCGGTGCTTCCTCGAGGAAGGAATCTTGGACCTGCAACCTATAGAGTATATCCGATCCGCTTGGGCTCGGACACAACTTTGAGATACTGGATTTACACTCGTAAACTTCACGTGAAAGTCTCATCTCATTTTTAAGTTTTGTATTAGGAGAGTGACGTGGGGTTACCACGACAAGTCTCAAGGTCGAGATACCCAGGGTTTCGTATAGAGAGAGAAGTTGGCGCGCTAGTAGTTCCAGACGGCTGACAAGTAAGGATTTATCCAGGTTCGGCCCCTCATTGTGAGGTAAAGACCTACTCCTGCTTGTCTGATCTGTATATATGTATGGTTACATGGTGGCCGCAATGGCGATGGTGGTGGTGAGATGTGATCTCTCTATGGCTATGCGAGTTGTGGATCTAGTCCCCTCCAAAGGGTGTCCCTGCCTGGCTTTATAAAGGGAGCCAGGTAGGGTTTACAAAGAGTCCTAGTAGACTACGTCTTGGAGTCCTCTACTTGTGCTTGAAGTAATTGCTGGGCTGCCAGGTGGGACTTCGGCTGGGCCGTATCGGGTACGCCAATGGTGGGGTGCTCGGAGGGTATGCCCACGTCAGTAGCCCCCGAGTGTCTGGTCGATTCGAAGTATCGGGCAGAGACTCATAACAGCATGTCGAGTAGGCGTAGTCGATGCGTCGGGTACGTTGATGACCATGTGATTACTGTTTTAACCATGACCTGAGAGTTGAATCATTTATGAGAAATCCAGTGTAGGTGTAAGAAATCCGATATTAATAAATTGGATGCAGGTGTAAGGAACCCGACTTTTGAGAAATCCGATGCGGGTTATAGAGAACCCGACTTTAATAATACCGTTGCGGGCTATAGAGAGCCCGACTTTGAGAAATCTGTTGCGGGCTATAGAGAACCCGACTTTGAGAAATCCGGTGCGGGCTATAGAGAACCCGACTTTGAGAAATCCGTGCGATAGAGAACCCGACTTTGAAAAATCCGTGCGGACTATAGAGAACCCGACTTTGAGAAAACCGTTGCGGGCTATAGAGAACCCGACTTTGAGAAATCTGTGCGGGCTATAGAGAACCCGACTTTGAGAAATCTGTGCAGGCTATAGAGAACCCGACATTAAGAATTACGTAGCACTCGAGCCGACGGCGAGTGCGCTCCCGATGGGAGTAGTCGATGAAATTTGTGCTGTCTAAGGAGGTGCTCAACTTGGGCTCAGTTTTCGCGTACTTGCTGCGTTGTCTGTGCTTTTGACTTGGTAATTCGTCGGGTGCGCGCTTAGCGCTCCTGATGGGAGTAGCCCCCGAGTGCCTGGTTGACTCGAAGAGTCGACCGGGGACTCATCTGCGAATGCATCGTTTTTGTTCTTTGTTTGCTAGGTAGATTTGAGTCGAGATTGCCTCGATTGTGCATGCTGAGTCGAAAAACACATCGACTAATGATTTGTTTATTTTGCCTAGGGATGATGGCATAGTAGGCCTGGTAGACTCGACGGATCGGACCAGTTAACTGCACTTCTGGGTAAAACCTTACTAGCCTACTTCAAGCTTGAGTCCCCAGACTCAAACCCGGAACAAGCTGGTCAGTTCCAACTCAGGCCACGGAAGTCTTACTGAGCCGGCCTGTAGCATAACTTTGCGAACTAACGCGTCCGCTAGGATTTTCTTCATGTCTGTTGACATGGAAAGTTGCAGGGCTTACGCTGCAGGAGCGGGCCCCGGCCCAGCTCGACGGATCGGTGGGTCTTATCTTTACACTGTGCGTGCAACATCCAAGGTATATATGTGGCGGACGCAGTCTCGGGGATTTGTGGTCGATATTTGCATAGGGCTAAGCAACCAACTCGAGTAAGCTTCGATCTGAGTCGGGTAAGCTTCAACTGCTTGTTTTGGACAACTTAATGTTTCTGACTCCTGTTTTATCGGGTGCGCGGCAACGCTCCCGATGGGAGTAGCCTCCGAGGCTATGTGCAACTATTTGTAGTTGGGCATAGGCTCAATTTGCCTTCATTTTGTTTTTGTCGAGTATCTTGCGAGTGCTCCAGCCTTCACGCTTGATGGCGTAGATATTTGTCGGGTGCACGGCACTCGAGCCGATGGCGAGTGCCTTCTCGAGTGTCGGGTGCGGCCGCAGCAAATTTGTTATGGCCTGTGGGGCGCAGCCCCCGAGCATCGAGTACGGCCAAGGCGAATTTGTTGCGGCCTGTGCGGCGTAGCACCCGATAGAGTATCAGGTGCAGCCAAGGCGAATTTGTTACGGCCCGTGCGGCGCAGCCCCCGAGCATCGGGTGCGGCCAAGATGAATTTGTTGCGGCATGTGCGGCACACCACCCGATAGAGTATCAGGTGCGGCCAAGGTCTTGCAGTGTTTAGCCGGAAGAAGTCGACGCGGCGGACCGGAGTCAACGCGGCGGAGTTGAGCGGTGTAGTGAGTCAACGCGGCGGAGTTGTGCAGCGGAGAGCGTCAACGCGGCGGAGTCATGCAATGGAGGAAATCGACGCGGAGGAGTCATGCAGTGGAAAAAGTTAACGCATCGGAGTCGAAAAGCGCCAGCGCCTGAGTGTTGGATGCAACCGAAACAGGTTAGAATTGAAGAAATAAAATATGAAAGTGACTTAGCTGTCCATGAGCGACGGAAATTTGTAGACTGTCGAGGTCGACTTGTCAAAGTGGTTGTATAAGTTGCCGAGTCATGGACGTCGTAGTGGACGGAGTTGACGTCGCACAGTTGTGCCGCGGCGGAGTTGTTGAAGGCGCCGGAGTCGCCTTATCGTGTGGAACGACGAAGTTGTTGTTTGTCGTTGATGATGAAGCGCCAGCCCCCGAGGCTTGGGTGCGCGTGCATACGACACTCTCTTCCCGAGTCGACGATCTGTCGGGTATGCGTGGTCGAAGCTGATTTCATTGTTGATGTCGAAGCGCCAGCCTCCGAGGGTACATGATGCCCTTCCAGGGAGCAAGCTCCCTGTGCCGATACCGTCGACGCTGATCGTCGCCATGGTGGTCGATGAAGTCGAGGATGTCCGCAGCGGGTCGACGATGGTCACGACTTCCGCTTAGCGTTGCAGGCACGGCCTGATGAGCCGCGCGTGATCGCGGTAGGGGCATCGTTCTCCATGCTTTGAAGGGAAAAAGGCCTATTTAACCCATACATGTGTGTATGATGCGAATCCTGGCTGGAAAATCCATGCGTGTACGTGCGCATGTGTATGCCGCGGGTGCGCGCGGTACGGCGGACGGTGTTGACGCCGTGACGAAGTCCACATGACGGAGTCGACGATTTGTGGGGGTCGGGTTTGTCCGCGGCGACAAGTCGAAGCGGGCCACGGCGGATGTACTGCGGCATGCTTGTAGTCGACTACGGCGGGTGTCGCGATGGTTGTGATGTTGACGAAGCTGTCAACCACCGAAGTCGCGTTTGTCCGCGACTCCGCGGCGGAGCCGATGCAGAGGCACGTATGAGCTAGCCTCCTGACGAACATTTTTTTTCTTCTTGCTTCACGTGAAGTTTTGCCTTGATCGCATGATTTTGCATCTAACTCCATGGCTGTACGTGAGGTACTAGTAGCACTAAGTTTGCCTTGTCCCGATCAGATTAGTGTCATGCATGTAATTAGCACTCTGGCCGCGTAATCCATGCAGCATGCGGTGATTGCCTTTTTCTTGATTTTGCCTCCTTGATCCCGCGTGCACGTCCATGGAGAATTTCACGTACTACTAGACAGCAGCCTCGGTACTTGATCTGTTGGAGTAGCGCCACGACGCAGGTTCCATGCGTGTGTTGGCGGATCTCAAGCCAATCTGTACGCGTGTGCGCTAACCTGCAACTCCTTGCACGGTTATCGGAGGTCTTGATGTAGACGATGGATGCGGACGTCGATCATCAGGCTGTATCGAGGCGCTCGCCAGCATGCCGGGAGCCGGCCGCCGTTTGCTGATGACGAGGTCGCGTGGCCGGATGGACCGGCCGGTAGCTCGAAGGATCCATGCGGAAAAGGCAGAGTTGATGATGCCCCAGATCCGCATGTATCGCCAATAGCGATTTGGCCATCACCAGTCAACGAGATTGGATCGCGCGTGGCCAGGCACGAAACGCCATCGCCGCTGCTGATATTGTAGATCCGATCGGCCGCGCGTGTGGGCAATGGTGATGTCGAGACCATGAGCGCTGATCTGCAGCGGTGAGTCGTCGTTGTTGATGAAGATTGGATCCGCCGAAACCGTGAATCCAACACATGTTCTTCTCACAGACGGCGCCAATTGACGTGGGGTTATCATGGCAAATCCCAAGATCGAGATACCCAGGGTTTCGTATAGAGAGAAGTTGGCGCGCTGATAGTTCCAGACGGCTGACAAGTAAGGATTTACCCAGATTCGGCCCCTCATTGTGAGGTAAAGACCTACTCCTGCTTGTCTGATCTGTATATATGTATTGTTACATGGTGGCCGCAATGGCGATGGTGGTGGTGAGATGTGATCTCTCTATGGCTATGCGAGTTGTGGATCTAGTCCCCTCCAAAGGGTGCCCCTGCATGGCTTTATAAAGGGAGACATGTAGGGTTTATAAAGAGTCCTAATAGACTACGTCTTGGAGTTCTCTACTTGTGCTTGAATTAATTGTTAGGCCACCAGGTGGGCCTTCGGCTGGGCCGCATCGGGTACGCCAATGGTGAGGTGCCCGGAGGGTACGTCCACGTCAGAGAGGTAATTTTTTGAGTGTTATCAGAGCTTAGTTGAGCATCAAGTAAGAATATCTTTGAGCCTAAAGATCATAATATGCTACTCTTAGTGATTTGGCATCTCCTAACAGGCGATTGTGAGGCTCCACCATGGATCGAAATCAAGAAGTTTATGTAGGTCGATAAATCACTTCAAGGTCCACCTTGAGTTATTGGCCGAGTTCTTCGCTAACTTAGCTCAAAGAGAAGAAGGCGAATCCTAAGTGACTTCGAAGGTACATGCTTAAGCCCTCTCCGACAAAAGATGTAATGTCGCGCCAATGGCTTGAACTTCTGGATACATCTTGTGTTTGCATCTAGCTCTTTACTTCCGTGCTTTACTCTATCTTGCTTTGTGCTAGATCTTGCATCTTTCCTTGTTTCTTTAGTTCTAATTTACTTAAAATTTGATAATCTTCTATTCACCTTCTCTAGTCGATAGACCTTGGCCTTTCAAACTTGAGTACTTTTTCTCCCAAGCAGGCCAGAAAGCGGTCTCGATTCGTCCTCCTTTATAATCGAGTCTACTCTTCTTCGTGTTTTGGACCGTGTAGTGTTCAGCCGTTGCAACTATGAGCCCTCTCATCCGCCCCAGGCGCCCTACATGTTGTCCCCGTCATAAGAGAAAATTTAGATGTATATTTAGCTGATAAATTCAGATCTTGTACTCAACCTCGTTCGTGTACACCTGCATTAATTAACCAACAAAATTCATGTGACCATATGAGCCCAACAAACACATGGAAGATTTGGGATTAAAGAGGAGTACGAGACACCACCAAGGATACATATGCTTCTTTTTCCCAATCCGTCCTTTCTCCGACCTTTCTCTCAATCCGTCCTTTCTCCCAATCCGTCCTTGTTAGGTCGCTCTTCCTAGACCATGGGCCCCCATTTGTGACCAACCCACTGTAGAAGATTAGCGGCTGCAGTAAAAATGCAACAGGTTGAGAACTTGCATGTGGCAAGATGGTTAGGTGGGTGGTTGTACCCCCAGCCCACCAGAGTTCAGACCCCAGGTTTGACGCTGGTGTATCTCATTTAAGGCGGAATATTCTTCAGTGGGAGGCGACGTTCCCATCGACAGTGAGGCGCCCGTGGTGACTTCATCAATCTCAAAACTCGACTCGCCGACTAAGTCTCTCGGAGGTGCTCATAGGGGTAGGGTATGCGTGTGTGCGTTGTACTGTGTTTCACAAAAAAAATGCAACAGGCCTAAATTTGTAACCAGTGTGTTGAAGTTGAATCAACAATTGGTTGTGACTAGTGAAATTATTATACTCTTTGCCCACCAAAGTTGAAACCACCTGTTCGATGAGTATATCGTTTTGAAGTTCGGGCTCTCTGGAGCCCTTTATTATAAAAAAATAACATTTGTAAGTTTCAATAAAATCAAAACAAATTCTTAGATATAGAAAATGATGAACTCTATTAGTGTGAAAACCCAATATAAAATGGTTTGAATTTTAGGCTTAGAAAAAATGACAAAAATTGAGGAGAGTGCGCAGTGAACAATGCACATTTTGAACACTTGAAATTTCGTCAGATTTGTCATTTTTGTGTACTTTAGAATATTATTATGCATTGATTTTTTGCGCACCAATTGAGTTCTATATTATATACGTTTAGGATTTTTGTTTAGATTTTTTTGAAACTCTGAAACTGAGATTTGGATTCTTTCAAAAAGAATCGTACTTTATGGAGCCTGAGCTCCATTTGCACTTTCAGCATGTTTGATGTCATGCATAGGAAAAAGTCCAAAGCAGACCTTGAATTTATAGCTGAAAGCTAAATCAAACCCTAAACTTTGAATCCACGAAATTGACACTCTGAACTATCAATCCCGGTCTATTTTCAACCATACATCTGTTTGGCGCACCGGGAAAACAGCGAATCTGACCGGGATTACATGTTGCCACTACTACAATCCGAGTTTTACAGCCGCATCCCGGCCATGGGCCTCAGCCGGTTTTCCCATCCGACTCGGAGCAACAGTTGAGGATAATCTAGCCGCGAGGAGCCGGTTCTGACGTCCGACTAGGAAACTAGCTCCTCAGACGGTTTTTTAAAATGACCCGCCTCTGAATCCGGAGACGGTTATAGCAAATGGCCGCCGCAGGCGCTCGAGACGGGTTGGTTCCTCGGCCGGCTCCAGTAAGGCGGAACCTCTAGATTTATTCGGACCACCCGAGATAATTGTGAGTCGGCTAAAAAAAAACAACCTTCGAGCGTCAGCTTCGGTTTTATTTAAAGTCGCCTTTATATTTTCGGAAAGTCCGCGTTTGTACAAAAGGGTTTATTCGGACCACCCGAGATAATTGTGAGTCGGCTAAAAAAAGAAACAGCCTCCGGACGTCAGCGTCGGTTTTATTTAAAAGCCGCCTATATATTTTCGGAAGAACCGCGCTTGTATGGAAGGGTGCTTTTGACGTCCGTCGCAGGGCTCGGCCGGGTGGGCCGGACCTATTCAGATATGTAGGGCGCTTCGGAAGGACCGGAATTATTTTGGGATTCAAATGAATATCCGGAGGGTCCAATTCACCGGCAACCATGCCTGCTATTTGACACCAAATGTTTACACTAAAACAACAAATTACTTTCATCAATTGCAGTACATCATGACTAATCACAAATAAAGGACTACTAATTAATATGATATATAACCTAATATTTACTACTAGGACTTCTAAATCCTGAGCCACCTTCTAACGGAGTACTAGTTTTCCAATCGTTGGAAATACATATTAATGTCACCATTCAACCTTGTGATGCATAGAATGATGACCGATCCTACTTGAATGCCAGCTCTGCGAGCAAATCTATTCCAGCTATCCTTTGAAAGAGCATTTTTCCCTTAAACAAGTTTTGGTGATTATGACAACACAACTAGTATCTTACCATGTGCTAAGTGCTTGTCAGGTACGGGTGATGTTAAAAGACATATCAAGTTTGGAAGTACCTGCAAAAGTGAAAAGGTCAAAGTGTGGAAGCTGTTGTGTTGTTTGTCTGGACCGGAAGTTCCTGTATCCTGGACCGGAAGTCCTTTTCAGGATTTCGCACTGCTATCGGCCGGAAGTTTCACCAGAACTTTGGCTGGAAGTTCCGGTCACTTACACCGGAAGTTCCGGTCCAAGCAGACTGCAACGGCTACAAAAACTAGGAGGGGTATAAATACCCCTTCACCTACCTCCAGCCATTTAGCTCGCCCAACATTGGAGAACACCATTATTGCAAGCTCAAGAATCACTAGATCTCCCAATCCCTCCACCCAAACTCGTTGATCTTTGGAGGATTGAAGGAGAAGGTCCGGATCTACATCTTCACCAAGCCGATTTACATTTCCCCCTCATTCACTTGAGGGCCCCTTTGCTAGGGTTTCCATTGGGAAAATCTAGCTCCTTGTTGTACTCACTTGTTGTCTTTGTGACAGATTGTAGCCGTTCGGGAGCCCCCAATCCAGTTGTGGGTTGTACCCCGGATTGTTGTTGTAAAGGCTCCGGACTCCGCCTTGAAGGTTTTCGATAGTTGAAGGTGAACAAAACCTTTGTGGTGCGGTTCATCGGAGAAGAAGGTGAAACCTTTGTGGCTGTTGAGTTGATCTTTGTGGTAGCTCACACCTCTCCAACGAGACGTACTCCCCTAAAAAGGAGGAACTCGGGAATACATCCGTGTCTCCGTGTGCTTTCACTTCGGTTACCTCTATCCTTGTTTATAGCTTTTACTTAGTGTACCTTGCTTAGTTGCTAGTTTGTCATATAGGTAAATTCACCGTAGTTGCATATCTAGAGAATTTACCTTTTGTGTCAAGCCTAATTTGAAAAAGTACTAAAATTGAAGTAGCACCTATTCATCCCCCCTCTAGGTGTCATACGATCCTTTCAATTGGTATCAGAGTCTCGACTCTCTTGTTGGGCTTAACCGCCCGAGAGAAGTATGACAGGTGTGGATGATCCCTCGAAGGACCAAGCCACTCCGGCATCCATGGCCGATCTCAAAACGATGGAGACATCATTGAAATCGTCCATGGATACCCAATTTGGTGAGCTACATGACTTGCTCACGAAACTCACAAGTGGCAAGGCTCCTTCGGAGACCATCCCACTAGAGGACTCCGTAACTCTGATGAGGTTGAAACCGAGGAGGAAAAAGAGAAAAAGAAAGGGGTTAATAAAACGAACCTATTAAACCCTCCTCATCCACACCACACCCGAAGGTGGGAAGCCCGGGTACCATGAGGTTCCTCTTTTGTACTCTCCCGACCCACCTATCCCTCATCCTCGCATAAACCCTTTAGGTCCTCCACCTAAGCTTAATGCTTTAGCTTTTACTAGTTGGCAACACTCAATGAGATCTCATGTCAACAGTGCCTCTATCGAGCTTTGGAGGATCATTCAAGCGGGATACAAGGCCGTGGATCCAAACAACTTGACAAGGAGAGAGGTGGTTGATGCTCAACTCAATGCCACCGCTCTACACATGCTTGAACTTGCCGTTGGTGAAAAGGATATTCATCACATTCAACATCTCACCACGCCAAAGAAGTTTGGGATTGTCTCTCCGAGGCATTCCTTGGAAATGAGAGCATCAAGAGGAATAGATTTGATGCTTTGAACAATGAGCCGAAGGCTTCTACATGCTTGAGGGTGAAACTCATGAAGAGATGTATGGAAGACTCAAGACCCTTGCCCAAGCCTTTTATAATGTTGGGGCAAAGTATGCGGATGATGCTTGGGTCAAAAGGAAGTATGTGAATGCTCTCATGCCCTTCGAGCCCGTTGACTTGAAGGCCATACAAGGAAGACACAACTACCTTGAAATGACTCTAATGAAGTTATGCAAGAGATGCAAGCTTCCAAGGTTGCCACCAAAAATGCTCTAGACAACCGTGCTAGGGCCATGGGAATGAAACAAGGTTCTTCACTTGCTTTGAAGGCCAAGTGGTGTGCCTAGATGATAGTGTGGAAGTTGAAGCATGCCCAAGCAACATTCTTCCCGATGATCTCGAACAAGCCTACCATGATCACTTGGCCTTGCCAAGAGCATTTTGGCGTGACCCGGCCAAGGCAAAGGCTCAAGTTGATCTAAGGAACAATCCAAGTGGGAAGAAGGAGTTTGTTTAAGGACAAAACTTGCTACAATTGTCATGACAAGCATCACTTCATCAAAGATTGTCCTTATGAGAATAGAGAAAACATGGTGGAAGGCTGTTCCAAAGATCAATCAAAGGCGATACAAAAGAAGCCTTTTGTCAAGAGGAAGCCATTCTTCAAGAAAGCGCCAAGAATTGTGTTGATGACTCAAGAAGAGTATCCTTCTGATGATTCCGAAGAAGATGAACCCACTCGTGAGGTGGCCGCTTTGGCCATAGTCTCAACTCCATCACCTTCTCTCTTTGAATCCCCCAATGAGAATCTCTCCATCAACACCGCTCGTTGCCTCATGGCCAGTCACCGAGGTATCATCTTCTACTCCCAAGACTATGCATGAAATGGATGATAACTCTAGTCTTGTGATTAAGAAAGAACTTGTTGTTTCGATACTTTTGTGGCTAACTTGCAAGGTGAAGCTAAGAAGCATGTTGAGGCTCTCATGAGCCAACTTGGTGCGCCGAAGACCTCTTGAGGTCAAGGGCAAAATTGAGAGAGAGGATCTTTACCATAGCATCCTTGAATGCTTCTCTTGAAGAAGAGTGAATATAGAACTCTCTTGAGGAAAGACTTGAGTCCCTTGATGATAAAAATGATGAAATAATTGCTAAAATCATTAAGGATAGAGACCATGTCTTTGCTAAATATAAAGTGATTAAAAAGGAGAAAGCCGAATTTGTGGTTGCTAATGCTAGACTTCTTGAGGATATGGAGAAACTTGACAAGGCTCACAAGGCCTTGGAAAGTACTCACTCTCTTCTAGTCAAGTCTCATGAGCAACTTCAAACTCAACTTTCTAAATCTAACTCACCTAGCACTCTACTCCTTCATGTGATCATGCAAATGTTATTGAGGAAAATGCTAGGTTGAAGGTTGAGCTTGCCAAGGCCACTAGTGCCAAGACCTCAATTCCCAAAGGTAAAGAAAAGGTTGTTGCTCATGTTGTTGAGCAAAAGCAACACAAAGGGAAGGAGGGTCTTGGTTATGTAGCCAAGGCAAAGAAGAAGAAGAGCAACAACAAGGCCAAGCCCGCACAAACCAAGACTCCCATTGCGAGTGGGAATGCCACTAGGGGCAAGACCACTCGTAGTGACTTTGCGGGAGATGCTAACCCTCACTACATTCTATATGTTGATTATTATGGTGATGTTTATGCAAAATATGTTGGTCCTTATGATGGTATGTTGCTCTGCTATTTGGGTCCTAAGACCCTTGTTGCTAACCAAAGAGGACCCATTGCAAGATGGGTACCTAAAACCAAGCAATGATTTCTTGTAGGACTATGCTTCCGGTGGGTCTAAATGGGTGGTTGATAGTGGATGCACTAGTCATATGACCGGAAGCAAGGAGATCATGACGGAGTTGGGACCAAATATAAATCAAGCATCCGTCTCCTATGGTGATAAATCAAAAGCGGAGGTAAAGGGCCTCGGCAAGGTGGTAGTTGCAAAGGATATCACCCTTGTAAATGTCATGCTTGTCGAGTCCCTCGGTTACAATCTTATGTCCGTTCGTGCACTTAATAAGATGAACTTTGATGTCCATTTTACTATTGATATGGTGGTACTCTTGAGGAGCAAGACTCTAAAGGTCATGTTCGTTGGGTATGTTGAAAATGAGTTGTTTGTGGTGGACTTTTCGGGGTCAACCAACACTCAAGCAATATGCCTATTCGGAAAGGCCGACGTGGGTGGTTGTGGCATCGCCGCTTGTCCCATGTCAACATGAGAACTTTGCAAAGTCTTCACAAGGGTGGCCACATTCTTGGACTAAAAGACAATGTTTCTTTTTCTAGAGATCGTCTTTGTAGGGCTTGTGTTGAAGGAAAGATGCATGATTCTCCCCATCCAAGCAAGACCATCATTTCATCAAAGAGGATATTGGAACTTCTTCATGTTGATCTCTTTGGTGCCGTGCCTCAACCAAGTCTTGGTGGGAAAAATATTGCTTGGTGATTGTTGATGACTATTCAAGATTTACTTGGGTTTATTTCTTCAAGACGAAGGATGAGACCAACAAGCCGTCATCGACTTTCCAATGAAGTTCAACGCCAACACAATGTCCCATATTGGCCATTAGGAGTGACAATGGCTCCGAGTTCAAGAACTACACCCTAAATGAGTTTCTTAGTGAAGAGGGATTCGTCATCAATATTCCGCTGCATATACCCCTCAACAAAATGGTGTAGCCGAAAGGAAGAACCGGACCCTCATGGATATGGCAAGGTCTATGTTGGCGGAGTTTAATCTCCACTCTTCTTGTGGGCCGAAGCCATCTCCACGGCGTGTCATTCATCAAACCGGCTATTCTTTCGCAAAGGCAAGAAGTTTACACCTTATGAGATGCTCACCGGCAACAAGCCCAATGTCTCCTACTACCGAGTATTTGGTTGTAAGTGTTTCTATAAGATCAAAGGTGTTCGTTTGTCTAAATTTGAATCTAAAGCTTTAGAGGGTGTTTTTGTTGGTTACGGTGCCGAATCTCACACTATAGAGTCTATGACAAATCCTCGGGAAGTCATAGAATCTTGTGATGTGAGTTCGATGAGAATGACGGCTCCCAAGTGGCGCAATTTCATGTTTGTGATGTAGATAATGAGGAACCTCAAGATGCAATAAGAAGGATGGGCATTGGTTTCTATCGCCCCATTGAGATTCATTACGAGCCTCCTCAAGCAAGTCCAAGCTCCACTCAAGTGGAGACCTCATCATCACAAGTTGAACCGGCGCCTACCATGGAAGCAAATGATGCACCAACCCAAGAACAAGTTCAAGACCCTCCTCATGTTGACCAAGTTGCTATGCAAGAACCAAGTTCTCCATTGTTGATGCTAGCCAAGGTCAAGACCAAGATCAACCCTCTCCTTCTATTGTTGAAGATGTGCATAATGATGATCAAGGTCAACATTCCGGTCAAGACGGGGACTCAAATGATCAAGATGATCAAGAGATACCTCCAAGATGCAATAGAGATATCGAAGCCCGTCGTAAAGCAAGAGTTGCAAGAGATTTGAATAAAGGTCACAAGCTAGAAGAAATCCTTGGTGACCTAAAGCAATGTTACCACAAGAAGACAATTGGCAAGCTTTAGTGAACATCAAGCTCACATTTCCATGGTGGAACCAAAGAAAGTGTTTGAAGCTCTTGAAGATCCGGATTGGTTGGAAGCTATGCATGATGAACTCAATAACTTCAAGCGCAACAAGTGTGGAATTAGTTGAGAAGCCAAAGGATTGCCGCAATGTTATAGGCACTAAGTGGATATTCAAGAACAAGCAAGATGAGCATGGAATGGTTGTGAGGAACAAGGCAAGATTGGTTGCACAAGGATACTCTCAAGTTGAAGGCATTGATTTTGGAGAGACTTATGCACCCGTGGCTCGCCTTGAGTCCATCCGTATCCTTCTTGCATATGCATCACATCATAACTTTAAATTGCAACAAATGGATGTGAAAAGTGCCTTTCTTAATGGTCCTTTAAAGGAGTTGGTATATGTTAAGCAACCACCGGGTTTCGAGGATCCCAATTCCCTAACCATGTCTACAAGCTCGATAAGGCGCTCTATGGTTAAACAAGCTCCACGTGCGTGGTATGAGCACCTTAGAGAGCTTCTAGTAGACCGTGGATTTGAGTTGGGAAATCGATCCCACTCTCTTTACCAAGAGGGTTAAAGGGGAGCTTTTCATATGCCAACTTTATGTTGATGATATTATTTTGGCTCATCTAACAAAGCTTTCAATGATGAATTTTCAAAGCTTATGACCGATAGGTTCGAGATGTCTATGATGGGCGAATTGAAGTTCTTTCTTGGTTTTGAGATCAAGCAATTGAATGAAGGGACTTTCATCTCTCAAGCCAAATATACCCAAGACATGCTCAAGAGGTTCAATATGCAAAATGCTAAGGAGAAGCGGTTTCCTATGGACACCAAATGCCATCTTGAACTTAACCCAAAGGTATCGATGTTGATCAAAAACTTTATCGCTCTATGATTGGTTCTTTGCTTTATCTTTGTGCATCTAGACCCGATATTGTGTTGAGTGTAGGGGTGTGTGCAAGGTATCAAGCGCTCCTAAAGAAAGCCACTTGAAGGCGGTCAATAGAATCCTTCGATATTTGGTTTATACCCCAAGGTTTGGTTTGTGGTATCCAAAGGGCTCTAATTTCTCTCTTGCCGGGTACTCGGACTCGGATTGGGCGGTTGTAAGGATGATAGGAAATCAACTTCCGGGCATGCCAATTCTTGGTAGATCCTTGGTGAGTTGGTCTTCTAAGAAGCAAAATTGCATTCTCTCTCCACCACCGAAGCCGAGTATGTGGCGGACGCTAGTGGATGAGGCAAACTTTAAAGGAATACGGTGTCAATTATGACAAAGTGCCTCTTTTGTGTGACAATGAAAGTGCTATCAAGATTGGTCACAACCCGGTGCAACACTCAAGAACGAAGCATATTGAGATTCGTCATCATTTTATTCGAGATCATATTGCCCGTGGTGACATTGAGCTTGGTATGTTCCAACCAAAGACCAACTTGCCGATATTTTCACGAAGCCACTTGATGAAGCAAGATTCACTTATTTGAGGCATGAGCTAAATATCGTAGATTCAAGAAACTTGACTTGATTATCTTGCATACACACCTATATTTTGACTATTTATTTGGTTTAGGTGTAGGCATGGATATAGGGGGAGTGAGGTCCACATACATTGGACTATCCCTCCCCCCATTATGCCGACATTAAGAACTCATTTGCTTCTCTATTTTCAATTCATGAAAATGTGAGCTTCAATGACGAGTATTGGTTGTGAACCTAAGATATATCTTCGCGGTGTCACGCCATAAACTCATACATGGTGGCCTAGGCCACCGCCCTCTTCTTTGTGAAGAGTTGGAGTCATTTGGTTCTTATTTGGATCTTATTTGAAAATCTTTTGGAGTTATTTGTTTTCTCGTCGGTTTTATGGAAAACACACCCCAACTTGGCATTTTATTAGTTTGACTCTTGCAAGTGTGAGTGTGAAGTACCATTACCATCGGTTTGTGTGTCTATCCTAGGCCTATCTCATCCTTGAAACTTTGCTATTCTATCACTCATGTTCATTGTGTCTATTATTGGAGATCTCTTGGTGTTGGCAAAATCGGAACTTCCGGACGCAAGGCCGAAACTTCCGGTGCCCCAAACTTTCAGCCAAAAATCCGATCAATTCCCGAAACGAAATCAGCACTGGTATCATCCAGTACTTTGCCCGGAACTTTGGCCGGAAGTTCCGGTGCACCGGAAGTTACCGGAACTTCCGGTCCAAGTTTTGTGGGCATATTTAAGGAGGCTGCGAGTGAAACACTTCTTCCCCGATTCAGTTCGTCTACCTCGGGCCTCCCTCCTCTCTCTCTCTCTCCTGCCCCAAAACCGTCGCCGCCCTCGGATCTCCACCGGAGAATCTGGCTTTGGATTCCTCCAGTTCTTTGCCGGATCTGCTTCTCCGCGCCTAGGGGATCTAGCTCCTGCTACTCTTTTTTGCCATGGACTCGGGTATCTATCTCTATTTTCCCATCTAGGACAATGAATGTTTGTTTGACCTAGATGATTTAGAGTTTTTTACTTCGATTCTTTTGGTGAACACCTGTGCCTAGGCATGCTCTTCAATGTACTAGCAGCGAGTTGAAATTTGTTAGAGATTCTTTCGAACTAGGTCGAATTTCCGCCCGCTGCTATGACCACCGGAACTTCTGGTCATCCGACCGGAACTTCCGGTATCGGCGCACCGTGTGGAATCTTCATCCTAGATCAGCTAAACTCTCACTTGTTTCTTGCTCCTGCTAGCTCTCGTTGACCCCTTGATCATGAGTGCTTATCTACTGCTTTCCCGCTTTCCCTCTCTCTGTTTCAGGTGGCTCCTCACGCAATGTTCGCACCAAGTGTCCCGCATCCCGCGGTCCTCCACCTCTCTCCGAGGTACCTGGTGTCAAACCAAGGAATTCTGTGCAGAAGAAGAAAAAGGGGGCAGCCGGCAAGGAAAAGGCAATGGTAGAGGAAATTGTCGTGCCCAAGTCAAAGTCCGAATTCTTCCAGTGGCGTTCCAAGCTGAAATTTAGCAATGTGCCTCGTGACCCTTCTCTTGACAGCTGCTTTTGGTCTGACGAGCAAGAGGCTCTCTTCAAACAAGTTTACTGCAATCTTGGATCCAAGAAAGTATGTCCTATGCAGCCTATTAATTTTCCTTACATAGAGGAATGGGCAGCTTATTTTGGTGGGGCTGTCATGGTGGTTGATGCGCTAGGCTTGCGCAAGCTCATGAAGACCCAGTGCAATTACAATGTTACCATGATACATTAGTTCTTTGCCACTGTGGTTTTTGATTCGGAGTGTGGAATGACATGGATGTCCGGTAATCACAAGCTAAGCGCCACCTATAAGGAGTTTGCTGATCAGTTGGGTTACCCTCGCTTTGTGGGTGAATGTATGCATGTTGAAGGTGTTGCTTATGACAAGCATCAGTTGGTTGATCTCTATGGGGAAGGGGGCATGATTGGCACCACTATGGGATTGCTTCCTATTTATGACATCTTACTTCGCATGTTTCGTCACTCCATTGCTCCAAGTACCGGTCACAATGACGGAATTCATGGGGGTCTCATCAATCTTATGGCATTTACTCACAACACTCTCATGGATGACGAGCTCGAACCCAACTCTCGCCCCGTTAATGTGATGGATTTTATTTTCAATGAGTTACATGAGGCCGTGATGAGCAAGAAGGTTCCTCCCTTTGCCCCTATATAATGAAGCTTATCAAGTTCAAGTATCCATTTGATGATGATGATGTGCTTGACATGGATGCTGCGCTAGATTGTGAGCCTCACAAGTTTGTTCAAATGCGCAAGAAGAATGCCCATCTTGCACCATCTCAACCACAAGCAACCACCGATAAGGGTGCTAGTGGATCCCGTGCCACTCATGACCCCAACAAGAAAACAAGTGGTGAACCCAAGCAACGGTCATGGATTGTGCGTGCTCTCAACAAGGTACTTTGTATGAATGTGGCCATTCATAAAGAGAACCACCAAGCCTACAAGGAGAGGCACACTTTGTTGACCAACCAAGCTCAGATTATGGCTCATTTGAAGATTCCAAATGCCCCTGCCCTACCGCCAACGCTCATTCCATACAATAAGTGGTACAACAAGGGTGTGGATTGGGACAATATTGTGCGTGATGATGATGAGCTCATTTCTGGCGAAGATGACGTCTCTTCGGACGAGTGAGGGGCTGGGTCAGTAGCTTCGATCTTTTCCCTTTTTGGTGTCTCGATGCCAAAGCGGGAGAGGTATCTCTAGTAGGGCCTTCGGGGTTTTGCATGGGTGGGAGCACAAGTGTTTGGTTTATATTTATTTGGATTTCGTGTCTTGTGCTCTCCTTATCTTAGTTATATTTGCTTTCCTTATCTTATGCATGTGGTAAGGCATGTGGAACCTACATTTGTGCAAGTCTATGTGATGTAATTTTTTTTAGTACTTGTCTTACCTATTTGTTGCAAGTCATGTTTATTGTCTATGTATGTGAACTTGCTAGATTTGCAAAATATTGGGGGGTGTTGATCCTAAGTCGTGTGCATATTGTATTCAAATGCATTTCTCTGAATTATGCACATGCTTAGGGGGAGCCCGTCTATATTTTGTGAATCCCACTATTTGTGTTGTCATCATCCACCAAAAAGGGGGAGATTGAAAGATTTTTTTTGCTCTTAAACTAGTTTTGGTGATTATGACAACACAACTAGTATCTTACCATATGCTAAGTGCTTGTCAGGTACAAGTGATGTTAAAAGGTCAAAGTGTGCAAGCTACTGTGTTGTTGGTCTGGACCAGAAGTTCTGCTCTGGCACCCAGGCCTCATTTTTCGGCTAAGTCCTTTTCAGGATTTCACACTGCTATCGGCCAAAAGTTTCACCGGAACTTTGGCCGGAAGTTCCGGTCACTTACACCAGAAGTTCTGGTCCAAGCAGACTGCAACGGTTACAAAAACTTGGAGGGGTATAGCTCGCCCAACATTGAAGAACACCATTATTGCAAGTTCAAGAATCATTAGATCTCTCAATCCCTCCACCCAAACTCGTTGATCTTTGGAGGATTGAAGGAGAAGGCCCAGATCTACATCTTCACCAAGCCGATTTACATTTCTCCCTCATTCACTTGAGGGCCCCTTTGCTAGGGTTTCCATTGGGAAAACCTAGCTCCTTGTTGTACTCACTTGTTGTCTTTGTGACAGATTGTAGCCGTTCGGGAGCCCCAATCTAGTTGTGGGTTATGCCCGGATTGTTGTTGTAAAGGCTCCGGACTCCGCCTTGAAGGTTTCCGATAGTTGAAGGTGAACCAAACCTTTGTGGTGCGGTTCATCGGAGAAGAAGGTGAGGCCTTTGTGGCTGTTGAGTTGACCTTTGTGGTAGCTCACACCTCTCCAACGAGACATACTCTCCTATAAAGGAGGAACTCAGGAATACATCCGTGTCTCCGCGTTCTTTCACTTCGGTTACATCTATCCTTGTTTATAGCTTTTACTTAGTGTACCTTGCTTAGTTGCTAGTTTGTCATATAGGTAAATTCACCGTAGTTGCATATCTAGATAATTTACCTTTTGTGTCAAGCCTAATTTGAAAAAGTACTAAAATTTAAGTAGCAACTATTCACCCCCCCCCCCTCTAGGTGTCATACGATCCTTTCATCCGTCTCCAGGGAAAATCGACCTCTTTCTTCTTCGAACCATTTTACAAAGCCAAGGTTGATTGGTTCTATCAACAAAGAGAGTCGACCTGAGGAGGGGATGTTGAATTCTTGTTGAAATCCTCTTGTAATCTTCTACAAATTTGAAGATAACAATTAGTGACGTTGCATATACATTTAAAATATGTGAATTACAAAATTGTTTTAGTTTATTACTTACAAGTGTACTACGGCCAATGTTTTTCTCCGTCAGCTGATGGACAATAAGAGAGCCGATACGATGATAGTGCTTTCTGGCAAAAGCAACAATCTTGGCAGCTTGTGTACGAGAGAGTGCCAATGAAGGAGGTTTCTCCAAAGCTCTTAGGATGTCGTCCCGTCCTGCAAATTTAGCACGAAACAATGCAACCACATTTCCAATTAATAGTATTGTTGTTTTTGGCTCTAATTCTGAAAAAGTAATGGCACAAAGCATCAACACAGTAGTGATAAATGTATGGTTGTTTATTTTTTTACCTTCTTTGGCAAGCGGATACCGAATCACATTGACTTGTTGCTCTCCATCGTACATTAAGAAAGTTAGCGTGATATCAACATATATATATATATATATATATATATATATATATATATATATACATCTCAGCTATTCTACAACCACTTGTAGAATAACTATTCTACAACCCCGTGTGAACTTCGGAAGTCACGTAAGTGAACTTCGGGTTTTTTCAAGTAAACTTCACAAAAATTTCACAAATGAATTTCTCGGCTGACCATATTTTTTTTGAACTTCGCTCGTCCCATGTGTACTTCGGAACTTCACGTAAGTGAACTTCGGGTTCTTTCAAGTGAACTTCACAAAAATTTTACAAATGACTTTTTCGGCTAACCATATTTTTTCTGAACTTCGCTCGTCCAATGTGAACTTCGGAACTTCACGTAAGTGAACTTCGGGTTTTTTCAAGTGAACTTCACAAAAAAAATCGACTGGTCATATTTTTTTCTGAACTTCGCTCGTCCAATGTGAACTTCGGGTTTTTTCAAGTGAACTTCACAAAAAAAAAATACAAATAATTTTTTCTGCTGGCCATATTTTTTTATGAACTTCGCTCGTCCAATGTGAACTTAAGAACATCACGTAAGTGAACTTCGGGTTTTTTCAAGTGAACTTCACAAAAAATTATCTATTTTAGTGGATTATCTTTTTTTTGAACTTCTCAGGTAAGTAAACTTCATATTAATTCCGCTGACGAATAAGTGAACTTCGCGCATCACATAAAATGAACTTAAAAAAAATTCACAAACGAACTTTTCTCGGTTGACCATCGTTTTTTAGAACTTCGTTCATCACATAAGTTAACTTCAGAATTTTTTCGCAAAATAAACTCATTTTTTTAAGTTAACTTCACGCACAGTAGTAGCGAACTCAAAAAAAATGTTTTGGGAATGAAATTCTTGGACGGCATCGCTGGACTGTGAGGTTCAGAGCTACTCCGTTGGGAGTATAGCATCATGAGCTCGTCACATAAGTGAGCTTCATAGAAATTTCACAAATGAAAAATTTCTCAGCTGACCATCATTTTTTATGAACTTCACAAAATTTTCGCAAATAAACTTCTCGGCTAACTATCATTTTTTAACTTCGCCCGTCCATCACATAAATGAACTTCACAAAAAATTCGCAAAATAACTTCTCGGCTGACCATCATTTTTTCTGAACTTCTCATGATATGCAGGTGAACTTCATAGTTTTTGTGCAAATAAATTGTTGGGCGGACAATTTTGTTCTTAACTTCTCGGCATATGTAAGTGAACTTCACATTAATTTTCGCAAACAAACTTCATCACATAGCTTCTAAACTTCCTGCGACACTTAAAATAACTTCCTATTAATATTATAAATGACCGCTTTTTTGACAGACCCTTTTTCTAAACTTCGCGTGTGACGTAAGTTAACTTCATATTAATTTTTTCAAGTGAACGGTCAGTAGTTGTTTTTACTTGGAAGTTCGATCCAACGAACTTCAGTTGTGTTTGAAGCGGAACTTCCGCTCGGTACAAATTAAACTCCGGTGTGCGCAAAATGAACTTCAAGATAAAAGGTGAACTGAAATAAGCTTCTGCAAGAGATCAAATTGAACTTTTCAGAAATAATATAGTGAACTATTAGGAAGAAGAAAGGAACTTTGTCAAAAAAAAAACTGAACTTCTCCAAAAAAAAAGTGATGTTAGAGAAGTAACGAAACAAGTGCAGTAACTCCATAAAATAAACAAGAGTAATGTTGGCACTTTTCTTTTAGAGGACGGTGAACTACCTTCATTGAACTGCTCGTTGCTCGAAGTTTTGTTAAATAAAAACAGCACACTGAGAAGTGAGCGGCGGCTCTCACCAAATGAACTTTGTACACAGTAAATAATACACACACAAGCACAATGTCAAAATCAAAATCTTCAGATCTCAAAATTTGGTAAACAATCTTACACTTCGAACATCTCCACCTAGCTGTAGAATGCCTCTACCTTGATTTTTACAGGATAATAATCTACTACAAACTTTAACATCCATGCCACACTTTTATACTTTTTCATTTTTAGAAGCTTTTTTAATCATCCAAAAAAATCAAATAAAATGAACTTCAACCACCGTTTGAAGTGTACTTATCAGAAAAACAACCACACCTGTGCACTCTCCGGATGCAAACAACATACTTATTTGGAAATGAAAAAGTGAACTTCAACATATTAAAACTTCAGCAAAATAATCTTCTGAAATAAAAATGAACAGCCGCGTGAACAGCCACACAAGTAAAATGTCATCGAACCTTCATTTTTGGAAAAAAAATTGCAAGAGGAGGAAGAAGAAATTCATGCTCTGCACCACGTTATACCAGAAAAAAAAACTATCCATTCAGACAAAATACCGTGCGAGAGTTGAGATGGGATGCCGTGTGTGAGCTCGCCGGTAGCGCTGCAGCCATATGTATCTAACACTGTACTAACTAGTTTTAATATCAGGCAGCAGCGCAGTTTAATAGCAGCAGCTATATGTATCTAACACCGTACTCTACAAAGAAGTGTAGTTCTGAATTTCCAAATGTGTACAACTGAACTTGCTAACAACAAATTGTGAACTTTGATATTTCAATCTGCAAACTAATCAAAAAAGCTAAACAACTGAAGGCCGTTTTAGATTAGGTAGCAGTTCGGCAGCGCAGTTTAATAGCTGAAAAAGTAAGAGTTCAGACGATGCAGCAGTTCAACTTCACGGTGTTACTTTCAGGTAGGCGGCAGTGCTCAGTATCCTGGGCGACGGCCACGTGAACGTTCTGCTCTAGTACTGCACGAAGCTGGTGCTCATGTGAGTTCAGAGCGGCACTTGTTGGAATACAAGCTGGTACTCGCGGGAGTTGATGCCAGCAGCGGAGGTTGGGGTAGAGCAGAGGGAGTCCACGCCGGGAGAGAAAGGAAGTCAACGGCGGCGATGCGCCGGAGTCCAGATGGCGGCAGTGAAGCACGAGGTCCATGGCGCATCGAGAGTCAACGGCAGCGAGCGGAAGTCTGGGCAGCCACCTATCCCTTCCGCGATGGTGCTACAGAACAGAGGAAGCAGGGCGTATCCATGGCGAGCCGAAGTAGAACCAGCGCTGGTGGCGCTCGGGCAGGGCGTCGGGGGCGATCGAGGAGGGGAGCGGGGCCGCCCCATGGTTGAGAGAGATCGCACCGTTGAGGAAGGAGGCCGGGCAAGCGCTGGAGGAAGGCGGCCGGGTGTTGCGCCGTCGATGTGGACAAGGTACGGCAGCGGCGATTCACACCGGTGCCCGCGGTGGTAGGTAGAACGGGGCAGGAGGTAGGATGCGGAAGAAGGTCTTACTGCTCGGGGAAGTTCGCCGGATTCCGGCGCGGGCTCCCTCGCGTCGGCTACCGCCATCGCTCGCTCGCCCGCGCCCACGCGGAAGAAGGTCTTCTGTTTGGGTCCAGTTCGGGATAAGATACTGCTTATTTGTGGAGGGCTGTAGAATAACTATTCTACAATCTCTTAATAGGGGTTGTAGAATAGTCTCACCCTATATATATATATATATATATATATATATATATATATATATATATATATATCAGCAGATAATTAACTTTGTAGACAGAGAATATATATATATATAACATAGCCTGGATTATTAATCAGTATCTTCTCTTTTTGGTTGGCGCCGAATACAGTAGAGCTGAAGAATTCATGGTCACCATCCAAATTCACCGTTATATGATCGTAATAGTATAATTCGTAGTGCTCGATAATCTCGTTCCACTCTATACCCGTTACCAGTGTGCGTCCGTCTTGTTTGTGAAGATCAAGTTCATAGAGAAAGCCATGTTGGGTCACAATTTTCATGTCGCCACCAGTCATTTCATTTAACTGTTCCCTGACATAGCAAGGAACATACTACAAAAAAACAGAGAAGTCATTATTCGTGTTTTTGCTTTCATATTAAAAAACCCTAATCCTTGTATGTTGTTCCTAATCAATGATTCATCTTACCAATATTCTTAGCAATGTCTGTTGTGAAGATGAAGCATACATGTTGAGCCAATATTATCTCAAATGGTGACACTATAATGTCATCCTAAAGGAACATTATTTCTTACACACCTAATTTCATCAGGAAATTTTTAAAACAAAACGCACTAAAAGAGAGCCAAAAGGAATGACTTATGTATGATCTAATAAGTAATAACAAAGAACAGTACATACCATGGAATCTTGGTACTGCCGATGCATAGTTAGTATGAAGAATAAGCTTCGTCTTTTCTTCAGTGTGCACGGGCCATCAATGTTGAGGCACACTGGGTAAGGAGCCTAAAGAAATAAGTACAGATCCGGTGAGATCCACCCAAATGTAGTTCATAGATCCGGGAAAATCACCTACCATTCTCGCGAAGAGACAGAACACCTGCTCCAAGGAGACGGGGGAGGGGAAGGGGTGGGGCGACATGGCCGGCGGTGGTCCGGCGGAAGGGAAGGGGCGGCGCAGTGATAGGGGAGAGTGAGGGCGACGCTGTGGTGAAGAGGGAGTGAGCCGAAAACTTAAAATGTGAGCGAGCGCTCCAAATGGGAGCGAGAGAGTGCCAAAGTCAAGTGAGTGAGTGGGGGGCGGGGGAACTGTGCCGGGATGAAAAATCCCCCGCCAAAATGAAATTCCCATACCCTCCAGATATGTGCGTTAGATCCGAACTAACTGAAAGGATACACTTTAAACTCACGAACTAGCTAGTGGACTAAGTAATTAATGAAAAGCGTATCAACTTAGCGATCACTAAGCTGGAAGGTAGGCACGGATATTGACCGCTTGGACCGAGCATTTGTACTCTGCTGCCATGGCCTCTCTGTGGAAATGATTTGATTGGATATCATTGAGCAAGACACGGTGTGGAAATTGGAATGGAATGGGGAAGAAATGGGCACTGGCATGAACTCAAACGGCTAGCTCAACGGCTCTATTTGACGACTTGTGTGCACCAGGAGCGTTCGTGTTTCCTAGCAGACAGTCTGCTAGCTATTTTTAGTTAAGAATTGCAACTCTGAATCTCGCGTGAGTTTGAGCTTAGGACTGACGGTCATTGATGAAAAAACAGAGGAAGTTCAGTTAAAAAACAGTTTTTCGCCCATGCGCTTGACAAAGATAGGCAAAAACACAAGATTATCCTGGGAGGCGGTGCGGTTTTTCATTGATTTAGCATAGGAGCTTACATATTACACAAAATAACTGAAAGTACACTTTCAATTCACTAGCTAGACTAAGTAATTAAAAACACACACAGACACACACACTACTGTGAAATGGCACGCTCTTGGTAGCGCGCCATCTGCAGCTCCTCCTGCCCTCAGCCGTGTCTCCGGGTTTCCATCGCCGTTTGCACCTAGGCAGCCGCAGCCCGCGGCACGTCCCCGTGGTGGGGCGCCAGCGGTGGTGCTGGGTCGTTGAAGCGCATCATGTGGATGTAGCGTCCCCGGGGGAAGTAGTCGACGTAGTTGGTGAAGAGGTTGCAACGCGTGAAGCAGATCAGCTCGTAGCCGGAGTAGTACCCACGGCCGTAGAGCAGGTGGGCGTCGAGCTGGTTGATGAAGCGCACGGTGAGGGCACCGTACGCTAACATCTCGAGCTGATACATGGGGTGGTTGGGGTTGTGGCGGTAGCCGTAGCCCGCGTTCAGGAACACGGTGGCCAGGGCAAAGGAAGACCTCCGCCTGGACATGGCCCAGACACGGAGCACGTCGTCCTGGTCCACTACCTGTGGGTAGAGCGGCTCCTCTTCACTGGGCAGAAGGACGAAAGTAGCCATTGCTTGGAGGAGATGGTGGTGATGTGCTTGGACGAGATGGTTGTGGGGGTGAGGTGGGGGTGGGGGGATAAATAGCGAAGGGGATAAGCTTGGGAGATAGAGAGGAATCAATGGAGGCACTGGAATCGACGAGACGGGGCACTGCACAGCGGTGAGCGGTCAATGGCACAGCCACAAAATTTTCCACGCGACAGGACGGGGGCCTGTGAGAAATTGATGGCACAACCCCAATTTTCGAGAGTAAGGCTGCAAGCGCCCCGTGCTACTCGTCCAGAGGAATCGAAGAACACTGTGGGCGGAGAAGCTTACATGAGAAGGAATGCCGCGGCACATTAGCGGTTTTGGGCAGACCTGGTTAAGAATTTAAGACTGAGAGATTTAGGAACTGTGGAGTTGATCTTAAATTTTCCATACAAGAAAAGCTAAATAAATCGTACCGAAACGGTCATCTACGAACACTACACAACGGGCCAAGCAATGACCATTCGTCAAAAAACACGACCAACCAATGACATGCGGGGCCGTACGGCCACTGGGTCCGCATGTCATCGACATTTCCGTATCACGTATAGGTCACCTTCGCTCTACACGACTCAGCCTGGTCATGTACAGTCCGGGTTTCTGCAGGCTGGTCTGGTCCATCCCGGAGGGTGTGGCTTTATTCAGACTGTCCGGATAATATAGGAAAACATAAAAGAAATGTAAAACTTGTCAAAATTCAATTTCCTTTGGCATGGCAACATATTATGTGTTAATAATCTTAGGATAATTTTTAGAAGCTAATATTCAAAATTAAAACGGTAGGTCATTCAGAGATTGGACGATCCCGGTATGAAAGTCTCTCGACTTAGTGTGGAAACATCCTTCCACTTACAAGAAACAATTGTTTTGTAATGTAATTCCACATTCTTGATCTCATATTGTGCACATACATTGTTATATCATTAAGATTGAAGAATGTCAATTCAAACCTTTATTATTTAAATATATATTGTGCAAATTGTAGTGTCGATCGATCTCGAAATAGGGCAGAAACCTTCCACTTTGAAGAACCAAACCCAAAATAGCAATAATAATCCACTGTTTTGAGATCATATTGTGTACATGCCGTGGTTTGTCAAAAAGATTGAATAATGTGAATTAAAAGAATAATTTAATTTAAGTAGTAAGTGTTTGACAGTGCCTACAATTACGGTCCATACTAGCCGCATATGTTCGGACGGTCTAGAGAAGAGAATAAATCACAATAAATTAAAGTAAATTATTGGACCATCGGTCCACGTACATAAGGTATACACATTGTTTAAAAGTATGTGATTTAATTACACTTTATACCCAATACGTTCCACATATATAACGTACATTAATTGTTGAAATTACAAAATTACATTTACACTCTTAATTCAAAATAATCTCGATTTAGCTAGCGTGGAAACCTCTGATCCACTTTCGAGAAACAATTGTTTTTAGCAATATAATTCCACACTCTTCAGCTCATACTGTGAACATACCTTGGGATATCATTAAGATGGAAAATAATGTGAATTCAAAATACCTTTCTTATTAAAAATATCTATTATGCAAAATCGTAGTGTCGATCGATCGATCTCGAATTAGGGTGGAAACTTCCACTTTGAAGAACCAAACCCAAAATATCAAATAATAATCCAATGTTTTGAGATCATAATTGTCTACATGCCTTGGTGTGTCAAAAAGATTGAATAATGTGAACTAAAAGAACTATTTATTAATTCAAATAAGTGTTTGCCCACTACCTACAATCCAAGTCCGGGTGGCCCGTAGATATTCGGAAATGCCGGACAAGAAAATGAATCACAATAAATTAAATTAAATTATTGGACCATCAGTCTACACATAAGGTACAAATTGTTTACAAGTACGAGATTTACACTGCTAGACCCAATACGGTCCACATACATAAGGTACATCAATGTTTAAATTAAAAATATTAATTCACCCGTTCAATTCAAATTAATTAAGCAGTATGTGCATTAATTAATAGAAAGATGCAACCGGCATACATTTCATCTTCTTCGCCCTCTGTTTTTTTCTTTGTATTCACTCTCTATGATGAAGAGGGTTCATGGTATGTCTGCAATTTCTAGACTTCATGACCATCATGCATTTCCAGCGCCTGATGATATTGCGGCATTTCCCGCACTTCATGATCATCATCCTGTATTTCGTACAGTCGATGATCATGAACTTGACCATAATCGTGCATTCAGCACTTCATGTTGATCAGGGTTCTCGCATAACCTCTTGACATGGCCAAATCCACCACACAATTTGCATTTGTTTTTCCTTATTCCTAATCTAGAACCTTTATCATGGGAGCTGGCCTTGATCATAAGCTTCCTAGGCCTTCCAGGTGCCCTCCTAAGAATTGGTGGTTCAAGTTTGAACCCTGGACTGACAACCTGCCAATCATTTGCATCCTGCATAGGTGGTATATTTTCTGCATATGTAGCAGAGAACTTCGCCACAGAAAAATAGTCTTCGACAAAATTTTCAATTTCAGCACCTTCACCTCTGAGACTTAAGATGAAGAATAGAGCATGGTGACATGGCAGGCCAGTAACCTGCCACTTCCTGCATGCACAAGTCCTGTTTGCAATGTCTACAGGATACCTCCTCTCATTTTCATGCTTGTCTGTTGCATAAACCTTAGCTAGGGTATTAGAACTCCTAATCATCCTCATTTTTATTCCTCTCATTGCTATGGTCCTTTGATTTAGTAACAAAACAACCTTTGGCAGTATTGTGTGTCCTATAAATTTCCTTGCACAAATTCTTTGCCTAAAATCTATCTTCACCGTTATGGCCTGTCTTATTGCATCTAACAAGAGAACAATTGCTAGTGATCTAAGGTCCCTAATCTTGGACTTAAAACTCTGTGCTAAATTGTTACAAACAAAATCAACCTTGCTTAACTCACCAAACTTGCTTCTAGCCCATAGTCGGGTGTGATGTTTTCGAAGGTACTGTTTCACCTTTGGATCTGTACTATACATGTTCTTAAAAAAAATGAATGTCTGCTTGGGGTGTATGTGTACGACGCTGACCACAAGTTATCTTAAAAAAATTCCTTCGAATTTCTTCAAAAAGTTATTCGAGAGGTGCCTCATGCATTCTCTATGCTCGACCCCAGGAAAGACAGCATCAACAACACTCTCTAGCCCATTGCATGCATCAGTGTGTATCACCAATCCTTGAGGGTGGCCTATCACTCCACAAAGCCTCTGCATGAATCATGTCCAGCTTTCATTAGATTCACCCTCCAGGATAGCATAAGCTACAGGAAACAGGCAATTATGTGCATCTACAGCACATGCTGTAGCAAGCTGTCCTCTGAACTTCCCTGTCAAAGAAGTCGAGTCTATTGCCAAGTATGGCCTGCAGCCCTCCAAAAATCCTTTCCATCATGCCTTCAAGCAGACAAAACATCTCTTATCTGCCATCTTATACTTCTTCCCTCTCGAAACCTTCATTCTTCCTCTCACCACCTCATAATCTATGTCAACAACACTCCCAGGTGATGTCTTCTCCACCTCTTCTTTGAAACTGTACAATATATGGAAATTGTTATTCCATTTGCCTTGAATCAGGTCCAAAGCCATCTCCTTCCCATCAAACACTCTGTGATAGGGAATTAGCACATTGAACTTCTCCTGCAGCTTCTTTTTCAGTTGGGATGCTCCAATTGTTTGATCTTCCCTCACCCAATCAAGTACGGTAGCAGCAATCCACTTGGTTGAAGAAGGTCTAATTTTCTCACTTAAAGCAGTGTTCGGACAGTTGTGTTCCTAGGTGTTCACCTTGATCTGCATTGTAACTATTAGTAAATTAACAACATTTGGGAAATATCAAGTACGAAAACGGACTAGAATAAGAAATTACTTCCTGAAATGGGTATCCACCCCTCATTGAAGATGCATGTAATCTCCATTTACACACTTTAGTTTCCCTACAATGCACCCTCAGTCTTTTTTGGTCACTCTTTTCAGCGATGTACTCAAATCCAACTTTTATTGCATAAGTAGCAAGTCATATATGTAGTCCTCACACTCTGAAAAACAGTCCCCTCATCTATTGTAGGGTTGTCCTTGCTAAAGTGTATGATTGGCATGTCCTCATCTTCATCATCATATTTGGAACCCATTTCCTCATCTTCAGCCTCCTCATCCGAATCAGTCCCATAGTCAGGCTCAAAGTTGGGATCCACCAAATATTCCCTTCTTGCCATCCTACCAGGATCGGCAGCCACACATGGATATTCGTTCACATCAACATCATCATCTCCTAATGCAAAATCATCGTATTCTCCCAACTCTATGTCCTCCTGATCCTTTATTACCTATGCATCATACTCAAGATCAAGAATCTCCTCAGTGCCGCTCAGGTTAGCTCTGTCCGTCCATAATTGTTCGTAGCCGTTGACAATAGTCTCTTGCTCGGATTCTTTGTTAACAATATGGACCGACATCAACACAGTCCTACTAGCCAAGTGTTTACCCCACATTAGGGCTAAAGCTTCATCTGTCTGAACATCTACGAAAATTTTCAATTTGCTGTCATAATATCTAGCCACGAATTCCTCGTTCGGCGCACAGGGAAACTTCTCAAATTTCATGCGCATGTCCTTTAAATTTAGTTCTGCTGCATCTACTGTGATTTGATAAACAAAACCGGCGCTAAATGTAATTCTATCGTCGGGCAGAATGTCTATTCTACAGCCGTGCCGAATCTTCACTAGAAATCCGGACGTGCCTGACGTCCTACAGTAAGCAGCGCATATATATCGTCACAATTACTAACTCAAATCCTACAACAAATTGAAGAAGAAATACTTCAATTCACTTCAATTCTTACCCGTTTGGGGACGAACGGTTGTTTCACCGGGCTCCAGAGCTGGAACGCCTTGCTGCCCGCGCCTTCAACCCCTGCGTCCGCCCCGCCCACGATCTCCAACCGGTAGGTCCATCCTCCATGCCCAGATCCCGTGCAAAGCGCTTAGGGCGCAACAGTGCCTCAAGCGCTAGGGAGAGCCGATCACGGAAGCTGACGGACGCGGAGGGTGAATCGGAGTGAGCGGCGAGAGAAGAGCAGATGGGAGGAGCGTTACCAAAAATGGAAAAAGGACACAAAACGACGGCCTCTGAATCCTCAAATGAGGGGCGAGCGCGTGTAGGCCTTGAAGTCGGCGGCGCTCAAAGCAGGAGACGAGCAGCGCCGGCCTGGGCCCGTGTATATGTCGACGAGATAACGGTTATTAACGAGTCAAACAAACGACGAGTTAGCTAGATTAAACGGCAGCAGGCGGCCGGCATGTGTGGTCTAGTGGTGTAGAATGAACAAAGTGGCCACTGTTAGTAGCTTTATTGAAATTCAGCGAAAACTAGAGGCAATTACCGTATACCAGCCACAGACAGTGACACGGGCATAATTTGAATATCGGAGGGTCCGCGCTGACATGCTCCGGACATTAATATCGCAGCGCGGGAGAGATTAACCGTAGCCGCTTATATATTCGGCCCGTCAAGAAATTAATATAACCGCATGCTGTTGCTTTTATAGGCCGCCGCTTACTTTTTCCGAAACGGGCCGTAAAAACAAGCCGCTACGGGCTTCCTAATATCGGGGGCGGGTTTATTTCATAGCCGGCGCCGAGATTATAGGAGCCACGCTTCGCTTTTACCCGTCCAGAATACAACCTTTTCACAGCCGGCTTTTTCTTTGGAGGCGGTTAATCTGAGATAACCGGCTGAGCTGTGGCGTATGGTCGTCTCTTATTTTTTTAATTGCTCTATCCGCCGCTAGCAACAGACTGTAATCCTCGTTTTTCTACTAGTGTGCTGTCATTGACAATAGGGACCCACCGGTCAGGGATTTAATCAATACAAACCTGGATATTTCCCTCGTCTTCAACCTCCGTCTAGTGCACGGGAGGTTGCGGGGAGAACTCGCCGCAGACGGGAGACCGCACGGCGAGGCCAAACGACGAACGAGGCGACATCACCGAGGCCCACCGTGTCCGGGGAGGGTACAAGGCGTGGATGGGGACGGCTTCTGCGAGCTGCTCCGGATCTTGCCCGTACGTCAATGGCGGCCACCTCCTGGAATTGATCTCTTCAACCTCTCCTCGATTTTCTGGTGAGCTTGGGTAGGAGCTAGGGGTAGCATGAGCTTCTCCACCCAGTTAATCGAAGAATGGAGCTGGTACTCGCTCACTATAATCTGAGGACCGGCGGCGTTAGCCATGGCAAGAGAGCTCAATTCCAAGAGCTTGCCGCGTCGTCGGAACCGCTCGGCTGGTCGTCATCCGCTCGGATGGCCCATGGACGTGCTGCTCTATGCCTTCACGTCTCCTATCGACATCGACGTGCTCGCAGCCGCGAACGGCGTGCTGGGCCTCGTATCCGGTGTTGTGCGTGCTGCTCATCTGCACCTGCAGCCCCGGGTGGTCTTTTGCTCGTCCACATGCAGCCCGACCCCACTCGTATCTCTTGTTTCCATTTGATTTGGTAGCCCGTGGAGATTAGAGAGAGAATGGGGAGAGGAATGGGAGGTGGAAGATAGATATGACATGTGGGCCTTCTTTGTCAACGACAGAAAAAATTATTCAATTTAGTAATTATTTATTTTTCACACCCCAAATAGATGTAGGGTTGAAAATAGACCAGGATTTTTTTTTTTGCGAATAAAAATAGACCAGGATTTAATAGTTCAGAGTGTCAATTTCGGGGATTCAAAGTTCAGGGTTTGATTTACCTTTCAGCTATAAGTTCAAGATTTGTTTTAGACTTTATTCTCATGCATATGTGTATTATTAACGTGAGATGTTTTTTTCAGGAGAATCATCAATAGGGAGAGATCGTGTGTGACTTCTCTAATTTCGGATTTATGAACATGGCCTCCACTGAAAGAAATTTTTGCCTTTAATAAGAAATAAGAGTGCCAAATCGGGGGTTTAAATTCTGGTGTGATGGGTACTAACGACCCTGCTAACCATCCAACTATAGATTTGTTTTCACTTGTTTGTTTTTAGAAGTGGTTTGCCGTATTGCCACAGGTGGGCAGAGTGAAGAATCATGTGAGTCACATGCAAGACTACCAAGCTAAATTTCAGGGAACTAAATATTAGCACACGTCACGTGTAACTAATCTTGACTTTGGACATAATTAGCAAACAAATTCGGTCTGTCAATTGTCTGGTCATGTCTCCACTCCATATTTAAATTTTCCGTCATTCCCTCGCAGCCTCTCTTGCCAAACCGAGTGAGCGCCCATATAACCAACGGCCTCCATGCACGGCCTACCAAACCCCTCCCCACCCCTCGCTCCCCCGTCGACGTACGACGCCGGCCTCTCGCTCGGAGCTCGCGCGGCGGCCGGCCGGAGAGGGACGTCGTCGATATCGATCCCTAGCTAGCTGCCCGTACGTGCCTAGCTAGCTTACTAATAATCACGCCATGGGGAAGCGCAGCGTCCCCCGCTACCCCGAGGACGAGGACAAAGGCGGCGGCTGCTGCTGCTGCCTGCTCGGGTGCTGCTGCTTCCTCTTCCTCATCATCTTGGCGGTGGCCGGCGCCGGGGCCTACTTCTACTACACCTACAAGCCCAAGCCGCCGTCCTACTCCGTGAACAACATGTCCGTCTCGCAGTTCGACTTCAGCGCCTCCGACCTGACGCTCTATGTCAAGCTCGTCGCCAGCGTGCGCGCCGAGAACCCCAACGAGAAGATCGGCATCAAGTATGCCGAGGGCTCCCGCACCGTCGTCTCCTACCGCGGCACGCCGCTGTGCTCCGGCAAGCTCCCGGACTTCGTCCAGGGCCCCAAGAACGTCACCGTCATGGAGATCGCCATGGAGGGGCGGCACGGCTTCGGGTCCGGCCTACAAGACGCGCTCGAGGAGAGCCAGAAGGAAGGCAACGTGCCGCTCGACGTGTACGTCTCCGTGCCGGTGCAGCTGACTTTCGAGGACGTCCAGTCGGCGCAGATCAGGGTGAACGTGCACTGCGCTCTCGTCGTCGACAGCATCTCGCCCAAGAAGAAGCCTACCATCAAGTCCGCCACTTACCAGGGCAACGTAGAGGTCGTCTAATCGATCGTGTGTGGTATATAATCACCGTGCTCTTTGATGTATTCATTGGTTGATTGTTCTGTGGAGCTGGGGAGGATCTCATACACATACATTGTGTTGTAATCTCTAATTAACAATGTAGTCAAATGGGTTGCAAAACATTCGTATTATTTTTTGGTTCATTTAATTGAAAGTAAATTATACCTTCTACTCGGTCTATTTGTGATTTTTTTCATAATGTTTATCCAGTTTAGTTTTGCCAGATTTTAGTTGTAACAGCTAATTTTGCCATATCGCACTTTCCCTCTCCTATATATGCTCTGAGTTCCAATATCGATAGGAATTCAAATTTTTATTGTTCTTATGTTATGGATGGATATATTATACGTTTTGTTGCGTATGGATGATGGACAATATTTCATGGATAGAGAACCAGTTCTAATAGACTTATGGAAAGTTCTCATTCGCGTACACCTTTATCAAAAGAAAAAAAATCGCGTGCACCTTTTATTATTTGGCCAAACTAACAACATGAGTAGGCAGATAGCTCAAGCCAATATTTGCTAGCAGTACAATCAGTAAGGCGGTGTGCAGTTGGTTACACCTTTTTATAAAGGAATATATTAATATTTAGAAGATACCAATTACTCCTCCGTATCAAAATATAAGGCACACTTAAATTTTACTAGTCAATGACCAACAACTTTGACATGATTTGTACTTGTAATATGTATACAAAATTAGTATAATGATATATGAAATGAAAGAATTTTGCAAAAGGAATCTAACGGTACCATTTATACATTCTAAATCCATATAATTTAGTATATATTAGTGGTTAAAATCGAGCATCAAAGAGTAGCACAAAAATAGAGCGCCTTATATTTTGGGACGGACAAAGTGAGTACATCCGAACACTGCTACAACACAATGTCAAGCATGACTAGACTTGAAGGGTGCACATAAAAAAACAAAGACCCAGTCATAATGATCAACGACTCGCAACAGCAGTACCCAAACCACCACAAAAGACATCACCCGAACGACACAATGAAATAGCATTTCCGGTGCTACACGCATGGTTTGCAATTGTGCATGGCCGTGCTCGATTCTTTGATGTCATAGATGATGACAACATGTGTGACTTGCACAACATGATCATAAAAGATGAGCATGGAAAACTGGATGCCTTTACCTACTATTGTGTGGGAATACATGTGAGAGGCATGTGAGGAATCTATCCCGGCTCCAAGTTTTCCCGAAGATCATCGAAGGATTGAGCACATGCAGTCATACAAGCAGCTTTGTGATGACCTAGTAGAGCATGTGTGGCAGCGACATGTGGGGTAGTTTGGACCAAGTCATGCATTTGGACCCTACGTCATGTTTGAAATTTGTTCAAATTTAAAATTTAAAAATCATACTCCCTCTGTTCACAAAAGGATGTCTCAATCATTCTCAAATTTGCATGTATGTAGACATGATTTAGTATGTAGATACATACATATTTGAGATAGGTTGAGACATCCTTTTGTGAATAGAGGGAGTAGATGCTATTGAAGTGTGAGGTAAACACATAAACTATGAATTATTTATGGTGTGAAATAGAGCTGAAATTAGGTTCATATGCATAAGGAGAGATGGAAGATATGGAGATGTTGTTTTGGATCTGAAAAAGCAGCTTACCCTATTTTCTCCACCAACGGTACGGAGACCCATGTTCTATTTGGAAAGAAACACGGGACATCCGCCGCCAGAATTCCTCAGATTACCGTTGCGTTTTGTCTCCATTTCTTGCGGCAGGCCAGAAGTATTCTCACTCTCACTTGCCCAGCAACGCAGCCCGGCCCAACAGGGGGCATCCTATATATACTCAGTTTCAAACCCTGGTTGTAACCACAATCCTTCCTTGCCAGTTGCCGCCTTCCTAGCTCTTTCCATTTCGAAACTTAGGGTTTTCCGTGCGGTACCGGAGCGAGAAATGGCGGCGGCTGGAGCTGGGAGCAGTTCCGCGGTGAATGGAGGACGCAGCCGGAAGATCATTTTCATCAGCTCCGACAAGCAGGAGTTCCACCTGACGGAGGCCGTGGCTTTGGTGTCAGGTAGCATCCGGAGCCAGATCGATACCGGCTTCCTTAACGCCGTCACCGAAATCAAGCTCGAGCTCCCGGACATCACCGCCACGCCGCTCGCCGTGGTCGTGGAGTACTGCCACCGGAAGGCCGCGGACGGCGAGTGGGACGACCGTGACTTCATCGGCCGCAACGTCGGCCAGGCGCTGCTGTACGACATACTAGATGCGGCGTTCCACCTCGACGTGGAAGGGCTCGTCGACCTCGCCTGCAAGCGCGTCGCCGACATGATCAGGGGCAAGGCGCCGGCGGTGATCCGCAGGATGTTCGGCATCGACAAAGACGGGTTCACGCCGGAGCAGCGCGAAGAGATCCGCACGGACAACTCGTGGATCAATATGTCAGCTGAAGAATAGACCGATCGATCAGTACTTATCCGTCAGCTTCCTTCTTCCTATCTCACCTATATATATCCGTGTCATGCTGTTTAGCTCAGCTATACAGAACATTTCTTTTTCCCACCTATGTATGCAGAATATCTGTATTATTCTGAAATGGTGGATACCGGATTTGAAATTACTGAATTTTGTTCTTTTTTTGCCTTATTGCTGTGAACTGCACCGAATATGTTTAATCAAGGAAAATATGATTTAGTTTGTTTCTTGTGATAAAGCTCCTACATACCAGGTCTCCTTACATAATCCCCTCCAGCAGATGCAGAATGTTTATGTGATTATAACCTATTACTGCGTTTCTCAGCCTCCATTGGGTAAATGGGTTTACATGACAAAAAAGCTAGCTAAGATGCGTCTGAGTAGAAATTTGTAGACTGTAATAGTGGGGAATCCCTAGAGTCCCACCCATTAGCTAACTTGCAGTGAGTGTCCCATGATTCGTTATCTTCTCATTCTCGAAAAATAATCTGAATTTGTATACTGTAAGAGGCCAATATATTCCGTTGACCGTGATAACCGTAAATCCCACCCCCTCTTGGTAAAATTAAGTCATCCACTATCCAAATCCTTGGTTACATGTATCTGATTGTGTGTAGACTAAAGGAAAACTAGAAAATAGTATTCCGACAAATATAAACCCACTTTTATGTCACTAATATCCTCAGTGGCGGTGTCATGGTCTTCGAAATTACTAATATTATACTAGAAAAATAAATTAATCATTACAGATTATGGAGCTTCTTATTACTACGAAGTCCAAATTTTTATCTGTATACATCTGTTGAATGCCCAGAAATTGGCGAAGTGTGTAGTTTATTTGATCAACATAAAAACGATGATGTGCAAAATTCATCTGGACGCCCATATTATATGTTTTTGCTTGACTTTATGCAATTAGTAATCTAGTCAATTCATTGACATAGTGTTGTTAGAAGATAATTTCTACTATTCCTGCAAGATGCTAGAGACTTCCTATGATCCATAATGCGAATCTTTTAGAACATCTGTACTAGTGGCGGAGAGTGGATCCGCGGCAAGTGATGTCAAAAGCTCAAAATGAAGGCCATACGGGACTAGCGTGGTCATTATCCAGTACATGTAGGGTCAAATGGAGATACTTCTTGCTGATATCTATAGTGTTACCAAACTTTTGTTACGTCTCTTGACCACATAATCAAGACGCATCTCCGCCACTGATCGATACCCCTCAACTTTGGCAATCAATTTCTGCATGCACAATTTTTTTTACACATTATAGAATTATATGTCATGATAAATCTAGTAACACGAGTTGGGTGTTACGGATGGTGAAATAATCATTTCGTATGGGTCATATTAGAAATGTGCTAAAATGACTTACATTTTGAACTTGAGGTCGTATTATTTTATTCATATAACGATTCACTAGGTATTGATTTTTTATTTGCACAGGGCTAGGTGTATCTGGAACTTTTATATTCTGAGATGACAAGTTTTTGCGAACATGGAATTTGTTCATGCACTGCTGTGAATATGTTGATGTCATGGAATGAAAACATGACTGTGTTTTCTGCAGTAAAGCATGTCTAAGTCAATATTTAAGTTAATCTACTCACTACCGGAAATTTATACTTTGCCGTGTACAAGATAAACATGGCAAAGGAGCTGCGGAGGCAAAGCCTTTGCCGTGTGCTTTGCACATTTACCACGGCGAACTGTTTGCCGTGTGCCAAAATCAGCGCTCGATGGTGGGACTAGTTCGTTCGGCTTTGCCGAGAGCCAACACTCAACACACGGCAAAGGCTACTGTCCAGAATTTAAAAAAAAGGCCGCCGTGTCACCGTGAACGCCGCCATCGACGACGAGGCTGGGGACGGGGCAGTCGAGGGCGCCGTTGAGGGCTGAGACGGCCGCGACGGCACGAAACTTGCAGCGCGGACACGGACGGCCTCCAGCACGCCGTGGTGCCACGCGGCGGCGGCCACGGCGAGGTACGGCCATGCGAGCCGGGGCATCATCGTCGTTGACGATGTCGGCGAGGGACGTGGGCGGGTGCCCAGAGCCACGCGGTGGCTCCGTCGCCCGCGAGGAGGATGTGGGCGAGGAGGTAGCGTTCGCGGCCGACGTGCGAAGGCGGAGGCGACTGCTCGTCGAGGCCGGCCTACGATGAAGCCCGTCGCGGACGATCTCGTCACTGGACGACACCGAGCTGGCTCCACGCTCGCTTGCCTAGCCATGGGGGGCGCCGCCGGTTCTGACGCTGCGGGATCTGCGGCGGTTCGTCGAGGTCGACGGCAGGCTGCGGCAGCTCCAGGGAGGCGGAGGTCGACGGCAGGCTTCGGCCGCTCCTCGTCGAGGGACGCGCGCTGTGGTTGAGCTGCTGGCCTCGGGGATCTCTTCCTGCTCCAGACTTGGCCATGGCGGGCAGCTGTTCTGCGAACAGAGAAAGAAGGAAGGAATAGCGAAAAGAAAGGAATGAGAATAACCTTATATATAAAAGAGGGACATGACCTCCCCTTCCTAGCACGCCACGTCGCCTGTTTTTCCCTGGCCGTCCGATCGACGGAACTGACGGCCAGGATGAAGCCACGTCCTCCCCAACTCGCTCTACTGTTCCTAGGAACAGTAACGGCCTCTCCGCACCAATCAGGCGAAGACACGTCGCCCGGTCACCGCCGGTGGCTCCGGTAGCCAGCCGGTGACCCGTCAGCACGAATTTTGGCGCGAAAAATTTGCAAAAACACCCCCGCAAAGGACCAAATCGCAAATCCTAAAAATTTAGGGATCTACGTGTAAAAACGCGACAGAACTCTCCTACTCCCTTCTTCTCCCGCGGCGGCTCAAGTTCGCCGCCATCGCCGACGGGCTCCGCCACCCCTCCGCCCTTCCTCGCTCAAATCGAAGCAAGCTACGGGCTCCGCCGCTACCGCCTCCACTTCCTCGCCGACGGACGCCTTCCAGGACGCCGCGGAGGCGCCGGAATCGAGGCCGCCGTGCGCGCTGCCCTCCGCCGCGTCCGCGGCCCACTGGCGCCACTCCGGCGACCTAAAGGAGGCGGCGCCGCCGCTCCGGGGTAGCGCGCGTCTGTGCGCGTCGGAGGACGCTCGCCGTCTCGCGGCGCCGGCGTCGTGGTCGCCGCCGCGGCGGCTCCTCCCCATGGTGACGTCATCGTGCGTCACCGCGGGCATGGGCTGGGCCGGCCATTTTTTTCCCTGTTCTTTTTTTCTGTTTTCCTTTTTCCCTTTTCTTTTTAGTCTACTTTTCTTCTTTAAAAAAACTTTTATATCTTTCCAAATACAGCTTGAATAATTTCTAAATCTGCACATTTTCATAAATGTAGCCATTTTCGAATTTCAGTTGTATGACCAAAAAAATGTCATACAAATTTAAATATTTTCAAAATTCGGATGCCTTTCAAATCTAATCTAACTACTTAGCCAACTTTTGTAAATAAAACAATCCATAAATACAAACCTTTTCTGTATTTTCAGCACATTCAAATCTGAACACATTTTGAACATGAACTACCTTTAAAACTATCCACACAAAAAAAATACGGAAAATATATCAAAGTGATAACAAAAAAAAAATGCTAACTACTTATGGCATAATACAAACAATTTTGAGGATTTTAATTTGGTAAATATTTGGAGAAAATCCAAATTTATTTCCTCAAATTATGAATTGAATTTAATAAATCCTCATATAATATGTTCCATCTAATTAACGCGACATCCAAATTTAAAAAATTCAAATTTTCAAATGCCTTTCAAATCTAACTGTTTTACAAACTTTTGGGAATCAAACAATCCACAAATACAAACTTTTTTTGTATTTTTGGCACATTCAAATCTGGACACATTTTGAACATGAACTATCTTTAAAACTATCCACAAAAAAATGTGGAAAATATATCAAAGTGATCACAAAAAAAAATGCTAACTACTTATGACATAATGCAAACAAATTTGAGGATTTTAATTTGGTGAATATTTGGAGAAAATCCAAATTTATTTCCTCAAAATATGGATTGAATTTAATAAATCCTCACATAAAATGTTCCATCTGATTATGAAGTTAAATTAAAATTTTAAGCTAAAACATAAACTTAAAAAAAAATCTTCCCAAATTGTTAAACAATTATAAATAATTTAGCTTAATTCCCTCCAATTATTCAAGTAAATCTAATAAATGCTCAAAATGTTTAATATTTGGAGATAACCATAACATATTTCCTTCGATTATGTTTCTAAATAACAAAATTATGGGAAAATGGAACCAAACTTGATTATTTAAATTAGGCTAACATATTTAGAGGCAACAAAATTTGAAACTATCTGATTTTATATTTTACTTTCTTTAAAAATAATAATAATTGAACGAATATTTGGAAGTAAATATAAATTGATTTCCTCTAATTAGGAATTGAATTTTAATTGAATTAAATAGGTAATCATATAATTTGTTTCCTCTGATTATTGAATTAAATTAAATATTTAAACAAAAACTCAAACATATTATACAAACTCGAATAAGTTAATATGTACAATTTAAATATTCTCTAAATTGCATTACATTTTATTTTTATCTTTTTTCCCTTTCTTTTTATCCCACTCAAAATTTTGTTGTTACTTTAACTTAAAGAACTATTGCTCCCTATCCATGTAAAATTAAAACTTTTAAGGATAATTTTACAATTATTTTCTAACAACAATTGTTCAACGATACTTATTCCGCTAAGATAAATTTAAAATATAATTTTTCCCATATTTTCCAACCGTACATAAAAATTGATCTTTATTAGATGAGTTTTTGCGAAGAATACGGCGAGATATGATTTTAGAATATTTAAACAAATATCCAAAAAAAATGCTAAATGATACATATTACAAATTTAAAATGTCTTCCAAATCTAAGCATTTTTGCAAACATGAAAATAATTCAAATATAAATACTTTCCAATTTTACCATATTTTTGAAATATAAACAACTAATAAATGTGATTTTTTTTGAATTCAAACAGTTTTAAAAATCTAAACAATTAAATAACTTCCAAAATTTACCAATTTTTTTAAAATCTACAGAACTAATAAATGTGATTTCTTTTCTTAAATCCAACAGCTTTAAAGTTTGAACAATTTTTAAATGCAGACATTTTTAAATATGAATTTTAACACACGGGCGCGGCGTGTCGACGCGCCATCTTGCCTAGTAGGGAGTAATTACCTGCTGGCTGCTGCGTGCATACAGAGGTCAATGACGGGCCAATCACAAGCCTCCTAGCCTGAACGAATCACAAGCCGCAAAAGTGCACACACGGATCACGTGGTTCCAATGGACGGCTGATCAAATATCCGACGGTTCAGTGGGTGATCCACGTGGAACTCGTCTAGGCCAATCGGCATGCATCTTTTCTTTGCCGTGTGTACGCACACGGTAATACTTTTGTTGGCACACGACAAAGACGTTTTTGGGTGTTTTTCTCCTTTCTTTCCTTTTTTCCGTTGATTATGTAGCCGTGACTATTGCAAATACTCAAGTTTAAGATTTTTCCAATCAAAAAATTAGATGGGTGTCATTTTATACAATATTTTTTATACTTGCTTCACAAAAATGTTATTTTTAACATTTAAAAATGATATTTATAAAAATAATTTGAAAAAACTCTGTTCTGCAACATTGATTGTCATACCAACATACGCCTATGTGTCAAATATGGGCACATTATCACAAACTATGCCACGAGAATGATCATATCTAGGTCATTTGACTCGAAACTTATACATTTTTATAGATGATTGATCTTTTTGTGAAGAATTTTTTCAAAACTTTATCAAAACTCAAGTTTATTATTTTTCCAATCAAATAATACACATAAAAGAACTTCATGCCAAAGAATTTCTTTTTTTGAGTATTGTTTCACTTTCTTTTATTTTTTTGAAAAAAGGTCAAAATGGCCACCGTGCCTATTCATTGAAAGGTGTCGAATTTCTCAAAACTATCGACGGTTCTGTGATTTAACCACTACTTGTGTATCTTAAAATATTTTTTGTAAAAAAATTAGAGCAAACTATCACACACTTGTAGTTCAAATTTGAATTACTTTCAAAATATCGGCATAAAGTCGTTTAAATAGGCAAAATTAGGTAGAAACCGAGAAAATTCGTAATATTTCTAGATTATCCATACAATGTGATCTACTATGTGAAAATTTTGTATGGGTGCCATTTTGGACAATATGTTTTGTACTTGCTTTAAAAAAATGTCTTTTTGACACTTAAAAAGAAAAAATTATATTTATAGATATAATTTGAAAAACCTTTGTTCTGCAACATTGTTTGTCATACCAAGATACACCTATGTGTCAAGTATGGGCACATTATCACAAACTATGCCACGAGAATGATCATATCTAGGTCATTCGACTCGAAACTTAAACATGTTTGTAGATGATTGATCTTTTTGTGAATAAGTTTATTGGAAACTTTGTCAAAACTCAAGTTTATTATTTTTTTCAATCAACTACTACACATAAAATGACTCCGTGCCAAAGAATTTCTTTTTTGGGGTATTTTTTTTTTTCTTTTATTTTTTCGCAAAAACGGTCAAATGGCCGCCGTGTCTATTCATTTATAGGGGTTGAATTTCTCAAAACTATCGACGGTTCTGTGATATAACAGCTAATTGTGTACCTTAAAATGATTTTTGTAAAAAAATTAGGGCAAACTATCACACGCTTGTAGTTCAAATTTGAATTATTTTCGGAAAATCGGCATAAAGTCATTTAAATAGGCGAAATTAGGTAGAAACCGAGAAAATTCCTAATATTTCTGGATTATCCATAAAATATGGTCTACTTTGTGTGGGAATTGGATGGGTGGCATTTTGTACCATATTTTATGTACTTGCTTCACAAAAAAATATCATTTTTGACACTTAAAAAATAAAAAAATGATATTTATAAACATAATTTGCTGTGTACTTTGCCAATGAACACGACAAAGAATTATTTGCCGTGTGTTTTCCTTAGTCTTTACTGTGCATGGTTCTTTGCCGTGTGTTTTGCTTAGTCTTTACCGTGCGTTGAAACTTTGCCATGGGCAAGTCACGCTGTATCAGGCGCCCATTTATCCACCATCTACTATGCATTTAACGAATCAGATTGGCCAAAAAATATGAACTAAAAAATAAAGCCCGATTTGTATTCGGAGAATGTTTTGTTTAATTTGGATAATTGGTTTATCAGTAAATAGCTTTTTTTGGTTTGATCTTAAAAAGCTATTAAATATTAAACGAATGGTCCAAATGACACGAAGTAGGGCACGGAAATCAAGAAGGAGTACATCCTGCCTTTTAATCATCGCTAAGACAGAGAGCATATGATACATCGCATTAAGCTTACATGGATTAAGCTACACACTAATAACAACCTCTAACGACTGATGATCAGAAAGTAAACAAATCTTAGAGCAATTTTACAAAAATAAAATCCCGCAGCTACCAGATTTAGCCCGCCTCTTCAGATCAACCATCTGCCATAAGTGCTTGTTCAAATTCTTTATTTCCCCCCTTCAATTCCGCATCCCCAACGGCGGAGCGATGCTATCAGAGCGCAAAATCTCCACAGCCGACGACAGATTGATCTCCTTGTTTGCGCCCCCATCGAATCAGTTAAGCCCTCCACTTGAAGCATCTCAATGTATTTATCCATCCACTCAAAATGCGAGCATTGATTCATGTCCTGAAAATGTAAACATGAACCCTAAATCCCAAATCTGAGCAAAAAATAAAAAATCTGGAGAAATCAGAGCAAATGGATGTGAGAGACTCAGATCTTACCTTCCCCTCCTCTGGCTTGCTCTTGCATTTCACAAACTCTTGCCCACAGTTGCCATTCTTCTTCTCATTAGTAACCAAACGTTTTAGTGGCACGATGCGTTGGCATTCAGGACATCGCACCATCGACACTACACCATACCGTGGCCATGAGGGGCGGGAGGCTTAAGTGGAGCTCGACATCTCTCGCCGGCCTACGTTGCTGCCCTTCATCGTCGGAGAAGAAGAAGAAGAAGAATGGGTGGGGCTGGCTATTGGGGTTAAAATATGAAACATGTGCACATTGTCGTCTTATGTGACATAGTCACCATGAAAAATAATAAACTTGGACCACGAATATTTTCATGAAAAAATCTTCACACAAATGAGCTACCATGACCGAAGTATTCAAGAAAAGTGAGGGAGGGTTTTTGTTTTTTTAATCTAAAAAAAATCTAAAACTTCACCAAAGCTTCATTTTGGGGTGAATAAAAAGGATCTATACTTAGTTTTTTATTTTCATATTTTTAACGTGACTTTTTAATGGTTACCCATTAAAGAATTTTTAAAATGTCATAATATGAAGATTAATTCAATAAATAGAATTACCCAAAATATACATGCCTGTTTAGAGTAGTGCCTGAACAAAATACATCCTAAAATCAACAACGCCTAGTAATATTAGTCACTCTCTTCTTTGATCTCTTCTTTGACCTCTTCTTTGACCTCTTGTATGATCTCTTCGCTGGACTCCTCGACGTCGTCACTGACCTTCTAAAATATCAGCTTGATGTACTCCTTCTTGATCTGCACCTTGATGGCAAAGAGATCACCAAAGCAAATTTGCGCTTGTTCGTAGAACAGATCCCAATTCCCAATGAACTCGACGTAATCTTCTATTATGCGATATGTCCCCATGATATCGACATCGTCTCTCGCGCATAGACGAGAAGTCCCTAGAAATGGAAGTATATACCAATCTACTACCTGAATCTTGAGATGCTGACCAAAATAACATGAACATCATATCAGAAAAGTGTAAATGATACCAGAGATTCCACATCTATACTATCATCCTCAATCCGGCGCACGTAGAACTGAGGGATCTCAAAGAACTCGTCGGCATCCAATTCCCTAGTCGACTCTTTGAATAAAGCGAAAGATATCACATTTGTTTCTGAAAAACTGACATCTCTCAGGTCGTGAAATATGATTTTCAGCAGGGAAGGCTTGCAACATTTAACAATCTGTTTACAGTATGATCAAAGAGACGAAGACATTAAATTTGAAAAATATAAACTACTCAATGTGTATGAAAAATAACACAAACTAACATACCAAAGTCTTGAACCCAAGGTTTGGTAGCATTGCTTGCGTTAGTCACTTCAACGTTAAACACATGCTCATTTTCATCATACATGAATTTGTCAACATCACCAATTTCGATGCCATAGCCTACACATAGTGCTCTCCACTGCGGTCCACAGAGATATGTCCGAAAATGGGTTAACCTTGAAATACTATTTAGCCCCTTACACATATTATTTAACTCAGTTTCCCACTTTTCCAGGTAGAAATAGTAGTTGTGTGCCTTTGGACACTTAGCCTCCATCCAGTTCTTATGAGTGCCAATGGCTAGGCTCTCTAGACAATATTTTAAACAGCATGACACAATCTACATTTAATATAAAAAAGCGGAGAAACTAAGAACACATGAATTGGAAGGAAAACAAATGATATTCACTCAAATTTGAAAGGCAATACTTGCAACTTCCTTTTGATTATTTTCGTATTCATTCGAGATTCTAAAAGTATTTGAATGGCGATTGCTTCTACGACAGAAAGTTGGTTTGTGAATGTACATAGTAAACTCCTCTCTTTCCATTTCCTATTTTTAAAAGCAATAACAGAAGAAATTTAGAACGACATAAACATGCATATTTCCAGAACCTGGGTTTTTTCCTATTTCGCAAGCCAAATAGAAAGTCCAATTAACCCACATATAACCCACCATTCGGGAGATCTAATAGGTAAATGAAACATGTAGATAATATGTCACTGACCTTTCAAATGGGGTTGATGGATTGCTGCTGAAACCGTCGGTGACCGAAAAACCCCAACAACGAAGGTGGCCGTGCAATAACCGCGCCCGCAAGCTGTGAAGATCTCCTTTTTCTGTCCGCCATGCTCGATGGGCGACAACAATGGGGAAGGAACTCATCTACGCCTTAAATCACCCATCTCTGAGCCTTGAATCCCACTCCTATTGCTCTGTTCTTGTGGTTTCCCGGGGTTTTCTTGGGGTTTCTCTGGATGGCAGCAGAGGAGAAAGACCACGTGGGGCCCATTGGCGGTATCCCTTGATTAAGAAAGTGCCCCGGCCTCACTCGTAAGGGCGATTCCAAATGAGAAGCCCTTGGCCGACCGTAGTAGCCAGGCCAAGTAACGGTCAAGCATGGTTGATCAGACGGAGACGCCTCGTTTGGCAATCTACAAGCGTCGAAAGAGCGAAGTAGGGCAAAACCGAGTAATGTTAAGCGAGTAGGGCACAACCGAGGAAAACTTAGCTATGTTGGGCACGGAAATAAAAAAAACCATCTCTAAAAGGGGTATTCGTATCCCTTGTGTTTGTGGTCTAGGACACGACACCACCCTTTGACCAAAATACAAAGTTATTCTCGACGGTTAAGGAGTAAAGAATATTTTAGTAACTCTTTTCCCAAAATAAATAAATATTAAAACTCTTTGTGTTGGTGTAGAGGCTGGGTATAATTGGTATCTTTGCGATCTTAATATATTCCCTTTATCAATAAGATATATAAAAACTCTTCCACCAGACTTAGTGATGTACAACCTACTATAATTTAAGACGATCCACTCCTTTTGTTGTCATGGTGACCCATAAACCCAACATGTTTCAAATCTTAGAAGTTAAGGTGCAAAAACAGAAGGGAGTAAGGGTTCCTCAAGTTATTTTTTAATGCACTACTCTTGAAATTCCAATAAATAGAACCATGTTTGCTAATCTTCATGCGCCTGAATTTAGTTTATCTGAGTCGATTCTATGTGTTAGAGACTAATAGGGTAAATCATGGCTTCTTGGTGCTCTCCCTCCTCCCTAGCCTCATCTAGATCAGGTGACCCGCTGAGCTAATCTGCCAAGCCAGAGTCAAAGTCCTCACATCTGGTCATGGTGGCATCAACAATGGTGAGACTATATCGAGATAGAGCCCTGACACTGGCAGACGGTGCCGCAGAAGAACCTTAGGTGGAAAGGAAGGAGAGGAAGGACGACACGAGATAATATATGGCGGCCTCCGGGCCTAGAGGGTCGTCAGCGCGACATCGGGCCGTTGTGGTGGCGGATAGGGTAGGACAGGGCGGCGAGGCAATGTGGGGCTGTCAGCACCACTGCCAAGGGTGACGGGAGACGGCCTATTGGGCCAGTCACGATTTAGTGGTGGCGGTGCCATGAGTCTAAATCAGAAGGCAAAAGGAAAAGTGACTAATGTCGCGCATATTTTCAGAGAACTATTATATAAAGAGACCAGATATAATACGTTCTCACAGGTCTTGCTCCAAACCAGGATTCGGAGTATAGAGTTCACGGATGCTCAAAATCTAGTGTATTACATGTAAGAAAATTAGTTGATTCATAGGAGTTTGATTCATTCACTTCGTTGCTCAAAATTTTCATGATTGCACAACGTGGTTCTCCGATGGGAAAATGGACTCACAAAAGCAGTGAGATCTGTGCGAAATGGAAAAAAGGAATAAGAACATTTAGATGGATCACTCGTAAAGCATCAACCAGGGTCTTGGTACATACCCACCTTGCTTTATTTCAAGCGGCCAAAAGAAGATTTTAGATTGGATTTCCATGTATCTTTTTCGCTGGTCAAAATGGGCAATCGGTACATGGATCGAATCGATTCCAATTCCAAAAGCAAGTGATTTCTTCTTCTATAGATCATTGGTAGCTCATGGACTGCGAACACAGAGCCGCCCATGAATATAATGCAAAAAAGGTACGGAAATATCTGAATTTTTTTGGTCAAATATTTATATATTACTACGTTCAGGGTTCTGCTTTTAGTCGGATCTGTCAAATGATTACCCAGATGTGTTGCAGCTTTTAGATGTCGCCGAAGTCAAGCTGTTTGAATTCGCACTTGGTTCTATTTGTGCGCCGGCAAGTGGTGTGGATTGAATAACTAATTAAACACCACGTGTCATGACAATAGAGCTGGCGATCCTTGGAAAAAAAAAGGAACTAGGTGCGTCCCTGCTGACCCGTGCTCCTTGTGTTCCTCATTTTATTTTTTTAACGTTTTGAGATTCAGGCTGCATTCTATTAATCAACCGGCACAATCAGATACCAAAGCGTTTACAAGTAACTCCGGTGGTGCACCCACCCAAGTATTACATGATTTATTCCCACAGCCCTCCTTCGCTAACGAATGCGCTATCCTATTACAAGAACGTGGATGGAACGATTCTTGTCGCTGCTCCTTAACTTCGCCACATCACCTAGGCAATCTGTCTCCAGACAAACATTGATCATTTGCATCTCCTTTAACAACACCAGCGCCTGCTTGCATGAGATGAGCTCTGCTCTCTCCGGGTCGGACACCGAGGGCAAAAAATGGCATTTCCCCACTAGGAAGTCGCCATGGTGATTCCGTAGAACCGCGCCACACCCTTCAATTCCAGATTCCATCACGAAAGCACTATCTGCATTAATTTTATGCCATCTTTCCTCCAGTGGGAGCTAGTGCTCAAGTCGGAGGAACTACTAGTACCAGAGGTGGCAGCCTTACACTCGAGCCACTCCTGACTCCTCAACCAAGTAGACGACTTGACGAGCAACATTGCGAGGATCTTCTATCTTTGGTTCTTTCCTGGCATCATTCCTCGCAAGCCAAAGCTGCTAAAACAACATGATTCTAATCGCCAGCTCCTTCTCATCCAAGGCACCCAGCCAGTCGAGTAACCAGCCCTGTAGGTCTCGCTGCCTATGAAGTACTGCATCAGGGGTACCGAATTTCAGCCCCGATGTCTCCCTCAAATATTCCCAGGTTTACACCGAATGAGGACACCTCCCAAACCAATTAATGCACCAAGGTTTCATCCCCGGTAATCCTTTCGGCGCATAGCAAGAACAAATATATTGTACCCCTGATATTTCATATGTGTCTTTTTGAGATTGTGCCAATGTCTCAGTAATGAAGTAAACAATCGGAGCTTGTACAATGTGTATGCCAATTGCACCGGTAATGCTTCTGAACATTTGGCTTTAATGCATACTCTTTTGGTTAACTTTTGCGTACTCTCGATTGTTGGATAATGTAAGGGGTTCTAAAGTTGGACAGCGCTAGGAGTCCCCTGGGGGATCTGGGGGAAAAATCCCCCGGTCCCCTACACGACACGTGTCCACCTCACTGGACTCAAATCCCACCAAATCGCGACTGAATCAAAAACGGTTCGAACGTAATAAGAAATTTGTGCTATTGCAGCAAAATCCAATTTCAACCAAAATCACCCGCAAATGGTTCATTGAAGCAAAAACGGTTCGCGCGTAATAAGAATTTTGTGCTATTGTAGCAAAATGTCCAGTTTTCACCAAAAACCTCGTAAATGTTTTTACGAAGCAAAAAACGGGTTGTTTGTAACAAGAATTTTGTACTATTGTAGCAAAAAGTTCAATTTTCTCTCAAATCGCACAAAATGTTTCTACGGAGAAAAAGTTTCATTCGTAGCAAATTTTTTTGTTTTGCCCGTAGCAAATGCTTCTATGGAGAAAAAAGTTTTATTCGTAGCATCGCCAGCTCACACTATCCTAGATGCATTAACGGAGCAAACCACGCGTCGTCAGTAACATCGCTACGTGTCGTCGGAAGAACCGTCGCGCGCACTCGGCAGCATCGCCGGCTCGTCGGTAGCAATGACATGCGCCGTCGGTAGCATCGCCGGCTCGTAGCATTGCTGAATACCGTCGGTAGCATCGTCGGCTCGTCGGTAGCAATGACATGCGCCGTCGGTAGCATCGTCGGCTTATCGGTAGCATCGCCGGCCCATCGGTAGCATCCGCTCGTAGCATTGCCGAATACCGTCGGTAGCATCGTCGGCTCGTCAGTAGCAACGCCGCGCGTCATCGGTAGTATCACCACGTGGTCGATAGAAACACCGCACGTCGGTAGCATCGTCGGCTCGTCGGTAGCAATGTCATGCGCCATCGGTAGCAACACCGGACACGTTTTCAGCGAAACTATAAAACCGTTGTAGCAAAAATAAATTGTGTTGTTGTAGCAAAAACGACTTCGCCAGAGACATCACCGGAGACCGTGTAGCAACAAAATTATACTATTGTAGCAAAATAACAAAACTTTGGTAGCAAAATTTCGTGTTGTTGCAAAATCCAACGCCGCATGGTAGCACCGCCGCCAGCCGCTTGTAGCAAATCCCTACGACGTACGTAGCAAAACTCGACGCCGGTTGTAGCACCACCACACCAACGCCGGTGACCTCTGTAAAGCAACGCCGCTGTGCCATGGTAGCAACGCTGGCCATCCCTTGTAGCAACGCCGCCCCCGCACAGAGCAAAATCACATGGAGCAGCGCCGCCGTTTCTTCGTCGTCGTCCGCTGATTCAAAACCACAAACGCCTTGAGAGGTGGGTAGCATCCGCTCGTAGTATTGCCCGATACTGTCGGTAGCATCGTCGGCTTGTCATTAGCAACGGCGCACACCATCCGTAGCATCGCCGCATGCCGTCGGTAGCAACACCGTGCGCCGGTAGCATCATTGGCTCGTCGGTAGCAAATGTCATGGGCCGTCAGTAGAAACATCATGAGCCGTCGGTAGCATTGCGGCCATGGATTGAAAGCACTAAAAATCTATGCTACAAACTTTATGTGGATTTGCAACGGAAGGAGAAGAATTTTGTAACAAAACTTTTGATTTTGCATCTCGGATATAAGTAGCATGATATCAAACAAATTTTTTGCTGCGATTGTTCTACGGATTTGCATCAACAGGGAAAGTTCTTTGCTACAAATCTTATAAGCATTTGCACAACATAACAAAATTTGCATCAGAAAAAACTTGCTACAATTGTTATGTGGATTTGCATCGGAGGGAGATAATGCTTGCTACAAAGTTTAAAACATTCGGACGAACGGATACTAGCATTCAGGTAGCAACACAAAATCAGCGTGCAAATTCAGCACAATTCAGCTAGCTAGCATCAAGGATTTGGTAGATGGGCATACATTCAGCTAGCAGTGGGGAGGAGCTGCTCCTAGAGGTGTAGCCAGACGTCAGCCATGCACCCCTGTGCGTCCTCCGCGTTCTTCCTCGCCATGGACGAGTGCCCGCCATCACGCTCTGGCCTCCACGTCAACGGCCGCTGCATGGTCACGCGCCGCTTGCTGCGAGGGCGCCTACGCTGGCAGAGCCGGCGGCTACAAGCTCGATGAGCGCGGGTGCCGTGTCGGCGCCCCCCATGCCGATGGATGGTAGTATCTTGGCCCACTGCTGGTAGCAGGGCAGCCCCAGCTTAGAGCACCGCCGCACCACGTCAGCCGCGCCTCATAGCACCAGCGTCCCCAACACGCTCCCAGCAAAATCGCTCCCAGCACGGGGTCGGGGAGGGGCTGCTGCTGAGGATCCTCGGAGACCGAGCTGGTAGGGGATCCGGCGAGCTCGAGAAAAATCAATGGCGGCGGCCCGAGTTGGTCTCGTGCCCGGGTCGGCGAGCGCAGACAGAGAAGGTCGGTGGAGATGGAGGTCGTTCGAAGAATGGACGGAGTCGCCGGCGGCCGCGGGAGGAAGACCGGAACCGGCGGCGCCGGACCTGCTATGCTCTGCTCGGCGTCGCCGGGTGACCAGGCGCGTGGCGGCGGAAGCCATGGGGGTGTGGCGGCTGCAGCAACGCCGCACAACCGTCGAAGTGGACTCGACGAGCTCGGGCTCCACAGCGGCGCTGCTCTCCTCACGTCGTCGTCGCCTAGAGGAAAATCGGAAACGAAGTAAACGTGTGGAGGAGAAAGGAAGAGATAAGGTTGGGTGGGCCTATCGCTGCCTCCGCGTACGTAGGTGGACGCGTGTCAAGCGCGCAGTCCGGAGGACGCGAGTCGCGCGATCCCCCGGACGATTACAAGCGTTTTCCTCTAAAGTTCCCTCCGTACTACTCGACGATATAGATCAATAATTTTGTCGGAAGATGGCTTGATGGTGAACCGAGTTGTTACCAGGATGGCTAGTTTTCCTTTCTTTCTTTCTTTGTTTCTTTCTTTCTTTCTTGAAGAAAGGAATTTCGCACCGAGTTCATTAGCCTCTAGCCGATCCCTCAAAATTGAAACCATGTCGCAATTACAACGAAAGTAAGAATACTGGAAAGGGAAATATAGATGCCAAAATTGTTCTTATCCTTTAACTCCTCGAATTTTAAGGCACCTCTAGCCGATCACTTAAAATATAGTCCCCTCTATATGCCTCCTTATCCTTTAACTCCTCTTTGCTCCTCTAAGAATCTGTGGTTTCTAACCCATCCATCAACTTAAACTCATTAAGAAAACATATTTTGTTTTCAAATTTTGAACGAAAATTTTCAAACTTTGAACAAAATTGAAACTAACCTAGTCACTATCGCTGAGCTCGGCTAAAAATTTCTCCAAATGTTACTCGCCGTCAGAGCTAACAAGGAGAAAAAGTCTTATTATATTTAAGTCGGCTAGAGGCCCTAGAAAAAGTTTTACTTCTCTAAAGGATATAGGGTGTTGTGTTTGTGTCGAATATTATGTACGAGTTGGGTTACGCTAGGATTTGGAGTTGTATTAGGTGTGGATAGGATACAAGTAGTATTGGAGTCAAACTCTTGTAGACTGGGCCTCCCATATAATGTGGGGGCACCACACGATGTAACCCATGACGACTTGATAGCAATTGACATGCAGGGGAGCCGGCGGCTTGTGCCGGCGCCTAGGGCGGCCGTTGCGGTATCTTGGGGAGGAGCGCCCGTAGTCATGCCCCGCAGATGTAGGCGTTGAGCGCTGAACTGCGTTACTAAACATCGTGCTTCGGTGTCGTCTATGATCTTGCATGGCGCAATTCTCGTAACAAGTGGTATCAGAGCCTGGCCGAGGCTATGCGAAAGATCATCTGGAGGTACGAGGATCATGCTCGGCAGGCGCCTGGAAACGTCTGATATGCGCAAGGTGGAGCATGGCGGCGATCGCGGGTTCGGTCGGTGGTGTCGGACACTTCATGCAGGAGGCCTGGACCGTCCGATGGGCTGCAATCGGTAGGGATTGGCTAGACGTGGCAATCGGACCGACATAGTGGCTGTTGAAGACGTCGTGGAGGCGGCGCTTCGGCTCGCGATCAGATCGGCGACTAGACGTGGGGGCGACCGAATAGATCGGAGTATGAGAGCATCGAGACGATGCGCTCAGTGTTGCACAAGGGCGGCATCATGACACTGCAGATGGATTGCGTCGACGATGTGGGTGGCCATGGTGCACGGCTCGTGCAGAGATAATGTGCGAGGTGGCGACTGTTGCGGCAGGGTCGGCGTGGCAAGCACGCGCGGCAGGGCAGGCGACAAGATCGTTGGCGAGAATCAAGGAAGCAGGCCAGACTTTCCGTCGGAATTATCGGCGAAATTTTTCCGAGCTGAACGGGATCGAGAAAGGCAGGCGTTTGGTGGCGTACAGTAGTAGGTCTCCGTGGTTGTTTTGCAGCACGTCATAGAGAATCAGAGACAAAGACACATTGGTACGGGAGTCAGGGGATTACCATACGTGCATACAGATTAAAAAAGGAAGGTGCAAGTTGGATCGATCCAGGGACAGCCATACAACATGAGAAGTTGAGATTTGGAAAGGTGACGTGTGTGCATGTCGGGTCCAAGTTGGACTCGATTGATCGGAGAATATGCAAAGTCGCGATAGCCTCAGGCTCGGTTTCTGTGACAGGCAAGGAAAAGACAGGCCGGTGCCTTAGCGTAAATAAAAGGCTGGGCGACGGAGGCAGTAAACGCACAGAATCCATCTGCAAATTGAGGAGAAGGTGGAGCAGGACCCGTGGTTACCATAAAAAGGTTCCACGGCTTCTGAAGGGCAGGCGGTGTGGGCGTGAGGTTTCTTGATAGCTCGTGGCAAATCTTTTGGTGGAACAATCGATCAGCGATATAGAGCCAGTTCATCAGTGAGGTGTTGATGATCAAGGCGAGCCTAGGCATTAGAGGTTGAGCAGAAGTTATTCTTCTCCGGTCAGCGGTCATGGCACCGGCGAGTACCAAGTTTGAAGTGCAAAAGTTTGAAGGGACTGAAAACTTCGCGCTATGGCATGCAAGGGTGAAGGATTTGTTGGCACAACAGGGATGCTTGGAGGCGTTGCGGGATGTCAAGCCAGCTAAGATGGACAGTGAAGACTAAGAGGAGTTACAGATGCAAGCAGTCGAGACCATACGGTTGTGTCTGTCGGACCAGGTCATGTATCATGTGATGGATGAGAATGTGCCAAAAAAATATTTGGGAGAAGCTGGAAAGTCAGTTTATGTCTAGGACTGCGACGACCAAGGTGTATTTGAAGCAAAAGTTATATAAAATGTCAATGCAGGAGGGGTCGGATCTTGTGGAGCACATGAATGCCTTTAATCAGATTGTCACGGATCTAGCACGACTGAGTGTGAAGGTTGACGATGAGGATAGGGCGATTCTTCTTCTTTGTTCGTTGCCACTGTCCTATGAGCATTTGATCACTACTTTGACGTACGGCAAGGAGACTATCAAGCTTGAGGATATCACTGTGGCCTTATTATCCTATGATATGAGGAAGAAGAAGGTCACGGAGGAAGTCGCTCAGGGTGATGGTTTGCTGGTAAAGGGTGAGCTAGGCAGGAAAGGACATGAGGCAGGGAAGAAAAAGAAGAAGGTGGAATGTTACAAGTGTAAGCAGTGGGGACATTATAAAAGGGACTGTCCAGTTCTCAATGGTGGCTCAAGTGCTAATATAGCAACTCATAGTGATGACTTGGACAACAACGTTCTCTTAGTTGCAGGTGGAGTCACGAAGGATGAGGTTGCGGGAGTAGCAGCTGTGTTCCACGGAGGCGGCGAGTTTGAGGAAGACTCGTCGGGTAGCGTTCTGTAAGCTTCAAAGAAGACAACCTAAGTCCGGAATACATGAAAGTGTTAGACGTGTACATGTAGATTTACATATACACAGCCGAAATCAAGGAGGTTTAGATTTGATTAGTTTATTTCCATAATTGTAATCTCTTTACTTGACTACCAAGTCATCTCCTTATACTATATAATCCCATCACGGGATCCATATCAATTTAAGTGCAACAATTGTAATTGCCTTCATGGTATCAGATTAGGTTTTCGATCCTCTCTCCGATGGCGCCGCCTAGCGCCGCCGAAATCGCCGCCGAGGCCGCCGCCAAGGCAGCCCTATGGGCGCTCGCGGCCGCGCTCCCAAGCATCTGCGCCGCCGTTCCGGTCACCCTCGAGCTCTCCACCTCCAACTTCCTCCAATGGCGAGGCATGTTCTCCGACGTCGTCGAGAAGTATGCCCTAGAAGACCATCTCGACGAGAAGGAGTACCCCACCGATCCCACGCCACAGTGGAGTCGGAACGACGCCATCGTCCGATCGTGGCTCAACAGCACCGTCACGCCCGAGCTTCTCGCCATGGTCGTCGACACCACCGCACCACTTCCTGCCCACGCCCTGTGGACGCGTCTCTCCAACATCTACCACGACAACGCCGAGACTCGTTCCTCCTACCTCGAGCAAGAGTTCCACGGTCTCCAACAGGGGTCCATGACCGTGGCTGATTACTGTCGCAAGCAGAAGCTTCTCGCCGACGAGCTCAACGCCTTGGGCACAACCATCACCGACAAGCGCCTCGTGCAGAACACTCTTCGCGGCCTCGGATCTGGGCTTGCCTACATGCGCACCCTGACCCTCAAACAGCGCCCACTACCGTCGTTCCTCGACGTGCGCTCGTCTCTTCTGCTCGAGGAACTCACGCTGAAGCAGTCCGAGTCGCCTTCTCCTGCTCCGACCGCCTTCGTCGCCCGGGGTGCCCCCACGCCTCCCACACCACGCGGCCCAACGGAAACCGTGCCGCCTTCGCGCCGCCCCTACCCATGCCGCAACTTCCAGCAGCGAGGCAGCTGCCAATATGGGGCGCGATGCCGCTTCCTCCACTCCGGACCTCCTCCACAGCGAGGTGGAAATTCCAACACATCCGGGAAGGGTTCGCCGGCGTCGTGGCCATCAATGCAAAACCCTTGGGCGGGGTCTATCCAGATGTGGCCCGGTCCGCCTCCGCGCCCGCCGCCTCCCGGCCAGCCTCAGGCTCATCATGCCATGATGTTGCCTCCGCTTTCGTGGGCCTACGGTGCTCCCTCGTCCACACCATGTCCACCAGGGGTGCCTCCGCCAACCATGCCCTGGATGCAAGGAGCTCCACCGTCGGCTCCGATGCCTGCACCGACTTATGCTGCGATGCCACCGTCTTTCGACCAAGGACAACTCATGCAGACTTACAACACCATGTCCCTCGCACCACCACCTCCGCATGAGTGGATCATGGATTCTGGCGCATCCGCCCACATGACCGGCAATCAGGGTAACCTTTCTCATATCCTCCCCTCTAGCTCTCCTTACCCACATGTCATCGTCGGCAACGGTCATGCTCTTCCTATAACTCGCACTGGTCACACCACCCTTTCTACTCCTAATCACTCTTTTTCTCTTAATAATGTCCTAGTAACACCTAACCTTGTAAAAAATCTTATTTCCGTCCGTAAGTTAACCACTGATAATCTTGTTTCTGTTGAGTTTGATCCTTTTGGTCTCTCTGTGAAGGACCTCCGCACCAAGAACGAGATCGTCAGGTGCAATAGCTCCGGCGACCTCTATCCCTTCTGGTGGCCGTCTTCCGCTGCGCACGCCCTCTCCACCACCACGTCATCTTCAACTTTGTGGCATCGTCGCCTAGGACATCTCAGTAGTCAAGCTTTGTCGCACCTAGCAAGTGCTTTTTCATTTCCTTGTAATAAAAATTCTACCGATAATCAATTGTGTCATGCTTGTCAATTAGGAAAACATGTTCGTCTACCTTTTGATACATCTACTACTCAAACTATGCGTCCTTTTCAGCTTATCCACTGTGATTTATGGACTTCACCTCTTGCTAGTGTGTCTGGTTACAAATATTACTTAGTTGTCCTAGATGATTTCACCCATTACCTTTGGACTTTTCCCTTGCGTGCAAAATCTGACACTTTCTCTACACTTAAACACTTCTTTGCCTACGTCTCTACCCAATTTAACACAACTATCCAATCTGTCCAATGTGACAATGGTCGCGAATTTGACAATAAAACTGCTCACCTGTTTCTCCTTTCCCTCGGCGCCACCTTCGAATGTCTTGCCCATACACCTCTTCCCAAAATGGTAAAGCCGAACGTGTCATTCGCTCCACTAATAACATGGTGCGTTCCCTTCTTTTTCAAGCTAGCATGCCATCAACCTACTGGGTTGAAGCTCTTCACACTGCCACGTTCCTGTTCAACCTTCACCCTACCAAAACCCTCCAACACCGTACTCCTTACGAAGCTCTCCGTGGCCTCCCTCTACCTCTTGCGCACCTACGGGTTTTCGGTTGCCTTTGCTATCCTAACCTATCCGCTACAGCACAACACAAACTAGCTCCTCGCACAACCGCGTGTGTTTTTCTCGGGTACCCCTCTAACCACCACGGCTATCGTTGCCTTGACCTCGCGACACATAAAATCATAATCTCTCGCCATGTCGTCTTTGACGAAAACACCTTCCCTTTCGCCCACCAATCCACTACACCCCCTACAGCCACCGATCTCTCCTTTCTTGATGATCATCCTATCATTCTGCCCTCCCAAACTACCCCACTTGCACCAATCCGCAACCACCTATTCCACCCGAGCCAAACAACCCACCGACACCCGAACCCCATTCTCCCCCTCTCACACCTCAACCCACTCCTCCAGATTCGCCAGTGGCCTTGGCCCCCGTCGGCCCTCCCCTCGCCGACAACAATCACTCCATGCTTACTCGTGGAAAACGTGGCATGACTAAACCTATTGACCGTCTTAATCTTCTGGCTGATGTTCTTAGTCCGCTCCCAAAGAGCTACCGGGGCGCTCTCAAGGACCCTAATTGGCACTCCGCAATGATGGACGAATTCAGTGCACTGCAGACTAACCGGACATGGGATCTTGTTCCTCGTCCGCCTGGCGCTAATGTCGTAACTGGCAAGTGGATTTTTCGGCACAAGCTTAAGCCGGATGGGTCTTTGGATCGCTACAAAGCCCGTTGGGTCCTCCGTGGCTTCACCCAGCGTGCAGGCGTTGATTATGGAGAAACTTTCAGCCCGGTTGTCAAACCGGCCACCGTTCGCACTGTCCTCTCACTTGCCGTCGCGCAAGATTGGCCGGTTCATCAGCTCGACATCAACAATGCTTTTCTACATGGTACTCTTGCCGAGACGGTCTACTGCGCACAGCCGTCGGGGTTTGTCGATGTCTCCCAGCCCGACCATGTTTGCCGGCTCAATAAGTCTCTCTATGGGCTTAAACAGGCACCACGTGCCTGGTATAGCCGTTTTGCCGACCACCTGCTGCGCCTTGGTTTTGTCAGCTCCCGCGCGGATCCCTCGCTCTTCATCTACAACAGCAACACAGAGATTGTTTACCTGCTATTGTACGTCGATGATATAGTCCTCACAGCCTCCTCTGCACAGCTTCTTCGGCGAACCATCACGGCTCTCGAGCGTGAGTTCTCCCTCAAGGACCTTGGTACATTGGACTATTTCCTTGGAGTCGCTGTTACACGGTCCACGGCTGGCATGTTCCTTTCTCAGCGGCAGTACATCATTGAGATCCTTGATCGCGCAGGAATGAGTGAGTGCAACCCATGCTCCACTCCCGTAGATACACAGTCCAAGCTCTCAGCTGCTGGCGCCACCATCGCTGATCCGTCTGCCTATCGGAGCCTGGTTGGTGCTCTCCAATACTTGTCTTTCACAAGACCAGACATCGCATATGCAGTGCAACAGGTCTGCTTGTACATGCATGACCCACGGGAACCGCATCTCAATGCGGTCAAGAGGATTCTCCGGTACCTTCGCGGCACCGTCAACCATGGACTTCAGCTATATCGCTCGTCGCCGGCATCACTCACTGCATACACGGATGCTGACTGGGCTGGTTGCCCCGATACTCGCAAGTTCACCTCTGGTTATGGCGTGTTTCTTGGTGACAATTTGGTTTCCTGGTCTTCTAAACGTCAGCACACTGTCTCCCGCTCGAGTGCGGAAGCTGAATACAGGGGTGTTGTCAATGTTGTTGCTGAAGCATGCTGGTTACGCCAGCTCCTATCCGAACTCCATCGACCTCTTCAGAGAGCTACGGTGGTCTACTGCGACAACATATCTGATGTCTACCTTTCGACCAATCCAGTCCAACATCAACGCACTAAGCATGTGGAGATTGACCTACACTTTGTTCGTGAGCGGGTTGCTTTTGGAGATGTCCGTGTTATGCATGTTCCGACATCTTCCCAGTATGCTGATATCTTCACCAAGGGATTGCCTTCCACTGTGTTTACCGAGTTTCGCTCCAGCCTGAACGTCCGCGTTGCTCCCGCTCCGACTGCGGGGGGGTGTTAGACGTGTACGTGTAGATTTACATATACACAGCCGAAATCAAGGAGGTTTAGATTTGATTAGTTTATTTCCATAATTGTAATCTCTTTACTTGACTACCAAGTCATCTCCTTGTACTATATAATCCCATCACGGGATCCATATCAATTTAAAGTGCAACAATTGTAATTGCCTTCAGAAAGTTTGACGCTTGGAAAAATTCAAGGTGGTGGAGAATATTCGCTAAGTTGGAGTTTGTTGTGTTTGTGTCAAATATTATGTACGAGTTGGGTTACGCTAGGACTTGGAGTTGCATTAGGTGTGGATAGGATACGAGTAGTATTGGAGTCGAACGCTTGTAGCATGGGCCTCCCATATAATGTGGGGGCACCACACGATGTAACCCATGACGACTTGATAGCAATTGGCACGCAGGGGGAGCCGGCGACTTGTGCCAGCTCCTAGGGCGGCCGTTGCGATATCTTGGGGAGGAGCGCCTGTAGTCATGCCCCGCAGATGTAGGCGTTGAGCGCTGAACTGCGTTACCAACATCGTGTCTCGGTATCGTCTATGATCTTGCATGGCGCAATTATCGTAACACGTTAGAGGAGAAAAACTTGAATTTTACTCCTCTAACCGATTATAAGGATCAGCGATTATAAGGATCGGTTAGAGATGTCCTTAGAGTCTACAAACAGGACCTACAAGAAGCAGGAGAATCGAGCAGAGAGTTCTGTAACTCAAAGAGAATACGAAGATCAGTCCCCCGCATATTGTTCTTGCGAAGAGGAAGAAGAGGGCAGCTCCAACTTTTTCTTCTGCAATGCTGCCCATTCGTCAACAAAATTATAAAGATAATGCACAATGAAAAACTCCTTGAAAGCAGGCTTTGTTTCATGTTCTCCGAATTGCCTAAAACAAGGCCGCTGTACGTACCAACAACCATCAGCTTCTTCAGTACACCAGAGAATCCGGGATGGTTAGTGAAGGTAGTGAAGATCATGTTTTAGTACCACCGGGCACGGTTCTGTTGGGATCAGGACAAAATGCTCGGATACAAGAGAAGCGGAGAACAATGCCCGGCAAGGCCAGAAATATTCCAGATTCGACTGATTGATCGACAGCACAGGTTTGGAACTTTGGATACATCTTGTAAGCTCAATCAGGGAGCATATCGTTTATCACTGTCCGGACCAGTTCCACTACCGCTGAGCTTTGCCCGGCCATCGTACAAAATCTTTCCATGGCTGTCCCAGACAGCGACAAAATATAAGCTTGTGCCGCGCCTGCATAGTAGCTACCTGGGCCTTAAAACCGGTGCCGCAAAAAATGCTGAGGCGACGGCGGTGGACGCTAGCACCGCCGCCGTGGATGGCTGAGGGAGATGGGTCTAGGTTCGCATGCCTAGGGGCGCTAGACGCGTCGCCGTCCGGGGAGGCGGATCTGACAGGAACCGGTGAAGATCTCCACGGGGAGCACGTCGCCGTCCAGTCGGCTTTGGAAGCTTTGGATGAAGAAGCGCCACCGCGTCCTGAGTCTCCGGTGGCACGGCGTGAACCTATGTCAGACGAACGGCGTGTGCATGAGTTCTGGGCGGCCGCCGGCTTCCCGTCGCCGTCGAGTCGTTCATGGGAGCGCTGTTCGTCAGGTGAGCAAGGTAAGGACGCTGACGTTTCCGTTGTGTGCAGAGAGGAGATGGTGGTGGAGCCAGCGCCTATGGAGCGACGGTGGCGGCGCGGCCCGGTATCCTCGCCGTCCGGCTTGCGGCTATCCAGATCGCCGCCGCGGATGGGAGCATGGCGTGGTCCGCTTCCTCCTCGACGGTCTACACCACCTGCGGTCCTGGGTGAGCTCGTGGCCAAGGCGTTGGAGGACAAGGTCTGCTCACCGGCGGCAAGAGAGACGGCGCCGCAGCCAGGTGCGGCGGTGCTGGCCGATCCGACGCCCGCGGAGGCGGTTGACCCGGATGCATGCGGCGGAATTCAAATTTCGGATGACCTGCATGGTGGGACCCCTGTGCATGCGGTCGATCCTGACCGTCTCTGTGGGCAGAAGAATCCTCGCCGCTGGTTCAAGGCGTTGTGGGATCGTACGCGGACGCCGTCTTCCTCGCAAACCCTTGACGACGCGCCGCAACTGATCAAGCCTCGACCTTCTCCGCCGCAGCCTCCGATTCCCCAACCACCTCCTACTCCGTGCACTCCAGCTTCGCCGCCGGGTCCTACTCCGTGCACTCCAGCTTCGCCGCCGGGTTGCAGGTTTCCGAGATCCTTCACGGCGGTAGCCGCCTCGACGCCGACGCGACCAATGGCCGGGGTGCCGCCTCGACCTGCTCCGGGCGCAGGTTCACGGGGTGGCCCAGCGCGTCCTCCCACCGCCGCCTCCCATCTCATGCAGCAGCAGTCGACGCCGGGGCTACACCAACAATTCCCGGCGTCGGCCCCCTCCCCATCCCACCGATCAGCAACGTGCCGGGTGGCTCGGGCACTGGCCATGCCACGCCCTCGTTCTCGGGAGGGGTGCCCATGCAGGCGCCGATGCAGACCTATGCGCCACCATCTGGTTCGGCTCCACTTCGCCCTCTCCAGCCACCTTCTAGGAGCTATGGACCGCCGGCATACCTACCGATGTTTCCGCAGCAATATCAGCCTCCGCCGTTGATGAACACGAACTTTCAGCCGCCGCCGATGCTGGGCGCGGGGCTTCCAGCGTTACAGCAGCAGAGTACGGGGCAGCAGCAGCAGCAGGTGCAGGTTGCACAGCCAAAGAGCCATGCCGCTCCTCGCCCTAAGCGCAAGAAGAAGAGAACTCCACAACTGGGACAACAGCCGCAGCAACCTCCTGTGCAGCCTCAAAATTTTGTGCAGTATGGGCAGGTGCAGCAGCCGTCGTTTAATCCGCAGCCTTCGTTTCAGGGGCAGCAGGTGTACTCTCAGGGGCCAAGTGATGCTGTGGTTGTTAACCCGTCGGCACCGGTTCCTTTGGCTGATGGGTCTCAACAGCAGCAACCTCAGACTGGGACTGTGTCGGGAGGCAAAACTAAGTCCAAGAAGGTATGCTGGAACTATGCAGTGGATACTCATTCTTCTAAGGAGTGCACAGTTAAGCACTACTGCCTCATATGTGACAATTTCAAGCACCCAACCATGCGATGTCCGACACTCAAGCTACCGAAGCCATGTGCCTTTTCTTCCGGTTTTGGTACCGATGAGACGATGTTTGTGCAGCTGCCTGATAGCGTGTATAAGCCTCACCTAGCTCCGACGAACTCACCTACCGCGCTTGTCACGATCGTGGGTGATCCTGTCCCAGCGGCTGCAATCGAGAACTTGACATCCAGAATGTGTCCCTCGAGCTCTCAGTGGACTTGGGAGGCACTCCCACATGGGGCTGATGCTTTCTTGATTGGGCTACCATCGGAGGAAGACCTCCAGAGGTTGGTTGGCCTACAGATGAATATCCCATCATACAAGGCTCAGGCGATTTTCTCAATGTGGAAGGTCCAGGACATTACCCCGTCTAGGGTGATGGAGAAGGTTTGGGTGCATGTGAAAGGTGTGCCGTATCCAGTGAGACACTTTCTTGGTTTTTGGGCTGTTGGCTCTCTTATTGGGACGACTCTTGATGTTGATCTTGTCACTTACCGGAGTCGTGGTATCGTTCGAATTCTTGTGGGTATGCTTAATCCGCAGGCACTTGAGAAGAGTTTGAATATCAACGGGCCTTATATTGGAGCAGCTTGTGTGGTCAAACTTAGAGAGTACGAGTTCTTTTTCCGTCGCGAGGCTGCGGATTTCGTCCCGGATGCCAACTTTGTTCCTTATTTTTGGCGACGCAATGGTGATGATGTTGATGAGGAGGAAGGTAATGAGGAGGGCATGGGTGGTTCCTCGGGGTCGGCTGGCATGCAAAACACTCAAAGTACTAGTATGGATGTTGATGCAAGCAAACCGACCGGGGACAATAACCATGGCAAGACGGTGATTCCGGATGTTCTTTCCACCTCTATACCGGCTATGGCGATTACTCCTTACAACCCCAACCCATGTACACCTAGAGGGATTGAAATTGTGGAGATCATCCGAAGGTCATCTCCGGAGCTGATACGTAATTTGAATTGTGTTGATTCGGTTGAAGAGGTGAATTCTGCAGCTATGTACACAGCAGTGCAAGATGGGCCGGCTTCTGCAGGCTATGCTGATCGGGATGGGCTGCTGGCTGGGTGTGGCAGGCCGCTGGAGCTGGCCAAACCTGCCGGCCAGTCTGGGCCGCAGCCGGGCCGTAGCTCGCATGATGCTGTGGCCGCGCGCACGGCCAGCTTGGGCCGCTGGCACCCACACAGGCGGCAGATAGTGCTGACCAGAGTGGGCCGACTCTAGCTGCTGACCAGGGACATGCCAGTGGCGCTGTTTCTGCGCCTATGCTGGACCAGGGGGAGGTTTCTGCATCGACCCTGCCTCCCCTGGACCTGCATTTCGGCACTGCTGGTGGCACTGTAGCTGGGGCGGTGGAGGACTCTTCCTCGACGTTGTCCTCGCCGTCCCAGGCCATGGCGCAGCTGGACACTACAGTGGACGGGTCAGCTCCTACATCACCAACGCTGACCCCAACCACTATTTACGCGGGGCCTCTCTCGGACATGGTTGGCTCTGTCTCGCCTTGCACCCCACCTCCTACTGCGACCCCGCGTCGTAGCAGGAGGTTCGAGTCGGCGATGGATGGAGCTAACCCTACCGATGAAGACTCCATGGTGAGGGCTATGCGACGCAAGGCTGAGATTAATCTCGACTCACATGGTACGGATAACGCTCCCAAATCTTTTCGTTCTTTTTCGCCTTCAGTTATTTCATCAAAGCTTGCTAAAGTAGGAGTAAAGCTAGGTAATGATAGCTCTCAAATTTCTGTTTCGACTCGAGTCTTGAGACATATGGAATATGACCGTCTAACGGTTATGCCTAAAGTCTCGACCGGTCTAAGTGCCACCTATATAGATGATGAGGAAGCGAATGCCACATCAGATGGTCAGCTACTCTCTCATTTAGTTGGTGAAGTGTCGGAAGTTGGATTGGATATCGATAGCCCTTTATATGAGCTAAAAGCTTCATGTCGAAAATCCAAATCTTCTTCTAACAAGAGGTCTCGGAAAAAGACCAAATTATCCAAATCCCCCATTGTTTCCCAATGAATGGTATGTTTGCAAATAGCAGAGGTCTTGGTGACTTGGTTAAATATTTGCATTTCGCTTATGCTGTTCGGGATCATAACTTGGATTTTTTGGGTATTTCTGAAACCGGTAGGCGTGAGTTCTCGCAAAGTTCTCTAAACAGACTCTCCGGAGGTGTAGAATTTGCTTGGTTCTCTCGCCCGCCACGTGGTCGTTCTGGGGGTATTTTACTCGGAGTAAGGACTGAGACTATGGAAGTATTAACAGTTACGGATGGTGAGTTTCACATTAAGCTACACATCCGTAACAAAGTTGATAATTTCGTATGGAGCCTTGTCACCGTGTATGGACCTGCACAGGAGGAGCCAAAGGCCGATTTTCTCATGGAAATGGTTAATCTAGTCGTATATTACTAAATATTATAAGTGTCTGTTTGGAGCTCCGGAGGAAGATCATTTTTCCTTGGATGAAAACCAAACAGCAGACATACCCCAGGTTTCTCATGAAGAAAATAGCATTCTTACTGCACCTTATTCTGAGGAAGAAGTGAGAAAGGCTATTTTCCAAATGGAACACAACAAAGCTCCCGGTCCTGATGGCTTCCCAGCTGAATTCTATCAGAACTTTTGGGACGTTATCAAGTCAGACCTTCTCCAATTGTTCTGCTGCCTTCATAGTGGACAATTAGAGTTGTTTCGCTTGAATTTTGGTGAGATTATTTTACTACCTAAGATTAATGAGGCCGAAAGGATCCAACAATACAGACCCATTTGCCTCCTTAATATTAGTTTTAAAATATTTACCAAAGTCGCGACAATAAGGCTGAATACCGTGGCTGACCATGTGGTTCATCCATCGCAGACAGCTTTTATGAAAGGGCGCAACATCCTGGATGGGGTGGTTACCCTTCATGAAACGGTCCACGAGATGCACCGCAAAAAGTTGAATGGGGTGATCCTCAAGCTGGATTTTGAGAAAGCTTATGATAAGGTTAAATGGTCCTTTTTACAACAGACTCTCAAAATGAAAGGTTTTTTCGATGAAGCCTTAATACACAGTTTCATTTCGGGAGGAAGTGTCGCCATTAAGGTCAATGATGACACAGGTCGATACTTCCAAACCAAAAAGGGACTTAGACAAGGTGATCCTTTGTCGCCGATGCTATTTAATATAGTGGCGGATATGCTCGCTATTTTAATTGAACGTGCTAAGGCCGATGGCCAAATTGAAGGGGTCATTCCTCATCTAGTGGATGGTGGTTTGTCCATACTTCAATACGCCGATGATACAATTCTCTTTATGGATCATGACATCGAAAAAGCAAAAAATCTGAAGTTAATTCTCTCAGCTTTTGAGCATTTATCGGGGTTAAAGATTAATTTTCATAAGAGTGAATTATTCTGTTTTGGCAAGGCTCAAAATGATGTTTCTCAGTATGCCGAGCTTTTTGGCTGCGCGCAGGGACAATTTCCTATCAAGTATTTGGGAATTCCGATCCATTATCGGAGACTCACAAATGCTGAATGGAAACTGGTTGAGGAACGTTTACAGGCTAGATTACACAGCTGGAAAGGTAAATTATTATCCTTAGGAGGAAGATTAGTTCTCATAAATTCAGTACTAAGCAATATGGTACTGTATATGATATCTTTCTTCCAATTGCCGAAAGGGGTCTTAAAAAGATTGGATTATTTCCGGTCAAGATTCTTTTGGCAAGGGGATAGTGAGAAACGAAAGTACCGTTTGACTAAGTGGAGTGTGGTTTGCCGACCTAAAGACCAAGGAGGACTTGGAATTCATGACCTTGAGGTCAAGAACAGGGCTCTCCTTGGCAAGTGGCTTTTTAAGCTACTATCTGTGGAAGGGGTTTGGCAGACCCTCCTAAGAAGAAAGTATGTGGGTTCACAAGCGTTGTCACAGGTGTGCTGGAAGCCGGGTGATTCTCACTTCTGGGCTGGACTTATGTCCACCAAAAAATACTTTTTTCCACACGGGTCTTTCTCTATTCAGGATGGGTCGGAAATTAGGTTCTGGGAGGATAAATGGCTAGGTAATGCCACTCTTCGCGAACAGTTTCCGGCCTTGTACAACATTGTGCGACATAAAAGCGATACGCTCGCCAAGGTGATGGAATCTTCTCCACCTAATGTGTCGTTCAGAAGAAGTCTATTCGGTCCTAGACAAGCATCATGGAATGCTTTGGTACAGCGACTTGCGTCAGTACAATTAACGCAAGGACCTGATAAATTTCGATGGAATCTCAATGTGAATGGCAAATTCTCTGTGGATTCTATGTACAAAGTGTTAGTACAACCTAAGATTCCAGCCGTTAATAATAAGAAAATATGGAAGATGAAGATACCACTGAAAACTAACGTGTTTGTGTGGTATCTTCGTCGAGGAGTAATTCTCACTAAAGATAACCTTGCAAGGCGAAATTGGCAAGGAAGCAAATCGTGTGTCTTTTGTCATCAGGACGAGAGTATACAACACCTTTTCTTTCGTTGTAATTTTGCTAGATCTATATGGTCAGCCTTTCAGATAGCCTCCAACTTATACCCACCTCGCAGTGTTGCCAATGTATTTGGCAATTGGCTCAATGGGGTTGATTATAGGTTTAAGCATCTAATTAGGGTGGGAGCGATTGCCGTTATTTGGTCGCTTTGGCTATATAGAAATGACAAGATTTTTAATGATAAAAATGCTTCTCTTATGCAGGTCATTTACCGGAGTACGGCTTTGATCCGTTTATGGGTGCCACTACAGCGTGCGGAGCACCGATCCCTGTTCACGGAGGCGTGTACGCGGTTGGAGGATTCGGCGAGGGATTTTTTTTCCCAACATGGATGGCAGCATAATTTACGGATTGGCCCTCCAGCAGTTTAGGCGTTTTTACAATTTCTCATGATGATATGTAATTCGTCTTTTTATTTTCAGTACTTGGTTACCTGCGGACATGTGGCTGTGTGCATCTTAGTTATGCAGAGGCCGGGTACATGCTTAAGACTTTTTAAGTAATAAAGTTACCTTTATCGAAAAAAAAAGCTACCTGGGCCTCCAACGTGCATAGGAACACTGCCGCTACAGATTGCTCAGCAAAGCTGAGGTAAACACTTTCTCAGGCTGGCATATTACTGAAGGGATTAGTCGTGCTTTTGGTAGTGAACGAGAGGATTATTTTCAGCTGACATGTAAGTGCAACTCCTATCTAGGCTCTCCATGTCGGTGTGAATGAATTATTACTACCGTGTGAAGAAATGTTTTTCGGATTTTTTTAGTGCAATATAAATATCTTAAAAATAGAGTTCAGATTAAGCTGTATAATTTTACATATTTGATGCACATTGTAGTACATGTGCGTTGTTGACCTTCAAAGTGCAGAGTTCAAAAGAAGCAAGCGGTGATTGAGGGTTCCATCCTAGTTGCCGCCGTCTTTCACCGTAAATCGACAGGTCCTCGTCTCTTCTGTTTGCCGCTCAGACGACGGGAAGAGGTGGAGACCTTGAACCTGCGCTAGACGCTGTACTAAGGTCCCTAAAATTTGGGTTTGGTCATCCGGCAGCGACGTTAAGGTGGCTATGGCGGAGCTGCGTGGATCAAGAATAAGGTATACCCGTCTCCTCATTCATATCGCCGATGGAGTTGAGGACGGCGGGGAATCGTCTGGTCGCTGCTCCCATGGAGTGGTGGATCTCGTTCAGTCGACGTGTGTTACGGGTTTGGTGTCTGAAGTTTCAGAACAATTCAAGAGTTCTATGGGTACGACTTCGGCTCTGAGGCGATGGTCTTTTGGGGGCACGAAGACTTCCTGGCTGTGGTCGGCCCATCTCCGTTGGAGGAGGGGCGACATCGGCGCGGCGGCTGCTCGCTCTAGAGCCGGTAGTGGTCGTTTGGTGCTTTGTGTTTCTTGTGAACTTCTGTAATATATCCGGATCCTTCTCGTAAAAAAGTGCCAAGTTCAAGTACTTTTTCGGTTGGAAGAAACAAACATGAAAAAAAATTCTATGCACACGTCGGGCATAGATAAGAGGTGCATATAGACTTTTCTCAAATCTATGCCAATGGTTATGTCATTTTACAGAAAGACGCAGAGTTCAGAAGTCAGAAACAAGAATTGCAGAGGGAAACAACTACATGTCCCGTCTTTGTCACAGCAAGAAAAACTGCTACATTCCTTGTTTTCTATGACTCCATTGCCTCGTCTTTCTGACAAACGGAACACTACGAATTGGAACGCAGTGTCAAACGTCAAATCCAGTGACCTGCAGCAACAGCATCGTGTCATGGTGTTCTCTGCCAATGCCAATTGATGTGTTAATCACTCTCCCGCTAGCTAGCTGCTATCTGAAAGCCCATACACTTTAGCACATCAAGAGTCCTTGTTTGATCTCATTGTCATCACCGCACAGCTAGTAAGCATAACTAAACATGGAATCTGCTTTCCCGGTCAAGATTGCAGTTTCCTGCTCGACTCGTGACTTCAACCGTTGCCTATTAATCAAAGGTAAACACTTGTCAGTTATCAGAAATCCTGCGATCTTTTCTCCGTGTCAAAAGAAGAAGAAGAAAATCTGATCGCCAACAACTTGCCCATCATCAGTGCATCATGGCCTACATTGGTCTACCTCCGAGCCCCTTTCAACCTAGGATAAGATATTTGCAACCATCAAAGGCACTTCCTTCCAACTACACATCAATTGGGTGAGGAAGTGTTGTGGAGCTAAGGAAGAGAGTGCTGGGTCGACGGGTACCTAGCTCCCGCAGAGTGGGGGACAAACATCAAACCGGAGGAATCCGCAATGCCCTATCATTGTCGATGTTCACCGGTGTGTCGCCGACAGCATGATCCGGGAGAGCGAGCGGAGCAGGAGGGCCGGCCGGTGTGGATGGTGACATGGAATATCCCTTCTGCATGCTCATCGATCAGCTGGTGCTGCAGGTACAATACAAGTTGTAGTGGTGGTGGTGGTGGAGCTGATGGGGACGGTGTCCCAGTCCCACCATGCACTAGGTAGCTACAGCTCTGGGAAAGCGAGCACTGTGTGGTTAGGAAGAAGATCAGATTTGCCGTTGCCGGGCTGCTGCTTCCCTGCCCTCCGCCTTCCCTTGTATGGGGCAGTTCCTGGTATAGGGAATCAATGATGGGGATGCCTTCGTTCCATGCTGCGATGATGCCTTTGCTTGATCCTTGGAACTGCACAGTGCATTGCACGTAGTATGTTAATTGCAACTTTTGTGGTGATGTGGAGTCGCTTCACGTACATGAGAGGGAAACTTCTTTGGCAAGTGTTGAGTTAGTGGGAGATTTTCCACACGTCGCAAACATGGAATTGCCACTAGGCTATTTCCTACTAGTGTTTAAACACTAGGTATATTTTCTTGCGGGAGAAACAATGGGTATAATTGAAAGTCAGAAAGTGGTCAATGATGAATCTAACATATTTCTCAGTAAAAAGTCACACCTTCGTGTCCATAAAAGCTAGGCGTCATGATTTATCCCTGGTATGGTCGCACAATTCACATATTTATCCATGGGATGGGTTAGGAGTGGGGATGGAGCCGGGATGTACATTCCTAGGTAAGTTCATATAATTTCTATACCCCATCTCTGAAGTAATCTAGGTCGTCATACAAAGTTCTGAAATTTCTTCATAATTCTAGGTGCATATGTAAGTTTTTTAGGACCATTTCCCACCTCCTACTATTTTTGTGTCACTTAGCAATTCTAAAGTTTGTTACAGCCCATACAAAATAAAATGTATATGTTTCATATTTACAAGCAAAATATGGGAGGCATACCTAGGTCCTTAAATTTCTCATTTAATTCACTCTCTTTAATCTTTATGGTAAAGTAAAAAAATGTAAAACGTCATTCAGTAGAGAGGATTGTAAAAGATATATTATTTATAGACTGCTGCAATAGTTAGCTATTTTGCACTATTTTCTAAATACGTGGACCATAAAGCCATCATGCACAACGCTGAAGATCAAATTTATAGGCGGCATACAGTTGACTCTAAAAGTTGTTATCTTGACCTTTATTAGTATAGTAAAAATTAGCACAAGTTGAGAACTTGCCTGTGTCAAGATGGTTAGGTGGGTGGTTTTACCCCCAGCCCACCAGAGTTCAATCCTCATGTTTGACGCTGGTGTTTCTCATTTAAGGCGGAATATTCTTCAGTAGGAGGCGACGTTCCCGTCGACAACGAGGCGCCTGTGATGACTTCGTCAATCTCAAGACTTGACCCGCCAACTCAGTCTCTCGGAGATGCTCATAGGGGTAGGGTGTGCGTGCGTGCGTTCTTATGAGTGAGTGTGTGCGCGTGTATATGAGCGTCTGCGTTGTACTGTGTTTCTCAAAAAAAAAAATTAGCACAAGTTCTTTCTTTCTACGAGTAATGGAGGCCTGTCATCTTGGTATCATGGGATTTGATGCAGACATATCACCCTCCTTCGAATGACGGCTATATCACCGATAAGCGACAACTCGATCATGCATGTGAGAATAACTTAAGCAAGATAAATTTTACATATATGTTGGTTTGATATGCCCATATCCTAATGATTTTTCATGATTACGCACGACATATTGTTGGTCTCCACAAGACAAGTCAATGTTAACGATGTGCAATAATACATTAGAAACATCGGTTTCCTCGCTAATCTCCTGAAGAAGAAAATGAAAATAACAGATGCATATCATTTTTCAGATTATCGATCATCACGTGAAAACTGATCATCCGTTACTTTCAAAAATGAAATCAAATCATGCATGCAAATTAAACCAGTCAATCTTGATCCAGAACCCCTAGCTACCGGTGGGCCTTCCATGAGAGTCATTCTCAGTGACTGGACATGCACCTTGCTGGCCGCGGTGAGATATCATTGGCCTGCACATCTTAACATCTTGCGTGGAAAGGAAACACGTCCTTTTGTACATCAGACCGTAATTGTCGATCGAAACGACAAAAATTACGACTAGTCTCTTTTATCTGTATCATGTGGTTATTACCTGTGGTAAGATGTCATCTTTGTCTATCCCTAGATTTTCCGCAGTACTCTCTTCGTCTGTGACGTGGGATTTTCTCTCTAATCGTACTTAAAAAATGTGCCTAAGATCTACTTGTACGTGGATTAGCTGATGCAGATCATGGCTTCTAATGAGGCACACATTGACAGCAAGCATAGTTGCTTCTCTTGTTTGGCTGTGTTTGTAGCCTAGCTTAAATGTCAAGAAAGAGCACAAACTTTGTGGGAAACGACAAGATTTTTATACCAGTTTTTTTTCTTAGAGAGTGTTGCCAAGAAGAAATGGCATGATACATGGTGTGCATAATTTGATGAGATCAGGAGGTAGTGTCTCCCTATCTGTCCTCCTAGCTAGCTGATGCTCACAAACCAGCCAAAACAATCAGGCCATGACCTCTTTCAAAGTTTGCGGGTGCTGTGTACCACAGGAAAAAAGGAAGCTACTCTAGCCTCCACTGCCCATCTTAATTAATTTAGCCCAAAAACTGTGCAAATTCACTACAGAAATCCCACAAGACGCCGACGGCCAGCATCTACGCCGACGGCCAAATGTCGGGGCCGTCGGCGTAAAAGGCGAGCTAGGATACCCCACGAACGTGGCCGTCGGCGTACCAACCCCGTCGGCGTAGACAGATAGAGCCCGACGGCCGCCGTCGGCGTCACCAATGTCGTCGGCATAAAAGGGCCATAGGGTTTAGGCCGTGACGGCACGCAGAAGGGGGGCTTTACGGCATTGATACGCCGACGGCCACCGTCGGCGTCTACTTTTTTTCTTCTATTTTCCGTTTAATATGAAATAATTCATATATTTAAATCCGTAAATCAAAATTTAACAAATAAAATATCTAAATCGATTATAAAAATGAGAGGAATCCAAATATGACATATAATATTTTTCACCATGCATATGACTTTTTGTAACATATTTTTGGTACTTGCTTAATTAAAAATTCATTTTTGACACTTAAAAAATGGAAAATGATATTTATGATAATATTTTGGAAATTGTTTTTGGCAACAATGTTTGTCATACCAAGACACACCAATGTTACAAATATGGACACATTATCACAAACTATGACACGGAGATGGCCATAACTTGGTCATTTGGCGCGGAACCTATATATGTCGATAGATGATAGACATTTTTGTGAAGCATTTTTTGAAATGTTTGTCAAAACTCAAGTTTATCATTTTTGCTAGCAACTAGTACACATAAAAGGACTCCATGTCAAAGGATTTTATTTTTTGAGTATTTTCTCAATTTCTTTTATTTTTGTAAAAAAACGGTCAAAATTACCGCCGTGCCTATTCATTGAAAAGGGTCACATTTTTCAAAACTATCGATATTTCTGTGATAAAGTCACTACTTGTGTACCTAAAAATGATTTTTGTAAAGAATTAGACCAAACTATCACACACTTGTAGTTCAAAATTCAATTACTTTTGGAAAATCGGCATAAAGTCATTTAAATAGGCAAGATTAGGTAGAAATCGAGAAAATTTCTAATACTTGGGGATTATCCATCAAATATGTAGTACCCTTTGTGGCAATAAAATGGTGCCTTTTTGCAACATATTTTTGGTATTTCCATCATAAAAAAGTCATTTTTGACACTTAAAAAATGGAAAATGATATTTATGATAATATTTTGGAAATTGTTTTGGTAACAATGTTTGCCATACCAAGACACACCTATGTGTCAAATATGGACACATTATCACAAACTATGGCATGGGGATGGCCATAACTTGGTCATTTGGCGCAAAACCTATACATGTCTATAGATGATAGACCTTTTTGTTAAGCATTTTTTTGAAATGTTTATCAAAACTCAAGTTTATCATTTTTGCTAGCAACTAGTACACATAAAAGGACTCAAGGCCAAAGGATTTAATTTTTTGAGTATTTTCTCAATTTCTTTTATTTTTGTGAAAAAACGGTCAAAATGACCGCCGTGCCTATTCATTGAAAGGGGTCACATTTTTCAAAACTATCGATGTTTCTGTGATAAAGTCACTACTTGTGTACCTAAAAATGATTTTTGTAAAAAAATTAGACCAAACTATCACACACTTGTAGTTCAAATTTCAATTACTTTTGGAAAATCGGCATAAAGTCATTTAAATAGGCAAAATTAGGTAGAAATCGAGAAAATTCCTAATACTTGGGGATTATCCATAAATATGTAGTAACCTTTGTGACAATAAGATGGGTGCCTTTTTGCAACATATTTTTGGTATTTCCTTCATAAAAAACTCAATTTTGACACTTAAAAAATGGAAAATGATATTTACGATAATATTTTGGAAATTGTTTTCGGTAACAATGTTTGCCATACCAAGACACATCTATGTGTCAAATATGGACAAATTATCACAAACTATGGCACGGGGATTGCCATAACTTGGTCATTTGGCGCGAAACCTATACATGTCTATAGATGATAGACCTTTTTGTGAAGCATTTTTTTGAAATGTTTGTCAAAACTCAAGTTTATCAGTTTTGCTAGCAACTAGTATACATAAAAGGATTCCATGCCAAAGGATTTCATTTTTTAGTATTTTCTCAATTTCTTTTATTTTTGGGAAAACGGTCAAAATGACCGCCATGACTATTCATCGAAAGTGGTCAAATTTTCTAAAACTATCAATGTTTCTGTGATGGAAAAGATGATATGGATGGCATATTTGAATTCCTCTCATTTTTCTAATCGATTTAGACATTTTATTTGTCAAATTTTGATTTACGGATTTAAAGATATGAATTATTCCATATTAAATGTAAAAAGGAAAAAATAAAGTAAAATTCATTTTATTGTTATTTATTCAAAATATACTATTACATAATCATTGTTACTTTACTGAAACAAATTTTTAAAATTTAAACAATGAAAAGTGTAACATCATAACCGAGGGGTTAATATGATTGATAGGGTACTAATATCAATAAATTCTAATTTCTCATTTGGAAGCTAGTTTGGAAAGAACTCAAAAGTTAAGCGTGCTCGGGCTGGAGAATGGGTGACCGAATGGGAAGTTTGACCAGGGTAAGTACTTTGACCTATAATTAAGTGTGCAATTAAGAATTAAATATGTGACTAAGTGGGAAATTTCGAAATACAAATAAAAAGAATTAAAAAAGTTCAAAAAAAGTCTTGTGGAAATTTTGAAATACACGTGGCATGCAGAGGCCGACGGCAATGCCGTCGGCGTATGGGGAGTTGACGGAACGGCGGGATGCCGTCTTGTGGGTCCCACCACCACGTACGCCGACGGGGTACACATACACCGACGGGGCAAAACGCCGACGGCGCTACGCCGACGGCCACCGTCGGGCTTTGGCTACGCCGACGGCCTTGTGGTCTACGCCGACGGTTTCCGGCCGTCGGCGTCTCGCCAGATTCCTGTAGTGATTATCGTGAATCTACACATATAAGCGGAGATGTGAAAACATATCTGAAAATGTTGGGAAAATATCACAGAGCGATGCACTTCTAATTAACACAAAAAATGCGTTCTTGGTGATGGTATGATGTAGGCCCACACACATGATTTTTCAAAAAAGGGGAATTTAGTGTCGGCCTCTGCATGAATCGCAAACATCCATTTTGTTGCATAGTTTTACCATTCAACTCAAGTATAACAGAGGGCGTACGTTAAAATCAACAAGCGTAACAAAATATACATGAGACACATATGCATCATGTAGTCTTTAGAATGCCGCTAGACACTTAGGTTGTAGATATCCCGAACAACAATTTCTGGACGGCTTCATCCAGAATCCACATATGTGAGTTGCCCCTCTGGAAGAAGATAGAACTACGTGTGGATCCAATGAGTAGCCATACAAATAATCTATAAAAAATAAGCATTTGCAATCTTGTTCAAGATAATGTCGTTTATAGTTCCATATGGCCCAAACTAAATCAAAATTCCCCACGCAAATATGAGTTCTTAATTTATTTTTTTACTATCTCATTTAACCAATTTTCAAATGTATTCGTGATATTGGTTGGACGGGTAATTATGAAAATTGAACTGCACTCCGTTTTTGGCGACGCAAATCACCACACAATAAGGAGGTATCCTGGGTCGGCTATGGGTCTCTTTAGTGATACCTAATATGTGGTCAGGATGCTCCAGCCTCCTCGACCTTGGTATCAGACTCGACTTCCTCCCGGACTAACCTAGTGGGGTTGCTTGTCATCGTATCGGGGCTGTCGGTAGAGTGGACTTCCACCCACGAGTGGTGATTGTGATGGTTTCCTATAGTGGGGAGAATGGACCGGCATCGCTTCGATCGGAGGGTGCGGTCGGCTAGCCTCCTAGAATGAGAGGGCGCGGGTCTCAACATCTTTGCGGGGAGATTAGTGTGAAATGGCGTCGAGCGGCAAGGTCGAGGTCCGTCCTAAGCTTTTTCCATGGGAGCGTGATACGTCTCAAACATATCTATAATTTTTGATGTTTCATGCTTGTTTTATAACAAATTCTACATGTTTTATTTACAGTTTATATCATTTTTATGCATTTTCTGGGACTAACCTATTAACAAGATGCCACAGTGCTAGTTCCTGTTTTCTGCTATCTTTTTGTTTCAGAAAAGCTAGTAAGGAAATATTCTCGGAATTGGACAAAAATTCATGGAGCCCAGTTTTACGAAGAGTCCAAAGGGCAGCCGAGGTGGCGACTCAGGGGGCTAGACGCTACCTCGGTGCGGCAGAAGGTGGGGCCGTGCTGGGGGGCGTATGGCCACCTCGGGTGCCTCCTCGCGCCGCCTCTTCGCCTCTATATTCACTTCGTCCCGAAAACTCTAAACACCCGATCAAAATTCCAGAAAGATATCTAAGGCCGCCGTCGTCGCCAACCCTAGTTCGGGAGGGTTCTGAAGCTCTTCCCGGCACTCTGCTGGAGGGGGAGATCATCACCGGAGGGCTCTACACCACCATGACTGCCTCCAGACTAATGCGTGAGTAGTTCTCCATTGGACTACGGGTCCATAGCAGTAGCAAGATGGTTGTCTCTTCTTCTTGTGCTACCATGTTTAGATCTTGTGAGCTTCCTAACATGATAAAGATCATCTTTATGTAATGCTACATGTTGTGTTTGCTGGGATCCGATAAATTGTGAAGTTATGACTAAGTTTGTTCATCTATCTATCTATATATTTTATTTATGATCTTGCATGCTCTCCGATGCTAGTGGTTGCTTTGGCCAAGTAGTTGCTAGTGTCTCCAAGAGGGGATATTTATGCCAGATAGTGGGTTCATGTGTCTGGTTACCTGGGCTCGAGATGACAGAAACGACTAAGGCTCTGGATGTGTTGTTACCACTAGGGAGAAAACAATGGTGCTATGTCTACGTGTCATTTGCATTGTTTACATTACACACTTTGCTTATTGCAATTATCTGTTGCTTACAACTTAATACTTTCAGGAGACACGGATGTTATACTGAGGATGTATTAGTCATAGATGCATCTTGCAAGCGGTCTATGCATTTTTTTGTAATGCCCAATTAAATATTACAGTGAACATTAGCTTGTCATCATAGCATTGTCATGCCTCATATATAATTTGTCAATTACTCAGCTGCAATTTGTTTACCCAGCATGTTTGTTTATTTGTTTTATGGAGAGACACCACTAGTGAATTGTGGACCCCGGTCCATCCTTTTACAGTGATAAAAACACCGTTTCCACTGTTTTCCACCATCATTTGCTCGCTAGTCATTTTTGCATTCACATTTATTCTCCACACCATACGTTTAATTCTTTATATTCCGCAAGCCGGGAAGATTGACAACCTTCTTGTTTCATTGGGGTAAAGTAGTTTGATTGGGGTAACCCAACGAACTTGTGTTCCACGTCATCAAGCAGAGCGCGGTTCACCCTGTGACAATGGTTTACCCTAGGTTGAGTGACCTGAAGTGCACAACAACCTCTTCCTACCGCAGAGATTTTAGAGCCAATCGGCAGCGAAGGTGAGTCCAGTTGTCTTCCTCGGGGAAAGTGTGGATCATCCCAAGGGGAGGACGACACACTCAGGTGAGAGTGAGGACAATGACATGTACCGTAGAGGAGCAAGGTGCAAAGCGTGCCGAGTGCGGTGATTGCGTGGATCACACGTTCGTTGGGAGACCCCAAGAGGAAGGTATGATGCAGTGTAGCAGCAGTTTCCCTCAGTATGAAAAAGGTTTAATCGAACCAGTAGGAGCAAGAAATCACTTCTGAAGGTTGTTGGTGGCGGAATATGGCACGGCGCAACACCAGGGAATCCGGCGACCGACGTGGAACCTGCACACAACACAATCAAACTACTTTGCCCCAACGAAACAGTGAGGTTGTCAATCTCACCGGCTTGCTGAAAACAAAGGATTAAACGTATGGTGTGGAAAACAGTAGTAAATTGCAGAGAATGAAAAGGAACAGTGTTTGCAGTTGGTTGTATTATCAGTGTAAAAGAATGGACCGGGGTCCACAGTTCACTAGTGGTGTCTCTCCATAAAAGATAACTAACATGCTGGGTGAACAAATTACAGCTGGGCAATTGACAAAATATTGAGCGCATGACAATGCATATATATGACATGATGATTACTATGATATTCATGTGGGCATTACGACAAAATACATAGACCGTTATCCAACAGCGTCTATGACTAATAATCCACCGCCAGGTTGTCATACCGAGTTCCCCGTTGGTATTAAGTTGCAAGCAACGGATAATTGCATTAAGTAATGTGCGTAATGTAAACAAATGCATTAGACCTAACGGCGTACCCTTAAGCTAAGCATCGGTTATTTTATCCCTAGTGGCAACAGCACATCCACAATCTTAGAAGTTATTGTCACTCTCCCAGATTACCGGAGGCATGAACCCACTATCTAGCATAAATACTCACTCTTGGAGTTACAAGCATCTACTTGGCCAAAGCATCTACTAGTAACGGAAAGCATGCAAGATCATAAATAACATATAAGATAGATTGATAATCAACTTGACATAGTATTCAATATTCATCGGATCCCAGCAAACACAACATGTAGCATTACAATAAGATGATCTTGATCATGATAGGCAGCTCACAAGATCTAAACATGATAGCATAAAGTGGAGAGACAACCATCTAGCTACTGCCATGGACCCGTAGTCCAAGGATGAACTACTCACGCATCACTCCGGAGGCAGGCATGGTGATGTAGAGCCCTCCGGTGATGATTCCCCTCTCCGGCAGGGTGCCGGGAAGAGCTTCTGAACCCTCCCGAGCTAGGGTTGACGGCGGCGGCGTCTCTGGAACTTTTCGTGGATAATGGCTCGGGTATTTAGGGTTTTCGCGTCGGGAAGAATAAATAGGCGAAAGGGCGGCGGCTGCGGAGCCACGAGGGCCCCACACCACCCCACGGCGCGGCAGGGGGGCCCGCGCGGCCCCATGGTGTGGGTGCCACGTGGCTCCTCCTCTGGACTCCGTCTTCGTGTTGGAAAAATAGGAGGTTCTGTCCAAGTTTCGTCCAATTCCGAGAATATTTCCAGACTAGCTTTTCTGGAATACAAAAACAGCAGAAAACAGGAACTGGCACTGTGGCATCTTGTTAATAGGTTAGTCCCAGAAAATGCATAAAAATGCTATGAAGTGTATATAAAACATGTAACAATTGGTATAATATCAACATGGAACATCAGAAATTATAGATACGTTTGAGACGTATCAAGCATCCCCAAGCTTAGTTCTACTCGTCCTCGAGTAGGTAAAACGATAAAAAAAAATAATTTCTGAGGTGACATGCTACAATCATAATCTTGATCAAATAATATGTAAAGCACATGTTATGAATGAAGTGATCCAGGTCAATGGTCTATAGTTTGCTAGCAAGTAGATAATGAGCAAACAACTGAATCATATAAGCAAAAACTTTTCATGAATAGTACTTTCGAGACAAGCATCAAAGAGTTTTGCATAAGAGTTAACTCATAAAGCAATAGATTCTAAGTAAAAGGTATTTAACCAACACAAAGGAAGATTTAAGCTTCAGCAATTGCTTTCAACTTTCAACATATATATCTCATGGATATTTGTCAACACAAAGCATATAATAAGTGCAATATACAGCATATAAAAATTGTTGCACCAAAGTTGACACTAGTGTTTGCTTCTAAGATAGAAAGAAGTAGGAAAACTGACTCAACATAAAAGTAAAAGAAAGGCCCTTCGCAGAGGGAAGCAGGGATTAAATCATGTGCTAGAGCTTTTTAAGTTTTTGAAATCATATAGAGAGTAAAAATAAGTTTTGAGAGGTGTTTGTTAATTGTCAACGAATCAGAAAATGGAAAGTACAATATGACCCCTGCCAACCAGACTTTTAAGAGCGGCTCCCATGAAGGACGTTATTTCTACCAGCAAGGCAGATCATCCCTCTTTCTCTTTTGTTTACACATGCAGATATTTCACTGTTTGTCATTGCTTGACTGATAAATCAGGGCAAAAATGTGAAGAGAATTAAGCGGTTAAAGTTGTAATTAATTGGGACTGGGCACCCCATTTGCCAGCTCTTTTTGCAAAATTAATGGATAAGCGGATGTATATGCCGCTAGTCCGGTGGTAAAGTCTGTTTGACAGTTGACATAAAGACATCCACCCCGTCCTCATGAGCTTGGTAAACATTGACACAAAATAGGAGTAATAAAGTTTGAATAGTTTAAAGGTAGCACATGAAAAATTTACTTGGAATGGCAAGGAAATACCACATATAGGTAGTTATGGTGGACACAGATGGCATGGATTTTGGCTCAAGGTTTTGGATGCACGAGAAGCATTCCCTCTCAGTACAGAGTTTAGGCTAGCAAGGTTATTTGAAGCAAACACAGGATATCAACCGACACAGCAAGACTTATATGAAAACATATTGCAAGCATTATAAGACTCTACACTGTCTTCCTTGTTAACCAAACCCTTTTACTAGAAAATATCTAGACCTTAGAGATACCAATCATGCAAACCAAATTTCAACGAGCTTTACGGTAGTTCTTCATTAATAGGTTTTAACTACATGATACAAAAGCTTAAACATGAACTACTTGATAACTCAAAACAATTGACAAGTATCAAATTATCCAATACAATGATCTACAAGAATATGTAAGCTTTTTCCATTATACCATCTACCACATGCAACATTTTCTGTTCCAACCAAACACCAATCAATTTATTTCAACATAAACTCTCCAAACAATTATAAGTGAAGCAAGAGAGTACTTTCTTTAAAAGAACTAACAGCTCTGAATAAGAGATGCATGCAAAACAGGAGCTAAAAGCATAGCAATAGCTAGATAAGAATACTCAACAAGTATAAGTGAAGAATAGGAGTATTCATATGAAAAAGCGGAGCGTGTCTCTCTCCCAATCAAGAATGCTGGGTCCAATCAAGTTGACCATAAGAAAAATAAAATACTGAAAATAAAAGCACACAGACGCTCCAAGTAAAGCACATATGATGTGAAAGAATTAAAATATAGTTTCACTAGAGATGACCTGATAAGTTGCTGATGAAGAAGGGGATGCCTTGGGCATCCCCAAGCTTAGACGCTTGAGTCTTCTTGAAATATGCTGGGGTGATCCATGGGAGCATCCCCAAGCTTAAGCTCTTCACTCTTCTTGATCACATTATATCATCCTTCTCTCTTGACCCTTGAAAACTTCCGCCACACCAAACTCAAAGTAATTCTCATTAGAGGGTTAGTGCACAATCAAAAACTCACATGTTCTATAAGGACACAAACATGACCGTTACTTTTAACATTAGCTACTGCCACTGATGTTATGTGAAGCTCTTCACCCTAAAAAAGAATTCCACTCAACACTAGTAAAAGAGAGAATGCGAAAAATAAAAGACAGAATCTGTCTAAACAGAACAGTCCGCAAAGACGAATTTTTTCGAGGCACTTACGTTGCTCAGATCGAAAAACTTTAAACTAACGAAAGATGCGTACATATCTGAGGATCACGCACAAAAATTTGCAGATTTAAATAATTTTTCTGTGATTTTACAGAATTAAAACGGTGAACAGCAGAAATCTGTTCCTGCGCAGAAATCCAAATCTAGCATCATCTTCCTATTAGAGGCAATACTTGGCACAACAATGCGATAAAATAAAGATACAAAGGAATTGTTACAGAAGTAAACAACTCCTTGACTCAAAAAAAAGAAAAATTGCAGAAATAAAATAATGGGTTGTCTCCCATAAGCGCTTTTCTTTAACGCCTTTCAGCTAGGCGCAGAAAGTAAGAATCAAGTGTTTCCAAAGACATTAAAATCTCCCAACCTTTCGGTGGGGTCATCTTTTTTGATCGGGAAGAAGAACCTCCGATTGATAGGAGCATTAAATTTCATAAACCCATACTTTGCATTGATAAAACCCCCATTACTCTTTAAAAAGGATCTCCCTAAAACAATATGGTTGGGAGATTTTGCAAGGATCATGAAATTCACAGGGATGGTCTTATTTTGAACAGTGACCATAATATCATTAATAATCCCATGCTTCTTGTGATTGTTCCATCAGCATGAAAATGAAAAACAGGGTAATCAACCATATTATCAAATTTTAATAGATCATAAACCATTTTAGGCATGATGGACATTGTTGAACCAAGGTCACAGTAGGCACGAAACTTTTCATTACCAATATTATCTCAATGAATGGTTCCCAATCATTTTTTAACTCAACTAAAGGTTGTTCTTTAAGATTATGGCTCAGAGTTAAATTATCAATTGACTTTTCTATTTTATCTAGCTTAGTGAATATCCCAGTTTCGTCCACCATTGGGAAATTGACAAACCACTCAAAATATTATGAGCTTTTGTTGTATCAAACTCAGAAAAGGTTTCCCCTACCATGGTATCTAGAGCATGTTGATAAACAGAAAATAAACCATAGTAGAATTTTTTATAAGAACTCTCAAATCCATCTTATGTTGCACCTTCTTGTGCAATTCCAAAATTCTCTCCCAGGCATTCCTAAAGGATTCCCCACTTTTTTGTTTAAAGGTAATAATTTCTCCCACAGGTGGCACTACGGAAAAAGAGAGCTAGACATGATAACAAGACTGAAAAATAACAATTCGAAAATAAAAGTAACTAATTTTTTTGTGTTTTTGATAAATAAAGCAAACAAGACTAAATAAAAATAAACTAAGCAAGACAATAACAAAGTAAAGAGATTGGAAGCGTGAAACTCCCCTTGCAGAAATCCTCTTGCTCCCCGGCAACGGCGCCAGAAAAAGAGTTGATTGCGTGGATCACACGTTCGTTGGGAGACCCCAAGAGGAAGGTATGATGCAGTGTAGCAGCAGTTTCCCTCAGTATGAAACCAAGGTTTAATCGAACCAGTAGGAGCAAGAAATCACTTCTGAAGGTTGTTGGTGGCGGAATATGGCACGGCGCAACACCAGGGAATCCGGCGACCGACGTGGAACCTGCACACAACACAATCAAACTACTTTGCCCCAACGAAACAGTGAGGTTGTCAATCTCACCGGCTTGCTGAAAACAAAGGATTAAACGTATGGTGTGGAAAACAGTAGTAAATTGCAGAGAATGAAAAGGAACAATGTTTGCAGTTGGTTGTATTATCAGTGTAAAAGAATGGACCGGGGTCCACAGTTCACTAGTGGTGTCTCTCCATAAAAGATAACTAACATGCTGGGTGAACAAATTACAGCTGGGCAATTGACAAAATATTGAGCGCATGACAATGCATATATATGACATGATGATTACTATGATATTCATGTGGGCATTACGACAAAATACATAGACCGTTATCCAACAGCGTCTATGACTAATAATCCACCGCCAGGTTGTCATACCGAGTTCCCCGTTGGTATTAAGTTGCAAGCAACGGATAATTGCATTAAGTAATGTGCGTAATGTAAACAAATGCATTAGACCTAACGGCGCACCCTTAAGCTAAGCATCGGTTATTTTATCCCTAGTGGCAACAGCACATCCACAATCTTAGAAGTTATTGTCACTCTCCCAGATTACCGGAGGCATGAACCCACTATCTAGCATAAATACTCACTCTTGGAGTTACAAGCATCTACTTGGCCAAAGCATCTACTAGTAACGGAAAGCATGCAAGATCATAAATAACATATAAGATAGATTGATAATCAACTTGACATAGTATTCAATATTCATCGGATCCCAGCAAACACAACATGTAGCATTACAATAAGATGATCTTGATCATGATAGGCAGCTCACAAGATCTAAACATGATAGCATAAAGTGGAGAGACAACCATCTAGCTACTGCCATGGACCCGTAGTCCAAGGATGAACTACTCACGCATCACTCCGGAGGCAGGCATGGTGATGTAGAGCCCTCCGGTGATGATTCCCCTCTCCGGCAGGGTGCCGGGAAGAGCTTCTGAACCCTCCTGAGCTAGGGTTGACGGCGGCGGCGTCTCTGGAACTTTTCGTGGATAATGGCTCGGGTGTTTAGGGTTTTCGCGTCGGGAAGAATAAATAGGCGAAAGGGCGGCGGCTGCGGAGCCACGAGGGCCCCACACCACCCCACGGCGCGGAGGGGGGCCGCGTGGCCCCATGGTGTGGGTGCCACGTGGCCTCCTCCGTCTCTCCTCTGGACTCCGTCTTCGTGTTGGAAAAATAGGAGGTTCTGTCCAAGTTTCGTCCAATTCCGAGAATATTTCCAGACTAGCTTTTCTGGAATACAAAAACAGCAAAAACAGGAACTGACACTGTGGCATCTTGTTAATAGGTTAGTCCCAGAAAATGCATAAAAATGCTATGAAGTGTATATAAAACATGTAACAATTGGTATAATATCAACATGGAACATCAGAAATTATAGATACGTTTGAGACGTATCATGCGGCGTCACGACACCCGCGTAGGGGAAGTTGCACGATGGGAGAATGCGCAACGACACCCTTGTAGAGGTGGGTCGTGGCACGGTAGACGCCTCGAGGGGAGGATGGATCGGGCCAAGGGGAGTTGGACGACCTTGGCCATGTTCCCTCGGTGTGGGAGCAGTCCGCTCTGGGGGGGCGCGGCATGGTGGCATGAAGCAGAAAGAGGGAGAGCGGCGCGGCGACGGGAAGCCGATGGCAAGTGGTGTGGCCAAGGTGTGAGGAGCTCCTCTCATCTCTCCCCACAAAGAGGGAATGAGGTGTCTCTTGTGGGTTGAAGTCACCTTGCCTCCTCATGTGTGTGTGTGTGTGTGTGTGTGTGTGTGTGTGTGTGTGTGTGTGTGTGTGTGTGTGTGTGTGTGTGTGTGTGTGTGTGTGTTTGTGTGTGTGTGTGTGTGTGTGTGTGTGTGTGTGTGTGTGTGTGTGTGTGTGCCCATTACATAGTGAGGCGTGGTATGGCATCTTACAAGCATATTCTAGGGTATATGCATTCCTAGTGGTGGTGGGGAGAAAATATCTATATATCTTTCTACTTAGGCTTTTCTTTCTTTGAGGCTACTGGATCCCATTAATGAGCATACTATTTACACTAGACACCCCTAACATGTTCGGTATGAGCCTATTTATGCTTATTATATGGATGACCTTAGGGCTACATCTTCATACTCCATATCTTGTCACGTCTGGATCTCCTGCTCTATCTTCTGGATTGTGATTCCGTCTTTTTTGGCGGGTTAGGGGCTTCGTTTATCCTCGTGATAGAATCTTCCGATGATTCCAGTATTTTTCCTTTAGACATGCGGTCCATGTGATGGACCCGCATATAGGGTGATCACTGGGAGCTGAGAGGGGCATGCGTGGCGCCCCTATGGTCTAGGCGTGCGGGGCGCCTCATGCACCCTGTAGGTAAACCGCGTGCCCACATTGACCTACGTGGTATACCGGCTTTTCGTGGGGACCAATGGGAGTTTTCTATGGGATAGAGGTGGGCCCGTGGGGATCCTACGTCGCCACGCCGCCCTCCTGGGTGGACATGTCTAGATCCTTCTCCGTGGTGTGTGGGTAGTAGTCCTCTGCTTTGTGCGCGTCATGGTACGTATCCGCTCTTCGTGGGTCCTCTGGGCATATCAAGCGATGGCCCCTTCTATGATGGTTATTTCCCAGGAGGGCATATTCACTGGTGGAATCATGGGTAAGTCTCACTACGCGGCATGACTTGTCGTATATACAAACATGCGTTGACTTGGGGTCAAACTAAAGTTCCGTGTCACCACATTCATATAATGCAAGCAACGGGATAATTGATAATTAAATGGTGAATCCACTCCTCATAATTGCAGGAAGCACATTTCTTGTCATCATTCCATTTATGCTTTACAAATCTTTCGTAAGTATGTCTTTTTATATAGGAACCATATAAAGATCATTATCTTTAGAGGTACTTTCAGTTTTCAGATATATTTGCGAAGAAATATAGTAAAGCATGGAGATCATGAGTTACTTGGTACATTAATTGGTAGTAACAATTTATGATATGAAAGGTAGTACTAAAATCATGAGTTACCTGCTACTCCCTCTGTTTTGGTTTACAAGTCATACACATATCCCTAGATTGTTAATTTTACGAATGTAATATTAAGTGTGTGTTACAAAAATTATATCAGTAAAAACTTCAAATGTTATATTTCCTAATGGTATACTTTTTGTCATATAAACTTCATATTACGTTGGTCAAATTAACAATCTAGGGATACGCGCAAGACTTGTAAACCGAAACTGAGGGAGTACACTAATTAGTCAAAATCATTTGGTGATTTACATTTACTGTTTCATAGAACGTTGCAATAATTGAAAACAAACTTTAGTTCTAGAAGCAAATTCCGGCATGGTTGAAACAAATGTTGTTGTATTGAGCAGGGAGATCATGCATTATTTGTTGCATTAATTGGTTGAAAGAATTCATGATTTGAAGTGGGGTTAAAGATAGAAGTAATCTCCTACATTAATTAGCCAAAATATTTAGTGGTTAACATTATTTGTTTCATGCAAAGTTTGCGTGCATGCTTCACGATTTAGTATTCCCTTCGTCTGAAATTACCATGTGTTATGGGTTTGTTCAAGGTCAAACTTTTTAAAATTTGACCAAGCATATAGAAAAAAGGATAACATCTATATAATATAAAGTGTATATAATACAAAAAGATATTTTACGATGATTTTAATAATATTTATTTATATTAAAGATATTGATATTTTTTCCTATGGCAAAGTTTGACTTTGACAAAATTTAGAACGCGGTGTAATTCGGGAGTAGTCCCATGATCCCATCTGGAGGTAGGGTTGTATACCCCTATATCTCGGGATCAGGAGAGATATGAACACATTTTGATAACCATTCATTAATTCAGGCCATCCAGCGCCTCGATCGACTCAAGTTTTTCCCCTGGGATCATGATGCCACTTTTTCGGCCTATTTGGATTCGGGGCCGACGTCGATCAAGCTAGTGTGTGTGCCTAGTGATTGCAATAATACACTATCCTCCGATCCGCCGAGCTGTGGGGACAACAAGATCCTGGACCCTCTCTCATCTTTCTCTCTCTCGCTCGCTCCACCACGCGGCCGCGCTCTCTCCCTTTATTTCTCTCTCTTTATTTCGCGGCTCACTCAATAAGTAGAGAATCTTTAGCGTAGGATTTCTCTTGATTGTCAGCATCGATCCCCCCCCCCCTTCCTTCCTTCATATAAACTTCCTCGACTCGTCGTAGAGGCATCTGCACTAATCTCGCACTGCAACAATCCCCTAAATCTCTCTCTCCCCAAGGCCAAGAGAGCCTTGACGGAAGAAGAAGAGGAGGAAGAAGAAGAAGGAGGAGGGCCTCCAAGGCGGCGTCCCCTGCAACGTCTCGAGCAAAAATTTTGGATCTTCGAGGAGCTGGACGGCGCATGCACCTGGCTAGGGCTCCGAATTAAGGTGATTCTTTTTCTCTCTCTGCGCTTCCCTGCATGCCATCGCTTGCATGCACGCGCCTCTTAGTTCTCATCGCCATGGAAGGTTACAAAAATCAAACTCCCATGGAGGATCAGTGGGCTCTGAGGCTAGCTGGGCACATTCTTTTCGTCGCCAACATGAAAAATATTTCTGAACCCCCAAAACTGAACTTCCTCGTTGGTTCTTCCTTCCATAGTATCAACAAAGAAAACAAATTATTTTCTAGAGTCTTAGGTGTCATTTTAATCATTCTTGGAGCCTTTATTATGCATGGGTACAGTTGGAGGAAGGCGCAGAAACAGTTCTCTTTTGGCCATTTTTAGAGATAAAATGGAAAATTTCAATGGAGATCACCCATTCTGGAAAAGTACGTGCAATGATGTTTGCTTGCCGTCCACATGTAGTAACTGCCTCCTGTCTATTTCCTTTGTTAATTTCCGTTTCATGTTTTTGAGAAGAAAAAAAACGTGTACTTCATGTTTTCATTTGCATTTCCAGTTCATACATTGAATACTACTTGTACTGGCTAGCTTTGCCGATGGAGGCAGGCCGGACGCACCAGCTGCGAAACATTAAACCCATGTGTCGCATGGTCCTTGATTTCCATCCATCTTGCAACCAACCTCCCTGACGTGCTAGCTCATCTTCCATTGAACCTAGCATTTGCTGTACATTTCATGCTAGCTGCGCTTGATGTTTCAGTCCACATCGATCTCCCCCCTAGTTAGTTAATCAGTGACTTCATTCCGAATTACTGAAAAAGAAGGCGTAGCAGTCTGATTTTCTTTGAACTACTATTCATCCAGGTATATGTCTGGAAAAGAATATAATTAAGCCCAAAATCTGCATCTTTCAATTGTAGGCAGTCAATCAAAATCCATATATATATTCATGTAGTAGCATGCAGTTAGGTACTGACCTTCTTGTTGGCAAAGGCTGCAGTTGCACCCTGAGGCCTGCATACATAAATGGACAGTGGGATGATGCCAAGTTGCCAACATCTTGTGCAGAAAAGGGAGGACACCAAAGGAGAGGAGGAGCAAGAGCAAGCTAGCAACAAGTCATGCATACATGCATGATGGGGCCTTGAGCTTGTGGTGGTGCAGCCTGAGGCACTATTTCATCTGAAACCAGCACAGAGCAGTAGTGCCATACATATATCACCACAGTTTGTTCCCCTTCCTTTTTCAAGCCACACTGCAGGCAGAGTGCAGACCTCTCTTTCTCTCTCCTGAATGTTTATGCTACAAGCTGGAGTTTGGTGCATGATGAGGCTTCAAGGGACATGAGTTGCATGGAGGCCCCATATGTCTTCCTTAATGCCTTGATGCTTTGAGCACTCAACAAAATACTAGGCACACACACATACATGCATAAAACTAACACACCAGATTTCAGGGATCCCGAATTCTCACGATTCATGTTTGCTTAGACGGTTTTTGCTCTCCTGAAAAGCTTGCCTTGAATTAATATCTGTTGTTTCACCATCAACCTAGATTCAACCCAGTATCTAGGTATCTTATCTCTCACTCCTTTGAGGGAAATCTCATTACCTTATCCTGGATTTTTGCTTCCTTAAAAAGCTACCTCCCACAGTACCTGTGTCACTAATGTGGCAAACACAGTCTTTGTATTGGATGTTGAGTGTGCACACAGGTCACATCAACATAGAGGTGAGGTGAGCCTAATCAAACCACAGGACCCCTAAAATTCCACCATGTGTGCCTGTGTGACACAAGTTATGAAGTCATGCTTGCATAAACCCCAACGAAATGCATACAAAAAATCACATCAGCAACATACATTTTTTCTTAAAGAATTTCTGAAGGTGAAAGGCTGTTGAGAGCTAGGAAGGATGGGGCTCACAGAAAGCTGGCTGCTATAACACACACAGAGAGTGGAATCTGTGGTCCTGAAAGCTCCTCTCGCTTAAGAGTGTATAGATATTAGCAGGGACCTGATTGTGCCTTTTCTCTAAAGGAGATCAAGGGCCACATTTTACCATGACCTTGAGGTTCAGCTTTTTCGCTGTCAGATCTTAATGTTTTGTGATTTTCTCTATAGTTCATCAAGGTATGGATCCACTTAATTAATTAACATGATGACGATAATGATGCATTGCATCTTTTTTGTTTTCTTGAGTTTTTGTATATTTGGTCAAACTTCATTTTATTGATAGTACTTTTTGTCCACAAGTTTATGTCTCTTTCCGTGTCAAGTTTTTTCATGCTCATAATCAGTTGCTTGTTTAATTTGGCAGAACTTGTATGTTCTTTAGTTCTAGCTAAAATTGTCAAAACAAGCTGTAGCAGTAGTTATCCGAAACCTAAGTGATTTATCAAAATTATTTTATCTATTTTTTGTTCTAGGTTGTTATAATTTGTAACCAAATGAGTTCTTTACAATTAATATTCTTTCAACCAAAAAATTGACGAATCACTGCCTATGCTCTGTATTTTCTGAAATCTTGATGTTTGTTCAGGAATCAACGCAGAGCATCTGTAGCAGATCAAGAAGTCCTTGACAATGAAGTACATGAAGCTTGGGACGAAGCCTGACACATTCTACACCAAACAGGCCGTCAGGTAACTACGCAAATTTTCATCTTTTCAGCCAATATTTGTTTTTACTGGGTGTAACATTTTGAGAGAGAGGTTACCCAATTCAACATTACAGTGTCAACAATTAATACAGGGTTTACTTGTGGCTTGGCAGGTCAGTAGCGTCAGACATACCTGCTGATCTTATCATACATGTCAACAATACGAAGTATCAGCTGCACAAGGTATATTTGATCATCGATGAAAATGATCATCATTTTATTTTATTTTATTTTTATTTCCTGTATTCATCGTAGAGTGCTAATTTTTAGGCAAATGTGTACTTGTCGTAAGAATCATCGCCTCAAAATTAATTTATATGAATATCAGGTCAAGTGAAATGCCTTAGGTTGAAGCTCATCCCCTGAAAAGATTTGTTACATAATGCACAGTTGATAAACAAAGGGATTCTTGGTCATCGACTCTAGTCGCACACATCTATACAACACTCTAAATTGTTATGGCATGAAACTACGTGGCAAGGATAGGAGTTTCTGAACCATTGATCCATCTTTCTCAGATAGTTTATCAGCTCACATGCTAGCCTTTACCATTTCCTTTCCTTAAGACAAGTCACTGGTGGCCTAATGATGATAAGTACTAAGGCGCCTTTACTAAGCCAATCGCCGCTCGCAATGATTAGCGTGATAGATCAAAGACTAAGCATGATCTCAAACCGACTCTACCTTTGTTTAATTATTCTTTTCGAATTTCATACCTACATCGGTTTGGGTTCATAGGACTGCGGATCTGCTTTATCAAGACTGTCAAGGTTCACTTGCCAAAGGAAGCTTAATCAATGTGTGCCGCTCCCTTTTCAGATCCACGCTTCAAAAGCTTATTCTGAATAACATGCAAACCTAGCTAGTAAGGTGATAAGCAAGTTGGTAGACTAGAGTGAGGCTCTCTTTCGTCCTGTCTTCTGAGTGTCACTGGTTGGTGACTGACGGGCCGTAGTGATGCATGCGCACTGCTCTGCTCAGGCTCTTGCTTGATCATGAATCTTGGTTTTGGCTAAGATTCCGGGACTAATTTCCACAATAAGTGGACACAGATATGCAAAATGTTTCAGACTGAATGCATGAGCACAAAAATATAGGGGCAGAACTGTGAGCAGAACTTTAGCAGTGATTCTAACTTAAGAAATTTGTGACACGGTGAGTCTGAATTCACTTTCTAGTAAGAACCTACATAACTGTCAAAGTAGCCACATTGAATGTAAAGCACAGAACTATTGGTTTCAATTTTCTCCGTATAAAAAAGGAAAATTTCAGATAACATCATGCCTAAGATCACACCCAGAAGTAAAAAGAGTTGGACAAAAATAAAATGTTAATCTTGACACTATGGCAGCTAGGAATTTTGGTCCTTTTCCCCTTTCCAATGTCCAGCCTCTTGATTTCAGGTGTTTTTACCCTGTAGTTCCCCCTCCTCCTCAAGTGCGGCCTCCTGCAGCGCCTCTGCTCCGACACCGACGACGGCGAGCCGGTGCCTGTGGAGCTCCACGACATCCCAGGCGGCGAGGACGCCTTTGAGATCTGCGCCAAGTTCTGCTACGGCATCGCTATCAGCATCAGTGCCAGCAACTTCGTGCCGGCGATGCTGGCTGCCCGGTTCCTCCGCATGACGGAGCACGTCGCCAAGGGGAACCTCGTCGCCAAGCTCGAGACCTTCTTCGACACCTGCGTCCTACAGGGGTGGAGGGACTCCATCGCCACGCTCCAGGCGGCGTGGCTGATCTCCGGCTGGTCCGAGAGTCGCATCGTCCAGCCGTGCATCGACTCCATTGTTGAGAAGATCCTCCTCCCAACTTCAAAGGTTACTTAGTTAGTTAGTGAGTAGATTTGTGATTGATAGTGCTGGCTAATTTGGCGCCAAAATTTGAATGGTTTTTGTTCTGTGTGTGTGCGTGTGCAGGTTGCGTGGTCGTACACATACACGAGGCCGGGGTACACGAAGAAGCCCCACCAGTCGGTGCCCAAGGACTGGTGGACGGAGGACATCTCGGAGCTGGACATCGAGGTGTTCCGGTCTGTCGTCTCCACCGTGCGCGCCGCGCGCATGCTCCCCCGCCGCTCATCGGCGAGGCGCTACACGTCTACGCGTGCAAGCACCTTCCCGACCCGCTCTACGGCGGCAGTGGTGCCGGCGCCAACGGCCAGGCGCAGAGCTCCTCGATGGCGGCGACCGAGGACGAGGAGACGATCGCGAAGCAGAGGCGCGTCCTGGAGACCGTCGTCACCATGATCCCCGCGGACGCTGGGTCGGTCACCGGACGGTTCCTTCTTCGGCTGCTGCGCGTGGCGAACTACGTCGGCGCGTCGTCGTCGACGCGCGCGCAGCTGATCCGACAAGCCGGGTCCCAGCTCGACGAGGCCAAGGCGGTGGACCTGCTCATCCCGCTGCCGTCAGACCCGCGGGCGTATGACGTCGGCGCGGCGGAGGCCGTGCTGGAGCACTTTCTCGCACAGTTCCAGCGGCCGGCGGTGCCCGAAGAGCGCCGGCGGATGAGCGTCGCCATGGAGAAGGTGGTCAGGATCTTCGACGAGTATCTGCAGACGATCGCGCTCGACGGAGAGCTCCCCCTTGGAAAGTTCGTCGACCTCGCCGAGTGCTTGCCGGACATCGCCCGGAACGACCACGACGGCCTCTACCACGCCATCGACACCTACCTCAAGGTCACAAACTAATTAAGAGCAACGTACGTATGTTAACTTTTCATGAGATGATCTCGTCTGATCGATCGATCGATCTCGGTTGTGCGCGTGCAGGAACACCCGGACCTAAGCAAGGCGGACAAGAAGCGGCTGTGCCGGCTGATCGACTGCCGAAAGCTATCGCCGGACGTGCGGGCGCAGGCGATATCCAACGACCGGATGCCGCTCCGCACCATCGTGCAGCTCCTCTTCGTCGAGCAGGAGAGAACAATCGGCGCGGGCGGCAGCCATGGCGTCGCGCCGCCGGACCAGGCCTCCGTCGATGCCGTCTCCAGGCTCACGATCATAGACAGAGACGAAGAAACGGCCGCCACAGACCACAAGTCGGACTTGCACCGGCCACGGCGGGGCGTCCGTGCAGAACGGGCGCAGGTTGAAGCGGCTGCCATGACGAGGTCGCTGTCCGCGTCGACAAAGACGGCGGCGACGAAGGATAGGACAGCGGAGGAGAGGGGAGCAGGCTGAGGAACAAGTGAAGTGTAATAAAGGAGCTTTAAGAATTGATGGCCAGGGATGAGCTCAGGATGAACCCACATGGGACATGGCCAATTTCTTGCTTCTAATCCCGATTCTTCCTTCACAATTTGTTGATACTTGTGATTCTTGATCATTTTTATTTCTTCTCACTTGTTTTTATTTCAGTGAATCCCATTTTTTTGGTGGGAGATGTGACGGGGGCATCCGGATTGAGAAGGTAGATTTTGTAATTAAATGGATGGGAAATAATAATTAAGTGGCTATAATCATACAATTTAGGATAGCTCGCTAACCAAAGGTGTCCATGCATGTTCATCTTATTCTTATTCTTCAATTGTATCATTTAGTTCTTGAGATTTCTGAGATGTTCAATAGATATTGATGCAACAAAAAGAATGTATTGACTTGCAAGTTTCAATACAAACATATACGCCGAGCCTTTAATTAACACTTGTCACCTTTAGTTCCCGTTGAGTCAAAACAAGGACAGAAGTGGGATGTAATTCCTTTTATCAACTAGCTCTCAAACTTGAGCATCTAAAAAAGGCTCTCAAATTTGAGACATCTTATCTCTCACGGTATATGCACTAGATTCACCGACAAATTTGACGGCCGATAGTATGTGTTTCAATCTAATTAAAGCACAAACACAAGCGAATAACCCCTTTACATAATTTCTCCTAATCGTTAGGCACCCGCGGTGAGCCAAAACCTAGCCTCCTTAATGTTGTCGAGGAGCACAAAATGTGGTGATTGCTTGTTGCGGAAGACCCTTGCGTTTCTTTCATTCCAAATCTCTCAAAACACAAGAAGGCCAAGGGAAGCGACTGCCTTCCGATGTGCGGCCGAGGAGCCGGTCATAAGACCCCACCAACTTTTGAGGGAAGGGTTTTCCAAAAGGTGTGGATCGATGGTGTATAGTCCAAGCCAATCCTTAATATAGTTCCAAATTATCACGGTGAAACAACAATGGACAAAGAGGTGGTCCTCCGACTCCGTGGTTCTCTTGCAAAGAGGACAAGGGCCGCAATTCGGCCACCCCCTTTTTGCGAGGCTATCCAACGTCCAAAGTCTATTTCGGAAGCCATGCAAAGAACTTCACTTTGCGAGGGGGCCAATTATTCCAAACCAATTTCTTCATGTCATTAGAGATGGCTCCCAAGAATTGTGCCTTATAAGCCTACACCGCCGAGTATTTCTCCACTAGCCGAAAGCTCCATAGGATTTCATCATCAACTTCCTCATCTAGGACCATGTTTGGTAGTCTCGTCCAAAGATCAACGAATTGTTCCACATGCGCGATAGTGAAATTAGCATCAAGCTTGATCTTGGCAATCCAACTATGCTCATGTAAGGCACTCGCCACACTCCATTTCTTTCTTTGAGAGGCAGAAAAATAAGGGGAGCAATGTCCTTTGGCTTAGCCCTATCGATCCAAGGGGCATCCCAAAAGGGAGTCTTCTTCCCATTTCTAACAGTGATGGTAGTGCCATCATAGAAGATGTACATGCCCTCGTTTCATGCAAGGATTTCGCATGCCACTCCGAATTTAGTTGCCCCCCCCCCCCCCCCCCCCCCCCCCTCTCTCAAGTTTCTTCAAATTGTTACACACTTCGGGAGGGACATTGAGCGGAGTCAAATGGTATATAGCTTGAAAGGCGAGCACGGATTTGACAAGATCGCTACATCCGGCCGTGTTGAAGTATTTCCCATTCCAAGTTCGAATTTTATTGGCCATTTTTTCTTCAAGAGGTTGAAAATCGGCTCTCCTAAGGCGACGAACTGAGCCAGACCAAGACATTTCATGGGGAAGGTGTGGTCCGCTTCGCCAGAAGTCTCGAAGAGTATCATCAAGGCTGGCATCTCCACAGCGGATAGGGACAATAGAGCTTTTTTGGAGGTTTGTGCAAAGACCCATGATCTTGCTGAACGAAGTGAGGATGGTAGAGAGGTTTGAATGTCCTCTTTATGAGGAGCCACAAAGACAGCTAGCGTTTTTAATTAATAGACCGAGACAAAACTTTTGTCGCGGGTTTTAAGAAAATCTAGTTAAACCTCATCCTGGTGTCTACTCCACCAGGCTAGAATGCGCAAGGGTTTTTTTGTTTTTTATCGAGCAACTAGTACCAACAAGTTCACTTGAAACATAAGTTAATGATTGGAAGATGATGTTATACATATACTTAGCATTAAATGGATTTCTTTTTTGTGATATTCTGTCCAGTTAGAATACATCGCAAATAAGCGAGACTTAGTATATGTAGACTATTTATTGATGATACAGAAATTCAGCGAAACCATATTTGATTCACTCAATATTCTCGTATACAACTTAGGTACAGGATTATGGGGATAAAGAGGAGTTCTGGGCTTGTTTCTATTTCTCGATTCTTCCCAACACTTTTACACATAATACCCAAAAATACTACGGAAGTACAACCTACTCGAACAATCCCTTTCAAATGGGGAAAATATATCATATAGACCTATCTTGCAATAAATGTAGAAAATAACTTTTCAGGTAACCCTTTTGCACGTACATCTGCGAGTTGACTAGTTGATGTAATATATGGTAAAAAATATATTCCTCTATCCAACTTTTCTTTAATGAAGTGTCTATCAATTTTAACATGTTTTGTTTTGTCATGTTAAATAGGATTATTAGCAATGTGGATAGGGGCTTTGTTATCACTTATCACAGCAGAACATTATGGGATTAAATTTATACAACTTCAGTTATATTAGAATTATCTTTAACCATGACAGCATACCATGGGTGGCCACGGATATTGTGATCACGCTTGAATAAATGGGAATCTTCATCGTCTACAACATTGTTTATGCAACCCTATGGACCTGTGCCTCCTACGGAACAAATAACCTCCATTCCGTTCACCAAGGTGAGATTGTGAGAAAAAGGGTTAGATTTCTTGACCTACCCTTATGCTCTATCTCTCATACAATTAGATTTACACCTCAAATCCATAAATTTATGAGATCTGGAGTGTTTTGAAGACCAAAATTTTGTGAGATATTTGTGAGAGCTTCATGATCCAAATGCTAGCCTAGTTTTGTTACTTTTTGGAGAGTGTGCGTCTGTGAAAGATCCAGAAGTTTTTGAAGGCCGGTGATCGCCAACTTGGTGTGAAAATCCCTTCTTAGTGGTTGGTATGGACTAGGTGTCCTAGCTCAAAAAGAAATAGCTTGGTTTTTGTGACCAAGAACTTTGTGTCCTAACCTTCTCCAATGTCAACCATCCAAACCTTAGGATATTCCTGATGTTTGCGATCCCCTTACTTTGCTCCTTTACTTATTGCATTCTAGTTTTCCGCAAGAATTTTCTTTATAGAATTGCTTGTCTATGGTGTTTTAGGCTATCATAGAAATAAACTTACTAAAACTGAAAACTTCCACTAATATTTCAAGCAACGCCTATCCACCCCTATAGTCGACGTATATGATCTTTCAACGTCATCCCCACATCCCCACCAGGACGCATAGATAGGAGAGCCTTGATGTGGCACGCGCTGGTGGACGAGGACACGATGTCAGAGAGCCGCGGAACGGTGGCACGGATGCAAGACAAGCGGATGAGGAGACAGGCATTCACAACACTACGGTGGGGAGGAAGAGGTGATAGACGTAGTCAGCACCAGCGCAATCTCCCTCATGGCCACGAGCTCGCGCGGAAGCGGGAGAGCGTTGAGGCAGCGAGCAACGGCGAGGGGATGGTGGATTTGGCCAGAGGTGGAGGCGGCGCGGTGGAGTGATGTGAGCCAAGGAGAGAGGGGGTGAAGTGGAGAAATTTCTGAATATTGCGGGCGTTGTGAATATCTACTATTGTTTTATATTATCTTTCTTATGGACGCGACTACGTTTAGGGCCCCCTGAAAATAGCCAAACCCAGCGGGCGTTTCGATAGCCCTGCCATCACCGTACACCACGTTTGCATGCATGAACTAACCAACAAAATTGCTGATGTCATCTCGCATTAAATGCAAAATTTGAAAATTTAAAAAGTTTTATAGCTCAAACCATTTATCCGTTTTATGATCCGTTTTCACCGTTGGACTAGTCGCGTCGAGATCTTCGAAACTAGAGCCCATATTGATATGTTCTGACAAAAAAAAATTGGACCCAAAAGTTACCCACTAGTAACATGTGAGTTATCTAGACTGTAGTATGTAAGTTACCCACCATATCAACGATTAAATTTTTGGCTCGAAACTATATCCTACTATTGATTGTTCCTTTCAAAATTTTCGAGGTTTGAAATTACCAATTGAGTTGCCACATTGGGATGTTAATAAATCATGAACACATGGATAACTTCCATGGTTTTCAAGGCGTCCCTAAAAGCGACGCTTAGGTGCTAAGGCACCCCCTTACATCTTAGAAAACGATCGCGTTAGGCGCTTAGGCTCCTAAGGCTTCCAGTGGCGATGCTTACGTGCTAAGGTGTGCCGTCCGCCTTAGGACGCATTACCACCTTACAAAGCATGGTAACTTTATCAGTATCGGGTGGCTAACTCCATCAATATTAGGTGGATAACTATTACCGAAAGAGTATGGTAACTATATCGTTTTCGTGGTGGATAACTGAGTCATGAACACATGGATAACCACATAAGTACTGTGCGGATAACTCCATAAGTACTAGGTGGGTAACTATTACTGAGAGACGAGCTTAACTCCATCGATTTCGTGGTGGATATTCGCATCATGAACACATGGGTAACTTCATTCGTATTGTGTGGGTAACTATTATCGAGAGTCTAGGGTAACTAATCAATTTCGTGGTGGAATACCTGCATCATGAGCACATGTGTAACTTTATAAGTATTGTGTAGGTAACTCTATCAGTACTAGATGGGTAACTATTACCGAGGGGGGATAACTAAATCGATTTCGTGGTGTATAGCCGCATCATGAACACATGTGTAACTTCATCGGTACATGGTGAGTAACTTCAACAAAACTAGGTGGGTAACTATTATCGAAAGAGTATGGTTAAGTTGGTAACTCAATCAGTACGTGGTGGTCCGGCGCCACTCCGACGAGATCTCGACGTGGTGGTCTGGCGAGAGTCGTCGCGCATGGGATGCCGGCGACGCGACACCCGGCGAGAGACGTCCTCGACTCTCGGCCAACAACATATTCGGTCTGCCTGGGGCGACGAAGAACGGTCGATCAAGACGGTGGCTCGGCCAACGACGCCGGCGAGCGAGACGACGACACGCGGCCGACCGTCACACAAACACACATGTCACAAATTGCCGTAGTAAAGTTCACACGTTAAGTCCGGCGAGACTTCGACGAGATACCGGCGTGGTGGTCCAGCAAGAGTCGTCGCGCACTGACGAGCCTGACCAACAATATATTCGGTCCGCCTCGACTAGGCGACACATATAGGGGTTAAGCGAGACAACGGCTTGGTCAACGACGCCGGCGAAGCGAGGCCTCGGCAAGCTGCCGACCGTCACACAAACACACACCTCACAAGTTGCCATACTAAAAGTTCACATGTCTACGTCAACAATATGTACTCTCTCCGTTCCATTTTAATTGACTCACATGTACCTACATATGGATGCATCTAGACACGTTTTAGTGTTAGGTACATCCATATCTAGATATATGTGACTCAATTAAAATGGAACGGAGGGAGTATAACGGTACAATCCGATTGTCCACGAGACCAAATCCATTAAGGGTGTGTTTGGTAGCCTGTGCCACCCTGCCTTTCCTATCTCTTCTCATACAAGCTAGCCCACTCCATACAAGCTGAGCTGAGATTTTTGAATGTGTTTGGTAGCCTGTATCAGGTGAGACATGCTGAGCTGAGATGCTGTTTGTTAGCCTGTATCACTTGACACGAGCTAAGCTAAGATGTTGTTTGGTAGCCTGTTTCTGAGCTGAGATATAAAATACGTATTTCATGAAGGACATCATTATTTTTAGCACATAAATAAGACGTTTTAGCAATACTATGACATTCTAGCAACAAGACAACACCAAAACAGGACATTGTAGCACCAAAATATCATTCCAACAGTATATAATAAATTTCAAGACCAAAATATGACATTTCATCAATATATAATAAATTCTAGCACGAAAATAAAGACAATCCAACACCAAAATATGAGAAGCTCGATTCCTGCGGGTACGCGCGCGACTCGTTTTGTGTACGCGCTCGCCCCGGTCGAGTTGAGAAGCTCGATTCCAGCTTCTCATGTGGGCAGGGCTAAGAGACATTTTTGCATCCGATGGGTAGAGCTGAGAGGCCTAATACGGGCCACCAAACACCCAAAATCCGGGTGACCTGAGATTTTCTGGGGTGGCACGAGCTACCAAACACACTCTAAGTCGCACAACTGCTAGCAGAGTAGCTACGAACCTTTAATCCGTCACGTACATGCTCACGTAAGCTGGTAGACATGAGGATGAGGGTGCCACGTGCAGCCTTGAGAGTGGATAGAAGAGAATAGTGGTGGTACGGTTGGAGGATGTGCTGCTTAGCTGCTAGCTGCTGCCCAGCGAAAAAGTCAGCGAGATGAGAGACCGACCGCACGTTTTTCCTAGGTTTGACTGGTTCCGTCGCGGCGGACGTCGTGACGCGGGATTGGGATAAGAATCGGACGGTTTACGAGAGTCCGTTGGGTTTGGCTAACTTCAGACCGCCCTGAACATAGATTTCCCGCTTTCTTATTTATCGTAGCTGTACTGGTGGCTTTGATAACCTATAGTTCATTACGGTTTTCATCCATAGAAAGACCAGCCCAAAACCTCCAGCAAACTTGACCATGCAAAACACAAATTTCATAAGCAAAGCTTGATAACTCGATTACTTGGAAGAGATGATGAGACAAGTAGCAAGGATAATTCTGTTCTTTACTTCTTCGGAGCTTTTTTTGACATATTCTTTCTTCAATGTTTTTTATTTTTGAGAACTTCTTCAAAGTTACTACAAAGAAATCTCACACGTTATCTATCTCGATTACTTGGAAGTAGTAGTTTTTTTCTTCATTGGAGAATCGATACAGTCTCTCGCATCTCGCTTCTCTCTCAAAAAAAAAAAAACGCTACCCTGATGGCGTTACCTTATTGTACGTCTTCTTCACCTGCTGGCGTTCGCATCGGTCTACGTCTTGCCCAGGTGTGTAACAGAAAGAGGCAGTCCGCTCTAGGGTTAGGTGCCGCCGCCGCCGCCGGCCGGACCACCGGAGCTCCCGCCGCCGCCGTCCCCCTTCCGCTCAAGATTGGAGTCCCCTCCCTCGTCACCGCGTTCAAGTCGACTCCGCCGCCGTCGGGTTCGAGTCGTCTCCACCGCCGCCGCCGGTTTCGAGTCGCCACCGACGCCAACGCCGAGCTCTCTCCGCCGCCCTCGTCGACACTATCAAGTACTCTCTCCATGTCTCCTGGATATTTGGTCTCGTTCAACTGTGCTTGTTATCAAATTGCTAGAACTTATTACATCTCCAAATTATCTTCTTGTCTTGTTTAGTTCGCTTAGTGTAGAACCCCTAAAATGGGGGAGGGCTAATTCTTTCGGACCGCAAAACAACAAACTCGCCGCCGGCCAAAATCCTAATGGCCAGCTGCGGCATTGGTGGCTTCGGCTCACTCACGGCGCCAGCGACCAACTGCACCCCACACCCCCTGCACCCCTAAGTTTAGGGCTCGCCTCCTCTCCGGCCAGCCGCGGCATTGGTGGCTTCGGCTCACTCACGGCTCGCTGTCGCCTTCTCCGTTGAGGAGAGCGGCGGCGCCCACTCCGGCTCAGTGTGGTGGCAGGCAGTGTGTTGGATAGAAGCAAAGGGGACTCGGTGAGAGAACAGAGGGGCTCAGGGGAAAATGAGAAGGGGAGGTCGGGCCCACCCACCGACCACGCGCTTACACGGACGCCCGGCGTGTGAGGAAGCGCCGCGTGCGCGGTCACCCGTCTAGGAGCAATACTGCCTAAAATGCCACATTTAGTATAATTCTTGTCTTGCCATCGCCCCTGCTGTCACCGACTCTGTCTCTGTGACTGAAAATTTGTGAATGCATGATCTTTTTAGGGTTTATATTCCATCTCTCCACCAAAAAGTTCCAGTTAAGTAAGTCACTAAAACTGATAGGTTCAGATGTTTTTTTATTAACTATCTATTAGGTTACACAATAACAGCAAACCTTACAAAAAAAAAACCGTAATGGTACTATGCAGTGGTTCAACTGTTACTTCATGAAGAAACTTGGGCAATGTAATGTATCGTCTTCTCCTAATGGAATGGGCAGCGCTCCTGTCTTTTGTTCGATTTTTTCTTGCCATGATCATTTATGGTATTTTTGCAACTGATTTCATGGATTTTTTTTCTGGCAGAGTAGACCATGTCTTCAAGGGAAAGAGGAGGTGTGCGCCGTGGCCGGGGCCGGGGCCGTGCGAGAGCTGTTGTGTCAGAAAATTACATGGATTACCATGAAACATCTGTACCTTCTTCTCCAAGTACCATTTCTGATAGAGAGGACAATGTCGAGTTCACTCCGGAACAAGCCCCTGTGTCTTGTTATGTAGGACATGTGGAACCTGCATCCAGCACACTACTCAATCCTAAGATTAACCACCGTTCGGATGCAATTTTTGGTGATCAGGTTAGTCTAAGCACAATAAATGCTATCTTATTTCATGGATAACAAGTTAGTAGAATACGGACAAGTTTTGCAATAATACTGAATTCTATATTATTGCAGGCCGTGGAGCAGTTGAAGCTGCGTCACCACAAACCATTAAAATTTCATGAGAGATATCGTCCGTATTTGAGGGATGCGGGACTTCTGGGGCTCTCACAAATTTGCCAGAAAATGCCTCAGTTGGATAAAGCCTTGATTACTGCTCTTGTTGAGCGGTGGAGGCCAGAAACCCACAGCTTCCACTTGGCTTCTGGGGAGATGACAGTTACACTTCAAGATGTTGCAATGTTGTTTGCTCTTCCTATTGACGGTCGCCCGGTTTGTTCTACTACAGATCATGATTATGCGCAGATGGTCGTTGATTGTCTAGGTCATGATCCAAGAGGTCCATCAATGCCTGGAAAGTCCTTCTTGCATTACAAATGGCTGAAGAAGCACTTCTATGAGTTACCAGAAGGGGCTGATGATCAGACAGTACAGAGGCATGTTCGAGCATATATCCTGAGCCTCTTATGCGGGGTGCTCTTTCCAGACGGGACAGGAAGGCTGAGTCTGATATATCTTCCACTGATTGCTGATCTTTCTCTTGTTGGAACATTCAGCTGGGGCTCTGCAGCCCTCGCCTTCCTATACCGAGCTCTTTGCTCTGTTGCCTCCTCCCACAATATCAAAAACATAGGTGGTTCGTTGCTTCTCTTGCAGCTTTGGAGTTGGGAGCACTCCCATGTTGGCAGACCATTGGCTCGATCTTCCCCATGCATGGAGACAGACATCCCAGAAGACTTGCCCCCAATTGGCTTTCGTTGGGTGGGTGCTCGTGCACAAAGTGAGAATGCTACTCGCTGTCTTAAGCAGTACAGAGATGAGCTAAACCTGCAGCGAGCAGATCAGTTGAAATGGGAGCCATACATGCTCATTGAGTCGTCAAGCTTACCACCACTCTGCACAAAGGATGCTGACCTGTGGATTACTCAAGCACCGTTAATAAATTTTCCTATTGTTGAGATGTATCTGCCTGAGCGAGTGATGCGGCAATTCGGGCTCCGCCAATGCATTCCACCACCTTTTCGACCTACACTACAGACATTACATCGTATTAGTCGACGTGGCAGAGAGCGTGAGAATTGGGAAGAGACACATCATGAGTATATTCAGGAATGGGAAGCACGGCGTCATCGCATATTTCGGGAGGCTGAGCAGTATGATTTGTCATCTTATGACGAATATCTGCAGTGGTACTCTGGAGCTACACGGAGATATCTTGTGCCATCAGCCAGTGATGATGCTGAAGCAGGACTTTTATCTCCACCCGATGATTCTCTGATCTTCAATACAAGGCCAAGTCTCCTATGATCCGCAAAGCGGTAAACCTAAATTATGCATTGCGTTCATATAATTGCATCCTGCAATTGACTGAACTAATATTTATCTCCAGATATAATGATAAAATTTGAATTTTCCAAGTCCATGCATACTGAACATGCATTATTTCCTGTAGGTTGATAAACTGCATGGCATGATGAAGAAGGCCAAGACAGCAATGTCATCCACAGCTGACACGGCCACACAAGCCTTAGTTTTTGAGTTTCTGCACGGTTTTGAAGATGTGCTCCATGATCTTGGTGAGATGAAGGAAAAGAGTGACCCAGAGGCTTCACCTTTTAATTCAGCTACTGGCTCACATGTTGGCTCAGCTGCCACCCATCATGAGCCTCTACTTGTGCTTGAAGCTGAACAGAACATTCTAAGTGACAATCAAGAGCCTCTACTTGTGCTTGAAGCTGAACAGAACATTCTAAGTGACAATCAAGAAGTTCAATACCAGGAAGATGAGGACCTTCACACAGTGGAGCATGCTACATTGGCCCTCGAAGATGATGAAAACCACTGTTCCAACAATTTATTACTTGGTGTGGAGGAAAATTACGACTCAGCTTCATTAGCCATTGAGAACTGTGAGACAGCAGATTTTGTCATTCCGCAGGACAATGAGGATGTTGATCAAGCTGGACATCCTGCCGAAATGGATCATAGTGTACTGGTAGTGGAACCTATGCCGGGGAGCGAGGAAAACAACATTGACTCTGCGCCCGCTCCTGGACCTTTATCACCGGCGCTGGCAGCAATGTATGACTCGGCAATGGAAAATGTCGACTCAAGCACACAAAGGGCCGAGCCATGTCATCCACAACAAAGCGTCGATGTCAAACTGGAAGAGGAAGTGAAATATACGGATGTGGAGACGAACAGTTGTAATGGTGCTTCATCCAACCTTTAGTTCGTCCTTATGCAAAGGAGGCAGATGACACTGATTCTGTCCACACCGAGTTATTTATCAAGTTCTGTGTCACGTATGTAGTGATTTGAATGTAGATGCCATTTTGAAGGTTCAGCGTGATTAGTATTGCTGGTGTTATTGGGTTTGTTATGCAGCCTGATTCACTCTGCGTACCCTGATTATCTATTCCAATCGACAACCAGGTTCTATTTGTGATATAGATGTGTGCGCTCGCACCCTTTACAGATAGAGAATGATGAAGATGTTCTTTGGGAACCAGATGTTAGAGAAGTAAATGAGTCTGTTGCTGCTAGGGGCATGGAGTTCATCGACTGACAATTTTCTTTTCTAGGATTGATTAGTTCCTTCTCATTAATTAATGTCTTGAAAATACAAGCATAATGATCTGGTTATGTCACTTCCTATGTCACTTTTCACTCTCCTTTCTGTGTCACTCAGAACAATTTGTTCACCCAAACAATCAAGCAATTAATCTGATCACCACTCTGCCTGGCCTGACAGGAGGTCCATCTTCCGAGCGAATTATGTTATTAAGCCTCTTCATTTTCTTGTATGGACTGGGAGGCAGAAGCTGACCATATGTCTTAGCTTCTCTGCGTCAACACTTGCATGTTCTGGTGGACGTTGCCTGGCAAAGACCGTGCGGTGGCATGAACCGATGGCTCACTGAGTTACCTTCCCTGCCCCTGGTGGACGTCGCCGGGCAAAGACCGTGCGGTGGCGGAGGATCTAGGCCCTAGAATGTTCATACCATGGTTGATTCCATCATCAACAAGAGAATACATGTTGCTAACTTTGACCTGGTTATATACACCTTTGCCAACTGTGGGCTCTGGTCGATGGTGTCGGTCGACCAAAGGCTGGTTCTGATTTGTTATCTGATTTGTTGACTGAACACGCACCAAAATTCATGGGAATAAGATAGACGTGCCCTGTTTTTCAACGAGGAGAACGTGTTGTGGCAGCTTCCTGTAGCCCTTGTTCTGATTCAGTTAATGATTGAAAAGTTTATTGACTAATTACCATAATTAAGTCTTTAATCACCGATGATCCACCCTTGTGATACTGGCACGCATTAACTAAACCTCATTTCATCCGGTACCCCACCAAATTTTGATAGATGTGTCAAAAAAAAACCAGTCAAAAGACCACGCCACGCTGAGGGTTTGCCTGACATTCCCCGGAATGATCACAACAGCCTCTACCAAACCATTGACACCAGGATCCAGGAGAGGACGGTCAGGTTGTGTTATGTGCTTGCCGCCAACTCTTTGCATGTGATGATCCTCTAGGAGCGAAAGCAAAAGCCTGTTCTGAAAGTCTACGTCTAGCTCTTCAGTGGTCTGATAAACCTATACTTATGGAATCAGACTCTTACAGCTTGATCTACGCGATGACATCAAGGCAAGATTGCTCATCAATTATGCATCTAGTTGGGGAGATTAAGTTATGGATTAGTGGTACTAGGAATATTTCATATGTAAAAGTGGATCCTTTGCAGAATAGGGTAAGCCACTGTCTTGGCGAAAACGGAATTATAAACTGTTGTGTGGCTGGGTTCTGGACCTGATTGTGTCATTCAGGCTCTAGACCTAGACCTCCTTGCGATCCCTGCTGCTTAATATATCCCCTTCTACCCACACAATAAATAAATAAAAGAATCTATGCTGAAGATAGACTACACATATCACATTCATTTGCTTTCAACACAAATCGCCGTATCATGCTTGAATTACAGAACGTACATACAGCCACCAAGTCATCCGGTCTCATCGTATATTCAGACCTCGCCTATCGGTTACAATATGTCCAGACCAACAAAATTTGTCTCGCCTCAAAATTCAGGAACACTTGCAATTTGCAATCATAAGCAGAACATTGCTCTTCTCATTTCACGACCAAAAAACTAAAATTATAGACTAAGGTATCGCAATGTCTCTCGGAATTAATCATATCCAAGCTAGTATCAGTGTCTATGCCAGTGCCTTTTTCTAGAGCTAGGTTCACCTCTCACCTTACCTCTAGTCTCAAGAATTCTGGAGGCAAAACAAATGAAACCAATGATGGCCATCGCATACAGCGATCTGTAAGGCGACAATGCCATGGAGCTAACGAACGAATAATAGCCACCTACGAGGTATAGAAAGCTTAGCCCAACCTCGTGTCCTCTACTTCCGGGTAACTTGAAAGACATACAGCTGGCAGCTGGTTGTGATCCGAAAAGGCCATGCAGAATAACACCAACGCAAAGTGCAGAATCCACAAACCAGGGAAAACTCTGGCCCACTCCGATTCTCTGTACATAACAACAGGAACCGATTTAAATCATTATTAATTAAGCAGCATAACATAAGTTGCTGGCCAAAGTAGCATCCTGTCAATGTTTTCATGGGATGTCCGGCAGCATCACCGAGTTATACAAAACAAAATTATAGTGGCTCTAGAATCAAAGTTGACACGGTTCAATAGTGTTAGTGAATCAGGTTCACTGAGGATATCCTACTAGAGTTCGCACTATTGTGGCAAAAATCTATTATCCCAAATGGTAGTGTGATTTTAGCTTGGAATGAAACTAGACACACATCGAAACCAGTTAAACAATATATATGACCAGGATGTATTGCTGACAGTAACATTCTACTTTGAGGACATAAATTGCAATTACATAAGGTATAGTAGACAGTAAAATAATGGCAGTGGCTATCTAGCATCTATTGCCTAAATATTAAGAATTGCACAAAAAGTAAGATGGCCATTCCAGCCAGGATTCATTATTGGTTATTTATCAACAACAGATACAAGACCAAGTTTACATATAGAATGGGATGATTTGAAAAAACACTGGCTTATGGCTTTTGGTCCATTAAGATGACTATTGAATGAGTGGTCACTGGTGCTGCTGGCAAATCAGTACGCGGAAGCATGTTTTCGTGCTATATGTCATCACTGACGAGGCAATAACTAGTGAAATGGCAAGACTGAGGAGTTTGTCCAAAATCATTCAGATAAGAACGACAAACCTGTAGCCAAGCAGCAAGCGAAGGTGCAAACATGAGCGTAGCTAGAAGATGCAGGATCATGATCCCATGCCGACAGTCAAACACTTCTAGCTGGCTGTCAGTAAAGCTTTTAGCAGCTGATGGGCTATCATCCATTGGCAGAAGTTGCTCGAGCCCATCAGGTTTACTTTTCGATAGTAGAATGGGATTATTACCCATCTTGGATTTATACAGGTCCTTTTTCTGAGCGATATTACGAAACGAAGCTCCTAAGAAACTGTTACAACACAAAGGCACCCACTTCATTAGTTGAATAAATGGGGTTAACATATGTAACAGATATAAGTGTTTCTAGGTCGTTGCATTCAGGATAACTCTGCAAAAGTAAAAGTACATTCTGTGATTCTGTATAATTGCACTCAAGACACTAGTGCCGAAAATGCAAGTAAAGTATATTCTTCTGAAAAAAAATCCTACACCATAAAGTTCATAAGCATAGCATGCATTCAGAAATGAAGGCGAGAAATTCACTCTATAAATATTGGAGTAGAGATAACTGTTGTCCATCTGCCATATCCTGTCCACCAAAAGTAACTTACTGCCTAGTGGGCCATCTTGTTTTGTGGTTTTTCAGAATATGTAATATGATTACTTTTATATTTTTCTGTTTGAAAGTGGAATTATTTTCTTCAGTCTAAGAAACTTATTGTTGCTATAGATTTTTTGGAGATCGATGTGGCACCTGATTGGATTTATTTTTGTTGCTTTGGAGCTAGTAGGAATAAGCAAGCCATTGCACACCTAGTTGACAGGCATGGTCAGAGCCTTGTCTGGAATGCAGAATTTTTTCTAATTTCCTTTAAGAAATAAACTCATGCATAATTCCTGCATTCCGGACATGTCCTTGAGAAAATTTTAGCAACTATAACTAGTGTGTATCAATTTAAGTTTAAATTGTACCTGCAGAGGGCTGAATGAGCATGGAGCCAATGTGAAACAAGTAATAAACCAAGACCAATTGCTGGATGAACAAAGCAGACAAGAAGAATTGTAGCAAATGCTACAACTATATTTGTATTGTTCTTGATCATCTGCACAATCTTTTTGAAAAGTACATTAGTTAGTATCTGAACTTGAGCATCAACAAGAAAAAACGAAATATAAATATCCGCATACACTCTCATACTTCCAGGAGGCACTTACCTTCAGAGATTGAAATGAAAATGAGAAAGAAAGAATCTGGCGTACAAATGGAGATTGAGTACCTTCCTCCCATGATTGCCAACTGCAAATCATCATTACAAAATAAGTAATAGAACAATTGTGTATAGTCTTGTTTTAAGCACATACTAGTTTCAGGAACTCCGTACTAGTACACTAAAATGCTCAGTAGTTTTACTATCAGATTTTCTATTGTGGAGAAACAATCGCCCAACATAAAGAATATGAAGTGAAAGATACAGAAACCGCGCATCATATTGCATGGCAAAATCCATTTTCTTATAAGGTCACTATGGACAAGAAAGAAAACAAAGAAAAATAGGTAGTAACCCTGAATACATAATGTGTCTCTAGGCCAATTAAATACCACAGCTCTGAAAATCTCTAGATACTACACTGCACTAGAAACAAGACTGAGCAGTTCTGAAATCAAATCCGTTTTCCTCCCAGATGGTCTGGTACTTAGATGGGGAAGTAATAAGCTAATAGCACAAGTAATATTACTAATTTAGGATACACAAGTCCAGCGCATCGTAAAACATATGTATCAAATGTTGGTTCTAAATTATCGTTAATAAACTATTCTCCTTCAAACAGAAGTAGGAAAGGTCAATTTTACTCCATACTAGTCTGATGTTTGTACATTCGACCCCCTGAACTTTAGATTGGCTTACTAGCCCCCCAAAATTATAATCCCTTACATTGGTATTTAAATGGTTTACTACCATGGAGAGCCCCTGCTCAACCTCCCTCTCTGGTGAATCACCTAGCTTTGTCTGTCCCCGATCAGCTGCACGCACATGTAAATGATAAAACTGCTTCACTCCCCAACATTCTCGACAAAATGCTAAGATTAGAAAATATTTTCCAACGACATTGAGCAGCAAAAGGTCATTATGTGGATCTGTGGAGGGTCAAGGGAAAGTGCATTCATCTCCTCTTCTCTCACTGCCGTATCCACACATCACAGACAACTTCGATGGTGCTGTCCAGCGTGAGTGCGAGTGTGTGCGTGTGCCCATGATGCAGCTGCTTCTAATCCGAAGGGCAAGTTGCGTGCTGCATCGATGACACCCAAGCTGCTTCTAATCCGAAGGGCGAGTTGCGTGCTGCATCGATGACACCCAAGCCCAATCTCGCACATGGCGGTTGCAGGGGGTCCAACTCGATCGGACAAGCGATAAAGATACCTCCAAGCTAGTAAGGAAAGAGTAGACAAAGACGGGAGGGAGCTGAATCAGGGATAGAGAGTATGAAATGGAGACTTTCGTGGCTAAACTGGCCTCGGGGAGTAAATGATCTTGTATTAAAAATTAGAGGGTTAAATTAAACGATTTAAAGTTCAGGTTGTTAATCAAACAAACGTGATAGTCCAGGGAGTAAAGTGGACATTTCAAATATTAATAATAAAATTAAGACTCCTAGCTTGAGCAGTCTGCATCTTGGAAAAAAAATTAGAGAAGACATATATGAACTGCAATTGATAAGAAAAGATGTATTTGCGTGTACTAACCGCCTTTTGAGAAAGACATGTAGGATAGCAGCCACATACAGAACCAATTTCGAACTTAGTATCAGCAAAATGGTGAAACCATTAGCAACTATGTAGCAGATCACGGTAACAAACACGAAGGTTCCAAATCGAGGGTTTTGCCCTGTCGTGAAAAACAAAAAGGCAAGGAATAGAAGTATTGGCGTGAAGCAAAGGAACATCCATGGGCTTGACAGTTTCAGATTAGTCTCAATAGCTGACAAAATAGATGGCACAGAACAATCTCGCTCCCATGCTGACGATTGCCGCATCAGGCCAAACATTACTACGGCAATCATGAAACCAAGAATCTGCAGAAGACAACATAACAGTTTAACATGTAACCATGAGTAATCTTATATAGTTATCCAGCTACAGCAACTAGCAGTTTTATGCAAATATGCTGCAAGCCTGCAATCCCAACAATGGTCCAAAACTGAGAGAACAATGGCTATATAATCGTCAATGTTGTACTGGGAGAAATACATCCTAGGCAACCAGTACAAAAGATCATATGATAGTATAGCAAGAAAAACACAAAATCCTAAGTTATCCTAAACCACATGTGCAATATGCATGCCCTTATCGCAATAAGATAAATACACATATACATGCCCTATTCACTAACATAAATGTATGTAGAGCTGAAGTAACCCCTTTCTACAGTTGTGAAACTGTGGCCCACTAATCATCAAGACTGGCTTGTTTATTTTAAATACTAGGGTATTATGAGATATTGAGATATTTTGTGCAAACCGATGCATGTGAAATTTGAACAGGGCCGATAGATTTAAGTAGTTTAAACAGCTAACTGCATGGTTTTTAATCTCACTAAATTAATTGGAAACGTTGTTGATTACAAGTACATCACTAATGTGGCCTACATTAGCATACAGTATCTAGCCAGTAGAACATGATGTGGTGCCCAACTAAGTATCTAACCCACAAAGAGGGTTCACTGAATTCCAAAATATAGTCAGGATTAATGTCCATAGATAAAGTATTGAAAAGTTTCTCCTCCAAGAATATTACTAGTATTAGATCATTCTAATCTTTGCAATGTGTTAAAAGACTCAAACATGATGAGGGTCACAGTTACGAAGGCACCTAGGTGAGGCAAGGTGGCAACGCCAGGACAAACTCTCTCTCAATCCATCTAACCCCAGTTGTCATCCTGTGGCTTCTCTCCCAATGTTGCTGCCCTCTGGCAGTAATAACTCTAGCTCCCACTATCTCTAATGGCCAGTAGCCGGGTTGACGATGGTGAAACGATAACAGCAATATCGGGCCCAAAAGTTAGCATTCTCTCGCTCTCTGCCTCCCCAATGAGCGGTGCTATCCCCAGGGCACCTAGATGCAAGGTGATGCTTGATAACCACGATAAGAGTCCTTCAGAAAAAGGGTATGAATAAATATAACCTCCACAGCACATAACAGCATGTCACATTAAGACATATATGTTGATCAGTTATTAGAGCTATAGACTTTAGCAATCAATGTGATGTAGCAGAGAGACATTATGATACCAGCCTCAAAACATGACTCAAACTCAGAAATAAGGACTATATGCTGCGATCGTGCATATTATTATCCTGCACAAGAAGATTACCTCAGGTGAGTACAACAAAAAGAACCTGCTTGTTGCGGCGCCAAATGAAGCGCGAAGACTGACTTTGTATGAGCAATGCGGGTCAGCCTACAAAATTTGAAGCCACCTGATGTAATCAGTTCAAAGTTAAGAAAAAAAATAAGTGCTACGTATTTGATTTATGTCTAATAGCGGTCAAGGACAGACACTAAGGATGCATGGACACCCTAATATTATTACGTTCATGATATGTTAGAAATAAACATAACGGTAATAAATATATATATAGAACCTTGAATTTTGGGGGCTGCTGTACGTGTCAAATGTGGTACATGGCTAGTGGGAACTAGGCTAGAGGCATCACCAACATGCAGGTCTGGTAACTGGCAACACTCCCTGGGTTTGGTGAACAGCATCGCGAGCATAGAGAATTTAGTATGGGGACTAAGGATGCAGTCAGTTGACGAAAACAGTAAGATGCTAGGTGATTAAAGCCGGGCAGCTTGTGGCACTGGTAGCATGATCGGCATGTCAGTGGGAGGTACATGTAAAAGCTGAGGACATCAAGTTTTGCAGAATTGTGATCCCGAACAAATCAGAAGTTCCACGGTAGGATAGCAAATTGTAGGATCAGTGTAGAATTAAGAATCAAAATCCTAACCTCCATCTAGAATCATTAGGATGGGTCAGTCAATCTAGGTTTGCAGTCTCCTAAAAACGTAGAGTTGTATGAAAGATGTAATGGCTGGCTGTGCATGACGGCTAACAATTAAGATAGAACACACAGGGATTAAAGCCATTTGTACAATGGTAATTCAGAAGATACGCTAAAATAATGTAAATGTTCGTAATAAAATTTTAGTGCCTTACAAAATCCAAAAAAAACTGGAGTGTCAATTTCCATAACATGGAATTTTCTAGTTTCATTAGTCAGCCTACTTCTACACCGAAATAGAAGGAGCAACAAATAACCTTACCAGAACAAGCACAGTAGTTCTCTCAGCGCCTTGATGTGAATCCCAAGTAGCAGGTGATGAATCAACCATTACAGTCTCAGAGTAGATATTCGGAATAATGTGTAGGCCTGATACAGAATCCAAAGCCAGCGCAACAGGTGGGAAGCACCTCAATTTGCAAAGGTCTGCAATGCATGCATATGAATGGTTACAAAGTAATAACAATGCTTAACCAAGGCTCTTCAAAATGGTAGCTGATCAGTCTACAGATAGGCGAAGAGGTTATTTCTTGCATAGATCATTAACGTCCAGAAAATTAACAACTACTCCCTCCATCCGGAAAAGGATGTCTTGGATTTGTCTAGATTCGGATGTATGTAGATATGTTTTAGTGTACACATACATCCGAATTTGGATATATGTAAGACATCCTTTTCCAAATGGAGGGAGTAAGAGAATAATGAAGTTAAAGAGAAGCAGTTGCTCACTGTTTTTATCAGCTTCCATTTGGTCACCAATATTTTTTATTCCACATCCAGCAGTTCCCAGTGATACAATAACAGGTAAAAGACCAAGGCTGACGGAAAACGACAAGGTTAAAGCCAGTGGGTGATCCTCCTTCAAAAATATTTCCTGAGATCAAGACATCCAAGTTTTAGCCCATTTTGTATCATACAGTAGATAACATCATAATCTATACTCTGTCAAGCACTAGTCCGTAATTACTAACTTCAGGAACATAGCTAGAGCGGAGAATCCTGCCAACAGAAAGTGCACTTGTTCCTTCCACTGGGTTAAAGAACTGGCCCACTGCCATAGAAGCCGCTGGGGGAGGTCTGCCTGAAATCGCCTGGATACTAAAGATTAGAACAACAAGCATAGCAATTCAATGAGCAACCAAAACGCTTACACTGTGCATCTATTGATAAAATTTTATAACCAAGAAAAAACCACAGGTGTACGAGCTGGCAGTTCAAATTATACCGATGGATTTAGCTTTTTGTGACACATTTTACCAGAATTACAAGCTATAATTCCCAACTTTACCAGATTTATCAACAAGGCGCGGGTCCACCTCCTCCACGGCAACTCCATCCCACTCAGCCCGCTCCACCACCACTATTACCGTGGCCACTTCCCCCTTGATACATCCCAGTCTGGCAGCGCAGGTGCACAGCCGGTGTTCCTCCGCACAGGTGCCTCGTGAGACCTGTCACGCTTATTGCTCGTGACAGAGTGTCTTGAATCCGTGCCAAAACACCACCCAAAGCTACATCTAGCTACTTCCGCGTGTCACGCCTCATCACCACTGCCCAGGCCAACTAATCTGATCTCTTCGTAACTAGACAACCTTTTAGATTTATTTAACTGACCTAATCCCTAACATTGCTAACCTTCTGTGTGCCAGCTGGCCACATACCCTAGGCAAGTCCATAACACCTTCTGATTTCAAATCCGTTAAATACTTCAGGTTTGGTAGTTCTGTTATATGGGATGGACAAAAGAACTTGACCTACCTACCATTGCCGCTTGAGAGGATATATATGTAATGGGCATTTTACAACTGTATTTCTTACTAATAAGTGCAGCAGACTGCATATTCAAGTCAGACATATTAAATCAGTAATAAATTCAGATACGCGAAACATCATTTAGGTATCATCTCCATGAATACAAACAATATTGGTCGCCCCTAACTTTAGGAAGTAGATGAACCGAACTAAGCCCTTAAGTAGATGATCAAAAGTCCAACACCACGTCTACGATTTTATTTTTGCAAAACCTACTTTCTGGTGGATTCTATGTAACCTAATTTTTCTAGACTTCCAGGTCCTAAACTGAATCAACTCACCCACGATAGATAATTGAGCTCAGATCATTGTTTGGTTAATACATCATTGTCAGATTAAGAAGATTTAAAAACACAATAATTGCAGTTCTACATCCATGTGTGATGTACAAGAGTTAGTGTAACATATCATATTAAGAGAAACTGACTAACTGTTGTTTTTTCTCCTAAGCTGGGTGAAAACATCCGAAATTCAAGCAAAAAATCGCAAGCTTATCTGTTTATGACAAAATTTACCAGGAGGTCTTGCCAAAGAATCATTCATCGTTTCTAGAAACATACATTTTAGAGAGATTTGTCTAAAATAGCGTTGTCGACATGGTTTTTGAGTCGCTGATTAGTCCGCGAGTAATCGCCAAGTCGTTTTGTAGAAATCAGGGCCTCGCGACTGAACAGCGACTTTCGTCGACTACTCGCCGAGCCACAGGGCTGGCGACTCAACTTGGCTCGGCGACTCAAAAACCTTGGTTGTCGACCCGCCTGGGCATCCTTTTCCTCTGTTCCAGGCGGCCAAGGCAAGGGGAACGAATAAAGCAGAGGGAAGGGGAATGACGCGGTGGGAGAAGCACACTGCGAACACCGAGCGAGCAGACAGACAGCGGCGGAAACCGTTGTTTGATGCACAAAATTCCACTAATGCCACCAAGAATAAGACCAAATCATGAGCCAGCCACCGAGCCACTCTCCTCCCATCCACCGAACAACCAAGTTGTAGGCAGATGTGCTGGCTGCAGACAGGTCCATACAGCACCGGGCCATAGTCAGCCAGACGGAGAAGGATGGGTGTGGTAAGAAAGGCACAGAGCCAAGGTCAGCAACCAACGCAAAACGAACTGCCAAGATGGGAGGACCGGAACTCTTCTGGGCATAAAATAAAGCGCTTAGGACGCCTTCCAGCGCCAATTAAGTAGTTAAATGATACTTGACTGAGCCTGATCTCACAAACTACGTTTATAAGAACAAATGTATGACTGACTAGAAGATTTCAGTATCAACATATTGTAGTTGTCAGTTTTTTCATTCATTGCTTTTATGTACCCTAAACTTAAGACTTCAGCAGAAGTAACAAAATACCTCATTAAGAGATTAGGATGGAAGGAAATCAAAACACACTATTCAGACAGTTAACTCATAAAGGAAACAAATGCAATTGGTTGCTCAAAAATATTCTAGAAGAAACAGGAACGGTTCAAGGTAATACCGGTCGTGATGCCACCGATATGGTCATGAAATGGAAACCACTCATGTCTTCTGGACTTAGCAGAAGAAATGCAGAAGGAGGTGGTTGCTCAGTTTGGCTCCCAGGTTCTACCTGCTCGACAAGAAAAAATGATACTAATGTGCATAGGGAACAGATGGTATGTTACTTGCAAAGGATGAAGGCAAAACAGCAATGATAATAGAATAGTCTACTGTATAATGTGCATTATAATAACATCATTAAGAAAGAAAAAAAGTACCCTCACAAAACATTCATTTTCGCTGCACATACATAATTGAGAAAACAGAGGGAAGGAGGAGCTGTGCAGTACATATGGCAAATATAAAAATATTAAATCTTTAACAACGACTTAATAGAACTGAAAATGCGAGGGTCATTTTCTTAGGTAGTAGCCTAACATAATATAAGAAAATAAGATATAGATGTTGCAGTTAATAGTTTAAGACAGAGCAATGTTGGGAACAGAAAAGTCATTTGAACCATCTGTAGCGTACACAGCACAAACAAGAAGCCTATGTACATGAACCAGAAAGATGGAGATGCCAGCAATGTAGGAACATGAGAGCTCAACAGTTAGAAATAGTACCTGTTTTGGTGCAGGTCCTGCTGGGATTTGGGCCATCTTTGAGGTGACGTCAACTATCTTTTTACTGGCAGGTATTCCATTCTGCATGGATGAATGATGCTTTTCTGGCCACAGGTGAATCCTCACTCCAGAACATGGAGCAAGATTTGTTACAAAAACAAAGTGTCCTTTTCCATTTGAACCCTTCAACAAGAGAATAGTTAAGCGGTCAAAGTTCATTCAATTAGGCAGCTGTGCAAAATTTATATTAAGGTGTCCGAATAATAAGCAGAACTCTGAAAAATCTACACTGATCAAGCACTAGTAAGACAATTTCACCTACCAGCTTCTTAATATCTAACCATCTCCTCCTGCCATCCATTGCTAAAACAGTAACCAAATTTGACTGAATATGCAGATCCTTTTCAAGGCCATCACTTGTCCATCGAACAGATGGTGGACAAAAAAGTGAACCATTTCGCTGCAATTCTATAGAAAATATAGTGTTATGTCAAGACGACAAGACTGGCATAAGATTTTGACACCACTTCTTTTATAATGCCTTACGGTTAACTGATAGGGTTAAAGCCACATTTACATTACATTGTTTAGCAAGTATTTATAGATACAATATATCAACTGGAACAGTAAAACGAAGTAGGAATTGTGAGTGAACAAATTCACTATTAAAATTTAAAATTGGAACGTGTCTGGTTTGCCATGAAAAATAACAGTGTCACCATATTAACAATCTGTCATGCTCTATAGAACATACTAAGCTAGAAGTTCCATAAATGTAACACTATAGCAGTAAAGTTATTTTACCTAAAACATTTTAAATAGATCAGTGTTACTACTGAATTAGAAACATGAACAAGGGGGTGAACTCCAACTACATTCACTACTTCAGAACTTCCACAGGCAGCAAAATACTTTTATTGATAAAATCGCAAGATGCCCTTTAAAGTTTCAATATATTAAAAAAAAAGACAAAGACTATTTTCAGAAACCTTATGATGCCATATGGAAATGAATGATCACTTTGACCTAGATTTCAGATCCCCGGCAAAGATTTATGTGCTCATTAATAAGGCGACTCATCCCACAAATATTGCATCCTTTAAGCAATCAATATTCAATTGTACAAACTATGCAAGAAAGGAAAGAATGAGTCGTACCACCAGGATCCCTGGTATCACTCGCAAGAAGATTGGAAGATCGAGGACCTGAAACATGATTCATCCAACTCAAAGATTGAGGAACTGCACTCTTGAGCATTTTCGCAAACACAAAAACTCTTTTTTGTGAACTCAAAAATGGCCGTCGATCCACAGGATCTATCATGCTAAGAAGTGTGTGCGCAACCTGGACAAGGTTCAAATCCTCGTGAGTTCAGTACATTTCAGTGTAGAACACTAGCATTTTAAACAAATGCGGTTTCAACCTGTACAGCTAATTGATTGCACCAGAGGATAGATTGATGTTCCATGGATAGCCAAACATTCTTCATACTGGAGCTTCCTACCATAAAGCCATGAGTAGAAGGTACAATCCCATCCAAAGCAGCTAACCTTGACCTAATCTGAATCAAAATAAATGGAAACTCAATATGTCATTAGCCTCTACTTTAGAAGATTTAGTAGATGTCATAAAGTGGTCACTCGATGCTACACTTAGCCAACTAGCCATGCATCAACCGAGGATCTAACAAAATTCATGCTGTAATCATTGTGGCATTGGAATCAACTATCTGAAATTCCACGAAAATTCAAAATCTTAAGCAGCTTTTGAAATTGAATTACTGAAAACTATCAGTATAAGCAAAGTAAAATTTTAAGTGTGCATTATGAATTGGTGCAAGAATAAAACTGATTTTATTTTGTATTTTGCAAGAAAAATGATTTTTATTTTATTTTAGTAGCACTGCATCTACAACTAAAATAATGGACTAATAATTAATTAGTTATGAAAATACGAATAGTCGAATACAGATTCCATAATCTAATTTTTTTTGAGAAATTTGCTGTGTCCAAGTGCTAACACACAAGACCATCTTGTAACAGAAGAAAACAGACATAACCAAATCTGCATACGATTAAGTGATAACTATACAAATAAAAATATTCTGGCAGAAAAAATAATACCTGATAATCATGGATGCCGCCTGATACAGAAACAACTACAACATTTGAGAACTTTGGACTGCTTGTACGTGATACATCTTTCTGTACCCATTTCTCCATTCTTCATTGACATGGGAGAAAAAATGACCCAGGGATGGCTGCAGAGCAATAGGAGGGTACCTGGATAAGCAATCATTTGACAACATGAGTAACACATCGCTTGCCAACCCAGTCAGAAGCAACACAGGACATAGGAAGTATGAAAGAGAGAGGAGTACTGGTGTGGGCTGGAGAGCGTTAGTATAGTTTCAACCACCGATTTCCTTAAGCCCGGGTGGACAAGAGCTGCTCGAGCCACAAAACCACCCATTGAATGTCCAACTAGTATAACACTGGATGGCAAGTTACCAGTAGATCGAACACCATCATTTGATCGCGCTACATGAGATTCCTTGTATTGATCAAGGATCTACAAAGCACAGAATCGCATATTTAATGAGATATATCAGAAAACAGTAAGAACTATTATGTTCATACTTCACAGGACTAAGACAGACATAAACTAGTTGCCACTAGAAAGCAATTGTGTGGCATTTGTTTGCAAGAACATAATCATATCAAACATTTTAAATTCAATGTGGTGGACATTGTCCTACTTGTTTTGAACGATAATAGAAGTTTGATTCTTGTATAGTTACTCTTTTTTTCTTTTTGTAGGGTTCATTTTGATTGGTGAAGGCAATCCAATTATTACTTCCTTAACATGTTGTTTACGTGATACAAAATAACATTCATAAGTAATGAGATCAATCTTATGTCATATAAATTGCATAGTAATGGAGTAATTGTGGGTCAAAGCATTGTCTCAACCTATCAAGACATGCTCTACATTTTGTAACTGAGAGGGTATGACTTTGGCCGAAGGGCCCATTGCACGCTATGCTAAGAGCCTAAGATCATATCTTACAAGTTAGGGTTGGTTACCCTATGGATGGCATAGACAACATATTCCGTATGCTCCTCGAGTATGCGACCATCCATCGCCGAGTGTTCTCCTTCAAGATCAACAGCAAACCAATCCAGCATACGGCCATATCGCGATGGAAGGGAAAAATCTTCCAGTTCGGATGTACTAGATGATTCCCGGTAAAAGGAGGGCTCGAGCGGACCATTTTGATATGCTCGAAAAGATTCCGCGGCCAATGAGCGAACCTGGATGCATAGCATGATAACGATGAGAAATAATGGTGACATCATCAGTAACAGTAACAGAGCAACGACAAAATAGCATAGTTACAAGTACACAAGGTCGCTCATCTCTCGGTCAGTAAAGAGCATTAGTTGCAAACATGGACTTTAGTGACTAATCAATGTGCTTTTCCACCAAAACGTGGGCCACATGTTCTTGCCCGAGTAAGGTCAGGAATAAATGATTCTACTAACAATGGAGTAGTACAAAACGGTTTTTTATGTTCAGTCCTCTAATCTATCGGCAACATATGAGGCTAATCCAGTACGACTACATGTCTACAAGAACGTCAGAGTAGTAGGCAGTCACCTGCTTGTAACTCCCGCCGTTGCCGGGGATGAAGAGCACGGGCACGCCGTCGAGCTTCCTGACGTGCTCTTCGAAGTCGATCTGCTTCCACCCCTCGTGGTAGAGGAAGAGCCCGTACCTGTCGGAGGAGGCGTTGGTGGGCGCGGGGATCGGGATGTAGGTCGGGTACATGTAGGTCATGAGGCACCCGATGGGCGGCGGGCGCAGCAGCCGGTTGAGCGCCGCGAGCGTGATCCAGGCGGAGAAGAGGAGCACGGACCCCAGCCGGCAGTTGCCGCCGAATCCACCCATGGGAGGGACCGGCCGGGGATCGATCGACCAATGCGGAGCTAGTAGCCTTGCTCACGGACTCGGCATCCAGCTGCGAGATTTGAGAGGGGAGCTCTGGATCCGAAGAGGGGATCCGGGGAGACCTGCGGAGAGCGGCGATTAGCAGGCCAAATGCCACGACTCGCGGCTCGTTCTGCTCGGCGGCCGAGTCTCGGGCCGACGCGAGGGGTCTCCGGGGAGGAGGAGGCGGGGGAGGGGTGGGATGAAGGGGCGGCGGGAGAATGGCGGCGATGCGGAAACGCCACCGCTTTGGGAAAGGATCTAGTGACCCACCGGCAGTGGCAGTGGGTTGTCGGATCGTAGAGCCGCACCGCACGAAACGAAAGGACGGCAGGTGAGGAGGGCCGGCAGCCGGCGGTGCACGGCCGAGGGGTTTCCGGGCACACGTTCGTACGAGGAATTGCGATCAAGTCTGTGTGCAAGGAAATTAGCTAAGGGCTCATTTCAAGTCCAAATCATCGAATCCAATTGAGATTCTACACTTAACATGTTTGACTGTTATGAAATTGGGAACGTCGTTCTAATTGGAATTTCAGCGATGACTTGGTATGTTAATCTTTTCTTTTCTTTTTTTGAGCTAGGCAAAAGATTTGCTTAATATAGAAGAAGTGAATTGGTCAGTTTTATAAGGGAAACTGGCCGAAAACCGACAGAAAAACGCAACACACCAGCCCAAGGATGTGTTCCCGACGAGTTCGCGACCAAATCGTCCTAGGACCAAAGCCACCACCCATACATCTCAACACAACACGACGGAGGCGAGAACCGGAGCCGCCTCTCCAGCATCCACGCTGGCCCAAGGCCGCACACCACCTAGCCGATGACGAAAAGTAAGACAAAGCCAACTACGCAAACAAGGCAAAACACTACAAGGGTGGTGAAGGGGCTACCCAACGATGCCTCCAAGGAGGGGAACGGTGTCCGAGAAGGCCGCCAAAGCCGGCAACTCGGTGCAGAGTCTTCACCCGGAACTCACCAATACCGAAGCCGTGTTAGATGTCTGAAGTAGCTAAGATCTTCATGCAGCTCGCTGCCGCCTACCACCAACTCTCCACGGGTCCCTCTGGCCGGCAGAGCATCCAAGACGAGGTCCCAAAAGACAAACGACGCAAAAACGCCGTACTCGCCCGATCCCACGTGGGATCAAGATTTCCCCTGGAAACTCCCACGCTGAGGAGCGAGAAACATCACCTCAATGACGTCTTCAAGAAGAACGTGGTGCCACAGGGCGTCGTCGTCGCCTGCTCTGGACAGCTACCAAGGCAAGACCTTCGCCTGGTGATGAGTCGCAAATCTCTAGCCCGCCCTTATGGATCGGCCAGACCGCCGCAAACCCGCACGCAGACCGCCAGAACCACGCGCTCGACATCTCTGGCCACCATCGGAACTAGGCTTCAGGGCCCAAATTAGCCTCGCGCCAAGCCACCTCCTTACTCGGGCAACGAAGACCGCCATCCGCGGCCGCCGCCCCCCACTTCCGGGCACCACGCCAAGCTGCAGCCCAGCATGAGCTCACCATGGTCCGTTCGTGAACCGTCACGAATGACGTGGGGTTAGCACGGCAAATCAAAGGGTCGAGTACCCCAGGTTGATTGAGAGGGAGAAAGGTTGGAGTGCTTGTAGTTACCACGGCTGACAAACAAGGCGATTTACCCTGGTTCAGACTCCCGGAGGATAATACCCTACTTCCAGCTTGTCTGTTATTGATGATTTGGAGGTGTTACAATGGCGATCCCGGTGAGATGTCGATCTCGCTAGGGTTTTGGTGGTGAAATATGAGCGTGCCCTAGATCGGTGGCCCTCCCAGCCTTTATATTGGAGGCTGGGTCTCGGGAGTTTGCAACCGACTAGGTTTACAGGTAAGGCAAGTCTCTACCGACCTATACTACACCTTTCTTGGGGCGCACTATGTATTCTTTGGGCCCCTTCGTGGGCCTTGAATGTCGTCTTCTAGTAGGCCGTCCGTCGGGGCCTAGTCCTTGCGTGCACCAGGTATCTTCATGGTGGGGCACCTGATAGGTAGGCCCACGTCAGTAGCCCCCGAGTGCTTGGTCGAGTCGAAGAATCGGGCAAGGACTCTTCTCCGGGTGCACGTCATTCTTTACCTGTTGCAAGGCGTTTTTTTCTGAGTCGGTAGTGCAACGACCGCTAAATATGTTTACGTTTTGCTGTCTAACCGACAGTTTCTAGGGATGATGACATGGCTGGCCTGGTTCTCTCTATGGATCGGGACCAGTTAGATGCTCTTGGGAAAAAACCTAGCCAGCATACTTCAAGCTCGAGTCCCCGGACTCGAACCTGGAAAGAGCTGATAAGTTTCGACTCATGCCGCGGAGGTCTTACAAATGATATTATGATGAACTGGGTACCCAACGCGCCCGTCAGGGTTTTCTTCATGCCTGCTGGCACGAAAATTACAGGGTGAACGCAGCGGGTGCGAGCCCTGCCCACTCGAATGGTCAGCGGGTCTTATCTTTGCACGTTGAGTGCAGCATCCAAGGATCATATGCGGCGGACGCATCTCGGGCACAGAATGTTTTACGACTGCTGTAGTCGTGGGTTTCGTATAGAGCTGAGTAGCTTCAGTCGATAGGAATTCGAGTGCCTGCTTTGAGACTCAATGGTCCAGTAGTCTTGTACTTATCGGGGGCGTGACAGCGCTCCCGATGGGAGTAGTCCCCGAGATTAAGCTGAATTGCTTGCAATTAGGGTTAATCTCAATTAACCTCCAGTCGAAAGAAATTTTTTGATACGCTCCCGATGGGAGTAAATGAAGGATGCTTTTGGGGACTCGACGGATAAAGGAGTCCCTTTCAGCCTTCTGGCCTACTGTGAAGGAAGTATGACATAGGGACTCGACAGATAAATGAGTCTCGTTTCAGCCCGCTGGCCTACTGATTTGACATGCTCGGGTGGAGATGCACCTGAGTCGAATGACGCGAAGGTCCGTCGAGGGGACCTGACAGCCTGCTGGCTTTGTTTTGTCTTTGTATCATGAGGCGGGCTCGGATGATTTTCAGCTTGTGAGGCTGACGTCATGCATGACGATCTTTGCTTGCGCGGCTCCGCTGATGGGACGCGTCATTGCGGGCCTAGTGTCAGTGTTGACCAATAAAGACGTCGCTTCAGTTCTGATTTGACCGCACGTCGCCAAATTTTCGGGGACGTGATGATGGTTTCCTCGCTTCTCGTGCGTAGTGGGCAGCGTGGCCTGCGACGGTTGCGTTCTGCAGCCGCCACGTGTAGGGTTGGATGTAGGCCGTTACGGCCGATGCCGTATGGACGGTGCTGATTGTGCGGCGCCGCGGTATATTTATTTCACCGCGGGGGGAGAGATCGATTTTCATCCCCACTCCTGCCGTTTCCTTTCCTTGCTTCATCTTCTTCCTTCCACTCTGCCTCCATATCCACTGCAATCAAGCTTTGTCCACGCGCCAGCCTCCAACCGCTAACCATGATGAAAGGAGGCGGAAAGAAGGTTGCGGATGCGACGAGTTCCGCCGCCGCCGGCACTGCAGCTGTGAAGACCAAGAGGGGATGTGCGGCGCCGAGTGCCGCCGCCATTGTTGATGCTGCCGCCGGGGACACGCTGAAGAAGATTCCCGGCGATTGGGTCAGGTCATCCGTCAAGCAGCAGCACCTAGATGAACTCCGGGAAGACGGGTTGCTGCCGCCGGCGGACCAGCTGGCCACGCGCGCGCCTGGAAAAGAGGTAATCCCACAACCTCGATCCAGCGAGCGCGTGTGCTTCGTTGATTTCTTGCATCGGGGCTTCTCATTTCCCCTCCATGATTTCGTGTGTGGGTTGTTGTACATGTACGGGATCCAAATGCATGATCTCACGCCGAACGGCGTCCTCCACATCGCCTGCTTCTTCATCCTGTGCGAGTGCTTCCTGGGAGTGCACCCACACTGGGGCATGTGGAAGGCCATCTTCAATGTCAAGAGGAATGTGGGTGGCAGTGGCACCTACCCACTTGACGGCTTCGGCATCCAAGTGCGTGGTGACACCACCTATTTTTTGCTGAAGCGGTCCGACTCCGTCCAAGGCTGGCGGAAGAAGTGGTTATACGTCCACGTGGAGCAGGAGGGCTTTCCCGCCTTTGTGGCTGACAAGCCCTTGAGGAAGTTGAACGGCTGGGCGCACGCGTTGTCGAATGAAGACGAGGTGGAAGTGGCGCCCCTGCTAGGAAAAGTCGCCGAGATATTGAAGACGATGGGCAAGGAGGTGGGTTGCATCCACCTCATTGCCACCATGATGAAGAGACGTGTGCAGACGCTGCGTCTTCGGGGCCACCCAATGTGGGAGTACCAAGGCGCGGATGACTCGACTCGTTTGACGAAGGAAGAGCGGTCGAAGAAGGAAGTCGAAAGCTCTATGCGGTCCATGACGAGTCTCAGAACTGCAGACCCATGCAACGTCGACTGCCCAGTGAAGCCATACGGGGCCGATAACCTACTGCCCGAGGTATGAATCTGAATCTGTTTGTTTTTTACTTCTGTTTTGTTGTTGCGCTAGTACTCGGTGCTTGCGTCCTTGTTGAATTTCTATGTGCTTGACTTGCAGGGTCACCCGGCTCCCACTTGTCTGCCACCTCTGCTCGAAAATGGGTCCACCTTCGAGGTGGAATTTTCTGAAGTGGAGCCGGTTGATGATGATGACTCTGTTCCTTCCGCGAACATCTCGCCTTATGATGAGGTGGAGGAAACAGAGCAAGATGATGAAGATGAACAGCCGCCCAAGCGCCAGCACCGTGACAAGGCCAAGGTTGTTGCCAAGGAGTCGCCGTCCAAGAAAGTAGAGCTTTGCGATGATGGAGACGCAGGTTCCTCGTCGCCCAGTGTGAAGGACCCGTTGGAGGTTGACCCACTCAACATCGCGCCTCTCGTTGGTGGTGCGACCGAATTTGGCGGTTTGTTCGACGTCGATGCTCTCGGTAGTGATGAGGAGGAGGACATAAGGTGAGCACCTTGCTCCAGATTAGACTTCCGTCTTTGTTTTTGTACGCCTTTCTTGATTCGAATGTTTCGTGCGCAGTGCCGGTCATGGGACAGGTGTGCCTCAATCCCCCGTTCGGGAGCAGACGTCGGCTCCGAGCGGCATGGAGTCAGAGCTGACCCCTCCGGAGGCTTCTACCTTGGCGACCACAACGGCCGCGATGGAGGTTGAAAGGGCATGGCGCCCCCATGTGTGGTTTTGGTAATTAATGACAATCCCTATGGACTAATGTTTGCATTGAGTTATACTTATAGTGTTTGTCCATAGACCATGCTTGAACTCCATATGTTGGATTCAAGCCATGAATATATTGATATAATGAAGTATTTGGCATCAAGATCATCGAGGTGTATGGATATATACTTGATATGATCAAGAAGAAGAGTATGTAATGACCAAGTTGGTATTCGAGGAGTTATCCGATGATTGGTCATATGTGAGTTGAGCATATTGCTAGTATGTCTTGAAGAAAAGGATTAGTGATCATTCATGGTTATCCTCAAGACATCATCTATTGAAAAGAGAAGAAAAGATACAAGGTTGATCAAGATATTGTTGAACACACAAAGCTACAGGATGTACCAAGTGGGATCATGTATCTCTTGGTATGGTAAGTAATTGTCCATATAGCTTTGTGAACTAACCCATGGTATGTGTTGGCATTTCTATGTGTGGTTAGGTATCTTTCTATGGGCTTGCATCAAATGAAGATTTCATATGGCCCATGATCGATGACGTCAAGTGGTGTTCGTCATCAATGATTGAGAAGCGCAAGTTCAAGAGGAGCATCTCGAAGAAATCCTAGGCTTGAACCTTGCCACCCATTTAGAGATAATGTTCATGTGAAGATGTGCCTAAGAGAGGTTCTCCCATAGTGGAGTATGGGGGAGAAATGTTTGAGTCTTCACCAAGCGAAGCGGAATCAAGAAAGGTGGTCCACTTGAAGAGATCAAGATCGACGTCATCTAGCTCAAGTGGAATGCGCAAAGCAAAGGTATGATAGGGTTTCTATTTTACCGGTCTCGTGGTACTAGTTGGGAGACCGGGTTATAGGATAGATACCGTACTATCAAGAGGGGCTCTCGATTGAGCTTTAGCATATGAGTTGGAGAGAGCTCAAACCTTTGCATACTTGCCTTCATCATCTTTCTTGGTTCTTATTTGGATTTTCTCCTTGTTGGGTTTTGGTGCTTGTTGTAATCTTCATGACAAGCCCAAGTTCTCCGAAAACGGATTTCGTATGGAAAACTTGTTGCGTTTTCGGGTTGGAAAGTTCTTGTCGTTACCTTTCCAACAGAATTGGTTTCACCTGTTTTGGAGTTCAAACGAGAAAGTTATTGCATTTCAGGTTTTGCTGTTTTTGTCAAGATTTGCTCAAGCAGGGGAATCGGATTATCCGGTCCTAGCCGACTCGGATTATCCGATTCTCAAGATTGCTCGATTTCGGCTAAGGACTTTAAAAACAATGCATACTGGAGCTTTTCGGAATATCCGGTCAAGGCTGATTCGGAATATCCGATTCTTAAGTTTTCTCTCGAAATCGGCTAAGGACTTCTCGCAGCCAGTTTTGTTGTGCACTGGAGACATTCGGAATATCTGGTATAGGTCTACCCGGATTATCCGGTTGTGTCAGAATATCCTATACTTTGTGTTTCGGAATATCCGGTCCAGTCGGATTATCCGATCATGACTTATATCGGAATATCCGATTCCCCTGGCTGCAACGGCTCTTTTTCTGGGAGGGGTATAAATACCCCTCCACCTACCTCCAGCCATCCAGCTTTGCTGAGCACGAATTTGACCCCCATTGTTGACCTTCTTGAGCTTAGCTACCTCTCAATCCCTCCATGATTCTTGCCTCCATTTAGTGAGAAAAGAGAGAGGAGATCTAGATCTATTGTTCCACCAATCCATCTCTCCTCTAAGTGAGGGGAAGCCTTTGGATCTAGATCTTGGAGTTCCATTTGTTGAGTTCTTCCTTGTTCTTCCTCTCTTCTCCCCCCCACAAGCATTAGTTGCTTTTGGTGGGATTTGGGAGTGAAGGATTTGACCACCTCTAGTGGTCTTGCCTTCATTGCATCGGTTGCATCGGTTTGAGTTCTCCACGGTGATACGTGGAAATCGAAGTTGAGAAGCTTGTTACTCTTGGGTACTTGGGGTGCCCTAGAGCTTGTCCTCTTGGGTACTTGGAGTGCCCTAGACGGTCCTTGTTGATCTCGGAGTTTTGGTGGCTCGCGGGATAGTTGGGAGCCTCCAATTAAGTTGTGGAGACGCGCCCCAACCTTGTGGGTCTTGTGGCTTTGGGAGCCGCGGGATTCCGGTGAGATCCTCCAATTAAGTTGTGGAGTGTGCCTCATCCTTGTACGGGTTCGGTGACCACCCTCAAGTGTCCCATAGTGGCTCGTGGCACTCTACATTGGTAGAGACACGAAGGAGATTACGGTGTGCCATTTGACGGCTATTCAGAGATCACTTTGTGACTCCGCACCGCTCCAACGGAGACGTAGCTTCCATTGGGAAGTGAACTTCAGGATAAATCATCGTCTCCAAGTGCCTCGGTATTTCTATACCCGAGCTTCTTACTTATGCAATTTACTTTGTGATAGCCATCGAGCTTGAAGTAATAAATCTTGCTATCACATAGTTGCTTATCTTGATTAGCATAAGTTGTTGGTGCACCTAGGTAAACCTAGCTTGTTTAGGTTTTGTGCTTGATAAATTAACCGCTAGTTTTATTCCGCATTTATTCAACCCTAAACCGTAAAGAATTTTAATCGCCTATTCACCCCCCTCTAGGCGACATCCGTGTCCTTTCAGAGGTTGTAAAGATTGTGGCTCCCTCCGTTCCGGAAGCACCAGCCTCATCTTCGTAAAGTGTTACACCGCTCTATGATCATGTGAGTGTTTTCTGTCCTTCTGAATTATCGGGTGCGCGACAGTGCTCCCGATGGGAGTAGCTCCCGAGGCTATGTGCAACTAGTATAGTTGGGCAAAGTCATGAATTTTTGCGTGTCTTGCAGCCCTACTGCCGCAACCTCCTGGAATCGGGTGCGGCCTATGTCCGGCTAGAAGAGGAGAGGGATCACCTTCGCTCTGCTCTGAAGCAATCGAAGCGTAAGCGTCTCCCTTTGTTGTATTGTAACTTGCTGTCGTTCCTGTGGTTCATCTGCTTGATACGTCAGTCTTCTTGCAGGTGACCGCAAGGCTGATGCGAAGCGGGTGCTTGAGTTGGAGAAGCAACTCAAGGCTCAACACGATGATGCTGAGCGGAAGCTGAAGGAGGTCAAGGATCGCGAGGATGCCATCCTTCAGGGCGAAAAGGTGCAGGTGGCGCGCTTGCTAGCACTTGCCCACGTTGTTGGAGGTGAGGCATCCCTCTTGCTGTATTGACTGTTGATACGTCTCCAACGTATCCATAATTTCTGTTGTTCCATGCTTATATTATACCATTTGCTACATGTTTTATATACACTTCATATCACTTTTATGCATTTTCTGGGACTAACCTATTAACAAGATGCCACAGTGTCAGTTCCCTGTATTCTGCTGTTTTTGGTTTCAGAAAGTTACTTCTGGAAATATTCTCGGAATTGCACGAAACAAAAGGCCAAGTCCCTATTTTTCCAACACGTACACGGAGTCCGAAGGAGAGACGAAGGGGAGCCACGAGGTGGCCAAACCACCTGGAGGTGCGGCCCCACCTTCTGTCGCGCCAGCCTGTGGTTTGGGCCCCTCGGGGTCCGCCGACATCGCCCCTTCGCCTATTTATTCCCCGAGACGTGAAAACCCTAAAACACCGAGCCTTTCATGCAGAACATATTCGCTGCCGCCGTCGTCGTCAACCGTAACTCGGGGGGTTCTGAAGCTCTTCCTGGCACCCTGCCGGAGAGGGGAATCATCACCGGAGGGCTCTACATTGCCATGCCCGCCTCCGGAGTGATGCGTGAGTAGTTCATCCTTGGACTATGGGTCCATAGCAGTAGCTAGATGGTTGTCTTCTCCACTTGTGCCATCATGTTTAGATCTTGTGAGCTGCCTATCATGATCAAGATCATCTTATTGTAATGCTACATGTTGTGTTTGCTGGGATCTGACTTATATTGATACCTTTGTGGAGCTGAATATTATATTATCATGTCTATGTCATTTGTGATCTTGCATGCTCTCTGTTACTTGTTGAAGCCTTGGCCAAGTGAATACTTGTGACTCCAAGAGGGGGTATTTATGCATGATAGTTGGGTTCAACCTCTATTTAACCTGGGATAGTGACAGCAAGTTCTAAGGTTGTAGATGTGTTGTTGCCACTAGGGTAAAATAACAATGCTTTATTCAAGGATGAATGTATTGTTTACATTACGCACATTACTTAATGCAATTGTCTGTTGCTTGCAACTTAATACTGGAAGGGGTACGGATGTTAACCGGAAGGTGGACTATTTAGGCATAGCGGTCTGTGTACTTTGCCGTAATGCCCAAATGAATCTCATAGTAGACACCACAACTCACACATGCATGTTATATGCACTTATCAATTGTCAATTGCCCAGCTGTAATTTGTTTACCCAACATGTTAGTTATCTTATTGGAGAGACACCACTAGTGAACTGTGGACCCCGGTCCATTCTTTTACATCTAAAATACAATCTACTGCAATCATTGTTCTCTACTGTTTATGCAAACAAACATCATCTTCCATACGATACGTTTAACCCTTTGTTTTCAGCAACCCGGTGAGATTGACAACCTCACTGTTAAGTTGGGGCAAAGTAATTTGATTGTGTTGTGCAGGTTCCACGTTAGCACCGGAATCCCTGGTGTTACGCCGCACTACACTCCTTCACCAACACCTTCGAAGCAACCTCGTTTTCCTACTGGTTCGATAAACCTTAGTTTCATACTGAGGGAAAACTTGTTGTTGCACTCATCATACCTTCCTCTTGGGGTTCCCAACTAACGTGTGACGTTACAAGCATTGTTTCTGGCACTGTTGCTGGGGAGATATTCCCTCGTCAACTTAGCGCTAGCAACACGTTTTCTGGCGCCGTTGCCGGGGAAAACCGAATTGCTTCTGCAAGGGGAGTCTCTCACACCCAATCTCTTTACTTTGTTATTTGTCTTGCTTAGTTTATTTTTATTTAGTCTTGTTTGCTCTCTTTATCAAAAATACAAAAAAATTAGTTACTTGTTTAATTCGGTTTGATTTTGTTTTTCAAAATGAGTACTCCTGAGAACACTAAGTTGTGTGACTTCACTAGCACAAACAATAATGATTTCATATGCACTCCTATTGCTCCACCTGCTTCTACAGCAGAATTTTATGAAATAAAACCTGCTCTATTAAATCTTGTTATGAAAGAGCAATTTTCTGGTGTTAGTACTGATGATGCTGCTGCCCATCTTAATAACTTTGTTGAACTTTGTGAAATGCAAAAGTATAAGGATATGGATGGGGATATTATAAAACTGAAACTTTTTCCTTTCTCCTTGAGAGGAAGAGCTAAAGAATGGTTGCTTTCTTTGCCTAGAAATAGTATTGATTCTTGGACAAAATGCAAAGATGCTTTCATAGGGAAATATTTTCCTCCTGCTAAGATCATATCCTTGAGAAGTAGCATTATGAATTTTAAACAACTTGATAATGAACATGTTGCTCAAGCTTGGGAAAGAATGAAATCTTTGGGGAAGAATTGTCCCACTCATGGACTGACTACTTGGGTGATCATCCAAACCTTTTATGCAGGATTAAATTTCTCCTCAAGGAACTTATTGTATTCGGCCTCTGGAGGAACCTTTATGTCCATCACTTTAGGCGCAGCAACAAATCTACTTGATGATATGATGATCAACTATTCCGAATGGCACACCGAAAGAGCTCCTCAAGGTAAGAAGGTAAATTTTGTTGAAGAAACCTCCTCTTTGAGTGATAAGATTGATACTATTATGTCTATGCTTGTGAATGGTAGATCTCATGTTGATCCTAATAATGTTCCTTTAGCTTCATTGGTTGCTCAAGAAGAGCATGTTGATGTAAACTTCATTAAAAACAACAACTTCAACAACAATGCTTATAGGAATAATTTTGCTAGCAACAACTATAAGCCTGTGGCGCCCCGACCTGACTGCTATATAGTGATACTGTGTCTCCAGTTATCCGATACCAGCAGGCACACTATCAAAGCATAATAGAGAGATCAAGACTTGTGGAACAACTGGCACATCACAGACTCTACGACACAAAATCATATAGTTCAACTCTTATAATAGAGAAAGATAGCAAATGACAACCAGAGGTCACAGACCCAACATTACAACAAGCGGAAGCAAATTAGGTTGTTCTAAACAACAAGAACCAAATTATGGCCTAAGAGGCCTGCAGATAAACACCCAGCGCCAGCTGTTCCGGGATGTCCCAAGCTGCCACCTGGGAACCCCAGACTACTCGTCGATGTCCACAAAGAACCCACAAGATTAAGAGCTAATATATGCTCGATGAGGCTTTCAAGGTTTTATGGCTGTTTTGCATAAAGCTGATTTTGTTTATGAAAACATAACTCAAAGGCATCGACTATTCAGAATATTTTTCAAAGGAGGCAACGAGTAACTCTTTCTTTCATCAACTTACTCATCATCAACCATCATCAACCACTGTACCTGTTTCACCAAGGCACCTCCCCGAATCACCCTCGAGGAAGCTCACCTTTCAATCTTGAGTGGTACCTCTAGTACCCAGCTTTTAATCATTCTGTTAAAGTTATTCTATGATCCTACCTTCACTTCCCAAGTTCGTCCATAACCGCGGACACGGCTTTTCGAAAAGATTTAACCCTGCAGGGGTGCACTGTGTTTACCTTCGGTACCGCCCGGCTCATTGCCTACGCTTAGCTCTCTTTCGGGGAAAGCCGGCTGAGTGGGAACGGTTACAACCTTTACCTTGTTAAGGACTAACCCAGGATCATCAGTGAGGACGAAGCAGCGGATCGTCGACACCGTGCTCCGTGGCCACTCATTTTCCTAACACTGCCATCCTCATCCCAGTCTTGGTCACCATCTTCACACACACGCAAATGGAAAACCAAACTAGAGGACCCTGGCTAGTCCCGCTCAAGTTAGTTGGTCGACGGGGGTTCCATATAGCCCACCGAAAGGAAGCGCGCTCAGTCTTGGTTCAAGAGGTAAAGAACTCGCACCTAGGCGACGGGAACGAGACAAAGCACCACCATACCAAAGTGGCCTCTCATCCCCACCTTTAAGCATTTTATTACCTGTCACCACAATTTCTCCACCATCATCTGAACACTTCAACAACCTGTTTCCAACATGAAGTATCCATCGGACGGCTAAGCATTTGACTAAGCATGGCTAAGCAACAACATAGCATAGTTAAGTATCTCAGGCCAACAATACAAACCTATGGATAATAGGAGGGAAAACAGGTATTGGCATCGGAAACTTAATGCAACTATAGGATACTCTAATCCAATAAAAATGGACATTTGGAACCGCATGCAATATTATAGTGGAGAAGATATTTGCGGAAAATAGGATAAGATATGCTCAGAGGGGGGATTACGCTTGCCTTGTTGAGCGGAGGAGTCAAACTGCTCCTCGGAGTAATGATGCTCAACTCCGAACTCGTGATCTACCGGAGAGCAAACAACACCGGAAAGCAAAAACAACAATCAACACATGGCAATTGTGCAATGCATACAAAAATGATGATATGACATTTTAAATGCACCCTAGAAGCATTGAACATGATCAACAAGTTAAATGGGGTCCCCATTATATTTATTGCATTATTTGGAATAACCCCATATTTAAACTTAGTGATTATATTTACTACTAGAGCACATTATTGTAGTTGTGAACAAATATGCATGATGATGATTCTGGATGATTTATATTTTTCTGAACATTTTGGTATATCGAACACCTTTTTCTGAGGTCCCGATAAAAAGTTATTAATTTTAGAAATTCCTCTTTTTAAATATTTACCTTTAATTATTTTTAATTCCAACGATAAATAAAGTATTTACTCGACTCGAGGAAGAGGGATGAACTAGTAGGAATCATCGAGGATCGATGTCCCTAAGTGTGCGAGGGAGTAGCGGAAACAATTGCTAACGAGGAGGAAAAGAAAAAGGAACTCCTGAAAAAAATAGGCAGCCCGGCCTCCAGCCCGGTCTGGGCCGGTTTCCAAGCCAGCCTGCTAATAGAGGGGTCCGGCCGTCAGGCCGGTTTGGGCCGGCCCAAGGCCGGTTAGTGGCCAGAGAGAAACGGCCTCAAGGCCGGCCTTGGCCGTTTTCACGGCCGGTCTCGCGAGAAGAGGAGCGGCGACGACGCCGTGCTGGGCGTGCACGCGCTCGGCGATGCCGAGCAAGGGAACGAGCTAGGAGGAGAGGGGAGGGGAGCTATGGCACGGGGAGGTCCAGTATCTCACCCGGGGAGCGGACGGGTGCTCGGGGAGGCCGGAGCTGGGCCACGGCGACGGCGCGGAGCTCGGCTGTGCGCGGACGGCCGCGGGGAGAAGGGGATGGCGCGGTCGATGCGCGGCGTCTCCGTTCGATTCCTTTGGCGAGGACGTAGCAGGCGACGCGGCGGTGGTGCCGGTGGTGCTCGATTGGTGGCGGGTGCTCTCCAATGGTGTCGATGCGGTGGCGGGCTCGAGCTATGCTTCCGCCATGGTGAGGGCAGTGGAGGAAGAGGGAGCAGGGGGCAGGTGGGTGAGGGAGCAGCGTGGACTCGGGGCGGTCTTCTTCTGCGGGTGGAGGCAGCGAGGGGAGGGCTCGGCGTGCACGGCGAGGAGCTGGTCCGGCGCGACCTAGAGCTGCACGCACGGTCGCTACAGCGACGGGGAAGAAGACGATATTGCAACGAGGTCCCTGGAAGTTTTAGAATCATCACAGATTGGTCCTTGCTTCCTTTTCTTTTAAAACAGCAGCACTTCAATTGAATTAATTAAGGCACTTAGGCATTTTACAAAAATAGGAGAAAATTTGGGGAGGCTCCCCATAGCTTGTAGAAGCTCCACAACTTTTGTTGTCTCAAAATCAAATGTTTTTGACAACATTTATTCATAGGGTTGAAAATAGAGTATTTTGCTAAAATCAAAAAGGTTGCTCTTTTGGAGAAGTAAAAGCAAGTGCAAAATATTGTTTTGAAATCTTGGAACTCCCTTGACAAATATAAGATGCCAAGATCACTTTGTTTTGCAAGTTTGAGTGCCTTCCTTGTTGTGAAATTTGTTGGAGCAAGTTTGGCATTTGTTTTTAAATGGTGCTAAAACAATTGTGTGTTGTTTAGCAAGTTAAATTTGGATGCCATGATGCAATGCAACACGAAAGCGAAAATTTTACACCCAATTTTAGGTTTACTAGTTTTGGGCTGTTACAACTCTACCCTCCTTGCAGGAATCTCGCCCGAGATTCTTAGAGTAGGAAAGAGGGGAAAGGGTTACAACGGTACTACACGATCTTCTTGCTTCAAGTAGCTCCTTTCTTGAAGAGGTTGACCGAGGGCATCCTGAAGATCTTCTCCGGCTTCACTTCGAGGTCACTATCATGTACACCATAGGAAAGAAGGAAACCTTTCCGGAGAGATGAATCTTGGGAAAGGTACAACGACCGAGTACCTCCTAGCATAACCTAGGATGAGACTTCAAGCATCCTTTGATCTGATAGTTAGGAGACACTTTCGTGTGACGGGAGATTGATAAGGAGTTTCCAGTTGGTAGACAACTGTTTCCCAAAGATTCAGAATATGAACTTTGCACGAGGCCCAAAATTTCTGAGGGAGAGTGTTCAAACAAGCTTCCAACAGATGAAGGGATAACTTGTACTAGATAGCTTGAGTAGAACTTTCCTCACGGAGGAGCATTTCAGATCACCGAAGGAGGTCGGAAAGCTAGATCGAGAGAAATTCAGAAACTCCGCAAACGTTAGTATCAGGAACACTTCTTGATTTTCCAGACATCAGGACAACTTCTTGAGGATCACCAACTGTCGTTTCTGTTTGAGATTTAGATCTGGTCAGGTGTAGAGATACTTCAGACTCCACAGGTAGGAATAGGGAATCTTTGCAAAGCATACCAACGGGTTACAAGTGCTAGGACCCCAAGAGTTGGACTACAATGTCAAACTCCAAAGGAGGAACGAGATTGCGGAACCCGCGGATTAGCAACTTGTCAGGAGAGCATCAGCACCTACTAGAATTACTCGCGACAATACACCATTGAGTTTCTGCTGGGGAAACACCAATGAAGACGAAAGAAGTTCTCAGACTTCCTCCCTTTCTGGACCAATTCAACCAGTGGCTTGGATGCAATGACGAGAATTCCCGAGGGATGGAGGTGACAACGCACCATTCCGAGAATATTCCACACATGCATGGTCAAGTTGAAATGATTTCGAGGAAACCAGACAATTCACTCAGATTCACGGCGACATCTTTCAGCAATTGCACGTGAACCAGGGGAAGTCACTTCTAACCTTCAGAACCTTGTCTTGTGACAACACAAGGTTAGTTCTAACAAGTTTCCAATCAAACATGGAGGAAAAAAAAGAATGTAGTGGATGGGCTCAACCATAAACTTATCTAGATACTCCAAGACGATCGACCTCACGAGGTATGTGTTCTGGAGTTATCACATGAATGGGCATAAGGATTGGTCAGGCTACACATTCAGGTAGGTAGGTCTGAGTTTGATTTGATGATAGCCAATTCAAATCAAAAGATTTGGAGGTTAGAATATCCAGAGAGGAGATACCACCTCACTTCAACATGGACTGACTGGACATCCCATTGGAACTGAACTATATCAGATAGAGCTTTTATCTTCTAACTCTCCAAGTTGTTTAAGCTCAACCGAATAATTCTGGACATCCCGCACGATTTTCTTGGAGAAGGGAGTTGTTCCGAGAACCAGCTTACTCATAAGCTCGACATCGCGGTCAGGTGACAACCTGGCGATACTTCTGGAAAGACCTACAGGATATCACGATCCAGATATAGGATATCACGACATACCATTCCAAGAATCTTCTTCATTTGCATTATTGGCTAGAATATCTCAATCCACCTCTAGGATATCATGACATACCGGTGGATCTTGAGTTCAAGAGAGGATCATGCCCTTCAAGGCACAACGAGGTGGTCTAGGGAGCTTCGGTGTGAACCTAGCTCTTTGACCGAGGGAGTGCATCAGAGCCAACTGACTTGGTAGCACTGTCAAACTTAGCTTATTGATCGGCTGACCAATCATGCTAAGAAGGGCAATGGATATCCCTGGATTTCCGCACAGTAAGGATTGCTAAGAATATCCGATAGACACATCATTGCTCACGACTTAACCTTGTCGAGTAACAAGTCACTCGGAAAACAGAGAGTAGCGAGGAGTAAGAGCATCACTTCATCAAGAGTATCATGGTACTTAGCTAGATACCCTGATATCAAAGAGTGTGACACTCTAAGGTGGAGCAAAATAGAAGCTAAACAAAGCCCTTCTTCTGCAGATTACAATACTTTAACCCGGTCCGAGAAGTGGACAAGGTACTAGAGTTATTTTTCTAAACAAGACGAAGGGGAAAATCTTGACGGATCAAGAGAGTGACTTGCATCGGACATACCAACACACGTTAAAACTTTACTGTCAAGAGACAGACAAAGGTCGGAAGGCAGATCAGAGTACGAAACATGCTCAGGAGAAATCCTGAGATGTTGAAGATGCACCGGTTATTACTCAGTTGTGATAACCATGCCCCGAAAGGGAGAGATGCAGCAGAGTCAAACAAAACTGTAGTAAGATTGTTGTTGATTCGTAACTCATCCATAAGGATGCCGGGGTCCTCTTCAGCTTCTTCAGCAGAGACGTGGTTCAGGCGACCACGCACAATAGATCCAGCCTTGCCAGCTGGAGTGGCAGGGGCTCGTGCAGGTGTTCCCGTGACCGGTGCCTTCTGGGGGCACTCCCTGGAGTAGTGACCAGCCTGGCCACAAGCGTAGCACTTGAATCGTGGTGGAGCAGGTAGGATAGGATGATACCCACTCCTGCCTACCCCAAGTGTCGAAGTAGTGGGGCGCGTGGTGGCATGCTGAGCAATCTTCTCATGGGCATCCTTTACTGCCTCCACTAAGAACTCCATAGAACATTTAGCCGGAACATGATCATTTCCTTCGCATAGATAGCAAGTGGCGCTAGCGGTTGGGCACTGGCCAAGTGGATGCGAGTTGAAACAGTGCGGGCAACTGCCGGGGCATTGACTCGCCTGATGTCCACCCCTTCCGCACTGACTACATGCCTTTCCTTGTGGTAGTCCCCACTGGCTGGGGTACTTAAGGGGGCACTTCCAGGATGGATGTCCACGCTCCTTACAAGTGTCACACCTGCGTTTGTTTCTAGCTTTCTTGGGCAAATCTTTAGATGTATGAGATTCCTGCCGAACAACGGGTGTCCAGTGGGTTCCTGGGGTGGCTTCGATTTGATGGAGCGGAGGCGTGGTGCCATTCTGTAGATTTGACAAGGACACAGTTAGTATCCACCTTGATAGGGTTGAGACGTTAGCATTAGCGTACTCAAGTACTCAGACTAGGGACGATAATGCTTTGTGCAACAACGAACAAGGAATCAACAAGATAGGACTTGGGTCGAAGATCAGCATCATGCACCAGTAGCGTGAGATTCAAATGGCTAAGAAACCACGTGATTCAACCCACACTATCCGGCACAATCCGGGACCTTATGTTTAAGTCCTTGGGTTAAAACCCAAAGAAAGAAGCAATGATTAGATTTGGTAGAAACAACTGAGTTGATTTGGGATTGCAACGCAGCAGGAGCAACGTGGCACATAACACTAAAGGTCGAACCCAACCCCGTTTCTAATCATTTTGAAGTAACAGATGAGAAGTAAAACTTTTAAACTCAAATCGAGATAAGATTGCTCCAAGATTAGAGGGTAACCAGATAAGGAGTAAAAAGAATCCTAAGATGGTTTTCACAACTCATTTTTAGGTTAAAATATTTTCACAAACACTAGACTCAACATCGACCAGTAGAAGGGTTTCCTACAGGCAGTACTGCTCTGATACCAACTTGTGGCGCCCCGTCTGACTGCTATACAGTGATATTGTGTCTCCGGTTATCCGATACCAGCAGGCACACTATCAAAGCATAATAGAGAGATCAAGACTTGTGGAACAACTGGCACATCACAGACTCTACGACACAAAATCATATAGTTCAACTCTTATAATAGAGAAAGATAGCAAATGACAACCAGAGGTCACAGACCCAACATTACAACAAGCGGAAGCAAATTAGGTTGTTCTAAACAACAAGAACCAAATTATGGCCTAAGAGGCCTGCAGATAAACACCAGCGCCAGCTGTTCCGGGATGTCCCAAGCTGCCACCTGGGAACCCCAGACTACTCGTCGACGTCCACAAAGAACCCACCTTCGAGGGCGGTGAAGTCCTCTCCTGAATATAAGCAAACGACGTTGAGTTCGACGAACTCGCAAGATTAAGAGCTAATATATGCTCGATGAGGCTTTCAAGGTTTTATGGCTGTTTGCATAAAGCTGATTTTGTTTATGAAAACATAACTCAAAGGCATCGACTATTCAGAATATTTTTCAAAGGAGGTAAGGAGTAACTCTTTCTTTCATCAACTTACTCATCATCAACCATCATCAACCACTGTACCTGTTTCACCAAGGCACCTCCCGAATCACCCTCGAGGAAGCTCACCTTTCAATCTTGAGTGGTACCTCTAGTACCCAGTTTTTAATCATTCCGTTAAAGTTATTCTATGATCCTACCTTCACTTCCCAAGTTCGTCCATAACCGCGGACACGGCTTTTCGAAAAGATTTAACCCTGCAGGGGTGCACTGTGTTTACCTTCGGTACCGCCCGGCTCATTGCCTACACTTAGCTCTCTTCCGGGGAAAGCCGGCTAAGTGGGAACGGTTACAACCTTTACCTTGTTAAGGACTAACCCAGGATCATCAGTGAGGACGAAGCAGCGGATCGTCGACACCGTGCTCCGTGGCCACTCATTTTCCTAACACTGCCATCCTCATCCCAGTCTTGGTCACCATCTTCACGCACACGCAAATGGAAAACCAAACTAGAGGACCCTGGCTAGTCCCGCTCAAGTTAGTTGGTCGACGGGGGTTCCATATAGCCCACCGAAAGGAAGCGCGCTCAATCTTGGTTCAAGAGGTAAAGAACTCGCACCTAGGCGACGGGAACGAGACAAAGCACCACCATACCAAAGTGGCCTCTCATCCCCACCTTTAAGCATTTTATTACCTGTCACCACAATTTCTCCACCATCATCTGAACATTCAACAACCTGTTTCCAACATGAAGTATCCATCGGACGGCTAAGCATTTGACTAAGCATGGCTAAGCAACAACATAGCATAGTTAAGTATCTCAGGCCAACAATACAAACCTATGGATAATAGGAGGAAAACAGGTATTGGCATCGGAAACTTAATGCAACTATAGGATACTCTAATCCAATAAAAATGGACATTTGGAACCACATGCAATATTATAGTGGAGAAGATATTTGCGGAAAATAGGATAAGATATGCTCAGAGGGGGGATTACGCTTGCCTTGTTGAGCGGAGGAGTCAAACTGCTCGTCGGAGTAATGATGCTCAACTCCGAACTCGTGATCTACCGGAGAGCAAACAACACCGGAAAGCAAAAACAACAATCAACACATGGCAATTGTGCAATGCATACAAAAATGATGATATGACATTTTAAATGCACCCTAGAAGCATTGAACATGATCAACAAGTTAAATGGGGTCCCCATATATTTATTGCATTATTTGGAATAACACCATATTTAAACTTAGTGATTATATTTACTACTAGAGCACATTATTGTAGTTGTGAACAAATATGCATGATGATGATGATTCTGGATGATTTATATTTTCTGAACATTTTGGTATATCGAACACCTTTTTCTGAGGTCCGATAAAAAGTTATTAATTTTAGAAATTCCTCTTTTTAAATATTTACCTTTAATTATTTTAATTCCAACGATAAATAAAGTATTTACTCGACTCGAGGAAGAGGGATGAACTAGTAGGAATCATCGAGGATCGATGTCCCTAAGTGTGCGAGGGAGTAGCGGAAACAATTGCTAACGAGGAGGAAAAGAAAAAGGAACTCCTGAAAAAAACAGGCAGCCCGGCCTCCAGCCCGGTCTGGGCCGGTTTCCAGCTGGCCTGCTAACAGAGGGGTCCGGCCGTCAGGCCGGTTTGGGTCGGCCCAAGGCCGGTTAGTGGCCAGAGAGAAACGGCCTCAAGGCCGGCCTTGGCCGTTTTCACGGCCGGTCTCGCGAGAAGAGGAGCGCGACGACGCCGTGCTGGGCGTGCACGCGCTCGGCGATGCCGAGCAAGGGAACGAGCTAGGAGGAGAGGGGAGGGGAGCTATGGCACGGGGAGGTCCAGTATCTCACCCGGGGAGCGGACGGGTGCTCGGGGAGGCCGGAGCTGGGCCACGGCGACGGCGCGGAGCTCGGCTGTGCGCAGACGGCCGCAGGGAGAAGGGATGGCGCGGTCGATGCGCGGCGTCTCCGTTCGATTCCTTTGGCGAGGACGTAGCAGGCGACGCGGCGGTGGTGCCGGTGGTGCTCGATTGGCGGCGGGTTCTCTCCAATGGCGTCGATGCGGTGGCGGGCTCGAGCTATGCTTCCGCCATGGTGAGGGCAGTGGAGGAAGAGGGAGCAGGGGGCAGGTGGGTGAGGGAGCAGCGTGGACTCGGCGGTCTTCTTCTGCGGGTGGAGGCAGCGAGGGGAGGGCTCGGCGTGCACGGCGAGGAGCTGGTCCGGCGCGACCTGGAGCTGCACGCAACGGTCGCTACAGCGACGGGGAAGAAGACGATATTGCAACGAGGTCCCTGGAAGTTTTAGAATCATCACAGATTGGTCCTTGCTTCCTTTTCTTTTAAAACATCAGCACTTCAATTGAATTAATTAAGGCACTTAGGCATTTTACAAAAATAGGAGAAAATTTGGGAGGCTCCCCATAGCTTGTAGAAGCTCCACAACTTTTGTTGTCTCAAAATCAAATGTTTCTGACAACATTTATTCATAGGGTTGAAAATAGAGTATTTTGCTAAAATCAAAAAGGTTGCCCTTTTGGAGAAGTAAAAGCAAGTGCCAAAATATTGTTTTGAAATCTTGGAACTCCCTTGACAAATATAAGATGCCAAGATCACTTTGTTTTGCAAGTTTGAGTGCCTTCCTTGTTGTGAAATTTGTTGGAGCAAGTTTGGCATTTGTTTTTAAATGGTGCTAAAACAATTTGTGTGTTGTTTAGCAAGTTAAATTTGGATGCCATGATGCAATGCAACACGAAAGCGAAAATTTTACACCCAATTTTAGGTTTACTAGTTTTGGGCTGTTACAAAGCCTTATCCTTCAAATGGTTATGGCAATTCTTATGGTAATTCCTACAGCAACAATAGAAGTGTGTCCTCTGATCTTGAAGCTATGCTTAAAGAATTTATTAGCACACAAAAAGCTTTCAATAAAACTGTTGAGGAAAAGTTTGAAAAAATTGATGTTCTTGCTTCTAAAGTTGATAGTCTTGCTCATGATGTTGAAATTCTAAAACTGAAAGTTATGCCTAATGAAGTTAAAGATACTAAGTCATTTGCTACAGCAAATGCCATCCAAGTTCGAATTGATAATAATATTAGGATGTTGGCTGAATTGCATGCTAGGTGGGAAAAAGAGGAAGAACTTGAAAAAGAGAATAGTATAGTTAGAGTTTGTACTATCACCACCACTAGTAATGCTAATGTTTTACATGCTAGTAAGCCTCCTACTATTGATGGTAATGTTATTGGTGTTGGTAATGTCTCTACTACTTCTGCAAAGCGTTTGAAATTGCCTAAAACTGCTGAAACTTTTTCTGATAAAAGTGCTGAAATTTTTCAAACTATTGGAGACAATGGTTCCACCACCATTGACAATAATGATTTTGATTTTGATGATTGTAACATCTCTGAAGTTATTATGTTCTTGCAAAAATTAGCTAGAAGTCCCAATGCTAGCACTATTAATTTGGCTTTTACAAAGCATATTACAAATGCTCTTTTGCAAGCTAGGGAGGAGAAGTTGAAACTTAAAGCTTCTATTCCTAGGAAATTAGAAGATGGTTGGGAACCCATCATTAAGGTAAAGGTGAATGATTTTATTGCAATGCCTTGTGTGATCTTGGTGCAAGTTTCAGTTTTGCCCAAGAAGCTTTATGATATTCTTGATTTGCCACCTTTGGAACATTGTTATTTGGATGTTTTTCTCGCTGATAATGCTATGAAGAAACCTTTGGGGCGAGTTAATGATGTTTTTATTAGTAAAAATAACCTTGTCCCCGTTGATTTTATTGTTATGGATATTGAATGCAATGCATCTTGTCCTATTGTTTTGGGAAGACCTTTTCTTCGAACTGTTGGTGCCATCATTGATATGAAAGAAGGTAATATAAGGTACCAATTTCCTCTCAAGAAAGGTATGGAACACTTCCCTAGGAAGAGAATGAAGTTACCTTTTGACTCTATTGTTAGAGCAAGTTATGATGTTGATGCTTCTTCTCTTGATAACACTTGATTTTCACTTTCTGCGCCTAGCTGAAAGGCGTTAAAGAAAAGCGCTTATGGGAGACAACCCATCGTTTTTATTTGCTGTTATTTTTGTTTTCTTTGAGTCAAGGAGTTTTGTTACTTCTGTAGCAACTCCTTTGTATCTTTATTTTATCGCAATGTTGTGCCAAGTAAAGTTCTATATTGAAAGTTGATGCAAGATTTGGATTTCTGCGCAGTGACAGATTTTTAGCTGTCACGGATTTGAGCTTATCTCCCTGTAGAAAATTCAAAAATTCTGAAAAAATCACGCATATTCCTGAGATATGTACGCAACTTTCATTATTTTAGGCCAGATCCATCTGAGCAACTTAAGTGCCTCGAAAAAATTCGTCATTCCAGACTGTTCTGTTTTTGACAGATTCTGCCTTTTGTTTTGCATTCGCTCTTTTACTGTGTTTGTGTGGATTTCTTTGCTCCACAAAGCATTGGTGGCTGTAGCTAATGTCCAGAAGCTTTGGGATTGATTGTATCATTACAGAATATGAGAATTTTTGATTATGCACTAACCCTCTAATGAGAACTGTCTTGAGTTTGGTGTGAAGGAAGTTTTCAAGGATCAAGCGAGAAGGGTGATATTATGTGATCAAGAAGAGTGAAAAGCCTAAGCTTGGGGATGCCCCCGTGGTTCATCCCAACCATATTCAGAGAGACTCAAGCGTCTAAGCTTGGGGATGCCCAAGGCATCCCCTTCTTCATCAACAAACTTATCAGGTCATCTCTAGTGAAACTATATTTTAATTCTTTCACATCTTATGCGCTTTACTTGGAGCGTCTGTGTGTTTTTATTTTGTTTTTGTTTGAATAAATTCGGATCCTAGCAATCCTTGTGTGGGAGAGAGACACGCTCCGCTTTTTCATGTGAATACTCATGTTCTTCACTTATATTTGTTGAGTATTCTTAACTAGCTACTGCAGTGCTTTTAGCTCCTGTTTTTCATGCATCTCTTCGAGCTGTTAGCACTTGTTTATAAATACTCTCTTGCTGCATTATATTATCATTTGGAGAGTTTATGTTTAAATAAATTTATTGGTGTTTGTTTGGAAGAAAGAAAATGCTACATGTAGTAGTTGGTATTGGAAAAGACATATGCATTCTTGTAGATCATTGTCTTGTTTGATTTGATGCTTTGCAATTGTTTTGAGCTCTCAAGTAGATCATGTTTAAGCTCTTGCATCATGTAGTTAAAGCCTAGTAGTGGAGAACTACCGTAGAGCTTGTTGAGACTTGGGATGCATATTTGTTCTCTCTAAGGTCTAGATATTTTCTGGTAAAATGTTTGAGCAACAAGGAAGACAGTGTAGAGTCTTATAATACTTGCAATATGTTTTTATGTGATTCTTGCTGTACCGGTTTATACTTGTGTTTGCTTCAAACAACCTTGCTAGCCTAAACTCTGTACTGAGAGGGAATGCTTCTCGTGCATCCAAAACTTGAGCCAAAACCCATGCCATTTGTGTCCACCATACCTACCTACTATGTGGTATTTCCTGCCATTCCAAGTAAATATTTCATGTGCTACCTTTAAACTATTCAAAACTTTATTACTCCTTATTTGTGTCAATGTTTTATAGCTCATGAGGAAGTATGTGGTGTTTTATCTTTCAATCTTGTCATTTACTTCTGACAGACTTTCACCAATGGACTAGTGGCATATACATCCGCTTATCCAATAATTTGCAAAAAGAGCTGGCAACGGGGTGCCCAGCCCCAATTAATTACAACTTTCATTAATAATTCTCTTCACATGTTTTGCCCTGATTTATCAGTAAGCAACTTAATTTTGCAATAGACACTCCTCCATGGTATGTGAATGTTGGAAGGCACCCGAGGATTCGGTTAGCCATGGCTTGTGTAAGCAAAAGGTTGGGAGGAGTGTCATCTATAAAGAAACTAAAATACATGTGTAAACAAAAGAGAAGAGGGATGATCTACCTTGCTGGTAGAGATAACGTCCTTCATGGGAGCCGCTCTTGAAAGTCTGGTTGACAAGGGGGTTAGAGTGCCCACTACCATTCGTTGACAACAACAAACACCTCTCAAATACTTATTTTGTGCTCTCTATATGCTTTCGAAAACTTAAAAAGCTCTAGCACATGATTTAATCCCTGCTTCCCTCTGCGAAGGGCCTATCTTTTACTTTATGTTGAGTCAGTTTACCTACTCCTTTCTATCTTAGAAGCAAACACTTGTGTCAACTTTGTGTGCATTGATTCTTACATTTTACTTATTGCACTTGTTATATTGCTTTATGTTGACAACTATCCATGAGATATACATGTTACAAGTTGAAAGCAAATGCTGAAACTTAATCATCCTTTGTGTTGCTTCAATGCCTTTTACTTTGAATCTATTGCTTTATGAGTTACCTCTTATGCAAAACTTTTTGATGCTTGTCTTGAAAGTACTATTCATGAAAAGTTTTTGCTTATATGATTCATTGTTTACTCTTTATCTATTTGTTAGCAAACTATAGATCATTGCTTTGAGTCACTTCATTCATGACATGAGCCTTGCAATATATTGATCAAGATTGTGTGAAAGCATGTCTCCTCAGAAATTATTTGTTGTTATCGTTTTACCTACTCGAGGACGAGTAGAACTAAGCTTGGGGATGCTTGATACGTCTCCAACGTATCCATAATTTCTGCTGTTCCATGCTTATATTATACCATTTGCTACATGTTTTATATACACTTCGTATCACTTTTATGCATTTTCTGGGACTAACCTATTAACAAGATGCCACAGTGCCAGTTCCCTGTTTTCTGCTGTTTTTGGTTTCAGAAAGTTACTTCTGGAAATATTCTCGGAATTGCACGAAACAAAAGGCCAGTCCCTATTTTTCCAGCACGTACACGGAGTCCGAAGGAGAGACGAAGAGCCACGAGGTGGCCAAACCACCTGGCGGCGCGGCCCACCGCGCCAGCCTGTGGTTTGGGCCCCTCGGGGGTCCGCCGACATCGCCCCTTCGCCTATTTATTCCCCGAGACGTGAAAACCCTAAAACACCGAGCCTTTCATCCAGAACATATTCGCTGCCGCCGCCGTCGTCAACCCTAACTCGGGGGGTTCTGAAGCTCTTCCCGGCACCCTGCCGGAGAGGGGAATCATCACCGGAGGGCTCTACATCGCCATGCCCGCCTCCGGAGTGATGCGTGAGTAGTTCATCCTTGGACTATGGGTCCATAGCAGTAGCTAGATGGTTGTCTTCTCCACTTGTGCCATCATGTTTAGATCTTGTGAGCTGCCTATCATGATCAAGATCATCTTATTGTAATGCTACATGTTGTGTTTGCTGGGATCTGACTTATATTGATACCTATGTGGAGCTGAATATTATATTATCATGTCTATGTCATTTGTGATCTTGCATGCTCTCCGTTACTTGTTGAAGCCTTGGCCAGTGAATACTTGTGACTCCAAGAGGGGGTATTTATGCATGATAGTTGGGTTCAACCTCTATTTAACCTGGGATAGTGACAGCAAGTTCTAAGGTTGTAGATGTGTTGTTGCCACTAGGGGTAAAACAGCAATGCTTTATTCAAGGATGAATGTATTGTTTACATTACGCACATTACTTAATGCAATTGTCTGTTGCTTGCAACTTAATACTGGAAGGGGTACGGATGTTAACCGGAAAGTGGACTATTTAGGCATAGATGCATGCTGGATAGCGGTCTATGTACTTTGTCGTAATGCCCAAATGAATCTCATAGTAGACACCACACTCACACATGCATGTTATATGCACTTATCAATTGTCAATTGCCCAGCTGTAATTTGTTTACCCAGCATGTTAGTTATCTTATTGGAGAGACACCACTAGTGAACTGTGGACCCCGGTCCATTCTTTTACATCTGAAATACAATCTACTGCAATCATTGTTCTCTACTGTTTTATGCAAACAAACATCATCTTCCATTCGATACGTTTAACCCTTTGTTTTCAGCAAGCCGGTGAGATTGACAACCTCACTGTTAAGTTGGGGCAAAGTAATTTGATTGTGTTGTGCAGGTTCCACGTTGGCACCGGAATCCCTGGTGTTGCGCCGCACTACACTCCTTCACCAACACCTTCGAAGCAACCTCGTTTTCCTACTGGTTCGATAAACCTTGGTTTCATACTGAGGGAAAACTTGCTGCTGCACTCATCATACCTTCCTCTTGGGGTTCCCAACTGACGTGTGACGTACAAGCATTGTTTCTGGCACTGTTGCCGGGGAGATATTCCCTCGTCAACTTAGCGGTAGGAACTGTCTAGAGCTTATTCTCCCATTTCAGTCGATTGGTACTTATGTTTGTTTGCATGTGCAGGTGTTTTTGTCTGATGCGGCGCAGTCCTGCTTATAAGCCAGTGTTTCACCCTCCAAACTAGCGAGGTGGGACTAAACATTCCAACCTAGGCGTTAGACTCGATTCCTGGCACGTCGTCCCCACCTTTGTGTCTCACTTGAGCGGTCCCACTTGTCAACTCACGAGGTGCCCCAGGCCGACCCCACTAGTCAGGCCAAGTGACAGTCAAAGGAGGTTGACCAGACGGAGATGGGCGTTTGGCCGTCGTGAGGCTCGAAGAGCCAAGTAGGACACAAACGGGGGAAAGTTAAGCGAGTAGGACACAAATGAGGAAAGTTAAGCGAAGCAGGCACACAAATAATTGAACCTATTATAAAAGAGGGAGAGGAAACAGCCTCCAGAAGAGCACGCCGCAAACAATTCATCACCTCCAACACCGCCAACCTTTTCTTTATTCGCCAAGAAGTGTTGCCGCCGTCACCACTCACCACCACCATAGTCATAGACAACTACTTTGTAATCTTGATTCATCGCGATTGGCAACATTGTAAGAACTATCAATCTTTCAATTCAAGTACCATTTACCACAATGTTTTTCTATTGATGATATGATCGCGATGTGTGAGTAGTCTCGGCTTAAGGGCTGAGGCCTAACCTTGCAGCTATTTGCACCATTTTATTCATGGGATATTAGTTTAATGAGTTTCAATATGTTATATGTTGTATGCTTTTGTATCCATGCCTCGCTCATAGAACTTGTCCGGTACCCAAGACCCGAAGAGTAATCAAGGTAACGGTATGAGAGATGCGTGGAAGGCGATTGTGAAACTCTGTGTCAGGAGGAGAAGTACCACAACTGAAAGAAATTATCTAGGAATTACAATGATGTCATAAGCTTAATCTTTTTGTCTGTTTATTCTTAAATATCAGGCAACCCCACGCAATGGAATAGGGCCAGCGGTTGGATGAATACTCTATGGTTACCCAGTGCTCTGGCCTATAGTGACTTACAGACACATTGCCTACATATATCATATGAATGAATTATCACTAACAGTTTACATCTTATCTATTTATCACATGACACTAATGCACTGCTGCAGGTGAAACCTTAAGCCCTGACATATTTTAATCAATTGAAAATAACACCCTTTTAATATAACAAGTTGGTCCGGTAAAACATAATTAATTTAGACTTTCTTAACTTGTTTTGACTAATCTTATCAAGCACCTACTTCCCGGTTCAATAAACCCTGGGTGTTATAGGGGAAAAAGCTACATACTGCACTCCGATTAATCGGGTCGAAGGTATGAACCCTTTTTCTGGCGTCGTTGCCGGAGAAGTATCTGCTACCATGGTACGGTTACTATAGCCCTTTTTAGTTTTGTTAATATTTTGTTTAGTTTATTTCTTGTTTCTAGCTATTCTTGTTTAGCTTATTGAAAATTCAAAAATATTAGTTTACATTTATCTTAGATATAATACCCCAAAAATTTATGACAAATAAAAAGCTTGGGGAGTTTGCTA